>OX422223.1:121247285-121872285 GCA_949130495.1 Sambucus nigra
ATCTCAAAAAGAAATGATAATCATGTGTAAAAATAGAGAATATTCTCAACACCCCCACAAGAAGACTTGGTAAATAGTTAGCCAATATAAATAGCTCACAAAGTGTTAAGTTAAAACAACATCAAGGCATATTGACACCTTAAATCCCATATGCAAAAAAAGACATTAAAAAAGTGAAAATTCTAAGTTATACATTACGTCAAACACCTGTTAAGCAAATACTATTAAACCCAAATTCTATTTTGAAGCCAACATAAAAAACATAAAAGCAAATCTGAACCACATAAGTAGAAAAATAAAAGTCAAATAAAAATGATTTTAAAATTTTAACCTAAAAGCACTAATAAAAATATAACTAAAATGCAAATATTCTTGATTTTGCATAACAAAACACACAGGGGGTGAGAGAAGAAAATCTAGGAGAAAAGCCCAGAACCCCTAAAGTTTAAACACGAAATAAGTTTTAAAAAGCAAAATAAATTTACCAAATAAAAAGAAAAATTTGAAATAGACATGTACAAATAAGTTTATGGGGTATTCCAATTTCAACTCCCATTTTGAGCCAAAACCTAATCTTAAACAAATCGAAATCTCAACTTAAAATTTAAACCTCAATCACACACATCTATAAACATAAATGATAAATGCAACAAAGAATCAAAAATTTGAAACCTAATCTAACAAATAAATGTAAATTTATTCACCTCAAAATGCTTGTTTCTGGATATAATCTCGGTCATTTGATCATTTAAAAACCAAAAAAACTTAACTCTATTGTATCTGCAGTAAAAAAGAACACATTATGAGAAAAATAATTCAACAAAACGTGAGATATAAAGGAAAAGAGGCCTGAAACCCTAAAAGGGAACTTGACGAAAGAGTGTACTTACAGGAAGAAGAGAGAGAGAAAGGCCAAAGTTAAGTGTATTTGGAGTGAGAACAGGATCTGATAATGTGAGAGGGGAGAGAGAGCGAGAGATCAAATATTTGGGAGAAAATTATTTTTTTAAGGTTTTTATATTTTAGTCAAGTGTGCTCAATTTCGGCACACTTTTAAATCGTGCCAAAGTTTGGCACGGTTTTAATGTGTGCCAGATTGTCATTAAACCGTGCCAGATTTTGGCACGGTTTTAAAGTGTGCCAGATTTTTAATATCACGGTGTGCCAAATTGTTGTTTTTGGTGTAGTGAATGTTACAGTAATTGTTGCTCTATAAATTCTTATTCTAGTTGATCAGAAAAGAAGGTGCTCCAAGGAAAGTGAGGTGAATTTGAGGGAGTTGAAGTTTATTTGGGGACTTCATCAAAGGATTGGCGAGGAGCGCATCAGGTTTGCATCTTATTTGCTGCAGTACAAGAACACAATATCTTCCTTCTTTGCTCATCCTACTCCTTCCCCTGTAATTGACCTTGAACAAGAACCTCCTTCTACTTCCTCAGCCACTGCATCCAGCAGTGGTCATCTTGCTACCCTTTCCCCTTCCTCCTTAGATTCAAATTTTCCCCTTGTTGCATCCATGGGGAAGAGGAAGATTCCCAATATTTTGGGAGATATTTCTGCCAATCCCCCTTCCAAACGAGTTGATACAGAGGTGAAAAATAAAAATGAGATTGGGAAGAAGCCCCCAACAAAGCAAACTGAAGAGAGCTCCCTGGCTGGAATAAAGAAAGGGTTGCCTTCTAAGTTAGCAGAAGGTATTTCTGCTCATCTCGACTAATGTGAGTCAGTCAACATATCTTCTTTCGCCTCTCTAGTGGTCTTTAGCCCTGGATTGGCAAGATAACTAATAAAGTCTAGGACTTTGCCAGACCACAAAAGTGCTGCTGATGCATTGCCTTACTCCAAGAGTTCTGACAACGCTGCTCAAAGCCTTGCTATGGTATATTCTTTTTACCTTTTTCAATTACTATCTCTTGATTTGTTCTTCACAATACTAACTTTACTTGTTATTCTTGTGCAGTTCCTGTGACACCCCACCTAATAAAATATCGGGCGATCACTCCTATATCAAATTAAAACAGGAGTCTCATATGGTTCATTCTTAGCATCACTGTCGAAAACCAATTTAATTACTAATATCCTATTAGGCCGGCGTCAAAATTTTAATTAACTAATCTTTTTAACCAAACCATTCAAATAAAACAATTACAACAGTTTACATGCAGCAACTGAAATGAAATAAAATAAAATAACCGAACACTCGGTACAATAATACAATCAAATCGAATGCCGCACTGAAAGGCGATAAAAGAATAAATGAGTACAGTTGGGCCATAAGCCTGAATGTTTCTACAATACCTCCTATCTAGATCTCAATGATAGAAGCGTCTAATATAAACCTGCTTGCATCCAGAGATGCTGCAGCAAACGTCTGACTCGAAAGAATTATCATCCAAGCGTCCCTGTGTCTGGACACCTATATATATAGAGATATAGCAAGAGAGGGGAAAATAGAGAAACGGGTCAGAGCCCGAGTTTTGAAAACATTTTAGCAAGTGCTTAAAATCTATATTTTAAAATATGTTATTTCTCATATTTAAACTGGTATCGCTCTCACATGAGATACACCTCACCCCTCTTTAACAGTGCACAACTATCGCATACCTTTTTAAACAACTGAGTTAAGCTACCCTGCCTAACTAATGTAATTACCCACCTTCTAATAATCCTCATCAATTAGAGTACTAAGGACTAAACTTCTCCCCATTCCCAACATTACGTTACGTTCGTGCGTACGGTGTCTCGTGAAGCGAAATCCAAACAAGGAATCCCCCCGATACATTACTACGTGATAATGTTGATCATCGGGATCCATTAGGCCTTCAGTACATACCATATTTATACCATCCCATATTTATTAATAGTTCTCATTAGAACCTAAGATTCATATTCATATAAATCCGGATATTCATTTACCGGAAGTAATATCACCCTTTATTCATTATTTTCACTTTATACAAGGTTAGGTTATATGATATCTCATCTTATATATATAAACAATAAACTATACGCAACAAGTATATTAATCATCCACAGAACTATAATATAAGTGGCTTAGTCATTCTCATTTACTAAGCATCCGTGGATTATCTCAAGTACACATATATGTTAATCACAATACATATATACATATATGGCACCTCTAGGCTCAGCTGCGGTGCACTCATACTCTGCTATCAATTCCCTCACGCACATAAGGATCACGCGTTCTGCATCACTCAGGAACAGTATCAATACAAATCACACATATTGGAGGCGAACATAGTTCACATACCCATGGGTCACGCACATACCTACGCTCCCATAGTCAGCAGACTTATCGACTCATAAATAAGCCCTTCACAATCCTATGTTCTTGAGGTACCAAATCTAAAATCCCCCCGAAGGCAACACATGATAAGATTGTCCTCACACGAACGCCAACCTCCCGTGATAGCAAGTATGGTAGGTTTGTCATACACATAATAAACAATCATATAGGTACACATTCCACTTATATAAATATATCATCAATTTGGTATTCACACAACCATATTATAATTATAGGTATTTCTCTCACCTACACATAATTCCCCATAGGTAATTATTTAACCCACGTATCTAATAACATTCGGGCATACGCACAATCCGTATAATAAATTTCTTACGTAGTATATTTATCTCTCGAATATCCTACGCATTTATCAATTTTGACTAATCCTCAATATATTATTTTTGAGATTTTCTCACCGCATGATGACAATACCAACAACACCGATATATTTATTCGTCCCATAAATAACGATAAGCGTCTCACCTATAATAATTACACATGTAGAAAGGGTTATAATCATCCTAGAACCCATATTCAACAATTAATTTCAATAAATTTCAAGTTTCTCAAATTGGGTATTAATCGAGTTATATCCGTTTTAATCTTTCGAAAACCCGTTTGATCCACGAAATTTCAACCCAAAAATCTTTAGTTTTATACCAACTACAATATGAGAAATTAAACACACTATATCATAAAGCAAGTTAAACACTTGCCTCGTGGATTAAATTCGACGACCACGAGTCGAATCCCGCAAATTTTGGCCGGAAATCTCTTATTTTCTTATCTTTTCTTTCTTCTTCTTTCTTCTCTTCTTTCTCTCTTCTCTCTCTCTCTTAGGGCTGATATTTGGGGAAAATGAGGGCTGCCACCTCTTGAAATCTGAAATTGGTTATATACCCAATTATTAAATGACTCGTGTACTCATTTACGAGTCCCTACTAGTCCAAAAATGTCCGGAACCCAAATACTACCCCCGGGTACTCTATTTTGACTATCTCGGCCATTCCGAACCCAATGGCGCAGTTGAAATCTCCATCTGAGTCACTTAACTAAAATTCACTATTTTGACCCAACACGTTTAATACGCGTATTTTTCAATTTAAAATATTTCCTTTGTCGCTTTACCCAACTTGCGACATGTAATTAAAAATAATCCACTTATATACTTAGTCTCATAAGAAAATATAATCCATATAAATATTAATCTAACACTCGAAAACTAATATTTACTATTCACTTTATAACATTAAAATTATTTAATTTCACTCATTAATCCCAAAATCTATTCACAATAATTCCTCAAATTGCCAAATTACATCCACCGTGCAATTTAAATACTTTTAAAAGTACGGGGTATTACAGTTACTTGTTGACTTTAATAATATATTGGAGAAAGATGAGGCTTTGAGACCTTCTTCCTCTGGTGAAGCTGAAGAAGCTTTCAACGAGTTGAAAAATTCTTTGCTTGAATCCCAACAAGCCTTAGCTAACGAACAAAAGAAATGGGAGGGTAAGATGAAAGATGCTGAAGAAGCTATTGAGACAGCTAGTGGTTTGGCTGACACATTGTGGAAGGACTTAGATGCTGAGAAACTCAAGTCTGACCAGCTTCAGAAGGACCTGGATGTTGAGAAGGTGAAGAGAGCTAAGGCCGGAGAGGCTGGCTTCAATAAAGACTAGGATAAGGCCTTTGGTGCAACTTCTTTACAAATCATCATCATCATCATCATCATCCTTGCCTTAATCCCAT
Organism: Sambucus nigra; assembly: GCA_949130495.1. Taxonomy (NCBI): domain Eukaryota; kingdom Viridiplantae; phylum Streptophyta; class Magnoliopsida; order Dipsacales; family Adoxaceae; genus Sambucus; species Sambucus nigra. The sequence continues at coordinate 121,252,352 of OX422223.1, forward strand.
CATATGGGGTCAGCCACATGGATTCTCCTTTTTCATTCTAATCTGTTATATGCATTATTATCATTCAAGTTTAGTTCCTTAAGGTCTCTCCTAATAGTTTCTTCCCACGATAGCTTAGGGAGACCTCCTTTTCTTTTACCCTCTATTTCCAATAATTTTCCTCTTGTTATAGGGGCATCTACTGGCCTACGCAATACATGTCCATACCACCTAAGTATACTTTCTCTTAATTTATCATTAATGGGAGATATTCCTAACTTTTCTCTCATGTATTGGTTTTTAATTTTATCCTTTCTAGTAATTCCTATCATCCACCTGAGCATCCTCATCTCACTAACATGGAGACTTTGTTTATGTTTCTTCTTTAATGCCCAACACTCCGCTCCATACAAGGTCGCTGGCCTAACAACTGTTATATAAAATTTACCTTTTAATTTATTAGTTATCCTCTTATCGCATAATACTCCACTCGCTTGTCTCCATTTCATCCAACCAGCTGATATTCTACTCATAATATCTTTGTCATTATCTCCACTACTTTGTAACACTGAACCTAGATAATGAAATTTATTAGTTTGGTTTATCATTTTTTTTCAATCTTTAACATTATGTTACTTGACGCCTCATTATTAAATTTACATTTCATAAATTCTATTTTATTTCTACTTATTTTTAGTCCCTTAGCCTCTAAGGATTTTCTCCACGTATCAACTCTCATCGCTAAGCTTTCCTTTGAGGTTTCTATTAAAACTATATCATCCGCAAATAACATACACCATGGGATATCTTCTTGTATGTCCTTAGTAATCTCATCCAAAACTACGGCAAATAAATAAGAACTTAAGGTCGATCCTTGATGTAAGCCCACTTTAATCGTAAAGTCATTAGTTTCTCCACATATAGCCCTTACTCTAGTCTTTGTGTTATCATACATATCTTCAATAACTTTAATATAACTCATAGGGATTCTTTTCCTCCTTAAAGCCCACCAAATTATATCCATAAGTACTCTATCATACGCCTTTTTTAAATCTATAAAGATCATATATAGGTTTTTATTCTTACTTCTATATTTTTCCGTTAACTGTCTTAATAAGTAAATATCTTCCGTGGTGGATCTCCCTGGCATAAATCCAAATTGATTTTTCGAGATAGTTAACTCATTTCTTAATCTTTTTTCTATAACCTTTTCTCATAATTTCATAGTGTGGCTCATCAGTTTGATGCCTCTATAATTACTGCAGTTTTGTTTATCCCCTTTTATTTTTATACAACGTTATTATGATGCTTTTCTTCCACTCATCTGGCATGTTTCCTTCACTTAAAATTTTATTAATTAAGTTTGTTAACCATTCTACCCCTATACTTCCAAGGGTTCTCCACATCTCTATGGGCATTTTATCCGGACCAACAATTTTATTCTTTCCTATTTTCCTTATTAATATATCTACTTCTTTTTCAGTAATTGGACATACCATTCCTATATTTTGTTCAATATTCTCAACATCTTTTTTCGGATATTCTTCATTCAATAATCCTTAAAAATACTCTTCCCGTCTATCTAGATTTTTTTTATCGTTAATTAATATATTTACATCTTTAATACACTTAACTGGACCCGTATCCCTTGTCAATCTATCTCTATTCTTTGCCAATTTATATATTTCCTTTTTACCTTCCTTGGTACCTAATTTATTATAAAGATTATTTAGTGCGTTTTGTTGTGCGTTTCTAATAATATTTTTTACTTCATTTTTTAGCTTCTTATACTTTTCTAAATCTTCTTGATTTGTACTCTTTTGCCACTCTTTAAAACTTACTCATTTCTTTTGTATTATCTTTTTCACTTCCTCATTCCACCACCAAGTCTATTTTTTATGAATCTTTTTTCTTTAGTCTCACCTAAAACTTGCTTACCTATTTTCTCGATATCATTCTTTATTTTTTTACCAAATGCTGTTAACATTGTCGTTCCAATTCCACTTCATGTGTTAACATGAACTTCTGTCTAAATTCAATCTCTTTGCATCTTTTCAAATCCGTCCATTTAATATTTTGATAACATATTTTCTCTTTTTGATATTTAAATCCTTTAATTGTTAAATCTATTACTAATAGACGATATTGATTTGTTAAGCTTTCACCTGGTATAACTTTACAGTCTTTACACGTGTTCAAGTCTCTCCTCCTAAGTAAGTAATATTCTATTTGAGTTTTATTCTCTCTTTTTTTAAATGTTATTAAATGTTCGTCCCTTTTTTAAAAAAATGTGTTTATTAACGCTAGATCATATGCCTTAGTAAATTCTAAGATAGTTTCCCCTTACTCATTTCTCGTACCAAAACCACAACCTCCGTGTATCCTTAGATAACCATCTCGTTCTACTCCTACATGTCCATTTAAGTCACCTCCCAAAAAAATATTTTCATGCATAGGAATTTGTTGTAATACTTCATCCAATAATTCCCAAAATAATTTTTTTGCATTTTCATCTAAAGTTCCTTGGGGTGCGTAAGCATTTATAATATTCAATATCGTTTTATATAAGATGATCTTAATACTTATTAATCTATCTCCCTAGCGATTAACATCCACAAATTTATCTTTCATATAATGATCAACAACAATACCCACCCCATTTCTACGATTATCTATCCCTCCCAAATAAAATTATTTATACCCTTCTCCTATCTTTCTAGCCTTTCCCTCCTTCCATTTAGTTTCTTGCAGATATGATATGTTGATTTTCCTCCGTTTTAAAGCATCCATCAATTCTTTACATTTGTCAGTTAGTGTGCCTAAATCCCACGTACCAAATATGATTTTATGTATGTTATTTTTATTTACATTTCTTCTTTTAATTAGAGAATCCATCACAAGATTTGACATAAATTTTAAAGTCGGATGTCAACCTGACACTAACCTACCTCATTTCACATTCGGAATTGGGAACCGGCAATGGTAGAGCCAAAATAATATTTACTTAATTACGTTTTAATTAATTAATTAAAAAACTCTTATAGATAAAGATGTGAATTAAATGCGCTAACAATTAAACCAAGAATAGAATATATGCATCAGTAATAACATAAGGCACAAATAGGAAATATGTCCAAAAAAATTTAGGCAACTGTTTCGGTTTGTAAATAAAACAAGATTCAAAAATTAGCAACAACAAACACACATATCTGTTTAAAAAAAATTATTTTTGTATTATAAAAGTATTTTGACAAATCTGGAAGAAAAAAAATGCAGCATGTAACAGTCTTAGATTGGAGTTATAACACATTGAGGTGATATGAGGTCAACCTTGAGATGGGTGGGTGATAATATTTGGTGGGATCTTTGAGATGGGTGGAAAGGAGAAGAATGAGGTGATATGAGGTCAACCTTGAAAATCTTCTAAGTTTTAGTTTTTCATATTAAAAATTTGTGTCATTATTAATTTTGTACTCAATGTTCTTAATTCTCTTAGACAATTGTGTTAATTATCTAGAGGTTGAGAAAAGATTAAGAGGTTAAATTAAAGTTGGGGAGGGGGAGGGGGGAGAGAGAGAGAGAGAGAATAAGGGGTGATAAGGAAATTAATTATTGATAGGTTGGATGCCACGTGGTACAATATGGTAGTAGTGAATTTAAGTTTCGTGTATAACATTTTAGATTATATAAAAGATAAAAGATGAAGTAATTGACTTATTGCACTTTATATATATATATATATATGTATGTGTGTGTGTGTGTGGAAATATTTCCTGATTGTTATAATGAATTTTGAATCTTTTAATAACATGTTAAATAGATGTAGTGCTTTCTCATTTTCTTTAAATTAAATTATATGCCAAATATTTTTAAAACAATTATATATAGTTATTTTTTTAAAGTGACCGTACATCGCGCTTGTTAGAATCTAGTATTTATAATATTATAGGTTGTAGACTATATAATTATATTTTACTGAATAAAGCTTATTTATGATAAAAATAAACATAAATTTGGATACAATAATCATGATTATAACTATAATGACTTTCTATGGTACTAGGTGTCAAACCTCGACTACTTTTAGTTCTCTATTTTTATAATATGCCATAAAAGCTTTGCAAACAAAAACTGTGTTTAAGGTTTTTAAGCGATACATGAACGTAATCGGCATAAGCACCTGAAGTTGGAAAACTTTCAGTTTATAGAGGTGGCAAAATCTCAGTCTCACCTTTCTTAAATTAGGCATAACCCAAATTCATTTCATTTCGTTTTCTACCCGAATCGGATTGTGGCTCTAGATAAGTAAGGGACTATATTCAAGAAAATACACATCTACTATAATACTATAAACTATCAAATGGAACCTGCAATCAATTTTTAAACTCATTTAGCCTCGCACATGGCATTCTCTCCTTCATTTATTCGCAACCCTTTCTCTTTGTATATCCACACATTTTCTCTCCTTTTTCTCTCTTTAATCTTAAAAATTTGTGTTTCTTAGAAGCCAAAAGAACGTTATTTTGTCCGTTCATTTTCTATATCTCTCTCTCAATAATGTCTCTTCCTTTTACTCCATTCACACCTCTATATCTCTTCATTGGTCAATATTAAACTGAAATCAAAACCATATAAATTGGAACCCAAGTTTAAACTAGAGATTGTTATGCTTTCTCTATTTCACCTGTATAAAACCAACTACTAAGCATTTAAGAGGATGTTTTCATCGAAAGTGTCCATTTATACACTCATTTCTCTTTAACTCCACCATTGTTTTTCCTTAAATATATATAAACCTCTCATCTTGCAATATTACAACAGAAAAAAATATAATTCACCTGATGTAGTTGCACTAGTAACGTATATATATATATATATATGGTAGAATTAAGAGAGAGGGGTTCGTAATATTCCCAAAACATTTGTGTTAATATGAAACCTCTATTTATGGGTGCACAGTCAGAATATTACTTGGAGCATTAAAATCTTAACTGTCGGGTTTAATTATTTATCGACGGAGAGATTACACAGATCAGAAAAGAAATGAGAAAATTATATATATATATATATATATATATATATATATATATAGAGAGAGAGAGAGAGAGAGAGAGAGAGAGAGAGAGAGAGAGAGAACTCTCCATATATGAAATTTAATTAAGAGGAATAAGAGGGCCATTGATATTCTCAAGTTACGCACCACTTATTTATGTAGACTAGATAGCACTCACGTGTGTTGCACGTGTGAACCACATTGAATGAATGCACATGTAATCAGTGACTCAATTGATGTAATAGTTAATTGACATTAAATAATCTATTTATGTATTTATTTAGTTTTTGTACGAGTATGCATTTGTATTAAAAATAGAAAATATATTTTTGTTTGTGTAGATATATCTGGGTAACTTTGATAAATAGATGAAAGATAAGGACTATGGTGATAATAATTCAACAATAAATGTCAGCGGAAAGAATAGTAAAAGTATTATGTAGTCATCTCATATTTAAGTATTGTTTATATGCCCACGAATGGTGTCGACTTATTTGAACTCAATAAATTTTAGCATGCAGAATTCAAAAAGCAAACAATATTTATTTAGCAAGTTGTCTAGAAATGAAGAAGTGAATATGAAGCAAATAGATGAACTATTCTTCAATCTTTTGTTGATATTCAAGTGGGGATCATGCGTTTCTTCCACTTGATGCGCCACGAAGTGTCCTGATGTTCGATCCTCGTTACTTAATTTCTTAACGTTAATGTAGAAAGTGAAGTTCTATATACAATTTTAATTATATTTCAATACATACGCAGATAGTTAGAACAACAGTGGATGTTTAAAATATAATAGACAAATATTTAACTAAAAAACTTCCAACTATCAAACTAAACCACCTAAAATCTCGAAATAAAGTGAGAAAATATTATTTAATCTTAACTCCCAAAATCATGTCTCCCTAATATTTTTAAAAACAATTGAAGAATAATTTAATAAAAATTATAGAGGGACTTGTGGCCAAATGAATGACCCTAATAATAATTGGTATAATAATAATAATAATAAAAATAAAATAATAATAATAATAATAATGATAGTAGTAATAATAATAATAATAATAATAATAATAATAATAATAATAATAATAATAATAATAATAATAATAATAATAATAATAATAATAATAATAATAATGATGATGATGATGATGATGATGATGATGATGATGATGATGATGATGATGATGATGATGATGATGATGATGATGATGAAAAATAATAATGATAATAATAATAATAATAATAATAATAATAATAATAATAATAATAATAATAATAATAATAATAATAATAATAATAATAATAATAATAATAATTGTAAAGCTCCTGTAAATAAAGTGGGTAATAGAACTATGGGAAAGAGTAATTTCCAATTGGAACTATATATCTAACTCTATAAAAAACTAAACAAAACCCATATACTATAATTTTATAATCCAAAAAGGATATACCTTATTTTTACAAACCAAGTTACACAAGAGAGGGTGGAAGAACAAAAAGTATACATGAGAGAGAAAATCAATATATAGAAAACTCATCAAATAATAAAAAAAAAGGTGAACAGTTTAGAGGCCCAAACAAATACACGCATATAACACACTCCTAAGATTGCATTTTGCCTTGGCCTTTTAATCTCCATACCTATTGTATCTAATATATTGAAAGAAAAGTCAACTCAACAAAATTACCTCATGGATCAAAAGAATCAGCCCTATAAAATACATAACACAAAACACTTAATTAAAATCAATTCTAGTGGTTTTTATTCATATGATTTTATCAATGATGAATGAAAAAAAAAAAAAATCAATGCTACATCCCAAATGCCAACAAGACCAGAAATTATCCCAATGCATAAATGACTTAATCAAATTAAGCACAAAGAGATCATCATTGAATAGACCCAAATATGCACCCCCTACAGAGATGGTAAAAATTGTAATACTAAAAACATTATTTAGAATTTATTCAATAATTTTCTTATAGAAGTAAATATTCAACCCATTGTGATGGCAATAACCTGAAATTAGTAGCCAAAACTATGAATACATATAATGAATAAAAAGTGGAAGAAAGAAACACACAAGCTTCAAACACTACATTAGTATGGCAACAACCAGAGTTCAAAAAATATGAGCTAAGATGTTGATAATAAGAATATGTCCACATCTCTTTCATGGAAGGAAAATGGGGCAAGGGGGTATTAAAAATGTTAAGAGAAGTGTGATTTTTAGATTCAGAGTGAGTGAGGCAAAGCTAAAACTTAGAAGTGATATTAATCCACCTTATGTCTAAAACATCTATATTGGGGATTCCATCGTGAAGAGTTCTCCAAGGAAGCACTGAGATTCCAGGAGGGATATGTGAACCCAATAGATTCTTACACCATGAAATGGGATTAAATGGATTTTGGGAAAAATGGTATGAATATTTAAATGTGAGATCATATAAAGGACTATAAGATCTTATCGACAAATCTAGTTTTGCATTAATTTGGATGTGAACCGAAGGAATTTCATCACACACGTTACGAAAGTTGGTCAAGAAAAAAAAATAAGAAATGACCATTTTTATAATGAAATTAAAGACAATGGTTCGATTTTCAGAAGTATCAAACATCACCATATAAGATAAAAGTATATCAAGCCAATGATGATTCCAAATATTAATGGTTTTTCCATTGTGAAAAATTCGTCCTCTATACAAAACCATCCATCATAATAAACCTTTATTTCAATTTCTCACCCCTTAAAAAATACCCTCATTTTCTCCTATCCCTTTTTCACCCCTCCCCTTCCGTTTCTGTTTCCGTTTTCATTACATTTATCATCAACTCACTACCATCTTATCTCCACCATTCTCACCAGCACCCTTTTCCTTGTTGTGCACTCCACATTAGCCCGCACTTTCCATGCTATCACCAAGAATCGACGAACCCCATGACATCTAGTCTCCAACCTTCACATCCAACATGAGAACACATTCAAATCTCCAATTCACCTAAATCGGCAAACCATTCCATCAAAAACTTTAACATCGGGTGAGGCTATGGTAATGGAACATTACATCAAAAGTCACCCAACATCTAGTGACATTAAGTAAAGAAAGTTCTACAAAAGGTGAAGAGCTCAATATGGAGGTATTGTAATGCAATAAAATACCAAATATGACAAGGAGTTTTAAAAAATCCAACTCAGATATAGAAGTTTATGGGAACGAAACAAACTCAGTTAGGCTCAAATTGGTTATCTAAAAATTTTACATAACATTTTATTCCAACTAAATCTTTTAAAATATATTGGAGGTAATTAATTTTCAAATGAACTAAAAGTTCAAAATAATATCTAATATGCAACGTTATATTAAGAGTTCTATCTGTTTAATTTAAAGGATAATTAATCACAATAGTCACCAAGTAATATTAGATAATCTCAAATCACTTTCATTAATATTAAACCTATAAAAAATTTAAGTCCTTTAACTTACAAATATATCAAAGAACGAAGAACTAAGAAAAGAGAAAAGTTATGAGTTGTATAATATTCTTATTGGTTTATAATCATTGTTAGTCGATGTTGTTGTCCCAAAATCCTACTTTCTGGGCAAAACATATGTTTTTTATTTGAGTATGATTCCATTCCAAATAGTTCAATGGTAAATTTACAGGTTCCACTCCACATATGCACTTAGATTAGCACAATTAGTTACAAATGGGAGGTTCAGTGCAAAAATATTCACTTGGATTGGTTCAATTATTTAGAAATGGGGGTTGCAATGAAGTCTCAGCCGGGATTAATTGTTACATATATCTCACACAAACAGAGCTCTATTTTTCAAACTCATACATATGATTACCAATATGAAAACCTCTCTCAATTTTTAGCTTATCATAAAAAAAATCTTTCTTTTTATTGAAGACTAATTGAGAGTTCTAGTAGTAATGGATTTATCAGAGTTACAAAACAACAAATAAAGATAAATTACTCATTAAATTTGAAAGTGGATCAAGTATCCTCATAGTTTCCATAAAAAAGAAAACTGATGGAAAGGAAATAAAATGCCATAAATTAATTTTTACATCTCATCTCAAAATTTGATTAATATAATATGGAAAGGAAAATAATAATTCTAAGAAAACCTAGATCCAAGATATATATCGGGACAACAGAGCGAGATGTTATTGATGAGAGAGAGAGAGAGAGAGAGAGAGATAGAGAGAGAGGCAGGGGCGGCCCTGAGCATGTGCTAAGTGAGAGATTGCACAAAGCCCCCGCTGGTCTATTTGTTATTACTTATATGTTTAGAGATCATTTTTTTATATCAATAAACATAAAAGGATCCTATTTTACAATTTTTGCACGGGGTCTTATCAATTTTTATCAATCTCAGGACCGCATTGGTGTGAGGCAACTTAGAAGTAAGTGGAGAATTTTATATATAGTATCAGGGAGGTGAAGTGAATGACGTGTTGGACAACGCCATTAATACTAACATTGATTGAGATGGAAGAGGAGGCGAATGAAATATGGCGAGGAAGGGAGAAAGGTGAGGGATTTTCGCTGAGAGATAAAAAAACAAAGCGGATTATGTATTTTTTTCGATATTTAATAAGATGGATTTAATGGTGGCTTTGTGATTCGTTTGTCTTTTGGGGATATAAGGGTTTAAAGAGGTAAATTATGTTTACCATGCTTTTTAATTTAGTATAAAATTTATAGCAATTATTTATTGAAATATCTCAACACACTCATTTACTATATATGTATACTATTGTGAGGATTTTGGTGTTCTGCATACTTTCTTTAACTCCCTTTATTGATGTATATTTTTAATACCCTTTGTGAAAATGTTTGGAGAGTTATTAGTTGTTGTACGTTTATATTATTTTTTAACTTAAATATTAATCAAACCTTCCTACCAAGGCCAAACCTGAATATAGGTCAACTAGGTCATCGCCTAGGAACCCCTAAATAATTAGGGTGCTAAATCTAAAAAAAATATACGTAAAAAATTTATAGACAAAAAAAAAATAGTTTAACCCATTAAAACAAGCCCCGGAATTAATTAAACTTGGTCCATATAAAACTATCCCCAAAATTAAATAAAAATTATGTCACTTAAAACAAACCCTAAAATAAAAAATATATATCCATTTATAATAGGCCAAAACAATTGATCCAATTAAAAAAGCCCACTCAAAATAAGCTCAGAGCCAAAAGGCCCCAGCACAAACAAAATCAAACCGAAACTTGGGTCACTTAAAACAAAACCTAAAATAAAAGAGAATGTTTGTAGAATAATTTTGTCTATACTAATTACGGTTGCATTAGCTGAAAGGATATTTTCAAAGTTAAAGTTAATAAAATCTTAAATATGTTCTACCATGTCACGTAATAGATTAAATAGATTAGTTACATTATAAATGAAAAAAAACTTTGATGACTTAATTGATATTTTTTCATCAAAAAATACTAGAACAACACATTTAGTTTAATTTGAATGATTTTTTTAAATACTTATCTAGGCCATGCTTCCTACAAAGTGATTGAATAGAGTTTGAGTCTCACATATGGTTTATATCTCATCCATAATGTAATGAAATGGAATTTTTTTAATCCCGAGATAGGATGAAAAGAAAAGTAAAGATTTTATATTCCTTTAAAGTAAAATAATATATTTTAATTAAAATATAGAGTCAAGAACATCAACTTATGCATTGAATGAACAAATGCGGAAGTATAAGTTAGTCCAAATAATTGAAAGAGTTGAAGGCAAAGATGTTGTGATTTATAGTAAGTGGTTTATATGAAGAAAATAAAATTACTATATGGTTTAGATATGAATTAAAACTTCAATATTAATTTTGTGGGAAAGCCGTCAAACAATATTGTCTCGACTATAGGCAGATCCATTTTAAAGTAATTGAAAAGGGTGGTCCTTATGCATGTGTTTCAAATCAACCAATTTCACCAAAAATCATCCAAATTTTAATTAGCACCAAACCAAGTTGTGAAAAATTAATTTTTTACTTTAAACCAATTTTATCTTGATTAATCCTAAATACGCATCTAGTGATTAAAGCAAGTAAAGTAAAGTAAAGAATACTCACAACACCGAATGTACGAGGAAAAACCCAAGATGGGAAAAAACCTTGGACGGACTAAGCCAGACAATCACTATGAATGTGGAATTACAATGAACAGACAAAAGACTCACTTAACGACTCGATCCCCATGGGTTTTGACGCTCTTATAATCTTAAACCACTCCTCTCACAGTGCCCACATAGAAAGTTCTTCTTCCATGATACCTGTCCACAACACACGCGTCCACGTATGTCTCGGTGTCCACCGAATGGCTTTGATATGTCTACGATGTCGAACAAGAGGTCCTTCTCTTTTCTTCACCACAAAACCCTGATGTTCAAGTATAGAACAAACCTTCTTGGTGAAGCAAGATCACATAAACATAGAGTAATGATAACTCGAATCTTTGCAAACTCTAAGGATGTGTTTAAACTTTGAAACCTTAGAAAAATATGTGCAAAACTCGTACTGGATCGTAAATTGTTTTTCCAGAATGCACACTTAATAATTGTGAGGAAACCACGCTTTAAATAATAAAAATTCACCGCCTCGAAAACTATGTCACTCGAACGAGATTGGCTTGTCGTTCGCGCGACATAGCCATCTTGCTTGAACGAGCTAGTTTGTCATTTGAACGACGTGCGTGTCAGTTTGACTTTTTGACTTTTTCTTTAAAACGTCTCTTCCAAAAGAGATTTAATTAAGTCAAACTCTATTTCGAGCTTATCAGAATAAAACGTAGTTTAAAACATTTAAAACACTCTTAAAACATTTTAAAATATTTTTCTTATAAAATTACATCCTTATCCTTTATAAAAACAATTTCGAGCACCAATAATTATACGCATTCATACCCGTGTGATATCAGAATGCAATTAACTTGAAGACGAATAAACTTGCACCAATTAAACTTCGGTATGATTAATTCTTTGAAGCTTTTTCGCAACGTCTTTAATTTCTTCAATACGTCATAGACCAAGTGGGATCGTGACAAAATAAAATCTCCCTATGACATATTACAAACACAGTTTTGTTCACGGAATTAAGTCAAAATAATACAGGGACTCAATTAGAAATTTATGTCCTTACAAATCTCCCCCTTTGACTATTCCGGGATAAAACTAAACCAGTGAAATGCCTAAGCCAGGCCGTCAAGCCGTATGATGCCTAAAACCCATCCCATAATCCCAAAATCAAAAATTACGGGACACAGACTAGTATATGTAGCACCGGCAAGCATAAACTTTCTGAATGTGATGTAGACTTGAAATCTCGAATAGCTGAAGCATACCTACACACATGAAAGAGACAAACAAATACCCAGTGAGGTATGGAGGAACAAATGAAACCAATATTTATCCAAATGATACCAATTTGACCATAGATACCAATATGAATAAATTCTGAAAAATCATTTGTTAAACAATTGAGCAACAATATGATACTAATTTGTACTACCAATTTATAACACCAATGTGTAAAATATGTAATAAAAAACAAGCTCACCAAATCTCCCCCTACATCACATACATCTCTCCCCCTTTTTGTCTCGAATAGACAATCCACTAAAAAGATAAACCAATCAAAAAGTGTCTAGCATGAAGATATACAAAATAAAAATCGCTAGATAACCATGAAATAACCAGCTAAATATGATCAAGTAATGACAAATCAGTAGCTAGTAAACAAAGGAATCACACAAAGAATATGAATCACACAAATAACCAGCTAAATATAATCAGGTGTGATAAACAGAATCATATGCAAAATATGAATTTTGAAACAATATAACCTGCATATGAACCAGTCAGCCCAGAAAATTTCCAGCAGTACCAAAAAAATATACCATTTTAACCAGAGGACTGTAAACAAATACGAAGCAAAAATCCCAGACTGTCATTCGAACGAGTTGGGGACGCCGCTCAAACGAGATGAGGACGTCGCTCGAACGATGAATCTCCTTATACTCTTGACTCACTTGAGTTTACATTGTATAAGTGCTTCTTTAGTTTGGAAATAGTGACAAAATTGTGTCCATTCCCTTGATTCCAAAAAGCCTCAGACTCTACTCTTTATTCCTCTTGATTTATTGTTTAAAGGTATATTCTCAATCACCCACACACATTAGGATTGCATTCATAACATATATATTGCATAAAATGATTATGTGAGTTGTGTGTGTTTAATCCCATTTAAAATTGGTTTTAATAATTACTTGGGAATTTTTAAATGATTTTTTAGAAATTAAAATGTGGATAAAAAAGCTTTGGGGTCATTTTGTAATTACTGATTTTATGCTTTCATCCTTGAAAGTTGGTTTGGGTAGGATTCGAAAGCGCTTAAGAATTCAGGGTGCGTGTGTAATTATTTTGAAACACGCATGTGTGAGTTCATCCTGGCCTTACACTTGTCAGCATTATAGCTGCCTGATCTGTGTTTGTTGGTAGACTCATAACTCTTACACATTCTCAACCTTTGGATCAATTCTATCAACACTCTGCATGCGTTTGTACCCAATCCCTATAAAGCTCTCTTGACCAATCAACGTGCATTCAAATCACCGCTGTTCTTCCACCGTTGGATCATTGTCAATTGCCTCAGACCAAATCTCAGCCTTAGATTTGGGTAGCCTTTCTCGATCCTTCCTAGCCTACTATATAAGTAGGATTACCCTCAGTATTTGGGAACTTTTTGGCAGTTCATCTAAATAGAGAGAGAGAAGAGAGAATCTAGAGAGAGAGAGAAACCCTAAATCGTCAAACCTTTTTCTTTTTCAAACCCTAACTCATTTCTCTAAAACAGTTTTACCAAACACTATACCTGTGTGTTTGAGAGTGTTGTTGGTAGGGTTTGAAGGGTGTTTAAAGTGTTTTATCCTCTGAGATCGAGATCTTATTTCCAACTTAGACATAACTTGTTAGATCTATATTTCTCTGTCATAAAAACATTAGATCTGATTATTGCATGTCATATTACACTTAGACCTGCACATTTTAGTTTCTCATCTTGAGAAATTGCTTTTGTTGATTACTGTTCTGTAAATGTTTTTTAAAACTTTAGAATCAACAAATTTATTTTCTGTTTCTAGTTCTTATGAAACAAGACCATTGACCTAGTTGGAATCATAATTGGCGGTTTTCAATTTCAAAAGTATTTTCAAAACCCTTTGAAATTGATTAAGACCTTGAAACGTCTTTCGAGCAAGGCAGCCTTGGATTTTGGGTTTATTTGAATGGTCAAATAAAGTCTTTTGGTTATAAAGAAGAGAGAAACTGAAAACAACTTTTTCAATTGGTATCAGAGCATTGAAAATTTTCTTTAAAGATTTTGTGTTTCTGAAATTATTTTCTTAAAATCAAAGAATGGACGAGAAAAATGAAAGATTTGGTAACTTGACCAGACCTCCTCCTTTTGATGGTAACAACTTTGCTTACTGGAAAGTAAGGATGGTTGCTTTCATACAAGGAACCTTGGTAGATGATGTCTGGTATATTGTTGAAAATGGATATACTTATCCTACAAAACCAGTCACTGAAGGAAGTATTGAGAGGATTAAGAAAGTGTTAAGTGAATTAAATAAAAAATAGAAGCAAGTTTCTCGAAAGAATAACAAAGAAAATAATGCCATTTTTATGTCTATAAATGAACATGAGTTCAAAAGTATCTCATCTTGTTCCACTTCTAAGGAAGCTTGGGATACACTCATTACTGCACATGAAGGTGACACTAGAGTTAAGGCTACTAAAATATAGATGCTTGTCCAGCAGTATAACTCTTTGTTTATGTCAGAATTTGAATCATTTGATGATTTTTACATGAAATTGACTGACATTGTAACCAAATTGCATGCAAATGGGATAACTTATGATATACATGAAATTGTCTCTAAAATTCTAAGATCATTACCACAAAAATTTGATAACAAAAGATATGCAATTGAGGAAATGAGTGACCAAAATCTCACTCCTGAATTACTCAGTAGTAAACTGGTGGAAATGGAACTAGAATTCAAGAAATAATTGACCCAGTCCCATAGGAAACAAACTAGTTCTAATTTGAGTTTTTCTTCTAAGCTGATGAAACCTGAGCTTAGTGATAATACGCAAATATTGCGTATTTCATCCTCTGAACCTACACATTTTAGCCCCCTTGGGTGCCTTAATCTCTATATTTAAGCTCGTTAACCAGACAACCTCGGTTTATATTGTTAACATGCTATATGAGGTATAATTGGGCTTTTGTAGGTATTTAGGTACTAAGTATGAAGTTCGGACGCATTCCGATGAAGTTCCGTACGCAATCACACGTTCAAGGGCATTTTAGTCTTTTCATAGCTTGGGCATCTGGCCCAACATCTACATGGAAGTTGTATCCCTCCTCGCTAGCTTTGCGTGGCCACGAACGGTGCGCGATTCCTAGTCCGTTTAAAGAAGTTACGGCAATTTCAGCGGAGGGAAAAATAAGGAAGGCAAAAGAGGAGAACAAAAGAGAAGAAAAGAATGCATAAGCTGCTGCTTGGCTCACCCCTGCTTGATCAATCGATTGAGGATTTTGGTCGATCGATCGACGATTTTGGTCGATCGATCGACCATTCTGAAATGCCGAAATTTGGCCTTTATCGATCGATCGACCAAAATCATCGATCGATCGATCCCCTGTTTTTCAGCAGATATTTTGCATTTGTTTTCTTTCTTCTTTTCTTTTATTCCAACTTACTATATAAAGAAATTTTGTTGTAATAAGAACATATGCTGTATATACACAATTTTAGGGTAGTTTAGCTTAGGGTTTTGGGGTTTTTGCTTTGTTCTTATTCATTTATCTTTGGTTTGACACCCCATTTGGATTGTAAGTTGACTATTCATCTCCCCTACCATTTAATATAGTTGTATTTCTTCATTTCTTGGTTTCTAGTGTAATTTACATGCTTTGTTAATTAGGTTTTCGTGCTTTCTTTACACTCTTTCTAGTGAAGTTTTATCGCGCTTCTTTACCTCTTTCTTTACCGCGTTTTTAACATGCTTAGGTAATTTAAATTAGGTTGTGTTTGAATGGAACTCACTCGGGTTGACGCGTAACTTTGCTTTGGTGATGGAGTTTACGGGTCTATTTCGGGTGCGTTGTCCTAGTTTTTACGCCTAGGAGATTTTATGGGACATATCATGTATGTCCCGTGCTTACAACCTTTCGTACGTAATTTTCGGGATATTTGTTGACGCCAAAATCATATTAGACTTTTATGCAGATTTAGGGGAGTAACAACCCTTGGTTCAATTAACTGTTGAAACGAGACGCATTTGTAATAACTCGTCGACCCATGTAACCATTTTATACAAATTAACTCGGGTGAGGGATATTGGACGCAACCTATAGTTTTACGCTCTTTCTTAATCTAATTTCAATACCTTTCCTAGATTAACATTTCCCTTTTATGCATCTTTTACTTTTTAGTTTGTAATCACCTTTTTACACTTTTATTTCGTAATATTATATCACTTAAATTCTAGCATCTTGTCCCTATGGATTTTCGATACCCGACTTACCGCTATGCTTTCCCCGCAAGTGTAGTAGTAACTTAGGTTTATTTGTATAGTCACGGCGAGACAGAAAACAACGACTGTGCACTTTACACGCGCTCACCTCTCGCGCGCTATCAAAATTGCGCCGTTGCCGGGGACTAGTTTGCTTTAGACTTTATCTGATTTAGTATTTCATAGTATTTTCTTTCTATTTGCATTATTTGCTAATATTTTGCAGGACTTACACATTTGAGCACTTGGAAACGCTCGAATTTTTCCCGCGCGCACTTACGTTGTGGAATTTGCCACTTGAGCCATTTTGGGGGTACGCATGTCTTATTCCAATTCTTTCGGTAATCCTTGTTATAATTCTCAAAATTCTCCAAACCTATGACTTTCGGTGCATACTTAGAATCCCAAAGAGTAATAAAGTCAAATATGACTTTGGGCGAGTATAACGAAAGTCAAATCTAGGTTATTGGAATTTTGATGATGATGACAACGATTTTGGGACTCTACCTCCTTATAATAGGAATTTTGAAACGAATTCGAATAGTTTTCAAAATTCCTATCATAATGAGTTTTCGTTTAAGTCCGATGGTAATTTTCAAAGTTCCCATTTTCATGCATCCGCACCTTGACCAATGACATTCGGTGAGGGCTTGCGTATGTATGAAAATGATAAAATTGAAACTCGTTATCGGGAAGAAAATCGTTCGTGGGAATATGAGTTGGATTTATTATTTGAGTCCGACGACGATTTTACTTCCGAGACTTTCGAAGTCGAATAATGTTTTGAACCAAATGAGGTACGTGTGC
Organism: Sambucus nigra; assembly: GCA_949130495.1. Taxonomy (NCBI): domain Eukaryota; kingdom Viridiplantae; phylum Streptophyta; class Magnoliopsida; order Dipsacales; family Adoxaceae; genus Sambucus; species Sambucus nigra. The sequence continues at coordinate 121,269,813 of OX422223.1, forward strand.
CTACTTTGGAACAAACCATTCTAGACTTTGCCCATCGCGTAATAGATATTGAAAGCGAGGATGAAAATGACGTAATATCTATTTGCAATGAAATGATTTCTTCTTTGGCCCCCAAAGAAGAACATTTCATTGAAAATGATATTATTTCCTTCGAAACTCAATCTTCATGCGATGATGATTCATCTCATGAGTTTGAATTTCTTTCATCCCCATTTTCATTCTCTATTATCCCGCCGGAACAAGTACCCGATGATTCGGTTTCAAACTTTAATGTTTTAAACCTTTTCGCCGATGAGGAGTACTTGCTCGAGTCGCCCTCCACAATCGGATCTTTGCCTTTGTGTGCACCGCCTCCCATTCCAACTTCAAAATCTTTGGGAGGATATTCATCTTTTCTCGGTCCCCACATGTTTTTGTCACTCGTTCAATCAAAACCCCCCCATCGTCCCTCCAAAACTTTTAATTGACGATGGTTCCTTTCTTACGCCTTACACATGACTTCCGTTGTTAAAACGGAATTCATATTTTTCGGAGGGCATGCTTGTATGTGAGGGTACACCAGTTATCCTCCAAAGTCAAATCGTTCTTATGGTGGACCCTCAGCTATTTAGACTTCTAGTGTATAGTTAGTGTGAGCCCTAAATAGTAGGTTGTATATAGTTAGCTTTTTATTCGTTATTTCTTTTTATCTTTTCTCCCCTTTTTAATTTAGTCTAATGTAATTAGTTAACTTTTTATTATTTGTTTTTGCTATGCTCGGTACTAACTTGTTTCGTAGATTCTTTGGACTTGTTCTTATAGGGATCTCTCCAATTTTGGGTAATATCGCTATTTTCCTCTCTTTGACTTGGTTCTTAATTCACATTGAGGACAATGTCAAGTTTTAAGTTAGGGGGTGTGGGATATTCTATCCGTTTCATTATTTTAGTCCATGTTTTTTCTCACATGTTAGTTACTTAGTATGCTTTTCTTAGAAAAATTGAAAATTTCAAAAATATTTTATTTATTTATTTCTCCTTTTTTGGCCTTTTTGCCTTTGTTTTCGATGATAAATTTCAATAATTGCCCGATCCAATAGATAACCCAATGATGCATGTTCTCGATTTTAGAAGTTATTAGACTTTAGTCCTCGATTATTGATATTATGAATAACTTCATGAATTAAACTTTAATCCCATGAGCACATGCACTTTTATTCCCTAATTGATTTGGTTTAAGATTTTTATAACTCGGTAATCTTTTATTGCATTGGAGATACTTACACCGGGTAAGCTTTGTACCTTTCATCGTTTGTGAGTGTTATACACTATTCTTTTCTCATTGAAAACGTTGAATTCGTTGGTACTCTCACTATTCTTTCATTTGATCGTTCATTAATTGAGTTCATACTTGAAATGTGTTACTTGATCATGATTTTCATATATTATTTTGATTCGAGAATTGCGTAAACTTTGTGAAATGATCATAGGCCCTCTTTGTTATATCACCCATATTAGCCTTGACCTCACCCTTATATGTTTACCCTCGTTAACCCTTTTGAGCCTTTAATTTCATACCCCATTCCCATAACCAACTCTACATTTGAGTTTTATACCATACATACACTTTCCATACCTTTGTTTGGATTGTTACTTGGGATTGAATGATGTTGTTATGATGTCGGTTGCAATTTAGGCATATGAGAATATGAAAAGTGAAGAAAAGAAAAAGTGGAAAAAAAGTGATGAAGAAGAGAAAGAAAAAGCAAAAGAAAACAAAAGAAAAAAATGAGAAAAAGAAGAAAAGAAAAGAAAGAGAAGTTGTATATGTTGTATATAGTTCGAATAATATTTGATTACTCTCCCCGATGATTTATCTAATGCCTTTTTGGAACTTGTTTTCCAATTTTGATATTGCCCGCATTTTCCCATTATCTCGAGTTTTCATTCCGAACAGTTTGAATCCGTACATACATATCCTTAATTTCATACCCTAGCCATACCTACATCATAACCCTATTAAAGTCCTATGTGATCTTAGGTTAATGTAATTTAAAAGTCATAATAGTTTTGATAATATGTGAAAATGCATTTCGCCTTTTTTAGTGTGCGGAATCCTGTAACACCCCGCCCATCCAGGGAGAGCGAACGGAGCGCCACTATCGATAAAATAAATCCAAATCCACAAGTAACAAGGTATAGAGCATCTAAATAAACCCACAATAATATAAATCCACTAATCACAATTCTTCAAATACAACAAGTCTCTCGAATAAATACAACATCTAACTCGAAAAATAAATACAAATCTTCAATGCTCTATACATCAAAATAATACAATTCTTTCCCAAACAATCCTCGCTAAAATCAATCTCCATAGCGCCCCAAAATTCGCGCTACCCTGCCACTAAAAGAAAATATGGGGAAGTACACAATACGACAGGAAAGATGCTCAACAAATATATGTTAGCGATGAATAAAACGTAACAACACGAGTACGAATATTCAAATCAAATGCAAATCTCAATAGCATTTTATCAATATAATTTCTCAACAACACTTTAACCGGGTCACCAGGCCTCACCACATCCGTATATGCTTTATCAAGCCATAGCCCGGGAAACAGGAATTTTGGCGGGTGCCCAACATCCGTGCCATATTAAAATCTCATGACAATGTGCTCATCAACAATATAATGATACCACATGAATCAAAATAATTTCAACAATTATTTTCCAGATTTCAATGAATTTATCAATTCAAATATGAGTTCAATTAATAAGAAATCAACGAGAATGACACTCGCGAGATTTAAGGAGCATATTGTGTAAAACCCCATACCTCAAACCATGATGAGAAATCAATGATCGCATCCTCAAGATCAATACAAAAGATCTACAAAAGATCCTCCAAGAACCTCCAACAAAAATAGCCCCAAGAACACCTCTAATCTAAGGTTGGAACTCGCAAATCTCAAGGGCCAATGTGTATATAAAAAGAAGAGGAATATAAAATATATTTGCTGACAAAATTTGTGCCAAAAGTATGTTAAAAGGGTTGCCCACGACTTCCTTTTATAATGCAAAGAAATGAAGAGTTGGAATCCAAAAGACTCCTTTAAATAAGGCAAAGAAATGAAGAGTTGGAAGTCAAAACAACTCCAAGAGTTAAAAACATTTAAAAATCATTTTAAAATCCGTTTTAACTCCGTTTTCGAAACCGTTTGAAATTCTCGCCTTTAAAAAATAATAACCAACATATTTGAGCAATACAAATAATTTTATCAAAAACTTTATTTTCCTCCATTTTCCAAAATTAATTAAAATAGCCCAAAATTACGCGGGTTGTTACAAATCCTTTCATTGAGATTACGGTTTTTCAGTTTATATATAGCGTTCTTCATTTGTGACATGTGTGCGTCCTAGTTTCCATTTACATTTACTCTTTATGCCCGCATGTTCCGTGTGTTACCTCCCTGTTTCGAGTGAATTCGCTTGATGAGTGTAATGCCCGTGAGGATTGAATGAATGCTTGCTTTAATGTTTATCCGGTTTATATAAGTTTTTCGCCAAATCACACTTTGCATGTGCTCGTCTCCCTCCCACATTTTAAGGTTTCAATTCCATGAGGTGCATTCTATAATGTTAATGATTTGGACTTTTATTTGAATCCGTTCAATGTGATAATAATGTGTATGAAATCTTTCTCGCTATTGTTGGGCTTGTCGCATGTTGGTTTGGGCATATTTTGAGGAAACCATGTGATGTTTGTGGGTACCATCTCTGAAAACCCTTACGAGATGACACTCATCCACTAGGGTGACCTAGGGGTTTAACGGCTTATTTCATTTGCTAAATGCAATTGAATCGCCCTCGAAAGTGGCCTTTTTCTTTTATACCATACTTTTGCACTCTCTACTATTTTTGGTTTGCTTGTAGCTCTTGTTTCATCCTATTTCATTGTTAGGGACTAGCAATGTGTAAGTTAGGGGGTGTGATAATACACAAATATTGCGTATTTCATCCTCCAAACCTACGCATTGTAGCCCCCTCGGGTGCCTTAATCTCTATATTTAAGCCCGTTAACCAGAAAACCTTGGTTTATATTGTTAACATGCTATATGAGGTATAATTGGGCTTTTGTAGGTATTTAGGTACTAAGTATGAAGTTCAGACTCATTTCGATAAAGTTCCGTACGCAATCGCACGTTCAAGGACATTTTAGTCTTTTCACAGCTTGGGCACCTATCCCAACATCTACATGGAAGTTGTAACCCTCATCGCTAGCTTCGCGTGGCCGTGAACGGTGCGCGATTTCGAGTCCATTGGAAGAAGTTACAGCGATTTCAGCGGAAGGGAAAAATAAGTAAGGCAAAAGAGGAGAAGAAAAGAATGCAGAAGCTGCTGCTTGGCTCACCCCTGCTTGATCGATCGATTGGTTGACCGATCGACCATTCTAAAATGCCAAAATTTGGCCTTGATCAATCGATAGACCAAAATCATTGATCGATCGATCCCCAATTTTTCAGCAGATATTTTGCATTTGTTTTCTTTCTTTTTTTCTTTTATTCCAATTTACTATATATAGCAATTTTGTTGTAATAAGAACATATGCTGTATATACACGATTTTAGGGTAGTTTAGCTTAGGGTTTTGGGGTTTTTGCTTGGTTCTTCTTCATTTCTCTTTGGATTGACACCCCATTTGGATTGTAAGTTGACTATTCATCTCCCCTACCATTTAATATAGTTGTATTTCTTCATTTCTTGCTTTCTAGTGCAATTTACATGCTTTGTTAATCAGGTTTTCATGCTTTCTTTACACGCTTTCTAGTGTAGTTTTATTGCGTTTCTTTACCACATTTTTAACATGATTTCTAGGTAATTTAAATTAGGTTGTATTTGAATGGAACTCACTCGGGTTGACGCGTTACTTTGCTTTGGTGATGGAGTTTACGGGTCTATTTTGGGTGCATTGTCCTAGTTTTTATGCCTAGGAGATTTTACGGGGCATATCATGTATGTCCCATGCTTACGACCTTTCGTACGTAATTTTCGGGATATTTGTTGACACCAAAATCATATTAGGTTTTTATGCGGATTTAGGGGCGTAACAACCCTTGGTTCAATTAACTGTCGAAACGAGACGCATTTGTAATAACTCATCGACCCATGTAACCATTTTATACAAATTAACTCGGGTGAGGGATATTGGACGCAACCTATAGTTTTACACGCTTTCTTAATCTAGTTTCAATACCTTGCCTAGATTAACATTTCCCTTTTATGCATCTTTTACTTTTTAGTTTGTAATCACCTTTTTACACTTTTATTTCAGAATATTAAATCACTTAAATTCTAGCATCTTGTCCCTGTGGATTTTCGATACCCGACTTACTGTTGTGCTTGCCCCGCAAGTGTAGTAGTAACTTAAGTTTGTTTGTATAGTCACAGCAAGACATAAAACAATGACTGTGCACTTTACATGCGCACACCTCTCGCGCGCTATCACTTTGTATTCCCAATAATGACTCTGATGAGGAATGTAATATAGATAGTTTGGATAATCAAATTGCCTTGATGTCAAAACAGTTTAAGAAAATTGTTAAATTTAGAAATAAAATGGCAAACAGACAAGGCAAGCCAAATTATCCAACTCAGTCTAACCAAAAACCTCATGAGAAATGTTAAGACAAACATCACAAGGACATTCATACGAGACCTAACAAAGACTTTAAGAACATTGAATGTTTTAGATGTGGTAAATTAGGTCATATAGCACAAGACTGTAGAGTTAAATTGAACACGACCAATAAAAATACTAGGGCCAACATTTGTAAGACATGGGATGATTTAAGTGATTCTGAAAATGAGGAACCTGAATCATCGGATATTTTTTATCCTTGCATGTCTTTCTTTGCCAAGATAATCTATAATGATGATATGCCTGTGCCTTTGTATGAGAATGATGTTAATAGCTCTACTTCTGTTGTTATGAATCATACTGCTACTGGTTTAGATGCTTTAATTTATGAGAACAATGCTAGTTCTACTACGGGGTGTGTGAGTCAAAGGGAAAGCGATAATGACGATGTCAATGTGTGTGTGAGTTCAAGAAATGAATCCTTAGGGGTCACTTCACACACTTCACTTAGTGATTATGACACTGAAGATCTCCCTGATATTCACATGCTTTATGCCAAGACTCTCAAGAAAAGCACTAGACTAGAAAAGACTATGAAAGATCTCACTAAGAAACTAGAAGACCTTAGTTTAATGGTCAAACTTAACGCTGAAGAGTATACTACCCAATGTCTAACTCATGAAAATAAAGTCAAAATTTTTGATCAAAAATTGAAAGATTTGATTGAAATAAATGAAACTCTGGAGAAAAAATATAAAGGGACATTATTAGAATTGGAACAATCAAAAGAAAAGATAGCAACTGTTTTTAAAAAATTTACTAAGTTTGAAAACAATTCCAACTGTTTTGATGGTTTTGTTGCTGACTCAAAAACCAATTCTGATGATCGAACTGGAATAGGGTTTTGCCCAAATTTAAAGACACAAACTAAAAACTTTGAATCAATCAAGTTTGTGTCAGGAGGCAAAATACCTATAAAAACTTGCCCATATTTTCATTCCCTAAAAGATGAGTTTGATGAAAAACAACAAAAGTTTGATATTGGGGAATCAAGTAACTCTAAGTGTGATAGTCAACATAAGGCTAAATACATCTGCCATCAGATTAGGAAGAGTGATTCTGCTTTTCAAACTCTACTCCCTAAGAATAAGGTTTAACATCAAAATTCCATGAAACCTATGTTTAGAGACTTTCCTAAGGAGTACCCTCATCAACCAATCTATATTGCTCTTACTATGATATATACGGTCATTATTTTGAAAGTTTCTACTCTAGACGTTTAGTAAAACCTGTCTGTAATACTCCTCTATACTAGAACTTTAACTACTTTAGGAGAAGCCGTAACAATTATGTCCTGCCTAGACAACCAGACGAAAACTCTAACTATAGAAAGAGAAAGACCAAACCTAAAAGATCATTTCCAAGAAGGATAACAAGGCACTTTCCTAAACCAAATGCTCACATTTTTCATAAAATTCAAACTCATGCGCAAAATATTTTTCAACAAAAATCAAATGCTCGCAAATTTTATCAAATGAGAGCAAATATGCGCAAAATACAAATAAGAGCTATTTGGGTTAGAAAAGATGAGCTATTACCCCAGATGAAGTGTAACATTGTGATTACTACTTTAAAAGCTGAACACACCACTTCTGGTTGGTATTTGGACTCTGGATGTTCAAAGCACATTACTGGTGATGATACAAAATTTTTAAACAAAACCAGCTTTGCTAGGGGAAAAGTCATTTTTGGTGATGGTGTATCATCTCAAATCATTGGTAAAGGAACACTCCAAGAAGAAGGAATGCCTGTTCTTAAAAATGTTCTTCTAGTAAAAGGTCTTAAGGCTAATCTACTTACTATCTTGTAATTTTATGACTCAAATCATACTGTCACCTTTTCAAAGAATAATTGCAAAATTTTAAATGAAAAAGATGAGTGCATTCTTACAGGACTCAGGACTCCTGATAATTGTTATACTGTCATGACAATATTGAGGTCTGTAACATTGACAGAATGGATGACAATAAAATATGGCATAATAGGATGTGTCATATAAATTACGATAACCTTAGTAGATTGTCTTCACAAGAAATAGTTAGAGGAATTCCAAAAATCAAACATATCTCTAATATTATCTGTGGATAATGTCAAGAAGGAAAAATTATTAAGGCCCCTCATAAGAAGTTAAAGATATCCTTACCTCTAAACCCTTAGAGCTCATCCATATGGACCTAATGGGTCCTTCATAAGAAAGTTAAAGGAAATATGGCATAATATTGAGGTCTGTAACATTGACAGAATGGATGAAAATGAAATATGGCATAATAGGATGGGTCATATAAATTACGATAACCTTAGTAGATTGTCTTCACAAGAAATAGTTAAAGGAATTCCAAAAATCAAACATATCTCTAATATTATCTATGGATAATGTCAGGAAGGAAAAATTATTAAGGCCCCTCATAAGAAAGTTAAAGATATCCTTACCTCTAAACCCTTAGAGCTCATCCATATGGACCTAATGGGTCCTTCTCGTACTGTTAGTCTTTGTGGACACAGTTACATTCTAGTTATAGTTGATGACTTCACTTGATTTACTTAGGTGACCTTCTTAAAATAAAAGTATGATACTTTCCAAAATTTTTTGAAAATTCTTCTTCGGATTGAAAATGAGAAGGACACTCAAGTAAATAGAATTCATAGTGATCGAGGTGGTGAATTAATAGATACTGGTATTATAGAGTATTGTGACTATAATGGTTATAAGCATGGGTTTAGTGCTACTCAAACTCCTCAACAAAATGGAATTACTGAGAGAAAGAATTGTACACTTTAAGAGATGGCACGTGTTATGATTCATGCTAAGTGTTTACCTAAATATTTTTGGGTAGAATCAATTCGTACTGCTTGCCACATTATCAATAGGGTCTATCTTAGGAAGAATTCCAAACAAACTGCTTACGAACTATGGTATGGGAAAAATCCCAATCTTAAATACCTTAGAACCTTTTGTAGTACGTGTTATGTCTGTAAAGACAGAGAACACTTATCCAAATTTGAGACTCGTGGAGATAAATCTATCTTTCTAGGATATTCTCCCGATAGTAGAGCATATCGTGTCTATAATCTTCGTGACCTTAATGGAATCCATAAACGTTATTATAAGTGACACTACTATTGAGAGTAAGACTGGAGAACCAACTATTATAAAAGAGTCTGAAAATATTTTAGAAAATGACTCTCCAGAAATAGATGATTCTTTACCTATTGAGACACCTCTAGCACCTAACTGGGTTTCTAAAGATCATCCCAAATATAACGTTATTGGTAACCCTAGTGTGACAACCCAAATATAATTATGATAAATTATGTTTAAAGCTTGATTATATTATGTGATATGGATAATATGTTATTAGTATATATAATGTTAAGTCATTATATTTAGTCTAATCCTAGCTTCATAAAGCATGAAAAATGAATTAGTTACGAATGTGAGATTTTGAAGTTTTCGGTAGGAATGCTCATGTTTTAAGGCTAGTTCTGACCTTTATAAAATAATAATTGACTTGGGGAGAAAGCTAGATATTTGTAGACAGGTGAGTTAGGGTTGTAACAAAAATTGATTGGTTGGAGGTGGAGGTTGTCTTTGGCCGACTTCAAACCCTTAGAAATATCTCCTTATTCATCCAAATTCAGCCATGAGAGATTTGAAGCTTAAAGAAAGAGAATTAGGAAGTTAGGAAGAAAAAGTGAGGAGAAAATTGGAGAAAAATCCGTAGATATTACATAAAAGTCCCAAAGGTAATCCTAACGACAAATCTTGTTATTTTTATTATATTACTGTTTTAGATGATGGAAATCATCATTTTTTTATTAAAATTAAGCCCTTGATATATGTGTGTGGTTAGATGAAAGTTTAAGTTAAGTTGAATGTACAAAACCCTAAAATTGCTTTGTTTAGAAACTTTGTTTATTCAAACTTCCATATATTTTTGTATGATTAATGAAATTGATTGATTCCAATTAGAGATTAACCTGGACTCATATGTGTATGACATATCCAAAACTTATGTGAAAATACCAATAAATTAGTCTTTGGTGATAGTTTTAAGTTCGGGTATGAAATCTGCCCTAAGGGTGAAAGTATGCCCGCCATGTGTTCGATGTTTTGCTTGACATAGCAAATGAACTCTGAAAATTATGAAATTTTAATCTTGTATTGTTCAATATGTTTACTGATGTTGGGTGAAATATCATATAAATTTATGATGTAGGAAAATTATGGAAATTCCTGGAAGTTGAATGAACGATAAAAGAGCCTATAGGGTAGATTTGCTATGTGGTAAAGAAATGGGAATATCTTGCTCTAGGAGACTTGAAATGATGTACCATCTTTTGTATTGGAATACTAATATGATAAGGATTGAAATAACAAGAATAAATGAATTTATATTTGGTCTATGATTTGGATATGTTCAATATATTAACATGGATTTGGATGGAACTTCACTTGTGATAAATGATTTGAATGCAATCATGTGATGCTTATGGATTGGATTATGTTTAAATAATTCTTTGGATTATTGATATTCTTATAATGATACTAATATTGTAAGAATTATAGGAAGGGAAGAAGAGATGATTGAACAAATACCGGATAAAGGCAAGGGAAAAGCAAGTTAAACTGTCAAGGTGAGTGTACTTATGATTGTTTTATATATAGATATGAAAATGATATGTTGGATTTGAATATAGCTCTAAGAGAGGATTTGTTTGAATACTTCGGTATTCAGGATTTGTTTGGATATTAAAATATCCAGGATTTGTTTGGGTCTCATGATCCAGGATTTATTTGAATACTTCGGTATTCAGGATTTGTTTGGATATTAAAATATCCAGGATTTGTTTGGGTCTCATGATCCAGGATTGGTTTGAATACTTCGGTATTCAGGATTTGTTTGGATATTAAAATATCCAGGATTTGTTTGGGTCTTATGATCCAGGATTTGTTATCGCCAATGGGCAGAATTATTTGGATCTTATGATCCAAGATTTGTTATTGCCAATGGGCAGAATTATTTGGATCTTATGATCCCTGATTTGTTATTGCCAATGGGCAGGATTGTACGGATTTTATATCCACATATTCGATATAGAACTGTTATTCTGTTGTAGGGAAGGAGTACCTCACTAAGCTTAATGCTTACGGTTTATATTTTAACAATTTTAGGTTCGTACGCTGCCAGCTAGGATACCATATGACCGGTAACTTTTAGAGTTGCACCGTTGGAGAGAGCTGGGGTTTAAAAATGGGGATTTTATCGTTGTCACACTGAAGATTTTAATATACTCACAGATTGTATATATTGATTTAGTATGGTTTGAGTTGATCATAGTTAATCACAGTATTGTATGTTCGCTTAATTATGACTCTGATATTGAAATTTATGGTATAAGAATAATATTATGTTCATTATGCACATTGTGCAGAAAATATTGATAAATGAAGTATATTTTCCAATGGGCTCGAGATTATGATCCAATTATTTTAATAACAAATGATTAGTATGGTTATTGGGTTTGGGGTGTGACAGTTAGTGATCCTGTACGTACAAGATCTCAATTAGGAAACTATGCTCATTATGCATGTTTTGTTTCTCTTGTGTAACCAAAGAATGTAAATGAGGCATTGAATGATCCTCATTGGATTTCTTCCATGCAGGAAGAACTTATTCAATTTGTTATTCATGATGTTTGGTATCTTGTACCCAGGCCCGATTATAAAAAGGTTATTGGCACACGTTGGATATTTAAAAATAAATCTGATGAAAGTGGGATAATCATCAGAAATAAAGCTAGATTAGTTGCTCAAGGATACTCTCCAATTGAAGGAATATATTTTAACGAGACTTTTGCCCCCGTTACTCGCTTAGAATATTTTCGTCTTCTTTTTGCAATATCTTGTTACTTGCATTTTATGCTTTACCAAATGGATGTCAAATCTGCCTTTCTTAATGGAATCTTGACTGAAGAGGAAAAACGTTGAACAACACAAAGGGTTCATCGACCCTCAATATCCCAATCATTTTTATCATCTTAAAAAGGCTTTATGGTCTTAAATAAGCGCCAAGAGCCTGGTATGAGCGTATTTCCAAATTTCTCTTAGACAAAGTGTAGACACCCCATTCTATTACCCCCTAACTCTCCTTAGGTCCCTAGTACCTCCCTTCATCACTACAAACCCAGGTCATACCCCGAGTCTTGACCTATAAGCCACCGGGCACTCCCAGGCTTCATTTGAACAAAAAGTTAAACTCTTTAGCTCGGCCAAAGCTGAATGAATCTTCAAAGGGCACTGAATTACCTTTCCAACGATCTGTCCCGTGCGCGATTCCGACTTACCATGCGGACGAACGATCCGTTTGCGTCCGAAACATGATCTAAAGGACACCGGGCGCTCTCGAGATCTATTTGACCTAAGTCAACTATCCAACTTGACCGAGGTTGAATGAATCTTAGAAGGGCACTGAAACCCCTTTCCAATGGTCCACTCCGTGCGCAATTTCGACTTACGATGCGGATGAACGATCCGTTTGACTCCAAGAGGTCACCGAATGTTCCAGGGCTCGGTTGACCAAAGTCAACTCCCCAAACTGGGTCAAACTCTTTGGAATGTCGAAGTACATATCCTAACCTTTCCAACGGTGCATCCCGTGCGCGATTTGGACTTACCATACAGACAAACGATCCGTTTGCTTTCGAACGATTCCCCGTCCAATGGACCGATAAACGCTTCCGAGCCATATTTGACCCAAAGTCAACTCCCTAACCTAGGAGCGGTCCAAAAGACTTTCAAAGGTCTCTAAATTAACTTTCTAATGATCTACCCCATGTGCGATTTTGACGAACGATTTGCCCTCGGCAGCTAATTTTCTGAAAAGGCCTGAAACACACTGCCAAATGGCAGGTTCTAGACCCTGCCTATTGGTAGGTGCCGATAGGCAGGACTAAGTCTATGCCAATCGGCAGTGACTTGGGCCTATAAAATGTGGCCTTCACCTCATTTACAAAGGGAGCCCAGATCTGATAAAAATCGCTCTAAGAGAATCCCAAAAACCTCTCTCGAAGACAACGCGATTTCAACATCCAAATCCCTTTCTATCTTCCACTTTTCATCATCCTTTTCATCAAACTTGGTGAATTAGCCACTCTCCATCATCATCCAAGTGCAAGGGCTGCTCTCCAACATTCAAGATCTTCAAGAAGGTTCAACTTTCTCAACTTTCTCTTAAATTCTCTTAAATTATCAATAACTTGTTTTATTACTTAGCACTTTTATTATCTCATCTCACACAACCTAATATACTTTTTATTTAGTATTATTGCACATCTCTTATTTTTATATAAATAAAACCCAAAAGACAAGAAAAAGAGGGTTTGCTCATAAATTCCAAATAGGGATTCTCATACTTTTCTCACACTTTTCTCACAACTAAAACACTTTTTCTACACACACACACACTCACAAATAAGAGATCCCCCATTTGGATTTATGTGATAAACCCCACCCCTCGTTTTGTATGTGAACTACGTGGACTTTGATGCCTTTATAGGCTATGTAGGCATCTCGGGGTAAAATCCGAGACTCGAGTCCTATTCTCACTTTCTCTCTCATTTTCTATCTTCTCTAAATCCAATTTTCTTGTATTAATCCATATGCGTTATAATTCCGTTATAACGATCAACGTAGGGGTAATCATGTAAATCTTATTTCCTAATATTATTTTTACACCTTCCTACGGATCACTCGCTTTATCTCTTCCATGATACAAGTCGAGGATTCCTATCTCCATTATATATACACACACGCACACATATCACGGGGAAAATAAAAGGGAAAATAACAAACATCCATGAGAGACCGAAAGGGCGGAATGGGTGCCTAACACCTTCCCATTTCGTAACATAGCCTCCGAACCCTTCTCGAATCATTTTGGTTTCGTATGCACCCGTATGTCTTTGGATCCCATCCTTCGGGATGGCTTCCCCTTTTTCTTTTGTCTGTTTTGATTAAAATAGACTAGCAACTCTAAATCTCTCTACATTTTACACCTCATCTTAAATGACGCCGGCCGAAGTGCTCCCGAGAGGGACGCGCAGGACCTGAGGATCCTCCCTTCACGTGCCCGCCCGCAGCGAGGATCGGGGATGGCCACAGTGGCCACTCTGCTCGGGATATGTATATTTTGAGGGCTTGACTCTATTTACATGGATGTTATATTTGTTTATATTTCCCCTATATCTGCATGTTCCCCTTTTCCATGTGTATCCCATGCTTATGCTTCTGCTCACACACTTGTAGAAAATTCTCCATGTACACTTCGCTCCACGTGCTCCTAGGATCACATATATCTACATATTGCACGCATCACCCATCCATACTTGGTGTACCTTTGGTACTTGTACTTTTCTCCCTGTTTAGCACAATCAAGAAAAGCAATTCTCATCATAAGATACTAACAAGAGAATCATGCATGATTCACACGACATCACCAAAGAGCATTGTTATTGAACAAATTTTACCCAGTAACTAGAGGGTCACTTCGTGATGGGCGCTGGTCCGGTAGGGCGCAGTTAGCCTAAGCGATATGAATCTCACCTTCCATTAGCCAAGTACCATCGACGTATATCGAACGTTTCACCCGCATTGTACCGCTTGACCGAAGTCATGACGGGAGGTATATCGCAGACAATTCGTTCACGTACGCCAAGTATATCGAATTTTCTCTCACACGTACCATCCCCACGAGGTATATAGTGAGGCAATTCACGTACACTCAGGTATATCAAATGGCTTATCCACACTATCGATTGCCGGCAAGAGCAAGATGTATATCGTGGAAGTCACGCCAAATGGCTTATCCATCATAAATATGTACTTTTTCAAGTTCTTTTGAGGTTTCTTGCATTATCAACTTAGAGAAAATCTTATTGGCCCTTTTTCGTTGCATATTGAATTTTCTCTTGGGCTCTTTTAAATGGTGGCTTTCACGACGAGTTAATTTTGAATTCTCGCCGCCCTTTCCCGTGAATCACTCATCATTTTTTTAGTTATGTACCAATTCAAATCCTCAAGGTAAACAATTCTTACATGCACACTTCTCCTTAAGTCTACTTAAGCATAGATGACAAGATTGAGATAAAAATGCCTCACCAAATTCAAATATGTAAGAGAAGTCAAACATCCATATAAACTTATGCATGTGTGCAATGTTGGCATATATACAAAGTCGAATCAAAATGCATATCAACTTCGAAACAATCCCATATAAATAATGATTAAGTTCATTCTAAGCATTGATAATAATGACCAAATGTACTAGCCACATGGATAATGAAATGATGGGGGGGGGGGGGGGGGTCCAATCACACCAATATGCCACATCAAGCATGTAAACTCAAAAACAAAAATCGAAAATCTTTTTGGCTTTTCAACATATTTTGACTCAAATAAAAGCAAAATCTTTTTGTATTTTTCAAAAGTTTTCTCAAAAACAAAATCTTTTTGTATTTTTCAAATAGGACTCAAATAAATGAAAACTATAATACAAAATGATACACATGTCACTATACTAGCAATGAATATATCATGAAGCAAACTAGCATATGACAAACATGGCAACACTATCTTCCTTTAGATTTAGCATGGGAAGAATCAAGTGCAACCAAATGAGAATCATGAAGTTTTATTCCTAAAGCCACTAAATCCGATTTCCTAACCCAAGTAGGGGTAAAACGACGCATGAAGGTTTGGGGAACCGGGGCAACTTTATTCCTAAACTTCCTAGGAGATTGTCTAAGGTCGTAACAATAACGCCTACGGTGACCTTTCCTACCACAAAACGTGCAAGTGTAGCGATGGTTTGAATGATTACTGTGACAACCCGCTCAAAATAATAACGGGTGGCCAACCCTATACTACAATAAATTAGGTATCCCAGATGGCACAGTCTCAACATCAACTGACAATGCTAATTATATAAGGCTAACTACCCAAAACTATTAAAAGCGAATTGTCAAAAATTTAAAACTTTTTATTTAACAACAATAACAAAACCAATAATGCACATAACCAACAATATACATCTAACTATGATGAGTGATAAGTGCAAACTCTAATCTATATAAGAGTGCAATACAATGTACAACAAAATCTCAAAAATGAAATACCCGAATATGCTGTTGGGTCACAGATAATACAATAATCTGATAAATAAAATATGAAAGTGTTAATCTACAACACTTGAATACTAACTCAATATACAACTGAATCCTAATCTAGATATACAAAGATAGGAATCGACTAAAGCAAAGTGCTGAGACAGTCCGCAATGCCATAACTCCACGAATCCTGAATGGATGAACATCAAAGGCGTCCTTGCGGAGGAACACCTGAAGTATAACAATATATACATGGAGGAGAAAATATAAACGAGTCAGAGCCTGAGTTTGAAAAACATTTTATAGCAAGTGTATTAAAATGCATAATAATTATAAATGTATTATTACATGATTAAGGTGGAATTGAACTCTCCATAATAATTCAACTCACCTCTCATCTAAAGCGCGCACTAAACGTACGCACGTGATCTCAAAATGGATGCCCGATTCTATTTTAGGTAAGATGATGTAACACCCCGCTTAAAATAATAACGGGTGGCCAACCCTATACTATATTAAATCAGGAATTTCAGATGGTCCAGTCTCAACATCAACTATCGGTACTATATAATATAGGACTAACTACCCGATATCCTATAAGCGAGATGTTAAATAAATTAAAACATGCAACATGACACAACCCAACACTACAAAATTTCTAATAAATAAGAGAGAGCAAGAAAGAACTATAAGAAATGAAAGGTATCACCATACATGAATATGCCATAAATAAGTAAACCCGAATAAGCTGTCGGGTCACAGCAAATACAATAACTGAAGGGAATAAATGTAAACATGTAAGTAAATATCCCTTAGGTACAAACCCGATATACAACATGAATCCTACCTAGAATTTTAAAGAAGTAGGAAGCGGCTACATGAAACATCCCGCAACAGTCCGCACATGTCACGGTTCCCGAGACTCTGAATAGAAGGTCATCCGGCATCCATGCGGTAGGATACCTGTGGAAATATATATGTATATACAAGAAGGAGGGAGAAGTAAACGGGTCAGAGCCCCGAATGTGTAAAATATTTAGCAAGTGTTTTAACCGTGCATAATAAATACCGGTGTACTTAATTTCAAAAATAAGTGAGACCGCACTCTCGTGGAACCCCAACTCACCTCTCATCTAAAGGCGCGCACCTAATCGCGTCCTCAAATTTTAGTTAAATTACCCCCATTGATTTTAGAACAACCTAACTTATCAGGCCTAGCCTATATCCACGAGAACTACCTTCCCGTCATAATCTAAGGATCCATCCATTTCTAATCCTATTAGATTATGATTACAACAATTATGCCCTAAAAGGCTTAATGAATTCCGATTAATAAACTCATGAATTATAATTATCATAATTCCTAAAACATTACCCCTATACATATACATATATATATATACCTATATAGGCTAAAAACGTAAGAATTAATATACTTAATAACATGCACATGGAATATTGGCAAGACTTCTCTCTAATCCCAAAATTGTACTACGTTTAGTGCGTGGGGAGTCTCGCAAAGCGAAATCCAAACAAGGAACCGCCCCGTTACACTACTCCTGACAAGGTCAAGATCAGAGATCCGAGATGCCACCTATGGAATTACTTCTCTCAAATCTCGACATGGCACTGCGTTTCGTGCGTGGGGAGTCTCGCAAAGCGAAATCCAAACAAGGAACCGCCCCGTTACACTACTCCTGGGCAATGTCGATCCTAGAGATCCATAATCCTCAACATACAAGTATATACTAACATTACTATTAAACTATAACTCCTAAAGAAAGAAAGAAGAAAAGAAAAGAAAGAAAACAAATAAGATAAAATAAAAGAACCTCCAATAATATCCTTGGGATGATGTAACCGAATAATACCTTATGTGCGATACATCAACCCCCATCAATCTAGCACACCATAATCATCTAAGATGTACTTCATAAAAGTCCATATCCTTTCATCTATAGGATATATATAAATATATATATATATATATATATATATATATATATATATATAGGTATTTTATTTCTAACCGTATATATATATATCATCATCAATCCAATAGCCAAGTGTACATACTACATATGATGTACAAGGCCATGCACATAATATACCCGGCTATATATATCGCCGATAAACTGCATCAGTGCTATCATCTTCCCAGTGCCCGGCTCATGTAGCAATACTGGGGCCACCATGGTGGGACTAAACGACACCCATCTCGTGGTAAACACACGCACACGACGTCCCGGGAAGCGGTCATAGTTCCAACCGGAAATGAGACGAAACATACCCACCACGTCTCATCCCAAAAATATATATTTATATGTATAATAATCACAAGGGACGACTATGACCTGGGGAATATCCACACCCTGCATTATATGCCAGGATGCTCACCCTCTACGCGCGCAACTTCCCAATGATAGCATGAGCGGGGTATGCTTAACCAAATAAGTATATGTATTATTCACATGCACAATATATATACATCCATATGATCCAATTATAGGATCAAATAATAAACCACCATATACGGTTTAAGTATCCATACCATGTATGTCCACAACATAAAGATATCCATATATCTATATACATACAGATATATATATATATATCAACACATATTCACATATCCTTATCTATATATATAAACTAATCCTCGTTCATATGTATAAGATATATATATACCTGGCTACAAGTATACATAGTCCTCAATATACAAGCCGTCACCACAATTCCTTTAATTTACCTCGATACGTGAATATAATCCCATACTTGAAACATATTCGATCATTTTCCTATGATGAATAGTCTCCCAAAACCATATGTATATATCTATACCTATATATATTCAACATTAGGGCTATCACCCAAGAGTTTGTGTAGGAATCTTTCACTACACAAATCATCTATATCTCCGAGTACATTACAGAATCTAGTAATCATTTTGACTATCGGTATACATATAACTAATAGTCTATCAGCCTCAAGCTCATTCCTTCAATCATCAAATAATCTCATTTCCCTCGATTTCGACTATGGTTCGATCACTTTGTGAATACCCTAATCTAAGATCTCTCTAAGAGTTCTTAGCCTCACATCACATCTATACTTACTTTTAATCTACAATTAGGATTCCCAATCCCAAAAGGTTTTCCCCCAAAATCTCTATACATAACTCCAAATACATACATGGATACATTTCTCCCAAATTACCCTAAGGAGTCCCCAAAACTCTAATGTGTGGGAAACTCCTTATGTGACTCCAAGAATATGTCTCTTACATCATAAGAGAAGGCCCCAAATCAATAAACCCAACCAAAAAGGGTTTGAAATCACTATGGAGAAAAATACCTCAAAATGCCCTGTTTCCGAATCGATTCGGCCCTGTTCCGAATCGATTCGGACTAGCGAATCGATTCGGACTAGCGAATCGATTCGGCCTCCAAGGCGAATCGATTCGGGTCCAAAGACCTGGGCTTCTGCAATAGGCCGAATCGATTCGGATTGGGGTCCGAATGGATTCGGTCAATGCAGACCTGCCAATTTTACCAAACCGAATCGATTCGCTAGAGGGGGCGAATCGATTCGGACCTGCAATTTTTGAAGGTTTCATCTGTTTCTTCAAAACCCACGAATTCTAAACCCTAAATTTCTCATTCCAACCCCCATTCCTTCATCAAATCATGATTTTAAACCCATTAACCAACCCAAAGTTGATCCCAATCATTTCTATGTCATTAATTCCATATTTAATCATTGATTTCAAGATTTAAACCTAAAATATAGGTTTTGACATTAATACCCAAAAAACATTCTTTACCCCACAATTTATGAAATGAAATACACAAATAGCTATTTAGCAAGATTAAACACTTGCCTCAGGTTTGTAGAGGTTGAATCGTCCTCGATGTCGCGGTAGGGCTGGAAATCTCCAAGCTTTTCTTCCTCTCTCTCTCCCTTTTCTTTCTTATTCTTCTTTCCCTTTTCTTTCTCTCTTTTCTCAAATGAGAAGGCTTCATCCGTAAGCCTTAAATCCTTTAAAACAACAAACCCAGTTTTAAATGTTAATACACACTTTAAATGACTCGTTGACTCCAATTCAAGTCAAAACAACTTAAAAACATTCCGGAGCCGAAATAAGACCCAATGACAGTCATTTTGACTATCTCGACCCTTCCGGGATCGATGGTACCCTCAAAAATATCATCCGGAATACTTTGAAACGTTCTCTATTTTTGGACTTAAATTCCCAAATTCAAAGTTCTCCAATTTAATTAAATTTTATCTTCCCAAAAATTTAATTTCTCAATCTCCAAAATCGAGGGTTGTTACATACTTCCCCCCTTACAGAAATTTCGTCCGCGAAATTTAAGATGAGCCTAGGACCTCAATATCATCTAGTCCCTACATCAATCCTTAAGATCACTATACCGATCCTTTCTAGTTCTCACGTCGAACTACATAGATCCTTACCGGTCAAAAAAAATCAACTAGCTACCCAGGGCGCCCATACACCCCGTACCCGAGTTTCCACTCGAAAAATCCTAATCAGGCTCCATTAGCCTCAAATTGTAAGATAACCCTCGGTAACATAATTTATAACAATATACTAAATATATAAAAGTTTGAAAATTTCCACTGGTTGAACTCTCCTCAATTCCTGACGCTAGCCACCTTCGTGCGGGGGAGGTCTCGCAAGCGAAATCCAAACAAGGAACCCTCCCAATACACTACTGTGTATCTAGGTCGGGGATTGAGATTAGTTGAACCAGGGTTAAGGTTTTATAAAAAAAAAGATTTCCATATTTTAGATATTGCCCGAGGGCCTATACAATAATACAATATAAATATATTCCGCGTCTTTCGACACGCCAAACAAACACCTTATGTTTAAGACACAAGGCCTCAACAAATACAATACTCTAGCCAATATCTAGTTCTCAAAACTAGCCCAACTATGAGCTAAATTATCCGCTCCTCATAAATCCACCAAACTCTGAACCTCTCAGTTATGAAAAGGTATATCATCTCAAAAGATGCCATATAAAGGCCACACTTGCTCACTTCCTTCTCTAGGAAAATTCCACACACCCTAACGGTGTGGCGGCTAGCTACTCAACACCTCACACGCGACGTTCCCAATATCGCACAAAGCGTAACTTGAACCCAAAGAAAGGTATTCTACCTTACATTTCCATAACCTAATGGTTTCCCCTCACCCTAGAATCTCAACTCAGGGTCCTCAACTCCTTCCAGGAAAGTCATTATCCCTAAGCCTATTTCTTTACAAGAGAAACATCTTCCTCAAAATCCTTCCTAACCATTTTGAAGGATAAACACGATGGCGACAACCAAAAACTCCCTCAGTCCTACACAACGAAACTGAGTCTCCAAATTTCTTACTCCCACTTCCCAGAAGGCAATACTCCCAATTGTTGGGATAACTCCACACACCTCACGTTAGGGGTGGCCATGGGCCGGGCCTGGGCAGGCCCGGTCGGGCTCGGGCCGGGCTTGAAAAATTAACGGCTATCCCAAGCCCGCTCGGGCCCAGATCGGGCCTTATTATGTAATCCCAAGCCCGCCCAGATTTGAAAGCTCTTTACCCAGGCCCGCCCGATCGGGCCATATTATATTAATTAAAAGATTTTTTTTTAAATTAAATACCTATTTGTTTATTTAAAGACCAATTTTTTAATTTAAAATCTGTTTTAAACTCCATATATTACAAAGTCCATATATAAAGTTTCTCACTTACATGAAAAGACTTGGTATACATTTTTATATTTATAAAAGTTCTCCCCCCCCCCCCCCCCCCCACATATATGTAAATATATATATATATATATATATATATTAATATTATATATATTTTTCGGGCCTCGGGCCGGGTCGGGCCTCATCGGGCTTAAGAACTTATGCCCAAGCCCGCCCGAAAAAAAATCGGGCCTATAAAATTTTGCCAAGCCCGCTTTGCGGGCCTATTCACCTTACCCAAGCCCTATTTTTTTTATGGGCGGGTTGGGCGGGCTTGGCGGGCCTCGGGCCTATGGCCACCCCTACCTCACGTCGGGAAAAGTCACCAACACCAGGTTTTCTAACGAAGGTTAACGGGTTTCTCAACCTAAACCTCCCAAAGACTACATTAACCTCTCCTCAGACTTACTTTACTAAGTCCAAGGTTCACCATTCGAGTAAATTTTTCCTTTCTTACTCAACCGTCGATAAATCACCTCGAACCACTGTTAGAAATATCCTCAATATTTCCTCCTGAATCGGGGAAAAACAAATACCCCCGATTAAAGTGTACCCAAAATATACTATGGGTTCCGTACTTCTAAACCTATTCTTTCCTAGACGACAAAATCCAGGCGACGTCTGAAACGAAACAAGAGCAACTGTTATCAGAACGCCAATCAAGTGAATATACTTCACAGAAGAAAACAACGCGGTGAACACAACAGTCCTAATTATAGGGCTTTATGTCAAGAACGTTAACGGAAGAATGCAGAAACTCGCACAGATCCTAAGGACTCTAGAACCTGATGCTCTGATACCATCTGTAACACCCCGCTTAAAATAATAACGGGTGGCCAGCCCTATACTATATTAAATCAGGAATTTCAGATGGTCCAGTCTCAACATCAACTATCGGTACTATATAATATAGGACTAACTACCCGATATCCTATAAGCGAGATGTTAAATAAATTAAAACATGCAACATGACACAACCCAACACTACAAAATTTCTAATAAATAAGAGAGAGCAAGAAAGAACTATAAGAAATGAAAGGTATCACCATACATGAATATGCCATAAATAAGTAAACCCGAATAAGCTGTCGGGTCACAGCAAATACAATAACTGAAGGGAATAAATGTAAACATGTAAGTAAATATCCCTTGGGTACAAACCCGATATACAACATGAATCCTACCTAGAATTTTAAAGAAGTAGGAAGCGGCTACATGAAACATCCCGCAACAGTCCGCACATGTCACGATTCCCGAGACTCTGAATAGAAGGTCATCCGGCATCCATGCGGTAGGATACCTGTGGAAATATATATGTATATACAAGAAGGAGGGAGAAGTAAACGGGTCAGAGCCCCGAATGTGTAAAATATTTAGCAAGTGTTTTAACCGTGCATAATAAATACCGGTGTACTTAATTTCAAAAATAAGTGAGACCGCACTCTCGTGGAATCCCAACTCACCTCTCATCTAAAGGCGCGCACCTAATCGCGTCCTCAAATTTTAGTTAAATTACCCCCATTGATTTTAGGACAACCTAACTTATCAGGCCTAGCCTATATCCACGAGAACTACCTTCCCGTCATAATCTAAGGATCCATCCATTTCTAATCCTATTAGATTATGATTACAACAATTATGCCCTAAAAGGCTTAATGAATTCCGATTAATAAACTCATGAATTATAATTATCATAATTCCTAAAACATTACCCCTATACATATACATATATATATATATATACCTATATAGGCTAAAAACGTAAGAATTAATATACTTAATAACATGCACATGGAATATTGGCAAGACTTCTCTCTAATCCCAAAATTGTACTACGTTTCGTGCGTGGGGAGTCTCGCAAAGCGAAATCCAAACAAGGAACCACCCCGTTACACTACTCCTGACAAGGTCAAGATCAGAGATCCGAGATGCCACCTATGGAATTACTTCTCTCAAATCTCGACATGGCACTGCGTTTCGTGCGTGGGGAGTCTCGCAAAGCGAAATCCAAACAAGGAACCGCCCCGTTACACTACTCCTGGGCAATGTCGATCCTAGAGATCCATAATCCTCAACATACAAGTATATACTAACATTACTATTAAACTATAACTCCTAAAGAAAGAAAGAAGAAAAGAAAAGAAAGAAAACAAATAAGATAAAATAAAAGAACCTCCAATAATATCCTTGGGATGATGTAACCGAATAATACCTTATGTGCGATACATCAACCCCCATCAATCTAGCACACCATAATCATCTAAGATGTACTTCATAAAAGTCCATATCCTTTCATCTATAGGATATATATAAATATATATATATATATATATATATATAGGTATTTTATTTCTAACCGTATATATATATATCATCATCAATCCAATAGCCAAGTGTACATACTACATATGATGTACAAGGCCATGCACATAATATACCCGGCTATATATATCGCCGATAAACTGCATCAGTGCTATCATCTTCCCAGTGCCCGGCTCACGTAGCAATACTGGGGCCACCATGGTGGGACTAAACGACACCCATCTCGTGGTAAACACACGCACACGACGTCCCGGGAAGCGGTCATAGTTCCAACCGGCAATGAGACGAAACATACCCACCACGTCTCATCCCAAAAATATATATCTATATGTATAATAATCACAAGGGACGACTATGACCTGGGGAATATCCACACCCTGCATTATATGCCAGGATGCTCACCCTCTACGCGCGCAACTTCCCAATGATAGCATGAGCGGGGTATGCTTAACCAAATAAGTATATGTATTATTCACATGCACAATATATATACATCCATATGATCCAATTATAGGATCAAATAATAAACCACCATATACGGTTTAAGTATCCATACCATGTATGTCCACAACATAAAGATATCCATATATCTATATACATACAGATATATATATATATCAACACATATTCACATATCCTTATCTATATATATAAACTAATCCTCGTTCATATGTATAAGATATATATATACCTGGCTACAAGTATACATAGTCCTCAATATACAAGCCGTCACCACAATTCCTTTAATTTACCTCGATACGTGAATATAATCCCATACTTGAAACATATTCGATCATTTTCCTATGATGAATAGTCTCCCAAAACCATATGTATATATCTATACCTATATATATTCAACATTAGGGCTATCACCCAAGAGTTTGTGTAGGAATCTTTCACTACACAAATCATCTATATCTCCGAGTACATTAAAGAATCTAGTAATCATTTTGACTATCGGTATACATATAACTAATAGTCTATTAGCCTCAAGCTCATTCCTTCAATCATCAAATAATCTCATTTCCCTCGATTTCGACTATGGTTCGATCACTTTGTGAATACCCTAATCTAAGATCTCTCTAAGAGTTCTTAGCCTCACATCACATCTATACTTACTTTTAATCTACAATTAGGATTCCCAATCCCAAAAGGTTTTCCCCCAAAATCTCTATACATAACTCCAAATACATACATGGATACATTTCTCCCAAATTACCCTAAGGAGTCCCCAAAACTCTAATGTGTGGGAAACTCCTTATGTGACTCCAAGAATATGTCTCTTACATCATAAGAGAAGGCCCCAAATCAATAAACCCAACCAAAAAGGGTTTGAAATCACTATGGAGAAAAATACCTCAAAATGCCCTGTTTCCGAATCGATTCGGCCCTGTTCCGAATCGATTCGGACTAGCGAATCGATTCGGCCTCCAAGGCGAATCGATTCGGGTCCAAAGACCTGGGCTTCTGCAATAGGCCGAATCGATTCGGATTGGGGTCCGAATGGATTCGGTCAATGCAGACCTGCCAATTTTACCAAACCGAATCGATTCGCTAGAGGGGGCGAATCGATTCGGACCTGCAATTTTTGAAGGTTTCATCTGTTTCTTCAAAACCCACGAATTCTAAACCCTAAATTTCTCATTCCAACCCCCATTCCTTCATCAAATCATGATTTTAAACCCATTAACCAACCCAAAGTTGATCCCAATCATTTCTATGTCATTAATTCCATATTTAATCATTGATTTCAAGATTTAAACCTAAAATCTAGGTTTTGACATTAATACCCAAAAACCATTCTTTACCCCACAATTTATGAAATGAAATACACAAATAGCTATTTAGCAAGATTAAACAGTTGCCTCAGGTTTGTAGAGGTTGAATCGTCCTCGATGTCGCGGTAGGGCCTGAAATATCCAAGCTTTTCTTCCTCTCTCTCTCCCTTTTCTTTCTTCTTCTTCTTTCCCTTTTCTTTCTCTCTTTTCTCAAATGAGAAGGCTTCATCCGTAAGCCTTAAATCCTTTAAAACAACAAACCCAGTTTTAAATGTTAATACACACTTTAAATGACTCGTTGACTCCAATTCAAGTCAAAACAACTTAAAAACATTCCGGAGCCGAAATAAGACCCAATGACAGTCATTTTGACTATCTCGACCCTTTCGGGATCGATGGTACCCTCAAAAATATCATCCGGAATACTTTGAAACGTTCTCTATTTTTGGACTTAAATTCCCAAATTCAAAGTTCTCCAATTTAATTAAATTTTATCTTCCCAAAAATTTAATTTCTCAGTCTCCAAAATCGAGGGTTGTTACAGATGATTCTAACTTAAATCCAATTGAAGTATTTAAGTGAAGCCATCTAACCTATCTCCCAATCTACACTTATTTCTATAATCTATAAGTTATATACATTAACTTTAATGTAATAGTTATAGTTATCTTTATAATGTTCATTTGTTGAACATATAAAGTTACATGATCCATCTCATAACCACATCATCATAATACATCAACAATCTTATTTGTTAGAATTTTATATATTCTAGCTATGCCTTCATTTGGCATGTATAGAGTATATAATTATATATATGAGTTATTAGCATCAAGAGTTAAGGACTAAACTCCTCCCAATTCTCAACACGGCACCACGTTTCGCGCATGGGACGTCTCGCCGAGGCGAAATTTAAACAAGGAACCCCCCGTTACACTACTCCTGACCGTATCAATCCTCGAGGCTCATTATGCCCTCAATGCAAGATGCATGTAACCCAATTTATTATCCAAATTTTAATTAATTAATATTCCTAATTCTCAACAGTACACGGCGTTTCATGTGTGGGACGCCTCGCCGAAGTGAAATCCAAACAAGGAACCCCCCCGTTACACTACTCCTGGCACTGTCGATTGCCGGGATAGGTGATATATATATAAGTATTAGCATTAAGGACTAACTTACCCCCAAGTTCCAACATTATACTGCGGTTCGTGCGTGGGACGTCTCGCCGAGGCGAAATCCAAACAAGGAACCCTCCCGATACACTAATCCTGGCAATGTAGGTCGTTGAGGTCCATTATGCCGTCGATAGCCAAGTACAAGCACAAGCAATAATAACCATCCAACCGAGCTATAACTCGAAGGACACAGGCTCACATGCTATCATCTTCCAGCAGCCCATATACGTAGCAAGCTGGGGCCACCTAGTGGGGTTCAACGACACCCACCTCGTGATCAACTCACGCACATGACGTTTCGGTAAGCAGTCATAGCTCCTAACCGGCAAGTGAGAGCGACACATACCCACGACCTCTCACCCCCAAAATAAATAAATGTATATATATGTCATTTGCTGACCACCATGGACGACTGTGACCTGGGGAATATCCACATCCTGCTCTTTGAGCCAGGATGCTCACCCTCTACGCACGAAACTTCCCAATAATAGCAAGGAGAGGGTATGCCTAACATGTATATATACCATCATATAAGTTATACATACATCCCACATAATAACGATATACCATCATATAAGGTATACCTGCCACATCATTTTCATTTTCATTATACGCTCTTAGGCGCAATAGATTTAATGTCATTGTTTAGTATATTTCCCTCAAGATATACTAATCGCCAATTCTCACACATCTTCCCCACTTAGTATACGCTATACTATTTCTCGCTTGAAGCTCACATGTCGCTTCTACTTATGAATTATCTCTCAATTCTATTTAAGTTAAGGATATTCTTTTATCCTAATTCTCTTCAATTAGCATTTCTCCTTGTGTGAGACATCTCCCAAATTAAGCATCAATAAGGATATTTTTATATCCATATGCACCTCAAATAGCATTTATAAATCTCCATCCATAATGGGGTTCAATTCATTTTATGAACCTTTTAAAGTTATCCCACTTGGGATTGGATCCTAAGATCCATTATCTCTAAGTTATTCTCATTCTTTAATCGTGAAATCATTATTATCTCCAAATAAACCCCCCAATAAAAGTGGGTTTCTCTACTTAGAAAAATACCAAAATATCTAATCGGTATTCCTCAAATTTAGTCAATATGACTCCAAAATTTCTTATAAGGGAAACTCGCTAAAAGTCTCCAAAACATACTCCAAATATCTCCTATAGAGATCCCCAATTGATAACCTCGAACAAAATGGGATGAAATTCTTTTTAGAAAAACAATCCCCCAAAAGCCCTGTTTTCGAATCGATTCGGGCAAATTCCGAATCGATTCGGCCCAGCGAATCGATTCGGCCAGGAAGGCGAATCGATTCGGGTCATCAGACCTGGGATTCTATCTCAGGCCGAATCGATTCGGCTGGAGTCCGTATCGATTCGGTCACTCAGACCTGGGCACCTGCATATTTCCGAATAGATTCGGTAGGAGGCCAAATCGATTCGGCCCTTCAGAAATCTCGAAAATGGCTACTTTTTGTATGCCTAAAATACCCAAAATTCATTTTAATCCTTTTCTCTCCATTTCTCTTCAACCCAATCACATATATATCATTAATATTCATCCTAGAATACATTTAAACCAATTTCTATCCTCAAATCAAAGATCTACATATCAAATCTAAGATTATACCCAAAAGTTAGGTTTTCTTAAACTAAACCTAAAACCCATAAATTTCATCCACAAATCATGCAATAAATGGTACACAATAATTATTTAGCAAGTTTAATCACTTGCCTTGGGTTCGTAGGGTCTGAATTCGCCTTGAGATCGTGTATTGGCCGGAAATCTCCACTTTCTTTCTCTTTTCTCCTTCCTTTTCTTCTTCTTCTTCTCTCTTTCTTTCTTTCTTTCTTTCTTTCTTTCTTTTTCTCTTTCTTTCTTTGTAGAAATATCTCCCGTAGGTTTTTTAAGCCCTAAATCCCAAGGTACACATCTTTAAATGATAATACACACTTTAAATGACTCGATAACTTTAATTCGAGTCAAACAGTCCTAATTTATTTCGGAACCTAAATGAACCCCAAGTACAGTCATTTCGACTTTCTCGACCCTTTCGGACACTATGGTAGCCTCAGAATCAACATTCGACACTCTTTCCAACAACTTCAAATTTTTGACCTCAATTGCCTATTTAATTATTTCTCCAATAAAATATTATTTATTTCTCCAAAAATAAATAAATCCTCGTCTCCAAGACCTCGGGTTGTTACAATTACCAATATGTGGACCTTTTCGAACATTCCTAGTGTTTCTCACACGTGTGGGGGGAATGGGAACAACTCTCTCATCAAAACCTATACCTCCCCTATCTCCTTTAATTTGGACGGTGCCTAAGATCTTATCTAACTTCTCCGATCTAGCCTCCAAATCAAGCTTAACTTTAGACGAGTCTCTCAATCTCTCCTTCAACTCATGAATCCTAGACTCGAGCAAACACCTAGACTCCTCAAAAGCTAAAATCTCCTTTTTCAAAGTCTCCATCAAACCACGGAGATTATCTCTCTCACCCTCGATATACTCTAATTTCTCCCTAAGAGTCTTCTCTCGTGCCCTAAGATCCTCAATCAGACTATCATTATTTTCTATGGCACGCTCATTCAACTTAGCTCGCAATTTAGAGTTAGCCTTTTTCACGTTCATTGTTTCGGCATACAACTCATTAAACGCATTTTGAAATTATTTCACATCTATCTCCTCTTCGTCACTCTGTTCACTCTCATTAACATGGGATTTACTCAAAACCTCCTCGAAAGTGTCATTCTCATGAGAATCGTTGTCGCTCAATGACATGCCATAAATGCAACAAAGTTACGATCAATGGCGGAACTCTCTCCCTCTTTCGGATCACTATCACTTGAGGTGGCACTATAAACAATGGGTTACTTGCCCTCTTTCATAAATCTAGTGAGACACTCCTTAACTTTTTGACCGTACCCCTCACACCCAAAACATTTATCCGACTTATCTCTCTTAGGCTTCTCAAACTTATCCTTAGAGGTGGGATTAACTTTTTTGTTCTTGAATTTTTCAAATTTCTTGGCATCTTTCGATTGCTTTTGAAACTTAATAAAATTTTTAAATTTATTTTCCAACAAAGCAACATCCTCAAAATTAGAATCGGAATCCTAAACTTTAATTTCCTCTTTCCGAGTTTTCAAAGCAATACCCTTTTCTTTCTTAGGCACTTGCTTGGAGGTAATCATGTCGATTTCATAGGTTTGTAAGTCACCTACAATCTTCTAGTTTCGTCGACTCTAACTTACCCAAGGAGTTTAAAATAGTCACTTTCTCATCAAACCTATTAGGCAATGACCTAAGGATTTTCTTAAGGACACGGTTGTCAGGAATTTTCTCACCTAGGTTAAATGACGAGTTGAAAATATTGGACAACCTAGCATAAAACTCATCAAAAGTCTCACTCTCTAACATCCTAATGGTCTCAAACTGTGTTGTAAGATTTTGAAGTTTTGACGCCCTAACCATGCTAGTGCCCTCGTGAGCGAGTGACAAAATATCCTAAGCCTCTTTTGATGTTTCACAAGTCATAATTCTATTATATTCTTCCGGTGTGACATGAGAAGAATTAATGTGCAAACCCTTAGAATTATATTGTGAAATTCTATGTTCATTTTTGGTTCATGACTCGACCGGTTTTAAATTAGTGACCTCATCTATAACAGTGACAGGGTGTGTCCAACATTTTTAACTGCTAGTCACACACGCTCATCAATAGATTTTAACGCACTTTTGATTCTCATATTCCAATAAGTGTAATTAGTACCATAAAAAACAGGAGTTCGAAAAAATTTATTATTTCCATAATTCATCTTTGAAAACACATGGGATCACAAAACAAATAAATTATGTTTTCTAGCTCTGATATCAATTTGAAAAGGGTGGTCCTTATGCGTGTTTTTGAAATCAACCAATTTTCACCAAAAATTATCCAACTTTTAATTAGCACCAAACCAAGTTGTGAAAAACCAATTTGTTACTTTAAACCAATTTTATCTTGATTAATCCTAAGCACGCATCTAGTGATTAAAGAAAGTAAAGTAAAGTAAAGTAAAGTAAAGAATACTCACAATGCCGGATGTACGAGGAAAAACCTAAGACGGGAAAAACCCTTGGACATCCCAAGCCAGACAATCACTATGAATGTGTAATTACAAGGAACAAATAAAAGACTCACTCAACGACTCGATCCCCATGGTCTTGACGCTCTTCCGGTCTTCAACCACTCCTCTCACAGTGCCAACGTAGAAAGTCCTTCTTCCACGATACCTGTCCACAACACACGCGTCCACGTATGTCTCGGTGTCCACCGAATGGCTTTGATACGTCTACGATGTCAAACAAGAAGTCCTTCTCTTTTCTTCACCGCAAACCCTGATGTTCAAGTATAGAACAAACCTTGTTAGTGCAGCAAGATCACATAAACATATAGTAATGATAACTCGGATCTTTGCAAACTCTAAGGATGTGTTTAAGCTTTATAACCTTAGAAAAATATGTGCAAAACTCGTACTGGATCGTAAACTATTTTTCCAGTCTTTTCCCCCTTCCATTTAGTTTCTTGCAGACATGTTATGTTGATTTTCCTCCATTTTAAAGTATCCATCAATTCTTTACATTGCCAATTAGCGTGCCTAAATTCGACGTACCAAATATGATTTTATGTATGTTATTTTTATTTACATTTCTTCTTTTAATTAGAGAATCCATCACTAGATTTGATATAAATTTTACAGTCGGCTGTCAACCTGACACTAACGTACCTCATTTCACATCCGGACATGGGCACCGACAATGGTAGAGCCAAAATAATAATTACTTAATTACGTTTTAATTAAAAAAACTCTTATAGATAAAGATTTGAATTAAATGCGCTAACAACCAAACCAAGAATAGAATATATGTATCAGTAATAACATAAGGCATACATAGGAAATATGTCCAACTAATTTTAGGCAACAATTTCGATTTGTAAATAAAACAAGATCCAAAAATTAGCAACAACAAACACATATATCTGTTTAAAAAAAATTATTTTCGTATTATAAAAGTATTTTGACAAATCTGGAAGAAAAAAAATGCAGCATGTAACAGTCTTAGATTGGAGTTATAACACATTCGAGGTGATATGAGGTCAATCTTGAGATGGGTGGGTGATCATATTTGGTGGGATCTTTGAGATGGGTGGAAAGGAGAAGAATGAGGTGATATGAGGTCAACCTTGAAAATCTTCTAAGTTTTAGTTTTTCATATTAAAAATTTGTGTCATTATTAATTTTTTACGCAATGTTCTTAATTCTCTTAGACAATTGTGTTAATTATCTAGAGGTTGAGAAAAGATTAAGAGGTTAAATTAAAGTTGGGGCGGGGGGAGAGAGGGGGGGGGGGGGGGGGGGGAGATAACAAGGGGTGATAAGGAAATTAATTATTGATAGGTTGGATGCCCCATGGTACAATATGGTGGTAGTGAATTTAAGTTTCATGTACAACATTTTAGATTATATAAAAGATGAACTAATTGATTTATTGCACTTATATATATATATATATATAAATATGTGTGTGTGTGTGTGTGTGCGCGCGTCTGTGTGCGTGTGTGTGGAAATATTTCCTGATTGTTATAATGAATTTTGAATCTTTTAATAACATGTTAAATAGATGTAGTGCTTTCTCATTTTCTTTAAATTAAATTATATTCCAAATATTTTTAAAACAATTATATATAGTTATTTTTTTAAAGTGATCGCGCATCGCGCGTGTTAGAATCTAGTATTTATAATATTCTAGGTTGTAGACTATATAATTATATTTTACTGAATAAAGGTTATTTATGATAGAAATAAACATAAATTAGGATAAAATAATCATGATTATAACTATAGTGACTTTCTATGGTACTAGGTGTCAAACCTCGACTACTTTTAGTTCTCTATTTTTATAATATGCCCATAAACGATTTGCAAAGAAAAACTGTGTTTAAGGTTTTTGAGCTATACATGAACATAATCGGCATAAGCACCTGAAGTTGGCAAACTTTCAGTTTATAAATCTCAATCTCACCTTTCTTAAATTAGGCACAACCCAAATTCATTTCATTTCGTTTTCTACCCGAATCGGATTGTGGCTCTAGATAAGGAAGGGACTATATTCAAGAAAATACTAATTTACTATAATACTATAAACTATCAAACGGAACCTGCAATCAATTTTTAAACTCATTTAGCCTTGCATATGGAATTTAGCCTTGTATATCCACACATTTTCTCTCCTTTTTCTCCCTTTAATCTTAAAAATTTGTGTTTCTTAGAAACCAAAAGAACGTTATTTTATCCGTTCCTTTTCTATATCCCTCTCTCAATAATGTCTCTCCCTTTTACTCCATTAACACCTCTATATCTCTTCATCGGTCAATATTAAACTAAAATCAAAACCATATAAATTGTAACCCAAGTTTAAACTAGAGATTGTTATGCTTTCTCTATTTCACCTGTATAAAACCAACTACTAAGCATTTAAGAGGATGTTTTCATCGAAAGTGTCCATTTATTCACTCATTTCTCTTTAACTCCACCATTGTTTTTCCTTACATATATATAAACCTCTCATCTTGCAATATTACAATATAAAAAAAAATATAATTCACCTTATGTAGTTGCAATATATATATATATATATATATATATATATATATATATATATATATATATATATATATATATATATATATATATATATATATATATATATATATATATATGGTAGAATTAAGAGAGAGAGGTTCATAATATTCTCAAAACTTTTGTGTTAATATGAAACCGCTATCTATGGGTGCACAGTCAGAATATTACTTGGAGCATTAAAATCTTAACTGTCGGGTTCAATTATTTATCGACGGAGAGATTACACAGATCAGAAAAGAAATGAGAAAATGATATATATATATATATATATATATATATATATATATATATATATATATATAGAGAGAGAGAGAGAGAGAGAGAGAGAGAGAGAGAGAGAGAGAGAGAGAGAACTCTCCATATATGAAATTTAATTAGGAGGAATAAGAGGTCCATTGGTAGTCTCAAGCTACGCACCACTTATTTATGTAGACTAGTTAGCACTCACGTGTGTTGCTCGTGTGACCCACATTGAATGAATGCACATGTAATCAGTGACTCAATTGATGTAATAGTTAATTGACATTAAATAATCTATTTATGTATTTATTTAGTTTTTGTACGAGTATGCATTTGTATTAAAAATAGAAAATATATTTTTGTTTGTGTAGATATATTTGGTTAACTTTGATAAATAGATGAAAGATAAGGACTATGGTGATAATAATTCAACAATAAATGTTAGCCGAAAGAATAGTAAAAGTATTATGTAGTCATCTCATATTCAAGCATTGTTTATATGCCCACGAATGGTGTCGACTTATTTGAACTCAATAAATTTTAGCATGCAGAATTGAAAAAGAAAACAATATTTGTTTAGCAAGTTGTCTAGAAATGAAGAAGCGAATATGAAGAAAATAGATGAACTATTCTTCAATCTTTTGTTGATATTCAAGTGGGGATCGTGAGTTTCTGCCACTTGATGCGCCACGAAGTGTCCTCGATCCTCATTACTTAACTCCTTAACTTTAATGTAGAAAGTGAAGTTCTATATATAATTTTAATTATATTTAAATACATACGCAGATAGTTAGAACAAGAGTGGATGTTTAAAATATAATAGACAAATATTTAACTAAAAAACTTCAAACT
Organism: Sambucus nigra; assembly: GCA_949130495.1. Lineage (NCBI taxonomy): Eukaryota > Viridiplantae > Streptophyta > Magnoliopsida > Dipsacales > Adoxaceae > Sambucus > Sambucus nigra. The sequence goes on from OX422223.1 coordinate 121,304,504, forward strand.
ATTAAACTAAACCACCTAAAATCTCGAAATAAAGTGAGAAAATATTATTTAATCTTAACTCCCAAAATCCCGTCTCCCTAGTATTTTTAAAAATAATTGAAGTATAATTTAATAAAAATTATAGAGGGACTTGTGGCCAAATGAATGACCCTAATAATAATTGGTATAATAATAATAATAATAATAATAATAATAATAATAATAATAATAATAATAATAATAATTATGATGATGATGAAAAATAATAATGATAATAATAATAGTTGTTGTAGTAGTAGTAGTAGTAGTAGTAGTAGTAACAATAATAATAATAATAATAATAATAATAATAATAATAATAATAATAATAATAATAATAATAATAATTGTAAAGATCCTGTAAATAAAGTGGGTAATAGAACTATGGGAAAGAGTAATTTCCAATTGGAACTATATATCTAACTCTATAAAAAACTAAACAAAACCCATATACTATAATTTTATAATCCAAAAAGGATATACCTTATGTTTACAAACCAGGTTACACAAGAGAGGGTGAAAGAACAAAGAGTATACATGAGAGAGAAAATCAATAAATAGAAAAATCATCAAATAATTAAAAAAAAAGGTGAATAGTTTAGAGGCCCAAACAAATACACGCATATAACACACTCCTAAGATTGCATTTTGCTTTGGCCTTTTAATCTCCATATCTATTATATCTAATATATTGAAAGAAAAGTTAACTCAACAAAATTACCTTATGGATCAAAAGAATCAGCCTTATAAAATACATAACACAAAACACTTAATTAAAATTAATTCTAGTGGTTTTTATTCATATGATTTTATCAATGATGAATGAAACAAATAAAAAAACAAAATCAATGCTACATCCCAAATGCCAACAAGACCAGAAATTATCCCAATGCATAAACAACTTAATCAAATTAAGCACAAAGAGATCATCATTGAATATACCCAAATATATACCCCCTACAGAGATGGTAAAAACTGTAATACTAAAAACATTATTTAGAATTTATTCAATAATTTTCTTATAGAAGTAAATATTCAACCCATTATGATGGCAATAACCTTAAATTAGTAGCCAAAACTATGAATACATATAGTGAATAAAAAGTGGAAGAAAGAAACACACAAGCTTCAAACACTACATTAGTGTGGCAACAACCCAGAGTTCAAAAAATTTGAGATAAGATGTTGATAATAAGAATATGTCCACATCTATTTCATGGAAGGAAAATGGGGCAAGGGGGTATTAAAAATGTTAAGATAAGTGTGATTTTTAGATTCAGAGTGAGTGAGGCAAAGATAAAACTTAGAAGTGATATTAATCCACCTCATGTCTAAAACATCTATATTGGGGATTCCATCGTGAAGAGTTCTCCAAGGAAGCACTGAGATTCTAGGAGGGATATGTGAACCCAATAGATTCTTACACCATGAAATGGGATTAAATGGATTTTGGGAAAAATGGTAAGAATATTTAAATGTGAGATCATATAAAGGACTATAAGATCTTATCGACAAATCTAGTTTTGCATTAATTGGGATGTGAACCGAAGGAATTTCATCACACACGTTAAGAAAGTTGGTCAAGAAAAAAAAAGAAATGACCCTTTCTATAATGAAATTAGAGACAATGGTTCGGTTTTCAGAAGTATCAAACATCACCATATGAGATAAAAGTATATCAAGCCAATGATGATTCCAAATATTAATGATTTTTCCATCGTGAAAAATCTGTCCTCTATACAAAACCATCCATCATAATAAACCTTTATTTTAATTTCTCACCCATTAAAAAATGCCCTCATTTTATCCTATCCCTTTTTCACCCCTCCCCTTCCGTTTCCGTTTTCGTTACATTTATCGTCAACTCACTACCATCTTATCTCCACCATTTTCACCGATACCCTTTTCCTTGTTGTGCACTCCACATTAGCCCGCACTTTCCATGCTAGCACCAAGAACCAACGGACCCCATGACATCTAGTCTCCAACCTTTCACATCCAACATGAGAACACATTCAAATCTCCAATTCACCTAAATCGGCAAACCATTCCATCAAAAACTTTAACATCGGGTGAGGATATGGTAATGGAACATTACATCAAAAGTCACTCAACATCTAATGACATTAAGTAAAGAAAGACTACAAAAGGTTAAGAGCTCAATGTTGATTGAACTGAAACTTGAACTATATGTGAATACAATCCCTCAACCCTAGCGTATTGCAGGTATAAAACTATATGATGAAGAAAATAGGACGGGAATACAATCCCTCAAACCTAGTGTATTGCAAGTATAAAACTAATCGTAAATTTAAGCGATTAATTAGACCCAGAATTCAGTACTCCCAAGCATTACGTATATGAGGTTCAGGCCCGCACCATACTTAATCAGAGGACGAGTAAATCGGTATTGTGATAGTTATATTCGAATTGCATTCTAAAGCATCTCGATTACCCGAAGCAAACGAGATCCAAAGATCTACAATTGTCGCGTTTCTACGCAATACGGTCGAAATTAAACTATTAAATTTAGAGGATTAATTTTATACACACGCAACTAACACATCAGGTTGAGTTCATGCATCCCGACCTTTTAAATCTAGCCGAACATATGAAAACTTGAAAATAACACGTTTGGAATGAAAGAAACCATTTTTACTACTGAATGAAGATGAAGAAAGATGAAATTAGTAATGAAAAATCAACTAGAACAAAGATTGAAACATAAATTAGAATTATTTTACTTGAATTGCAACTTGAAAGTAACTAGGGTTTGTTGTTCTTCTCTTCTAAAATGGATTACAAAGCTTACTTAATGACCTAGAAGCCTCCTTCCACGTTTGGGAGGAGTTACAATTTATAAATTAAGAAATACAAGAGTTTGAACCAAGTAAAACTCTAATTTTTACAAGTGGATAAGTCCGAAAAATAGAGAACAGAATCGATCCGGGTAAAGGGTTCGGTTCGGTTCCATCTTTTGTAGCCTTTACAGAAAACTCCTCGAGCATGGGATCGGTTCGTTATTTGCTAGCTTTGGTTCGGTTATATCTTTTCAACTATTTACAGGAAGTTTTCCAGAAGTAGGATCGATTCGTTATTTCATCACTTCAGTTTGGTTCTGTTTTGCCAGTTTTTGTAGAAACTTCTCTCATGATGGGTTCAGTTCATTTTAGTTTTCTTGGGTTCGGTTCCCTTTTGTTAGTTTTTACAGAAATCTTGCTTTCTTGTGTTTCTTTGAAGCTTTTGGTACGAAACTCGAATTACATCACTGGATACCTGCGAAAGAGATGACGAACACACAAAACTTGATGTACTCATTAGAATTTGTCAATAGCAAAGATATGATATAAATCCACTTGAATTACACTACGCGGAGCGATAATAGCCTAGAAATTAAGGGGATAAATGGGAAGAATTTATGCCTAATCAGAAACAAACTTAGTTAGGCTCAAATTGGTTATCTAAAAATTTTGTATAACATTTTATTCCAACTAAATCTTTTAAAATATATTGCAGGTAATAAATTTTCAAATGAATTAAAAGTTCGAAATAATATCTAATATGCAACGTTATTTTAAGATTTCTATCTGTCTAATTTAAAGGATAATTAATCGCAATAGTCACCAAGTAATATTAGGTAATCTCAAATCACTTGAATTAATATTAAATTGATAAAAAAATTAAGTCCTTTAAATTACAAATACATCAAAGAACGAAGAACTAAGAAAAGAGAAAAGTTATGAGTTGTATAATATTCTTATTCGTTTATAATCATTGTTAGTCGATGTTGTTGTCCCAACATCCTACTTTCTGGGCAAAAAATATGTTTTTTATTTGAGTATGATTCCATTCCAAATTGTTCAATGGTAAATTTAGAGGTTCCACTCCACATATGCACTTAGATTAGCACAATTATTTACAAATGGGGGGTTTAGTGCAAAAATATTCACTTGGATTGGTTCAATTATTTAAAAAGGGGGGATTGCAATGAAGTCTCAGCCGGGATTAATTGTTACATATATCTCACACAAACAGAGCTCTATTTTTCAAACTCATACACATGATTACCAATATGAAAACCTCTCTCAATTTTTAGCTTATCATAAAAAAAATCTTTCTTTTTATTGAAGACTAATTGAGAGTTCTAGTAGTAATGGATTTATCAGAGTTACAAAACAACAAATAAAGATAAATTACTCATTAAATTTGAAAGTGGATCAAGTATCCTCATAGTTTCCATAAAAAAGAAAACTCATGGAAAGGAAATAAAATGCCATAAATTAATTTTTACATCTCATCTCAAAATTTGATTAATATAATATGGAAAGGAAAATAATAATTCGAAGAAAACCTAGATCCAAGATATATATCGAGACAACAGAGGGAGATGTTACCGATGAGAGAGAGAGAGAGGCAGGAGAGGCCCTGAGCGTGTGCTAAGTGAGAGATTGCACAGGCCCCCCCGCTGGTCTATTTGTTATTACTTATATTTTGAGTGATCATTTTTTATATCAATACACATAAAAGGAGCCTATTTTACAATTTTTGCATGGGGTATTGTCAATTTTTATCAATCTCAGGACCACCCTTGGTGTGAGGTAACTCAGAAGTAAGTGGAGAATTTTATATATATTATCAGGGAGGTGAAGTGAATGACGTGTTGGACAACGCCATTAATACTAACATTGATAGAGATGGAAGAAGAAGCGAATGAAATATGGTAAGGAAGGGTGAAAGGTGAGGGATTTTCGCTGAGAGATAAAAAAACAAAGCGGGTTATGTATTTTGTTCGATAGTTAATAAGACGGATTTTATGGTGGCTTTGTCATTCGTTTGTCTTTTGGGGATATAAGGGCTTAAAGAGGTAAATTATGTTTACCATGCTTTTTAAGTTAGGATAAGATTTATAGCAATTATTTATCGAAATATCTCAACACACTCATTTACTGTATATGTATACTATTGTGAGGATTTTGGTGTTCAACATACTTTCTTTAACTCCCTTTATTGATGTATATTTTTAATACCCTTTGTGAAAATGTTTGGACAGTTTTTAGTTGTTGTACGTTTATATTATTTTTTAAGTTACATATTAATCAAACCTTCCTACCAAGGCCAAACCTGAATATAGGTCAACTAGGTCATCGCCTAGGGACCCCTAAATAATTAGGGTGCTAAATCTTAAAAAAATGTAGGTAAAAAAATTATAGCCAAAAAAAAAAATAGTTTAACCCATTAAAACAAGCCCCAGAATAAATTAAACTTGGTCCGTATAAAACTATCCCCAAAGTTAAATAAAACTTATGTCACCTAAAACAAACCCTAAAATAAAAAATATATATCCATTTATAATAGGCCAAAACAGTTGATCCAATTAAAAAAGCCCACTAAAAATAAGCTCAGAGTCAAAAGGCCCTAGCACAAACAAAATCCAACCGAAACTTGGGTCACTTAATACAAAACCTAAAATAAAAGAGAGTGTTTGTAGAATAATTTTGTCTATACTAATTACGATTGCATCGGCTGAAAGGATCTTTTCAAAGTTAAACTTAATAAAATCTTAAATATGTTCTACCATGTCACGTAATAGATTAAATTGATTAGTTACATTATAAATGAAAAAAAAACTTTGATGACTTAATTGATATTTTTTCATCAAAAAATGCTAGAATAACACATTTAGTTTAATTTGAATGATTTTTTTTAAAATACGTATCGGGACCATGCTTCCTACAAAGTGATTGAATAGAGTTTGAGTCTCACATATGGTTTATATCTCATCCATAATGTAATGAAATGGAATTTTTTTAATCCCGAGCTAGGATGAAAAGAAAAGTAAAGATTTTATCTTCCTTTAAAGTAAAAGAGTATATTTTAATAAAAATATAGAGTCAAGAACATCAACTTATGCATTGAATGAACAAATGCATAAGTGTAAGTTAGTCCAAATAATTGAAAGAGTTGAAGGCAAAGATGTTGTGATTTATAGTAAGTTGTTTATATGAAGAAAATCAAATTACTATATGGTTTAGATATGAATTAAAACTTCAATATTAATTTTGTGGGAAGCTGTCAGGCAATATTGTCTCGACTATAGGCAGATCCATTTTAAAGTAATTGAAAAGGGTGGTCCTTATGCGTGTGTTTCAAATCAACCAATTTTCACAAAAAATTATTCAAATTTTAATTATCACCAAACCAAGTTGTGAAAAACCAAATTTTTACTTTAAACCAATTTTATCTTGATTAATCCTAACCACACATCTAGTGATTAAAGCAAGTAAAGTGAAGTAAAGCATACTCACAACACCGGATGTACGAGGAAAAACCCAAGACGGGAAAAAACCTTGGACGACCCAAGCCAGACAATCACTATGAATGTGGAATTACAATGAACAGACAAAAGACTCACTCAACGACTCGATCCCCATGGGTCTTGATGCTCTTCTGATCTTCAACCACTCCTCTCACAGTGCCCACGTAGAAAGTCCTTCTTCCACGATACCTGTCCACAACACACGCGTCCACGTATGTCTCGGTGTCCACCGAATGGCTTTGATATGTCTACGATGTCGAACAAGAAGTCCTTCTCTTTTCTTCACCGCAAAACCCTGATGTTCAAGTATAGAACAAACCTTCTTAGTGCAGCAAGATCACATAAACATATAGTAATGATAACTCGAATCTTTGCAAACTCTAAGGATGTGTTTAAACTTTGAAACCTTAGAAAAATATGTGCAAAACTCGTACTGGATCGTAAATTATTTTTCCAGAATGCACACTTAATAATTCTGACGAAACCACGCTTTAAATAGTAGAAATTCACCGCCTCGAAAACTATGTCACTCGAACGAGATTGGCTTGTCGTTCGTGCGACATAGCCATTTCGCTTGTACGAGCCAGTTTGTCGTTTGAACGACGCGCGTGTCAGTTTGGCTTTCTGACTTTTTCTTTAAAACGTCTCTTCCAAAAGAGATTTAATTAAGTCAAACTCTATTTCGAGCTTATCAGAATAAAACATAGTTTAAAACATTTAAAACACTCTTAAAACATTTTAAAATATTTTTCTTATAAAATACATCCTTATCCTTTATAAAAACAATTCCGAGCACCATTAATTATACGAATTCATACCCGTGTGATCTCGGAATGCAATTAACTTGAAGACGAATAAACTTGCACCAATTAAACTTTGGCATAATTAATTCTTTAAAGCTTTTCTACAACGTCTTCAATTTCTTCAATACGTCATAGACCAAGTGGGATCGTGACAAAATAAAATCTCCCTATAACATATTACAAACACAGTTTTGTTCACGGAATTATGTCAAAACAATACGGGGACTCAATTGGAAATTTATGTCCTTACAGTTATCGCCCTTGTTTTTCGAATAATATAATTTAAGTATTATAAATGGAATAAAGATACATTTTAAATAAAAATTTACAATCTTATAAAATTAAAAAAATATTATATAATATAAGTTTGAACCCTTTAAGCATGGTCAATATAATAGTAAATTTTTATATAACAATCATAATATTATAAATACATGTTCAATATATTTCACAATTCAATAATTATTTTTTATTTTAAAGCTACAATATTAGAATACGCCCTCGGATCGTGCGAGTTGCACACTGGAATAAAAAAAATGTTCAGAGTTCACATTGTTTCCTTTGAAGGAAAAACGAATATATGCTAACTTAACATGTGCCTTAAACGGAATGTGTGAATTAGGAAATATATACCCTTTGAGATTAAGATAATTCCCAATTAACCATTATCAATGAACCCACCTATATATCATCCTTCTAAAACACCCAAATTAGGAGAACCTCCCTAGATTTGAGTCCATACTAAGCTCTGGTGTTTCACATGTGGATATTTTTTAACAAAACATTTTCTATTTTTATTGAGAGTTGTACTCTTAAATCAACATCATCCTCAATCCCAAGCTCAAAGATTTAAGAATGCCATGTCATTGCTACAACTGTAGAAAAGTAAAAAGTGTGACTAGTGAAAAATCACATCAATTAATTGCAAAATTCACTCATTAATATGAACACGTCACTTATTCACTTTGCATGATTTAAATTGGATAAAATATTATCAAAATTGGAAATATTTTTAAAACTAGTAAAAAGGTTTTTCTGAAATTTTCTAAATTTATTTGAAGAGTTTTTTATTATTAAAATAATTTTGCATATTTTAAAAGGATAAAATGGGATTTTTGAAACATTTTAAATCATTTTTATAAATATCCCTAAATCCTAAAATGCATTCTTTCACCAACCATTAAAAACCTTAGTTTGATTAGATCTAGAGCGTTAGGTTTGAGATAATTCAATTATCTGTCTCGGAAGAAACACAACACATGAATTATGTGTTCCTTATGTGTCTTATATATGTGAACTAGTTTACAGTCATTAATTAAGAGCTTAGATCTAAAGGTTGTTATAGTCATCCTTGTGATAGTTGACTGACCAATCAAAACGATTTAATTAAGTCACCTCCCACAGTTGATTAGCGTATTTGAAACGCTTATTTAATGACTGTTAGATCTCATCTAACTGGTTATATATAATCCCCACCATCCATTTAAAACCATAATGACCATTTTATCCCATCCTAGTATATAAGATCACATTGTTTCTCATATAACGATTTTGGCATCATTTGAGAGAAAACGCGCGCGCGCGCGAGAGAGAGAGAGAGAAACCAGAGAGAAAAGTGAGGGATTGAGGGAGTTTAGAGAGAAAATAAGAGAGTGAGGGATAATAAAGAAAAGAAATAAAGATCAAACACTTCAAAGAATAAATAAGGTAGTGTGATATTTTTGGCATTCGAAGAGGTTTGTTTATTACATACAGTCCAGTTCACACCTTAGATCTTAATCTCTTAATCAAATTGTCAGTTCGTTAAAAGACATAGGGTTGGTAGATTTTATATTTTTATAAATACTTCAAACTAATCTGACATGTCTATGAGTACACTAAGGAAGAGAAACTCCAATCTCAATGTAACAATAAGGGTAAAAATTCAATTTTCATGTCTATGATTGAGTCTGAATTTAAGAGAATATTTATTTGTACTATATCTGAACAAGCCTGGGGCACCCTTGGCACTAATCATGAGAGTGATAAGTGCGTTAAACAAGGCAAGATACAACTTATAATTAAATAATTCAATAATGACATCAAAAAATGAAACCTTCGATGAATTTAACTGGAAATTAGTTGACTTCATAGATAATCTAGATGCGAATATTATTGAGTTTAATGATAGATATATTGTCATGAAAATCCTTAGATCATTTACCCTTGATTTGTCTCAGAAATATGTTATAGAGGAAATGGTTGACCCTAATTTGAGTCGAGAATTACTATGAAGTAAAATTAGACTAGTAAAGATGTAATTAGCTTATTAGAAAACCATAATCTCTACCTCTCATTCTAAGAGGACAAATGAGTCAATCCTTGTATTTACTAATGTGGATTTAGAGGCCTTGGACACTGAAATAACCATGCTTAGTAAACATTTTAAGAAAATCTTAAAATTTAGAAATGCTATTGCTACTAAGCATGGAAATTTTAATGGCAGTGATCGCTCACATCCTAAACGACATGAAAGGACAAGAACACACTAGTAATAAGAACAAGAAGAAACCTCAATTGGACATGTCTAAGGTCTAATGTCACATTTTGGACATTTTGCTAATAAATGCAGGACCAATTTTTTTTTACCCATGACCCACATATACAAAACCTGGGATGACTCACTTGAGTCAAACAGTTAAGAGCCTGGTCCTTCCGATACTAGTGAAGCATGCATGTCGTTTTATGCTAAGATAGTAAAAAATGATTTAAATGACTGCTTGGTTGATATTACTTATAATGCTGAATTGTTTGATGTTGATGATGATATATGTGATGTAAATGATGATGTGTCTATTAGTTTAGTTAATGCGTATGTGAGTTCCACAATTTTTTAAAAATGAAAAAATAGGGGTTACTACTTCACACACAATACCTAGTTATGACACTGAAAGTGAAAATGAGTCCCTTGACTACCAAGAGATTTATGATATCTCTCTCAAAAGGTGTGTGAAATTTGGTAAGTAAATAAGTAAATAACAAAGGAAGTAAAGGTTTTAAATAAATAGGTAATGTTGAATTTTGAGGAGTATAACACTAAATGCCATATTTTTTATACTAAAAAAGTGTGTTCTGAAAAGAAAATACAAGAACTATCAAATTCAAACATGATTTTAGAACAATAGTATAAAGACACTTTGGTTGAATTAGACAAAAAAGTAAATAAAAATGTTCCAAAGTTTTTAAAAGATACCGAGATTTTGAATCTAGATCGAAACAACTAAAACATACTCTAAGTGTTGGAAAGACTGAAAACAATAAAAGTGGATTAGGGTTTAATGAAAACCAAAATTCTTTTAAAAGAAAGCAAATAGCGTTTGTAAAAGCATGTTCTAGTATAACTTTAAATTTAACTTTTGAGAAAACTGCCACTTTTAAAAAATCAGTTTACAAAATTAAGTTTCAAAAGTAGTGATAAAGGAGATTGAATCTCCTAGGCATAAACCTAAACATGTAATGCAATATAGGTTTCCTCCCATAAGAGGCATTGAGAATAAGCCAAGAAAATTTGTAATCAAACCTCTGGTGGAAAATAAAGTGAAACCTATTTTAAAATTTTTAGCCAATAAAGTAAAGCCTAATTCGGCTAAATACCATTCTTATTGCGATGTATTTGGGAACACTAAAGAATGATGTTTTCAAATAAGAGTCAATAATCCAGCTTATAACAATTTCAATTACTCTCTATTGAAGCGCAATAACTATGTTTTCCCCAAATAAAATTTAAATCAACAAAAAACTTAAAAAACCAAGAATAAATTTATAACCAAACGAAAACCATAACGTTGGACTTTCTGGACCTTTCCTAACATAAATGGAAAAAGGGGTTTAAAAATTAGGACTATTTGGGTTAGATAGGATGGGCTATTACCCCGATTAAGGTGAAATATCATTCTTATTGCCCTATAAGCTAAAAGCACCCCAGTTGGATGGTACTTAGATTAAGGTTGCTCTAAGCATATGATCGGGGATGAATCATGTGTTTCTAACTACCTTGGTGGAAGCTTTATGTTAGGATATTAGGCATAGGGAAAGGAACAATCAAATAGGCAAGACTTCCATTATTAAGTGATGTCCTTTTAGTTAAAGACCTTAAAGATAATTTGCTTAGCATAATGCAATTTTGTGATGCAGACCAGCATGGTCATGTTTTTTAAAAATGAATGATTTTTTTTTAATTAAAGTGTTAAATGCATCCTAACTGGAGACAAAACTAAGGATAGTTATCACATAGTTATTCTTATGTATGAATCCCACACTTGTAAACTGGATAGATTGGATGATGCATACCTATGGAATAATAGGTTGGGTTATACAAACTTTAACAATCTATGCAGTCAGTGTTCTAAAAGGTGCGCATAGGCTCCTTCTAGGCATGCCTATGATTGACGCTTGGGGGAAATGCCTTGCCTATGCTTTATTCTTGGTAAAAGTCTTAAAGTGCATTCCTTTGGAAAAAACTCTTTAGTGAAAAGATATCGCCTTTTTAAGACTTTTTTTAAAAACCGAATCAATATCTCATTCAAAACAATCAAAAGACAAATAATATTCCAAACATCTCTACCTCTCGTTAAAAAAAGCCTAACATTATCGACTGACCAAAATCTATTTGTTTCATTTGAAAGGTGAAAATTACATTGGTTGTATTGAATCATTTTGTATTGATTATTAATTATCGATTATTGAATAATTATTGATATTGATTATTAAATGATGAAAAATACATATTGTACATTTCTTATTAAATGTTGAGAAATATATTTTGTATATTGATTATGGAACATACCTATGAGAAAGATGGCTACCAAACATACGGATATATTTTCAAAATTCAAGGTATTCATTATTATATTATACTACTACCCTTAGAATAATTAAAATAATAAAAAAGGCAAAATGGCTTTTTACTAGGCTTCTAAGGCTTGAGGCTTGACCTCTACACCTCGATCATGCCTTGCATCTTTTAGAACCTTAATGCAGATTAAGCAACCATGAACTTGCCCGTGGTTTACCCAAAATAAAAAGGTCTCCAAATGTTGTTTGTATACCATGTCAAGTGGAAAAAATAGTTAAGATTCCTCACAAGAAAGTAAAAGACATTATGTGTTCTAAACCTATATGCCTAATCCACATGGACCTCATGGTTCCTTCTAGAACATCTAGCCTATGTGTAAATAACAACATTATAGTCATTGTGGATGAATTTATTCAGTTTACATGGGCATCTTTTATAAAACACAAGTCTGACACTTTTAAAGAGTTTTAAAAATACTTTTAAAGATTGAAAATAAAAAAGATACTCAATTAATCAGGATAAGGAGTGATATTGAATATTGTGTCAGTAATGGGTACTGATCGTGATAGAAATATTTTTAGATACCTCAACACCAATAGGTTCTTCTCACAATACCTTAAATCAAGTGTGAGGAGGTGTGTCAAAATAAAAAAAACAAGGATATCGAGTGGTTAAGAACCTCTACAGAAGGTCCTACATCCACTATGAACAATGTTCCTCTTTATATTAAGTTGTAATTGAGGATATTATAGTATAGAGACTTCTTGGGATTTGTCCAAGTGAGTTTGAGGTATCTGAGGTATTTTTCACGAGTTATGATGGACTTATTAAGGGGTTCCTTAACTAGATTAGGACTTAAAAAATGATATAAAATATGGAAGGATTGAAATTTCCCAATCCTTTACCAAAAGTATATCGAAAGTGGGATAGTCAACAGTAGATGAAGAGTAACTAGGATATAAGTAAATGTTCTTTAGATACTCAGATGATTTCAAGGTGATCTTTAACCCTTCACAAGTCTCCAATATATAGGTAACCCATTGGAAAGAGTGTGAGTGGATGATAAAGGCATGGGTAAAGTGTCCCTGAAGTTTAACAACTATAAAAACACGGTGGTGTGTTAGTTAAAGGCTTAAAAGTAGTGTAACGTAGTTAGTCTTAGCATTAAATGATAATTAAATCATTCAATGTTTGTGGAAGTATGTGGTGGCAGTAGGTATAACAATCTCTGCACTTTCTACTTACCCACTAAAGAAGTTGTAAGAGCTTCGATAAACGCCTAAATCATCCCGAGGTGGTGTTACTAACTTTGGGATGCTTTGAGTTCATTTTTCTTATAAGGGAGGAATCTTCCCCTTAGATAAGGTAGTAGGACCTTAGTAAAGGTCAATCTTTTCTAGTGGAAGGACAATTGGATACATCAGAGGCCCGAAGCCTTACACACCAGTAAATTTGAGCTCAGTTTTCAAGGTTTGATTGCACATTTCAATACTTGGTTGTCCTCAAGGTGTTCCTAAGGTCATCATCTTATTTCGAAAACAATTATAGCAGTAAATATGGTCACCATGGGATGTAGGATATTTTATGGAGGTCTTTAGTAGACCTTTGGACCTCACTCCCAACCAGGGGGAGGGCATAAGGTCAACAACATTTGAAATTCTCGAGTGTTTGAATGTGGTATCATTAGTACCCCTATTAATTCTTTCAATAATCGAAAGATACAATGATTAGTTATTGAAATGATGAGGAAATTGACATAACTAACCAACGGAATTCGAATCATCATGAGATTGAATCAGGAAGGGGTTCATATTGAGTGTTGATGTAAAAAACTAGATTGCTCTAATTATTCAATCATAGATAAATAAATAAGACAAAGAATTTTAAAGTGGTTCGGCTAGGAATAAAGCCTACGTCCACTGTTATGTTATTGCTGAGTGTTTGCAGAATTCTTGATTACAAGTTCTCTCAAGAAATTCCGGTCCCCTTGAATGGGTTTGATACAAGGTATTTATAGCCTTGAGGCTGTACATGAAAGGTTCGATACATTAAATGATATACATGTGAAAGGGTAATATATTTAATGCAGCGTGCGCGTCAAGAATATAAGCATTCAATGAATATCTGAACTGTTGATTATCTGGCAATTAATGATACGACCGAGGTGCAGCTCGGACCGCCATAGCTGCTCGCTGATCTGGAGTTCCTCGGAGTGCTAGAGTACCTCGGTGCGCTAGAGTTCCTCGGTGTATCCTCGTTGCTCGGAAAGAAGCATGGTTGGTCGGGAAATGAACTTCCTCGCTGCTATCGTGCCACATAGATTGACACGTGTCTTCGTATTATTCGTTCACATCAGCATATTAATTTTGGTATCAATAGAAGCCCCCAATGTTTCATATTTTGAACTTTGAGGAGTATGGAACATTCTTTCTCGGTATATGGCAATATTAAATGACTTTTCCTGGGTTTCAGGAACATTGTGTTCAAATTTCCTTCTCATTTCGCAGCTTCCGCCCTTTTTTTGAATTTTTTATAAGCGCTTCGATCTCCGTGCAGTTTTTGTCCTTTTAGCCGCCGTAAGTTCAGTAGTTTCTTTTTGGTAATCATTTCTTTCGCCGCTTCCCAATGCAAAGTATTTAAACTTCTTAGGTAACCATACCGTCCTCTACATTTTCCAATTTTCTGCCTTCAAGCTTTCTATTCTCTCCTTCTCTCTTGTGCGTTCATCTTTTCCTTCGTTAGTTGTCAGCAGACCTCCTTCCTTCCTGTAAGATTTTATTCCTTCTTCTTTTATTCATCATGGTTTACATTATTGAATCTCTTGAAAAGTTCCGCTCTGACTTTTCCATCCCGTCTTGGGTAATCTTGGAGGAACTTTCTGAACCTCAAAATTATTTTCGTCTGGCTGAGGGACATTGGTTCCCCAGTCTTTTTATTGCTGAATGCGGTTTTTCCTTTCCACCAAATCCATTGTGTCTTGAGTTTTGTCAATATTTTGATCTTGTCCCTACAAAAATAGCCCCCAATTCATGGAGAATAATTAATGGGGTACACAAATTAAATCTAACTCATGGGACTCGTATTGGGATCCCTGAGATTATGTATTGCTATAAGTGGGCCACTCTAGATAATATTTATTACTTAAAAACTAGGTTTCTGAATAGGGCTCTTGTAGTTAACCTCCCTGACTCAAATAGAGATTATTTTGAACATGGGTTGGTTATAAAAAATTGGCAATATGCCCCTTTAACTGGAGATGAAGTATACAACGGTCCCAGATGCCCCCCATATGGCAATGGGATAGGTTTATTTTTCATTTTATTTTATTTATGAAATTATGCTTTCATCATGTTTGACAAAATGTATGATTGATATCTCGTTATGTATTTATTTGCAGTTGATAGCAAAAGAAGAACTCCAAAAGAATCAGAGGTTAATATCAAGCATCTGAAACTTATCTGGGGTTTGCACAAGAACATTGCAGACGAACACATCAGGTCTGCCTCATATCTGCTACAGTATAAGAGTTACACAACCTCTTATACTGCTCGCCCTGTTGAACCAGCTTCAACTCCAGAAGGTTCATCTTCAGATTCTCATCTTCCTTTAAGTCAAAGGATGGGTAAGAAAAGAGCTCCTCCTGCTCTCTTTGATGATGTTACTTCTGTTGCTGGGGCCAAGAAAAGCAAAACTGATGCCCCAGAGGGGACTAAAAAAGTGGATGCTGGGTCTTCTAAAGCTACCGAGAAGCCCCCAATGGTTCCGAGCAAGAAAAATGCTCCTGTAGATGTAATTACAATCTCTCCGACCAAGACCTCTTTGGTTGAAGGTTCTGACCGCCCGTTGAAGAGATTGAGGAAATCATCCTTAGTTACTCCGGCTGAAACTGCCTCCTCCCTACCTGCTGATGGTACTGATGTTCCAAACACCATTCTTCCAAGTTCTGCAATGAGCTCGGTCGTACCCGAGGTCCATGGTATTGATGAAAGAATTCCTAGGGATATGCTGACATCCTTAGCTGCTCGTCAACTTGCTTCAGTAAATTTCTTATACTTCTGGTTTTTCTTTCTTTCTCTGAAAGCTTGAATTTTGTATTGACTTTGTTATTTTTCTCATCTTTCAGTTGGTGAACTGTTTTAATAATATTGTGAAGAAGGATGAAGCTATTAAAGCTTCAAGCTCCTCGTCAGGTGTAGAGGATGCTCTGTTGGGTTTGACCCAGTCTTTAAAGGAATCTCGTCAACAGTATGTTGACGAAAAAGCTATTTGGGAGAAGAAATTAGCTGTGGCTGAAGCTGAGAAGGTGAAAATGGCCGAAACCTCCAAGAATTTGGAGGAGAAAGTAAAAGTTTTAGAGGTTAAACATCAGGAATATGATGGCCAACTGAAAAAGGCAGAGGAAGAGTTATCTACCCTGCGAGATATCAAGGTCAAAAAAGAGGAATTGGATGTGAAGCTCTCCTCGGAGAAGTTGAGGAGAAAGGTCGCAATCAAGAAACATTTCAGTGCTGGTTGGGAGAAAGGATGGGATAAGGGGATTGCTGCAATGACATCCCAAGTCCAATATGGGAAGTTGAAATACTTCCACGATGGCTGGGTAGCTGCTCTGCAAGAGTTGAAGGTCCAAGACGATTCTGAGCTATTCCAACAACACCTCCCTGGTCCTCCTCCAGCAATTGTGGAAGAAGAAGAAGATGAGCCTGTCTCAGATGAATCTTCTATGGCTACGGGTGACCCAGTCTCTGCTTCTCAACCCTCTATCAATGAGGACATTTCTTCCATGCCTCCTCCTCCCGAGAAGATTCCTGCCGATCAAGCCGTTGTTACCACCGAGCAACCGAGCTCCTCGTCCCAGCCTCCCGAGAAAGTCTTGGGGGACAAGGAAAAGGTGTGAAGTTGTTCGGTATCATTTCTATATTTCATTACTTGTAATCGAACAATGTAACCTTTTTGATGATCTAATAAAATACATCTTCGTTTCTCTTCTTTATTGATACTCTGTCTGCTTTTATTTATTAACTCCTGCTTCCTCTTCTTTATTAGTTTTTGGCCAGAATGGAATTGATATCTTCTCCTGATACTGAATTGATGCGACAATGCAATGGCTATTATAAAGCTGGTCATACAGACCTAAGTGTATCAGAGATTGTAGACATCCTTGGTCACGAGGCCTCAGAACAAGCAGTTGAGGCTTACCGGTATCTGAAGGATTTACTTGATAGATCTGTGGCCAATAATGTGGCATACTACGAATTGATCGAGGAACTTCATGGTTCCATAGAGGATCTTCAAAATCAACACAATGCATCATTGGCTTCATTGCACAAGGATTATGAAAATAGATACCAGCAGCTCTCTTCTGAAACAGGCCATAAGAAGATCATTGCTGGATATGATATTAGGGAAAGGACCCTAAAAGGTGAAGTTGAAGCTTGCAGGCAGATTGCCGAGATCCTAGAACAAGAAAATAATAATTTACAGAAAAAGTTGGCTCAATATGAATCTGCAGCGTCATCTTCTAATGCTCTAGTGCCCGTTACTGATGAGGGTTTCTCTTTCTTAGAGGTCGAAAATGCCAAATTAAGGCAAGAGCTGGATGATTTAAGAAGATCTGCTGTTTCTGGGACTGCTCGTGGACGAGGAAGAGGTTCTCGGGGACGAGGAAGAATTGGCGAGGAGCAAAGTTCTCCAGTTGCTTCTCGGAGCCGATCAAGAGTTCTTAGTCGCAACGTTGAAGAGGCTCGCACACAATCTACTCTGGAAACTCAAGCGTTCCAACTGAAGGCTAAGGATCGTGCTCTGTCTGAATTGTCCAAGAAAAACTTATCTTTAGAAGATCAACTGGCTGCGACAAAGTCTGCTCTTCATACTAAGGATCTTTTTGCCAAAAACCTTCTCGAGCAATTGGATAGATTAACCTTTCAATTTCATAAACAACCCAGGGAATTCTGGATGGCAGGATGTAATGAAGCTCTTGTTCATCTGGATGCTCGTATTGAACATGCCAACAATGAAGGTTACAAGCAAGGATGGTTGAACGCACTGGGTGTGTTAAAATTGGAGCAAGGGCATTATTTATGGGATTATCATGCTCCAGGATTATTAGACTTGCCTGTACCACCTTTCAAATTGGACATGGCATGGATCCCAGCTCGTTCCATTCCTCGTAGCTTGATTTCAAAGTACCTTGGTGATTATAGCCTTTATTCTCAGTTTGAATTGTCTCGTCCTGAGCATCTCTTGGATACACCTTCTGTGATGAACGTCAGAATGCTTAGGGATGTTAATTTCATTAATTCTCCTCTTTGCCTAGAGGATCCTCCTGCTGGCGAGGAGCCTGTTTCAAAAAATAAAGGAAAGAAACCAATAGAATAGGTTTTCAATGTAACAGTTAGTACATTCATGTAACTTGTAATTTATTCTGGATTTTTAATAAAAAAAAAACTTTCATTTTCTGTTTGCCAATTTTGCTATTGTTTTGTGTTTATCAAACACCTTTATATTTGTGCATATGTATCTATGTATCTGTTAAAAAGATAACAATATTGTGCTGTCCATCAACTTAATAATAAAAATTTACAAGTATTAAGGTTGTTCAATCACTTAATAATAAAGTGATGAGTATAAATTGTTCAAACTGTTTCCAACCAACCAAGGTGGATAAATAATGTTTGTCGACCAACTACAGTTGATGGATTTTCATCCCTGACCAGCCATACTTGGTTCAATTTCAAATATAAAAATGTGTCCGACCAACTAAGGTCAATAATTTGTCCTCGTCGA
The DNA here is from genome assembly GCA_949130495.1 of Sambucus nigra. Lineage (NCBI taxonomy): Eukaryota > Viridiplantae > Streptophyta > Magnoliopsida > Dipsacales > Adoxaceae > Sambucus > Sambucus nigra. Next base: position 121,323,258 of record OX422223.1, read on the forward strand.
CCAACTACAGTTAGTGGGTCTTTATCCCCGACCAACTATACTTGGTGTATTTTGGAATATTTCGTTTTTCCTAACCAAAGGAGTATTTTTTTTTGGCTCCTTAGAGCTTTTGGCTCCTTAGAGCGCCTCCTAACCAAAGGAGTATTTTTTTTGGCTCCTTAGAGCTTTTGGCTCCTTAGAGCGCCTCCTAACCAAAGGAGTATTTTTTGGCTCCTTAGAGCTTTTGGCTCCTTAGAGCGCTTTTTGGCTCCTTAGAGCACTTTTTGGCTCCTTAGAGCTTTTGGCTCCTTAGAGCACTTTTTGGCTCCTTAGAGCACTTTTTGGCTCCTTAGAGCTTTTGGCTCCTTAGAGCACTTTTTGGCTCCTTAGAGAACTTTTTGTGTGCATAGTGTATTACACTAGTATTCCACGAAAAACTTTCAACCAGAAAGAAAATGGCGAAACATCCTCGCTTTATTCATAATGAAGGAAATGCTTTACATTTTACATTACTGATAATACTTGCGTAGGTGTTCAGCATTCCACGCATTCTTAAATTCTTCTCCTTCTAGCGTTGCTATTCTGTAAGTTCCTGGACGAACAACCTCTGTAACTCGGTAAGGTCCATGCCAGTTTGCTTCCAACTTATTTTGCTTCTGAATGACTTTCTTTAGCACATAATCCCCTTCTTTTAATTCACATTTCTTCACCCTTTTGTTGTAAAATAGAGCTGTACGTTGTTGGTAAGCAGCATTCCTAATGGCTGCCTCTTCTCTAACCTCCTCGAGCATATCCAAATCCAATCTTCTCATCAAATCGCTGACCGGGGAATTAAAATTCAGTACTCTATGCGTTGGGAGACCCAACTCGGCAGGTATCACAGCCTCACTTCCAAATGCTAGCATATATGGTGATTCTCCAGTTGCTACTCGGGGAGTTGTTCGGTAAGCCCATAGTACTGATTGGAGCTCATTGATCCAATTTTCTTTAGCTTCACTTAACCTCTTCTTCAGACCATTTAGTAATGTTCTGTTTGTCACCTCAGTCTGTCCATTGCTTTGGGGATGGCCTGGTGCTGAATGATACTTCAAAATGTTCGATTGATGACAATAGGCAACAAATTCTTCATTATCGAATTGTGTTCCATGGTCTGTGATGAATGCATGGGGGAGACCATATCGAAAAATGATGTTCTTCCAAATGAATTGATATACCTTCTCGTACGTCATATCAATTAGTGGTTCAGCTTCCACCCACTTAGTAAAATAATCCACTGCCACGACGAGATACTTGAACCTTCCTCGGGTCGTTGGCAATGGTCCAACCAGATCAACCCCCCACATGGAAAATGGCCAAGGTGAAGTTATGGGTGTCAACAATGCTTGTGGAGTTCTTCGGATGGAGGAAAAACGTTGGCACTTGTCACACTTCTTGGCATAGGCTATACAATCAGCCCTCATCATCGGCCAGTAATATCCCTGTGTCATTACCCTTTGCAAAAGTGTCCGACCTGCTACATGAGCTCCACAAGATCCTTCATGGATTTCTTCAACCAATTCTTTGACTTCTGATGGATGCACACATATTTGCAAACCTGCCATAATTCCTCGTCTATACAAAACACCATTAGTTAACACATACCGAGCAACTTTATACTTCAATTTCTTTGCAGTTAGCTTGTCCTCTGGTAATTCTCCTTCTTCAATGTATGCCCTGATAGGATCCATCCAAGATGGTCCTAAATCAAGGGTTATTATATTCACCATCAGGTCTTCTTCTATGCTCCGACTTTCTAATACTTCAATTGGTATCGTTCTTCGTAGCTCGGTGCGCGTAGCTGACGCTAATCGGGCTAATGCGTCTGCTCTAGCATTCTCCATCCTCGGTATTCTCACCAATTGAATAGCATCAAATTCTGCCAATAACTCCATCACCTTCGCATGGTACTTCACCATTAATTCTCCTTTAACTGCATATATTCCCATCATTTGATTCACAATTAATTGAGAATCGCTGAAAACAATTATTTGCCGTGCCTCCATAACTTTCGCCAAATGAAAACCTGCTATCATAGCCTCATACTCAGCCTCGTTATTGGAAGCTTTGAATTGGAATCTCAGGGCATACTCCATGTCAATATCATCTGGGGTGTTTAAAACAATTCCTGCTCCACAACCAGCTGTGCACGATGATCCATCTACATATAATTTCCATGTAGGTACCTCGTCTTCAAATTTCTTGTCCGTCAGAGTTCCTCGGTAAAATATCTGCTGTTTTGTTTCATCATTCCCTGGTATCTTTCGTTCCTCATCGGTCATCTGTTCGCGCCCTTTTACCAACCTTAGTTGGTCTGGGTTTGAATATGATGATTTTCCTATATCCACAAGTCCTTTTACCAACCTTAGTTGGTCTGGATTTGTGTCTGTTGATACTGTATCGTCCACAGGTAGGTCAGCAAGTACCTTTTGTTCCTCGGGGGTATCAGGGTATGTGAACTCTGCTATAAAATCTGCTACAGCTTGCCCCTTCAATGATGATCTGGGTTCATACACAATGTCATATTCACCGAGTTCTATTGCCCAATACATCAATTTTCCTGACTTTTCTGGCTTGTGAAGGGCTTGTCTTAATGGCATGTCGGTATACACAATGATTGTATGGGCCTGGAAGTATGGCCTCATTCTTCTACTTGCTTCAATTAATGCCAATGCCAATTTTTCCAGCTTTGGGTATCTGATTTCTGCACCTCGGAAAGCTTTACTTGTGTAATAGATAGGTTTCTGGACTCCATTCTCCAATCTGATCAATGCTGAACTAACTGCATTCTCTGATACTGCCAAATACAAGTACAGCTTCTCTCCAGTTATTGGCCTAGACAACAATGGTGGGGCTCCCAAATACTTCTTCAAATCTTGAAAGGCCTTCTCACATTCATCAGTCCACTCAAAACTTTTTCGCAGTGTTTTGAAGAATGGGAGGCATTTATCAGTTGCTCGGGATACAAATCTGTTGAGCGCTGCAACTCGTCCGGTAAGACTCTGTACTTCTTTCCTCGTCGTTGGGGATCGCAGCCCTAAAAGAGCTTTGATCTTTTCTGGATTTGCCTCAATACCTCGTTGATTGACGATGTATCCGAGGAACATTCCTTCTCGTACTCCAAAGGTACACTTCGTCGGGTTGAGCTTCATTTGGTATTTGTCCAGTTGATCAAAGGTCTGGCCTAAGTCAACTAGATGATTAGTAGCTCTCTTGCTTTTGGTGAGCATGTCGTCGACATAGACTTCCATATTGCAACTGATTTGTTCGGCAAAAACCTTGTTCATCAGCCGCTGATATGTTGCACCTGCATTTTTTAAACCAAAAGGCATAACATTATAACAATAAGTTCCCCTTGGGGTGATAAAAGAAGTACTTTCCCTGTCTTTCGGCTTCATTTTGATCTGATTGTAGCCAGAATAAGCATCCATAAAGCTGAGTAGCTCATGTCCCGAGGTAGCATCCACTAGTTGATTAATTCTGGGCAATGGAAAATGATCTTTTGTGCTGATCCTTCTCTCAAACCTGATGGTGGCCGAAAACTTCTCGATGGATCTCTAGGTGGACTCATATTCCTCCTTGGTCCTAATCGACTGAAAGGAGACGCCCTGCTTAATCTTTCCAAAGCGTTGGTTCTCTCCGGAGAGAGAGATATAGGTTGATTTGTATCCGTAGCCCGTATCGATGAAGTTCGCCCAGGTTGATAAGAAGAATCATTAGATTCCCCATTGCGATATGACGCAGTACGTCTGGATCGTGATTGCCCACGATCACTCCGTTGTCCTGAATAGGTAGGTGCACCGCCTTGAAGAGTTTGAATGAGTTGCCTCATAGATTCTTGCATGGCGGTTTGTCCTTGAGCCAGATTTGTCATAATTCCAGCCAGATCTGGAGTTGCAGATGGATTTGGAGGATTTCCAGCATTTCCAGCATTTCGATTACTGGATTCTGGATTATCTGCCATTGATAACAAATGATTTTTGCGAAAAATGATAGTAACAGTCGTTTCCCACAGACGGCGCCAATCTGTTGATGTAAAAAACTAGATTGCTCTAATTATTCAATCATAGATAAATAAATAAGACAAAGAATTTTAAAGTGGTTCGGCTAGGAATAAAGCCTACGTCCACTGTTATGTTATTGCTGAGTGTTTGCAGAATTCTTGATTACAAGTTCTCTCAAGAAATTCCGATCCCCTTGAATGGGTTTGATACAAGGTATTTATAGCCTTGAGGCTGTACATGAAAGGTTCGATACATTAAATGATATACATGTGAAAGGGTAATATATTTAATGCAGCGTGCGCGTCAAGAATATAAGCATTCAATGAATATCTGAACTGTTGATTATCTGGCAATTAATGATACGCCCGAGGTGCAGCTCGGACCCCCATAGCTGCTCGCTGATCAGGAGTTCCTCGGAGTGCTAGAGTACCTCGGTGCGCTAGAGTTCCTCGGTGTATCCTCGTTGCTCGGAAAGAAGCATGGTTGGTCGGGAAATGAACTTCCTCGCTGCTATCGTGCCACGTAGATTGACACGTGTCTTCGTATTATTCGTCCACATCAGCATATTAATTTTGGTATCAACATTGAGTGTTGAGGGTGAATATTTATAGTGTGTCAGGCCTTGGGTAGTTATAAGTAGACCCCTTGGGCTAGCTAATTCTTTTACCACTTTATTTTGTAATCTCTGAAATATTTTCTGCTTGACCTTTCCTATGCAATCAATAATTTCTATCTTCCCTTATTTGAAACGTGTCTTTTGGAGACATTTCCCCCTTTAAGGTCCTGAACCATACCCCTCTTTATGATGTTATACCTTTTGTTCTTCTGTCTTTAACCCTCGAACATATAGTTGGGACTTTTGATTAACCCACTACCTGGGGGCATCCAGTTAAAACTAGGGTAATAAGATATATAGGACCCAATGACCCGAATATCTTTGGTGGGGATTAGGTAGCTGTGACACCCCGCTTAAAATAATAACGGGTGGCCAGTCCTATACTAAAATAAATCAGGAATCTCAAGTGGATCATTCTCAGCATCTACTGATGATAAAAGGTAATCATAACTAACTACCCGATACCATAAAAAGAGGGTGCCAAAAATTTATAACATGCAATGCAATAACCAACTACCAACACAATGACTACTAAACATGAAATCATATGCTCACGATGATAATAAAAGAAGTAATTCTAAATTACAACAGAAGTCCACCAAATAAAATACCCGAATATGCTATCGGGTCACAGATAATACAACAGTCTGAGAAAAGAAATAAAAGTAAAATGCTACTACTAACACTTGGGTGAAAACCAGATATACAACTGAATCCTAAACTAGATTTACAAAAGGATAGGAAGCGGATAAAAAAAATCCCGCAATAGTCCGCAACTGCTACAGCTCCATGCATACAGGATAGAAGGCATTTATGGCATCCTTACGGAGGAACACCTAAGATAATACAATATCTATATAGCAAGAGGAAAAATATAAACGGGCCAGAGACCGAGGTGTGAAAACATTTATATCAAGTGCATTAAAATGCATAATAATTATAAATGCATTATAACATGATCTAAGGTGGAGTCGCACTCTCCTGAAAGTCCAACTCACCCCTCATCTAGTGCGCGCACCTAAACGTTTGCAATGATCCTCAGATAACTACCCAACTCTTTTAAGGACAATCTAGTCTAACCTACTCCCAAATCAACACTTGCGTAACCCATCATCTAAAACAAATCCATCAACTACGGATCCTAACTTACTCCACGTGCGTCTAAAATTATATTAACTAATAAATATACATATACCGTTACATATCCTCTTATTAGAATTTAGCGTATTCTAGATATTTACATACGAGAGTTATTATCATCAAAATGCTAAGGACTAAACTTCTCCCAACTCTCAATGGTGCACCGTGTTTCGTGCGTGGGACGTTTTGCAAGCGAATTCCAAACCCCGCTAATACACTACTCCTTGGCACTGTTGATTATCGAGATATGTTATGCCCTCCGTATACGATGTATGAAACATTAACTACTTAATCTAAATATTACTCCAGTTTATTTTCATCCAACTTTGTTTCACTATAACATATAAATCTGAGTACTAAGGACTAAACTTCTCCCCACTCTCAATATTGCGCTGAGTTTCGTGCGTAGGACGTCTCGCAAGCGAAATCCAAACAAGGAACCCCCCAATACACTACTCCTTGGCAATATTGGTCGTTGAGACCTATTACGCCCTCAGTACCCCACACATGACTACGAATACATATAAGGAGCAATAATCTCTAATCACATACATAAGATAATGCTCCAAACCATTTTGGGGTCTATGACAATATTCTAGTTATAAAGAAAAACCACGCAACCCTAACAATCAAGTACACATAACACACATAGCATACATATTATTATCCAAAATCCAATCACATATGGATATAAAAATACTTCACAATGCTATCATCTTCTAGGAATTACTCACTTTATCTCGGGTTACTATATATCGGACTATTATCACACTGCCATGGTAATAAAACAAATCACAACATATGGAAAGCGGTCATAGTTCCTAATTGAAAAGTGAGAACGAATCATACCCAATACTTCTCACCCTCAAATAAAATCACACAATAAATAATGGACGACTATGACCTGGGGACTATACGCACCCTGCTCCTCAAGCCAAGGGCCTCACCCACATCGCGCAACTTCCCATGATAGCACATGAGGGTATGCCCACACAATAGGTATATATATATATATATATATATATATATATATATATATATATATATAATCGTTCACATTGGATATATATATAATCATATCATATAAACGCAACCAATCACACAGGGTACATACAATTATGCCATATAGGAATACACACTATATTACGATCGTAAGTATGAGAGAAATTATTTCTCTCATAAGTATATTACTCTCGTTATACTATTCACAACTAACTCACATAAATTCCCCACTTTAGATACGCTATATGATCTCTCACTTGAAGATACCCTATTATTTTTATTATTATGATTAATCTCCCAATTCCACAAATATTAAGGATACTCTTTATATCCATATATATATCGATCACAAAAATTATTCCCAATCCATAATATGGATCAAATCGTTCATGCGAACCTTAAATGTATCACACTTGTGATTCAATCCACAAGTTTAATATCGCTAAGTGCATCCTAGCTCTCTCTTATAGGACCCTAATTATCTCCAATCGATATTCTTTCGGAATAAGTCAATTTGACCCCAACAATTAATCATAAGGGAAACTCCCTAAAAGTCTCCAAAACATACTTCTCATAATTCATATAGAGGTTCCCTATCGATAAACCCAAACTAAACGGGACGAAACTCACTTAAGAAAAACCTCACGCAAAACTGCCCTGTTTCCGAATCGATTCGGGCCTAATTCGAATCGATTCGGCCCAGCGAATTGATTCGCCCCTCAACATGAATCGATTTGTTCCAAAAGACCTGAGAAACTGTCTGAGGCTAAATCGATTCGGTCACTCAGACCTGGGCACCTACAACATTCTGAATCGATTTGGAAGGGGCCCGAATCGATTTGACTTGTTCAGCAAGCTATGAAAGGGTTATATTTTCCAAAACCCCAAAATCCCAAAATCATTTTAATCATCATCTCTCCATTTCTCTTCATCCCAAACATATTTCTAACATTAGAATTCATAATATTTCTACCTAACTAGTTTTAAAACCCAAAATCCATATACCCACACCTCAAATGCAAGATTTACCCAAAAATCTAGGTTTTGACATTTAAACCCAAAATCCAAAATTTATATCCACAAATCATGAAATAAATTATGCAAAAGAATTATTTAGCAAGTTTAATCACTTGCCTCAAAGTTGTAGAGTCTGAATCTTCCTCGAAATCACGGATCGGCCGGAATCTCCAAGCTTTTATTCTCTTTCGCTCTTCCTTTCCTCTTCTCTCTCTCTCTCTCTCTCTCTCTCTCTCTCTCTCTAAGGCTTTCTCTTTCTCTCTAAATGAGATTGTTATCTCCCGTAGGCTTAATAATCCTTAACTCCAAAATACCCAACTTTAAATGATAATACACACTTTAAATGACTCGGTTACTCCAATTCGAGTCAAACGAACTAAAAAATATTTCGGAACCCAAACACGACCCAAGTACAGTTATTTTGACTTTTTCGACCCTTCCGGAATCAACCGCGCACTCAGAATCATCATTTGAAATACTTTCTAACATCCTTAAATTTTGACCTCAATCGCCAATTTAAAATTTCTCCAATTGAAACAATATTATTTCTCCCCAAAAAATTAAATTATCAGTCCTGAAAATTATGGGGTATTACAGTAGCCTCAAATATTTATGAGAAAGACTTGGAATCCATCCGTGAGAGGTACCAAATACCTAATCACGTAACCTTGAGGGCTGCTAGATGATACGTCATGAATATTATATATCGTTGTTTGTTTTACTTATGCATTCTAGCTCCATTTTGTTAGTTAATTATCATATTTAAGCTCTTAGACTATATAACCTTTGTTCTCATCATATATACGCTTTTCAAGGTTTAATTGAGGCTTTCTAGGTATTTAAACGCTTAATAGTTCAATTGGTGCTTTTCGAGAAAATTTCAATGCAGTATGCAACTTTTGGGGCATTTTATTCATTTCATTATCCGAGCTTCATGCCGAAACTCTTCACCGAAGTTTTACCTCTCTGAGTTAGCTTCATGTAGCCTTTAACAATGTGTCAATTTGATTTTTAAGGATCAAGTTATGACCATTTTATCGAGGAGCATTTTCTTGGTTTTGAGGAAATGTTTGGGCTTGAAATAGAGCGTCGATCGACCGATCAAAATTGATCGCTCGATAGATTGTTCCATTCTATCGTAGAAGGAAGACAATGGGAATTTGCCTAAATCATCGGTTGATCGACACCAGCAGATTTTTGGCAAGTTTTTCTTATTGTTTTCTTTTCTCTTTTCTTTTAATCCAACTTACTATATATATGTAAGTTGGATAGTCGTTGGATATATTCATATTTAAGTAGATACATTAGGGTTTAGTTGGTGTTGGGAGCTCTTTCCTCCTTTCTCTCTCCTACGGTTTGTTATGTGTAAGACTACTTTTCATTATCTTCTCTAATTAATTACGATTTCATTTATTGTTTTCAAGATTTGGTAATTAGGTTATTGCTCTCAATAGTTAGGTTCCATGCTTTAATAATTTCTTTCCTTAAATACATGGTATTTACCATGCTTTGTAGGTAATTTAATTTAGGTTGAGATTGTTGAACTCACATGGGTTAATTAGTTGCTTTGCTATGGTGAGATAGATTTAGGATAGTTTTAGTGGGTTAGTTGTTCTCGTTATTTCTCCTAAGAGATTTAATAGAGTATATCACGTATATGTCATATATACGACCTTTCATGTGTAATTTCGGGAATATTCATTGATGCCGAACTCAAATTAAGCTTTTATGAGAATTAAAGGGTGACAACGCTAGGTTTTATTAATTTTCCAAATGAGATTAATCTTGTTAATGATTTTTTTCCATATAACTGTTTATGCTATTTAGTCATTGTGAGGAATGAAATTCTCAATTTATGGTTCTATTCATCTTGTCAATCTAGTTTCATCACTCGCCTAGTCTAATGATTTGGTCACTCAACACCTTTTACACTTTTATTTCAGAAGTAATAAATTAATAGAATTCTAACTACAATTCCCGATGGATTTGATCCGCACTTGCCTCTACACTAATGCATGGGAAGTTTTGGTATTTGTTTGTACATGGCATAAACACCGAACGACATATTTTACATATATATCAGTTTATGTCAGGTATCAAAATGGCACCGTTGCTGGGGAGTTATTTGTTCTAGAGTTTATTGATTTAGTATTTCCAATTATTTTTCTTTCTATTTGTATTATTTTATTTTAACCAATTTTGTAGTCTTGGACATTTAAGCACCAAGACACGTTAAATTTGCGCTCGCACACCACATTGTTGAGCATCCATCGAAGAGCCATTTTGGGTAAGCATGACTTGCGATAATATTTTTCGTACTTATAATTATTTGGTTTTGCAAGTTTGTCCTAAGAATAATTGTCAAAATCCCTCCAAGCCTATAAATTTTGGTGAATACTCGCATGTGGGGAAGAATGAAAATTTCAAGATTACTTTTGGCGAGTATTCACAAAATTAAACTAATGATGTGGGGACTTCTCGAACTTATTCTAAGGACAAAATGATGCAAACTTATTACAATAACAAAGTTGAAAACCATTGCGATAGTAGTTCTCCAAACTATTATGAAAATAACGTTCAAAGTTGTTAAAAAAAAGCTTGAAAGTTACGGTAATAATTCATAAATTAGTCTTTTTGGAGAAGTTAGGAAAATACCGAATTCATTTGGTGCATTGTTGCAAAAGACAAAAAATGTAAAATTTTGATAACTTTTATTGGGAGGAAAACCAATATTGGGAGCATTAATTAGATTTGTTGTTTGAAAGTAACGATAATTCTTCTCTTGAGATTTCGAAAGACGGTGAATGTTCTGAACCGAATGAGGAGTCAAAGGTTCTTGAGCTGATAATGACTACTTTGGAACAAACCAATCTGCATTTCGCCCAAGGCATAATGGAGAATGAAACCGATGAGGATATAGAGATTAATTCTCTTTGCAAGACGATTTCATCCTTGAACAATAAAGATGACTTTTTTTTTTCATCTCAAACAATTTTGGAAGAACATTTTGTTGAAAGCGCGTCTTTTCTTTGGAATTCAACCTTCAAGCGATTATGAGTCATCGCTTCAAATTGAATACATTTCCTCCCCATTTTTTGTTCACTGTTAGGGCTGTAAACGGATATTCGAAAATCCGCATCCGTCCGATATCCGAATCCGAATTTGCGGATATTTATCCAAAAATATGGAAACGGATACGAATACGGATACTATATAAAAATATCCGAGAAAACGGATACGGATAGTACTAGTATCCGACATGGATAATCCGTATCCGATGCGGAGTATCCATTTTATCGGATATCCATTTTACCAGATATCCGTATCCGTCAGACATATGCTTAAAATATTACTAATAATGTTAGTATTAGTATTCCTAGTAAATAAATATTAAAATAAAAATATCAGTATGTTTTGAAGACAGAAGGTCCATGAGGTTATCATTCTCAATAAATTTGATTAATCTAAAAGGTGCATATTTATTTCTACTGTCATGGAATGCGACTGTTATTTTTTTGGCTGGCTTTAAACTTATATGGTTGTAAACTATGGATGACTTTAAGCCATATTATCATTATGAAATGATATTATTATTATGGAATCCATAATTGTTGATATTAGGAGGCAGTAATTTTGTTATATATTTATTTCGATTGGATTAGATTTCATTGGATTGGATATTTTAATTGTTATATTTTGCGATGGCTAAATAATGTAAACGGATACGGATATTATCCGAATTCGAGGTATCCAAGAGGATACGGATATGGATAGTTGTTTTAACTATCCGGGCGGATACGGATACGGATACATATAGTACATTCAGATAGCGGATACGTATATGGAAAACATGGTATCCGATCAGTATCCGTCCGTTTACACCCCTATTCACTGTTATCCAACCATTATAATTTTCCTATAAGTCGGTTGAAAGCTTTAAAATGTTTAATCCTTTCACCGATGAGGAATATCTGCTTGAGTTGCTCACTTTGATGGGATCCTCTCTTTTGTGTTACCCTCCCTCCCATTCCTTTTAAAAATCCTTTAGGAGGAAATTCGGCTGTTCTTGGATCCCATATGTGCTTGTCTCCCATTCAATCCAAACCTCCCATTGTAACACCCCGTATTTTTGTGCATTTAATATTTAATTAATTCAGGATTTTAAATTACTAGTGTGTTGTAATTTTAATTGAATTAATTATGACAATATAATTATTTAAATATTAATCGGGAAGTGAATGGTTAATGTTTAGGAAAATTTATTTACTAAGTGAATAGTAGTAATTTAATTACGTCATTTTGGGTATTAATGACGGGATATACACTTATCTCAACCGGGAGTCGGTATAGACTAAATGGGGTGTGAAATAAGGATTTTTATAAATTAATTCGGATGTCAATTCTGAGGGCGCGGTTGAGTCCGGATGGGTCGAGATAGTCAGAAAAGAGTACCCGGGGGTAGTAATTGGGTCTCGGGGTATTTTTGGGCATGGCCGGGCCCGCACGGAGTGAGTTGGGCCACTTTAATTAAGTCCATTAGACTAAAAACGGGATTAACGGTTTTTAACCTAATTGGGAGATTAAGGGATGGCAGCCAACATAACTCTAAACCTAGGGTTTGAGAGGATATTTGGGGGAAAGCAAATCAAGAACAAATTGGAGGTTATTGGAGCCAAATTAAGGGACATCAACAACGGATCAGACACTACGAACACTTACAGGCAAGTGGTTAACTGTTTTTACTCCTAAATTGTGATATCCAATTCATATTTTAGTGATGTGTAACTAAAATTCATTTTGGGGATAAATGGGTACAAAATGGGGCTTTGTTAATGGAATCTTTATGAGTTCTTGGATGAAGAACATGAATCTTGAATGACTTAGGGTTTATTTGATGAACACAAGAGGTCAATCTGCCAGAATTTTTGATACAACTTTAAACGTATGCCATTTGAGTTGTACTTCGAATTAGAGTGTGAACCATACATGCTTGGAAAGGTATTTCTCTTAGCTATCCAATGAACTTGGAATCCGATCAATAGGAGTTCTGTAGAGGGAGTAATAGACCTTTTACTAGAGGGTGTTTGATCTGTCAACATAGTAATCTGCCAGACTTTTAACGTGACTTTAAACGTCTGCGATTTGAATTTTACTTCGAATTAGAGTGTGATCCATATATTACTGGAAAGGTATTTCTCTTAGCTATCCAATGAACTTTGAATCAGGTCAATCCGAGTTATGTAGAGGAAGAAATCGAAATTTTACTAGAGGGTGTTTAATCTGTCAGAAAATTTGAGATTTTTCTTTTTAAGCCTCAAATGTCTAAAATTTTATCGGGGAAGTGTTTGGGACCTTGATGAAAAATATTGATGGAATAATGATATGGAAGTAGGTCTATGATTGAGTGTTGGACTTTAATTTTGTGAGAGAGTTAAAGTGGAGATTCATAGGCTTGATTGTGACGTACTCTAATTCGAGATGATAAGAATATAATTATGAAAAAAGCATGAGCGAGCTTAAATTCGTTAGGTCAGTGGGTTAACAAGGGTAACTACTGAATTGATATAACAAGGGGTAACTAGGACCCTTAGAGTTGTGTGAATACTTGAATTAATACGAAAGTGAGATAAATTCGTAAAGCAAACAAGTACGGTGAATATTAGAGAGAAATATATTACATACAAGTATGAAGAATTGGGTTGTGTAAATACCTACTGTTTTATAGGATTACTTGGGTTGTGAATGCATATTGTGTGTTCCCTTATGATAGGAACAAAGACTCGGCAAATATTAAGTTCCGGGCTAAGTAAGTGAGTCCGGAAATAATGGTTGGGTGACACCAAGTTATTAAATTAATATGGGTATTAATTAATTTAATTAGAGTCGGTTGGTAGACTCGGGTAGGATTAAATTAATATGTGGGTTAATTAATTTAATTAGAGTCGGTTTGTAAACTCGGGTAGGATTAAATTAATACGGGTGTTAATTAATTTAATTATAGTCGGTTTGTAGACTCGGGTAGGATTAAATTAATATGGGTATTAATTAATTTAATTAGAGTCGGTTGGTAGACTCGGGTAGGATTAAATTAATATGTGGGTTAATTAATTTAATTAGAGTCGGCTTGTAGACTCGGGTAGGATTAAATTAATATGGGTGTTAATTAATTTAATTAGAGTCGGCTTGTAGACTCGGGTAGGATTAAATTAATATGGGTGTTAATTAATTTAATTAGAGTCGGTTTGTAGACTCGGGTAGAATTAAATTAATATGTGTGTTAATTAATTTAAGGAGAGTCGGACCATAGACTCGGGGAAAGTATTATATTAATTAAGGTGTGAATTAATTATATTAGAGTCGGACCATAGACTCGGGAAGAGGAAAAGTTATTAAGTGAGAAAATTAATTTCATTGAGTCGGGCCACAGACTCAGGAAATTACAGGCAGTGTACGGAATTTTGAGTACACGGTAAAGCCGGGTTTATATTATATATATATACGGTGTCGTGATAGTATATATATATATGTGTGTATTTATTTTGCGTGATACTAAATATCAGTGATTAGATATTTATTAAATTTATATACTCTAATGCTATCAAGGGAGGTTGCGCGATGTGGGTGAATCCCCTAGCTTGAGGAGTAGGGCGAGTATATCCCCAGGTCATAGCGTCCGGTATATATGGGTGAGGGATTTATCTCACTTTCAGGGAAGGAATATGACCGCCTCCATTTCGTTTATATTTTGGTCCAAGTTGGTGAGCGATTCTAACTTGGAGAAAACAAGGTTTTGTGAGCACACCTAGTGAGATAGCATTCTAGAGGGAATCATCCGGTGAGGGTATACTCGGAAGTATGGATACGCGTATGATATATGTGTGGATGTTAGTAAAGGTACGTATAATATGGTAGTAAATATTATATGTAGGTGATAATACAGTGCGTGATGTATTTACCTTATATAACTCGGATTACAGTTATATGTTGTTAATTAATGAGAAATTAATTAAGTTAATTATTTGTGGGAATAATACAGTGTTTGACGTATGTACTTTATATAACTTGTGTCACGGTTATATGTTACTATTTAAGAGGAATTAATTAAGTTTATTGTGAAATAACTTATAATTCAGAAAATCATTATACTCGGGTTAGAGTAGTATGGCAAGGGAAGGTTATACCAAGACTAGTTGGACGGGGTAGTACAACTAGGTGGGGTTAAGATAACCGGTAGGTGTGCACAATAGTGGAGGGGTGAGAATGTCCACAAGGGAGTGCGACACTAACTTAAATATGAAGCGCATTCATGCATTTTAAATTACTGCAGTTAATTCACTTGCTAAATATTTTCAAAAATGTTTTGGGTTCTAACCCTTGCTATAAAACTATTTTCAAAACCTTTTAGGTGTCCAGCCACAGGGACGCCAGGATTGATATTCTATTCCAGGGACACGGAGCTGCGGCATATGTGGATGTTAGCAGGAGTTTGGATTAGACGCATCATTCATTTATTCCTAGAGTAGGAATCTTGTATCAGTTTCAGTTTTATTTGGGGCTTGTAGCCCAGACTTCTCGGTACAGTTTTCAGGTGTAATTTATTCAGGTGTCGAATAATTGTATTTGGATTATTTGTTTGGTGGCCGGTGATTTATTCGGCAAGTTGTGTTATTGTTATTCTTTTTACTTTCATTCAGTTGTGTGAATGGTTTATACTTTAAATTCCGCATGTACTGTTTTGTTAAATCAAAAAGTTAAAATTGGCACCAGTTTTTGGAATACTAGGTGGTTAGTAAGTTTTAAAAAGTTTTTGACAGTGATGCTAAGGATGATCCAACTGAGATTCCTGTTTTAATTTGGTATAGGACTGATCACCCGGTATTTTATTAGGCGGGGTGTCACAGATGGTATCAGAGCATCAGGTTCTAGTGTCCTTAGGATCTGTGCGACTTTTCACGTTTCTGCTTGACAATCTTTGATATAGAGCCCTATTATAGGATTGTTGTATTCTCATACGTATGCTCATATATGTTCTTCCGCGAAATTTATATTTGAGAGTGAACTCATACCAATTCGGTTCTCATTCCAGATGACGCCCAGGAGAGAGCAGCTAGGGCAACAGAGGGAGATGAGGCGAGGGAGGCTCATCAGGAGCAAGAGTTACCGCAGTAACGGTCAGGGATGATTTTGGCAGCTTAGGTAACTGAAGTAGTGGCACATGAAGTTGGAGCAACGGTGGTCACAACGGCAGGGTACTTTCCACGGGATCAGCCACAAGTGTTAGTGGCGTCGGACGTTCAGACTCACGCGGAGTCGTCAGGGTGGAAGCAAGAAAGAGAGGATATTTTAGTGGGAACCCATCAGAATTGTGGGGGGGGGGGGGTTCAGATGTAGTTCTAGCGTGTCAAGGAAGAGAGATATCCAGCGTTACCTACGCATAGGAGATTGCGATGAGGTACGGAAGCAAATGCTAACCACTTTTAGTTTAGTGGGAGAAGCACTACAGTGGTGGGAGTCGATCACCACAGTTGAGAAAAGGGACACACTAATTACTACAGAGTTTTGGGTGCGGTTCGACCGCAAGTATTTTCCTCAGCGGTCGAGACCGAAATGAGGAGAAAATTTTGGGAGGAAACTCAAAGGGAGACCGTTAAGTGGCCGATTGCGAGGAAGAATTCACTCGTTGGCAAAATTTTGTACCGGATGAGGTAGGCAAGGATAAGGGAAAGAAGACAAAGTTTATGGATGGGTTAGTCTGGAGAATCAGACAACATTTAATTGATAATTCCGCATTAGTAGATTATACTGATGTCATTAACGCAACACTCCGGCACTGTCGGGAATATCGCTTCCACGTGAAAGAAAGCGGGAGGGGAGTGGGGATTAGCCAGTCGAATGAGGCATAAAGGAACAATACCAGTGGGGTATCCCAACAGCAGACTGGGGGAGATCAGGGGCAGGATTTCCGATAAGAAAATCATGCCAAACGATCTAGAACTGGAGGCTATCGGCGGGATGGCCAGGAATTCCAACAAGGTTGGCATGGAAGGGATCAGTGGCAGGGTGAATGTATTAGAAGGTGTTTCATTTGTGGGGAAAGCGAGACACATGAAGAGAATTTATCTTAAGCGAGGTAGGGATCAACTACAGGATGAGGTCCTGGATGTACAGTCACTAAAACAAGTCACGGGTGCATTCGTGCAGGGAGAAGCTCCTCCAGAACCCGAGAACCAGCCGCTGCAGCTGGGGTATAGAGGTAATTATTTTTGCCCTAGGGGCATGGGTATATTTTTGAGTGACAAAGAGGATGTCACAGTATAAGACTTATTTTTTTCACTAGAGTTCGCAGGTGAGTCGAACTTAGTGGGTGCGTTGGCGGTAGCAGCCATAGCATGTGGGTAAACTTTCCGTAGGGTAGCGGAGTTCCTTAGTGTTCTTCACGGGAGAGTGGAGGCGTACACTGAGTGATTGGTTGAATTATGCGAGGAATTACTACTTTCGAGAATTATGGGAGTAGGGTTAATAATATTTTCAAAATATCGGCTGCATTGCGATGGAATTTAACTATTGTGGATAGTGGAGTTAAATTTTGGTGTTCGCGACACCAGGGTATGGTTGGTACTAGGTATCACCTGAGAGGGCGTATAGTCTATATATATATGTGGGTATATATGTTGTATTACGTGGTGCAGTAGCACATAGTGAGGTTTTGTGTTCTCACATTTTATCCCGGTAAGTGGGGATGTTTAATGAAGTGAATCAGGGTGGTTGAATTGATTTTCGAGCAAAGAGAGATAGCTCGGGGTCTATTTTGCGCAAGGACTAGTGGTAGTAAGGGCGCGGTATTATGTTGTCTTTGGTAGCATAAGGGTAAGCGTATATAAAATTGTGTTGAGAGATAAGTATTTATGGGGAGATGGTTGGACGTAGCATGGGTTGAGTACCCCGGCAGTAACTATATATGTATATATATATATATAGGTAATATGATTACGGGTTCGAAGTTATATTACGGGTTACGACTAGCACAATCGGGTAACTTTCGTGCGGTAGAGCGCGGGGATAGGGTGTATGGGCACCCGGGTTAATTAAGGCAAAATTTTGTGCGGTTAAGCACGGGTATAGGGTGTATGGGCGCCCTGGTAAAGTTAAATGCATACTTGTGTAACATATGGTTAGAATCGGATGGGATAGATATAGCGGGCTTGGAGGCACTTGTCTAGTGAGTAATATGTGAATACTGGAACACTAGGTTTATCTTAATTTCGAGGACGAAATTCCATTGTAAGGGGGGGAGTATGTAACACCCCGTATTTTTGTGCATTTAATATTTAATTAATTCAGGATTTTAAATTACTAGTGTGTTGTAATTTTAATTGAATTAATTATGACAATATAATTATTTAAATATTAATCGGGAAGTGAATGGTTAATGTTTAGGAAAATTTATTTACTAAGTGAATAGTAGTAATTTAATTACGTCATTTTGGTTATTAATGACGGGGTATACACTTATCTCAACCGGGAGTCGGTATAGACTAAATGGGGTGTGAAATAAGGATTTTTATAAATTAATTCGGATGTCAATTCTGAGGGCGCGGTTGAGTCCGGATGGGTCGAGATAGTCAGAAAAGAGTACCCGGGGGTAGTAATTGGGTCTCGGGGTATTTTTGGGCATGGCCGGGCCCACACGGGGTGAGTTGGGCCACTTTAATTAAGTCCATTAGACTAAAAACGGGATTAAGGGTTTTTAACCTAATTGGGAGATTAAGGGATGGCAGCCAACATAACTCTAAACCTAGGGTTTGAGAGGATATTTGGGGGAAAGCAAATCAAGAACAAATTGGAGGTTATTGGAGCCAAATTAAGGGACATCAACAACGGATCAGACACTACGAACACTTACGGGCAAGTGGTTAACTGTTTTTACTCCTAAATTGTGATATCCAATTCATATTTTAGTGATGTGTAACTAAAATTCATTTTGGGGATAAATGGGTACAAAATGAGGTTTTGTTAATGGAATCTTTATGAGTTCTTGGATGAAGAACATGAATCTTGAATGACTTAGGGTTTATTTGATGAACACAAGAGGTCAATCTGCCAGAATTTTTGATACAACTTTAAACGTATGCCATTTGAGTTGTACTTCGAATTAGAGTGTGAACCATACATGCCTGGAAAGGTATTTCTCTTAGCTATCCAATGAACTAGGAATCAGATCAATAGGAGTTCTGTAGAGGGAGTAATAGACCTTTTACTAGAGGGTGTTTGATCTGTCAACATAGTAATCTGCCAGACTTTTAACGTGACTTTAAACGTGTGCGATTTGAATTTTACTTCGAATTAGAGTGTGATCCATACATTACTGGAAAGGTATTTCTCTTAGCTATCCAATGAACTTGGAATCAGGTCAATCGGATTTATGTAGAGGGAGAAATCGAAATTTTACTAGAGGGTGTTTAATCTGTCAGAAAATTTGAGATTTTTCTTTTTAAGCCTCAAATGTCTAAAATTTTATCGGGGAAGTGTTTGGGACCTTGATGAAAAATATTGATGGAATAATGATATGGAAGTATGTCTATGATTGAGTGTTGGACTTTAATTTTGTGAGATATTTAAAGTGGAGATTCATAGGCTTGATTGTGACGTACTCTAATTCGAGATGATAAGAATATAATTACGAAAAAGGCATGAGCGAGCTTAAATTCGTTAGGTCAGTGGGTTAACAAGGGTAACTACTGAATTGATATAACAAGGGGTAACTAGGACCCTTAGATTTGTGTGAATACTTGAATTAATACGAAAGTGAGATAAATTCGTAAAGCAAACAAGTACGGTGAATATTAGAGAGAAATATATTACATACAAGTATGAAGAATTGGGTTGTGTAAATACCTACTGTTTTATAGGATTACTTGGGTTGTGAATGCATATTGTGTGTTCCCTTATGATAGGAACAAAGACTCGGCAAATATTAAGTTCCGGGCTAAGTAAGTGAGTCCGGAAATAATGGTTGGGTGACACCAAGTTATTAAATTAATATGGGTATTAATTAATTTAATTAGAGTCGGTTGGTAGACTCGGGTAGGATTAAATTAATATGTGGGTTAATTAATTTAATTAGAGTCGGTTTGTAGACTCGGGTAGGATTAAATTAATATGGGTGTTAATTAATTTAATTAGAGTCGGTTTGTAGACTCGGGTAGGATTAAATTAATATGGGTATTAATTAATTTAATTAGAGTCGGTTGGTAGACTCGGGTAGGATTAAATTAATATGTGGGTTAATTAATTTAATTAGAGTCGATTTGTAGACTCGGGTAGGATTAAATTAATATGGGTCTTAATTAATTTAATTAGAGTCGGTTTGTAGACTCGGGTAGGATTAAATTAATATGGGTGTTAATTAATTTAATTAGAGTCGGTTTGTAGACTCGGGTAGAATTAAATTAATATGTGTGTTAATTAATTTAAGGAGAGTCGGACCATAGACTCGGGGAAAGTATTATATTAATTAAGGTGTGAATTAATTATATTAGAGTCGGACCATAGACTCGGGAAGAGGAAAAGTTATTAAGTGAGAAAATTAATTACATTGAGTCGGGCCACAGACTCAGGAAATTACAGGCAGTGTACGGGATTTTGAGTACACGGTAAAGCCGGGTTTATATTATATATATATACGGTGTCGTGATAGTATATATATATATACATGTGTGTATTTATTTTGCGTGATACTAAATATCAGTGATTAGATATTTATTAAATTTATATACTCTAATGCTATCAAGGGAGGTTGCGCGATGTGGGTGAATCCCCTAGCTTGAGGAGTAGGGCGAGTATATCCCCAGGTCATAGCGTCCGGTATATATGGGTGAGGGATTTATCTCACTTTCAGGGAAGGAATATGACCGCCTCCATTTCATTTATATTTTGGTCCAAGTTGGTGAGCGATTCTAACTTGGAGAAAACTAGGTTTTGTGAGCACACCTAGTGAGATAGCATTCTAGAGGGAATCATCCGGTGAGGGTATACTCGGAAGGATGGATATGCGTATGATATATGTGTGGATGTTAGTAAAGGTACGTATAATATGGTAGTAAATATTATATGTAGGTGATAATACAGTGCGTGATGTATTTACCTTATATAACTCGGATTACAGTTATATGTTGTTAATTAATGAGAAATTAATTAAGTTAATTATTTGTGGGAATAATACAGTGTTTGACGTATGTACTTTATATAACTTGTGTCACGGTTATATGTTACTATTTAAGAGGAATTAATTAAGTTTATTGTGAAATAACTTATAATTCAGAAAATCATTATACTCGGGTTAGAGTAGTATGGCAAGGGAAGGTTATACCAAGACTAGTTGGACGGGGTAGTACAACTAGGTGGGGTTAAGATAACCGGTAGGTGTGCACAATAGTGGAGGGGTGAGAATGTCCACAAGGGAGTGTGACACTAACTTAAATATGAAGCGCATTCATGCATTTTAAATTACTGCAGTTAATTCACTTGCTAAATATTTTCAAAAATGTTTTGGGTTCTAACCCTTGCTATAAAACTATTTTCAAAACCTTTTAGGTGTCCAGCCACAGGGACACCAGGATTGATATTCTATTCCAGGGACACGGAGCTGCGGCATATGTGGATGCTAGCAGGAGTTTGGATTAGACGCATCATTCATTCATTCCTAGAGTAGGAATCTTGTATCAGTTTCAGTTTTATTTGGGGCTTGTAGCCCAGACTTCTCGGTACAGTTTTCAGGTGTAATTTATTCAGGTGTTGAATAATTGTATTTGGATTATTTATTTGGTGGCCGGTGATTTATTCGGCAAGTTGTGTTATTGTTATTCTTTTTACTTTCATTCAGTTGTGTGAATGGTTTATACTTTAAATTCCGCATGTACTGTTTTGTTAAATCAAAAAGTTAAAATTGGCACCAGTTTTTGGAATACTAGGTGGTTAGTAAGTTTTAAAATGTTTTCGACAGTGATGCTAAGGATGATCCAACTGAGATTCCTGTTTTAATTTGGTATAGGACTGATCACCCGGTATTTTATTAGGCGGGGTGTCACACCCATCATCTGCCAAAATTTTCAACTTGATGATGGTTCCATCCCCCCGTCCAAGCCATGCATTTTGTTGTTCAAACGAAATTCTTATCTTTCGAAAGGCATGAACTCAGACGATGGACTAACAATAATCCCTCAAAGTC
Source organism: Sambucus nigra (assembly GCA_949130495.1). Classification (NCBI taxonomy): domain Eukaryota; kingdom Viridiplantae; phylum Streptophyta; class Magnoliopsida; order Dipsacales; family Adoxaceae; genus Sambucus; species Sambucus nigra. Next base: position 121,345,279 of record OX422223.1, read on the forward strand.
AAGTAATCATTTGGTTGGACCCTTAAAATTTTCAACTCCTATTGTATAGTTTAGTTAGTAGTTGAACTTTAGGTTGTATGTAATAATTTCTTTATTTTATATGAGTTATAGTTTTTTAGTGTAATTAATTAAATATTTCACTATTTGTATTTTGTATCTTTGTTCCAACATTTTTGTAGGTTCAACGAACTTGAATGTGTAGAGATTGCGCATCCGAACTTGCGGTTGTTGAAAAAGTTAAAAAACTACAAAAAAATCCCCTTATTTTCCCTCCTATGGGCCCCGCATTGGGTTCTATGTTGGTCCATCTTCGATCATTTATTTTTGGATTGCCCAATTGTCAATTGTTGGCAATTGCACTTTTGTGCACACACTTATACACACTTTTATGTATATATTTTCTCTATTATTGTGTATGTGTTTCCCCCCATATTAATCCAACCCTTATATTTGTATTATTATGTATATACGTATTTATTTTTATATTTCATTAGGTTTTTCCATCCTTTTTATTTTATTTTTACCCCCCATCTCTTCCCATTTTGAATAGAGATAATTCCCAAAAATTGCAGATAATCAATCGATGGAAATGGAATTCCATCGATCGATCGGTCAAATAGAGTTTGCGTAAATTCCAAACAACTATGCATTTTTGGGATTCATCGATCAATCAATCGACTCAGTTATTTTGCCCCACTTTTCTTAATTTTTCTCACATTTCACTACTCTCTCTCTCTCTTCATTTCTCCCCCATCCGAAAATACCCCATTCCAAGCCCTAATTTCCAATAATCATTTCCACCCCTAATTACCTAATTTTATCACACTAACACCAAAGGTATAAATTATTATCATCTTATACTTCGATTATTTGTTTATTTTGTTGACTATTTGTCATTTTTAGGGCTTGTAGTGTGTTATGATTTTAATTGTCTACGTGAAATTTTTCCCACGAATGATTATTTGCTTATCCTTGTTATGAACATATACACACATATTGTATTGTTTACACCTGTTCTTGTGTATTCTTGGTTGAAGAACATTATGTTGGGCTGAATTTTAGAAAGTTTTGGGACTGTTTTAACCATTTGTGGGGTGTTTGAATCAACATTATTCTGAAGTTTATCCAACTTGTTTTACACATTGTAAATTCTACATTCTTTATAAAAACTAGTCCATGAACACATTGTTGCTGAAATATTGAGTTGTATGTGGATAAGGATTGGTTCTTGGTTCGAATTTCACTCACAGCCCTTTTATCACATTATACACACCAAGTGTTTGTTAAAATGCCCAAACCATTTTATTCATCATATTTAGCATACACTTGTGTGTCTATCTATCATTGTCAGTCTTTGACACATTCTGTCCCAATTTGGTAGGTTTTCACTCATTTTCACACACTTGCACACACCATTTCAACCTTTCCAACTCATAACTCTTAATTGTGCTTTATAATTTATATTTTTTGCCTAATTATTATTTTGTAGTTTGAAATAGCCAAAATTAAAAAAAGTATAATTCAACCGAGTGTGCACCTCAAGGGGTTTCGAAGGTTTTCATTATTAATGGGACAAGAATTGGTTCCAAGCCTATTTTCTAAACAAAGGAAGACCGTTGGCCTACTACTATGCTTGGAACCTTGATAAATTGCCCGTCGAATGCCGTATGCTTTTCCATTGCCATAATTGGGAGCCCTTTCTTGAGACAAATGTGCCAATCAATGATGAATGGGTAAGGATGTTCTATGCGTCCTTTGTTTGTGTTAAGGGAAAAATAGTTTTATTTGAGTCAATGGTGAGCGGAGTCAAAATTAACTTTGAAAAAGGCGATTTGGCTTAATTTAAGGGTGATGCCAACAATCCCGATGATTTTTTTAATTTCAAGGAGTTTCCTATCGACACATTTATCTAAGATTTATCATCGAGCGAAGTTTGGATAGACAAGAAGGCTTTCAAGGATATCGACATGCAAGATTTGACTCAACTCCCACCTTATATCAATGTCCACTCGTTTATGGTCATAATGAATTGATATAAGGTTCTCCATAGACATGCCACATTCATTTGTGCGCTAATCAATGATTCGAGCAATATCAGTTTTCCAGAAATATTTTTGGACATGATGTATGCCACATCAAAAGATATGGCCGACCGCTAGTCCCTTCCATTCCCTTCACTGATCATGAGGATTTTCCATAAGCATAGCTGTGTTGTGTTAGAGGGTGACTAATATGTCGACCCACTCGTTCCCCTTGATGACAAAAAGATCCAGAGGATATTGGGCCACCCCTGGGGGAATTTGGGTAGAAAGAGAGCTCGAATGGAGGTTAATGATGACTTAGATGAAAAGGCAAAGATGAGAAAGGTCGAGCAGGGCCAGAGGCACCAGTATGATCCTGCGCCGATTGATGTGCGTTTAGCGATAATGGAGTTGCATGTTGACCACAGATTTGATGCATTTGAGGTTATCTACCAACAAGACTACAACATTATGCATTCGATGATGCTAGATCTTTATGATTTTTAGTGGGGATAGGATTCGTAACTGCCACCATATTATCAAAATCCATATGCGTCGTCGATCCTGATGTACTGTAACCCTCTGGTGGTTCTGATTTCTGAGTTGTTCTTATGTGTGGGAATTTTATTTTCTATTTTTATTTTATTATCTTTCTAGGATGGTTTGTTTAAATTTTATTAACTTTATTAAGTCTGTTTTATGGAATTATGAAATTTGATATGATGATGCATTTTTTGGTTGAACTATTAGATTTTGATGTGCGTGAACTTCCATTTTTATAAAATCAAATGTTCATCATTAATTTTTATAGTATTTGTAACCCCTTTATATTATTGTGGCTTATGACATAATATCTTTAACTTAATCTTGTTTTGTATATTATTTTTCTTCTTCTTATGTTTGTATAGGGCTTATATTGACTACCTAAGGGATCGCTCCAAATTGGGGTGATTTATTTCTATCTCTTTTTTTGCGTAATGTATTTAATTACATTGAGGATAATGTGTGATTCAAGTTAGAGGGTGCGATTATTCATCTCAATTTTTATTTATTATTAAGAACCAAGTGTATACTTATTTGCTATTTTTATTTTTATTATAATTTTTTTATTAAATAAAAATTCAAAAATATCTTTTTCTTTTCTCTTTTCGAGGTCTCTTTCCCTAATTTTTAATGATAAATTAAACAATTTTCCTATCCAATTGCTAATCCAAGGATGTATTTTCTATTTCTTTCATGTTATTAAACACTAGTCGTCAAATTATTCAACATTGAGAATAAATAAATGCATGAATTAGACCTTGAAAATTATGAGCACTTGAGCATATCTTATAAATGATTCGGAACGTAAATTATAACTTATTAATATTTTGTTTCTTTGTCTACACTAAAACTGAATGAGGTTTGAGCTTTTCTTAATTTTTGATTATTTATACATTACTCTTTCGTCCTTAAAAACGTTAAAGTCATCGCTAATCTTATTATTCTTTTGTTGATTTTTCATTAATTAAGTTTATTATGAACTTTGTTACTTGAGCATGATTTTTAACGTTGTTTTGACTCGAGAATTGCGTAAACTATAGAAAAGGATCATCGGCATTCTTCATTATTACACCCATATTGACTTCGACCTCATCCTAAATAGTCAAACCCTTTAACCCTAAATATTAACCTTTCATTTCAAAACCCAAAATCCCATAAACAACTCCACATTGGAGTTTTAGACCATACATATTCACCTTTCATACCTTTGTTTGTAATGACACTTGAGATTTTATGATGTTCTTGTTATGTGGTTATGATTAAGCATGTGAGAGTGATAAGAAAAAAGGATAGAAAAGGTGAAAAGGAAAAGAAAAAGAAAAATAAAAGAAAAAAAAGAAAGAGAAAGAGAAAGTTTTCCTTTATGTACATAATGCTCAATAATATTTGTGACTCTCCAATATTATATCCACCACTTTTTATGAAAATTGTATTCCAATTTTGAAATTACCCATGATTTACCATTATCATAGATATTCTCCCTGGATACTTTCAATCCCTAAATATCCCCTTCATTTCATAACCTTAACCCAAACCAATGTTGCAACCCCTTAAAGTCCTCTATAATTTCAAGATAAATTTCATTCAAAAGACATAATAGTTACGATAACCTGTTAAAGTACGTTTCATCCCCTTTAATGAGTGGTATCCTTTTATGAGATTATAATTTTACATAATATACACACATATATATATATATATATATATATATATATATATATATATATATATATATACATAAAGAATTCTTCATTGATGACATGTGTGCGACTTAGTTTCCATTTACATTTACTCATTGTGACTGCTTGTCCCTTGTGTTACACATCATTCTGAGTGATTTTATTTATCGCATGTAATATGAAGAGAGGTTTAAATAAAAGCGTGCTTTAAATTTTATCCAGGTTACTGACATTTTTATCGAATCAAAACTTTTACATGTGTATGCACACCACTCACTTTTAGGATTTCAATTCTATGTAGTTATTCTTTTAATGTTGATAATTTTGGATTATTCGGCAAAAATTTCGATTTGGTCTATTAATAATACATTGAAATATTTAGCTATTGTTGACCTTCGCATATTGGTTATTCAGGAACATTTTGAGGAATTTGATGTTTTTGGGTTTTATCCCTAAAAACCCTCACGAGACAACACTCGTCTAGGATAACCTAGGGTTTAACAACTTGATGCATTTTCTAAATGCACTTGTGCACTCGTGAAAGTGGTATTTAGACTTTTTATTTATTTAGTTTGTTCTTCTCTCTTTGGTGGATTGGGTCTTATTTTGTTTCATAACTAGGGACTAGCAATGTCTAAGTTAGCGGGAATGATACGTCACGCGTATTGCATATTTTTGTCCACTTTACTTATGAATTATTGACCAATTGTATCCATTAATTCTCGTATTTAAGATCTTATACTGTTTAACCTTTGTTCTCATCATATATATGCTTTGTAAGGTTTATTTTAGCTTTTTCAAGCATTGGAACGCTTAACGGTGCAATTGGTGCTTTTCGAAAAAGTTTTAACGCAGTATGCAACTTCGGGGCCATTTTAATCATTTCAACATTCAAGCTTCATGCTCGAACTCTTAATGAAAATTGTATCTCGAAAAGATGCTAACAATGCATCAATTCAGTTCCTAACGATCAAGTTATAACCATTTTTTTGAGGAGAATTTTGTTGGTTTTTGGGTAGTGGTCAGTTCCTAAAATTGATCGATCGATCAATGGTTCCAATTTTCTCGTGGAAGGAAGGTAGTGGTCATTTTCTAGAATCATCGATCGATGGATTTCATTGATCAATCGACACCCGTAGATTTTTGGCATGTTTTGCTTAATGTTTTGTTTTCTCTTTTCTTTTAATCCAACTTACTATATGTATATGTAAGTTGGATATTTCTTGGATGTATTTAGAATTGAGTAAATAGTTTAGGGTTTGGTTGGTGTTAGGATCTCTTTCTTCGTTTCTCTCTCCTAAGGTTTGTTGTGTATAAGACTCGAGTTTGTTGTGTGTAAGACTACTTCTCATCATCTTCTCTAATTAATTATATTTTCATTTCTTTCTTTTAGGCTTTGGTAATTAGGTTATTGCTTTGATTATGTAACACCCCATGATTTTTGAGACAGAGAAATTTAAATTTTTGGGAAAATAAAATTTAATTAAATTGGAGAATTTTAAAAATGGGGAATTTATGACCAAAAATAGAGAATATTTCAAAGTATTCCGGATGATGATTTTGAGGGTACCATCGATCCCGGAAGGGTCGAGGTCGTCAAAATGACTGTCATTGGGTTTTATTTCGGCTCCGGAATATTTTTAAGTCAGTTTGACTCGAATTTGAGTAAACGAGTCATTTAAAGTGTGTATTAACATTTAAAATTGGGTTTATTGTTTTAAAGGATTTAAGAGGCTTACGGATCAAGCCTTATCATTTGAGAGAAAGAGAGAGAAAGCCTTAGAGAGATAAAGAAGAAAAGAAAGAAGAAGAAAAGAAGAGAGAGAGGAAGAAAGCTTGGAGATTTTCGGCTCAACCGCGACATCGAGGACAATCCAATCTCTACAAATCCGAGGCAAGTGTTTAATCTTGCTAAATAAGTAATTTGTGTATTTTATTTCATAATTTGTGGGTTAAAGAATGGATTTTTGGGTATTAATATCAAAACCTAAAATTTTGGGTTAAATCTTGAAATCAATGTTTAAATATGGGTTTAATGGTGTAGAAATGGTTGGGATCAACTTTGGGTTGATTTATTGGCTTAGAACCATGTTGTGGTAAAGATTTGGAGGTTAGAATAGAAATAATAGGGTTTTAAATTCGTGGGTTTTGTTAAGAAATGGAAATCGGCCAGGATATCTGGTATGGCCGGTCGACCGCGCCTCAAGGGAAAAGCCTACTGCATTTCTTCGTAGGCAAAATTTGGACCCGCGGTCGATCGGGGGTCTGGGACCGGTCGACCGGTCCCCTGTTTTTAGCCCAAGAATGGGAATTTCTTTTACCCCTTTTCTTTTGGAGTTTTATTCTTAGGGGCTTTCTTAATGGGCTTATTATGGAGGGTTATGATATTAGGTCTAGGTAATAGTGCCCTAGGTCGAATAGGGGCTTGCAGACCTATATTAAATTGATTTAGGAGGATGGGATGCCTCTTTTAGTAATGAAAGGAATATGGGACTTAAGTGATTGGCGGATTGTTTTATCATGATAGAGGTGAATTATCATGAAATGGTTATAAATGGAATAGGGATAGTCTCTTTTGCCTATAGGTGTATTAATAATGGATACCTTTAGGTATAGTGGGGGATCTCAGTTGGTACGGGAGTTCTAACTTGAGGTCCTAAGTGAGTTTAGATATGATTGAGGACCGACGAGAGAAGATGTCGTGTATCCCTGAGGAGTCTAGACTTAAGGAAAAAGTTATGAATGTAATAAGATTTAGAGTTCATTAGAACTATTAAACCTTAGATGGGATTCCAATACTTGAAATAAAGTTGGGTTAAGTTGAGGTTTATGGACTATTAGTTATATATATATATATCAATAGTCGAAATTAGTATTGGAGGCATGAAGGTCCTTTTGGAGATATATATAATGTGTAGTGATTGTTACCTACACTAAACTATGGGTGATAACCCTAAGGTTTGGATACATATGTATGTGTTTTTGGGAGACTATTCATCATAGGAAAATGGATGAATATGCTTCAAGGGAAGGATTGTATTCACACATCGAGGTAAATTAAATGAGTTTGTGGTGACGGCTTGTATATTGAGAATTATGTATACTTATAGCCGAGTTTATATATCTTATATTTATGAACGAGAATTAGTTGTATATATAGATATATGGATATGAGAATACGTGTATATATATATCTGTATGGATATGAATATACATATATATTTATGTTGTGGATATGCCTGATAAGGATATTTAAACCGTATATGATGGTTTAATGTTTGATCATATGATGGGATCATATGGATGTGTATATATTGTGCATGTGAACGATATATATACTTATGTGGTTAAGCATACCCAACTCATGCTATCATTGGGAAGTTTCTGTGCAGAGGGTGAGCATCCTGGCATATATAGCAGGGTGTGGATATTCCCTAGGTCATAGTCGTCCCGTGTGATATTATATGATTTATATTTTTGGGATGAGACATGGTGGGTATGTTTCGTCTCATTGCCGGTTTGGAGCTATGACCGCTTCCTGGGACGTCGTGTGTGTGAGTTACCACGAGATGGGTGTCGTTGAGCCCCACTATGGTGGTCCCCAGTTGCTACGTGAGCCGGGCACTGGGAAGATGATAGCATGGTGCAGTTTTATCGGCGATATATATATATAGCCGGGTGTATTATGTGCATGTCCATTGTATATCAGATATGATATGTACACTTGGTCATTGGTACGGATGATGGTATATATATATATATATATATGGTTAGAATAAAATGCCTATATATATATATTTATATATCCTATAGATGAAAGGATATGGAATCTTTGTGGAATACATCTTGGATGATTATGGTGTACTAGGTTGATGGGGGTTAATGTATCGCGTTTAAGGAATATTTCGGTTACATTATCCCAAGGAGATTATTGGAGTTTTTAGTTGTTTCCATATTGTAGTCTAAAATTTAGTTGTAGTAGTAGTATAATATGGTATGTATGGCATTATGGATCTCTAGGATCGACATTGTCGAGGAGTAGTGTAACGGGGTGGTTCCTTGTTTGGATTTCGCTTTGCGAGACACCCCACGCACGAAACGCAGTGCAGTGTTGAGATTAGAGAAAAGTTTTGTCAAATAATTATGTGTGGCATAATGGATCTCTAGGATCGACGTTGTCCAGGAGTAGTGTAACAGGGTGGTTCCTTGTTTGGATTTCGCTTTGCGAGACACCCCACGCACGAAACGTAGTACAATGTTGAGATTGGAGATAAGTTTTCTCAATAATGATTTGCATGCATATTGTTTATTAATTAAATAATATGATTAAACCCAAACATATACGGGTAGCGTGTTAAGAATTATAATTGAATAAATTATAAATAGGAATCCATTAAGCCTAATATGGCATACATGTTTATAAAATTAATTAAGTGAGTTTAGAAAGAGTGGATTCTTGGGTTAAGATAGGAAGGTAGATCTTGTGGGTATAGGCTGGGCCTATGATAAGTTAGGTTGTCCTTATAATTGGGGTAATTTAACAAAACTTTCAGGATGCGAATAGGTGCGCGCCGCTAGATGAGAGGTGAGTTGGGGTCTCACGAGAGTGTTCCACTTTAATTATGAAATAATGTGCACCGATATTTATTATGCACGGTTAACACACTTGCTAAATATTTTTCACATTCGGGCTCTGACCCGTTTACTTTTCTCTCCTGCTTGTATATATATATATATATATATATATATATATATATATAACTACAGGTGTCCTACCGCATGGATGCCGGATGACCTTCTATCCAGAGTCTTGGGAGCCGTGACAGGTGCGGACTGTTGCGGGATGTATCTTGTAGACGCTTCCTACTTCCTTAAAAATCTAGGTAGGATTCATGTTGTATATCGGGTTTATACCCAAGGGATATTTATAAATGTGTATATTTATTTCATTTCAGTTATTGTATTGGCTGTGACCCGACAGCTTATTCGGGTTTACTTCCTTGTGGTATATTAAGTTGTTGTCATTCATTTCATTTATCATAGTTCTTTCATGCATCTTTCTTTCCTTTATTAGTAGTGTTATAGTGTTGGTTTGTTGTCTGTTGCATATTTTATTTAAATTTTAACATCTCGCTTATATGATATCTGGTAGTTAGTCCTATATTATATAGTACCGACAGTTGATGTTGAGACTAGACCATCTGAAACTCCCGATTTAATGTTGTATAGGGCTGGCCACCCGTTATTATTATTAGCGGGGTGTTACAGATTGTTATGTTTCATGCTTTATTAATTGATTTCATTAAATACATGATATTTACCATGCTTTATTGGTAATTTAATTTAGGTTGATATTGTTGAACTCATATGGGCTAATTTTAACAATGAACCTCGTTCAAACTGAACCTTGTTAGAGCGAACATGTCTATCTCATTCGAACATACTTCGAACGAGTTTCGAACGAAGTTTTCACCGTTGATAGAATTTCCTCATTTGAATGTCATTCTAACTAGATAAACTTTTTTGTTCAAAACAACAGAATATATCATTCAAACGAACTGCATAAATTTGTTTGAACAACTATAAAAAACTCATTTAAACGACTTTGTAAAAAAGTATTTTTTTTATAATTCAAATCCTTTATGAAAAATAGACTCAAACAAATAAAATAAACACCTGACGATATCCAGGAATCAAAATAAAATTAATCCATGCCTTTTTGATATCCCTCAAGTATTGAAGACGGAATACGACACGATGTAGATGTATTAACTCGGTCTGTATGTCTTCAAGAAAACAAGTCTAGGAATATACAAACAAATAATGCACATTAAACCATTTCTTCCCCATAAACCATATTTTCCCGAAAATTGTGAGAACATGTGATATCAATCGGAAATATTTAAGAAAGATTAATATCATGCAATGGTGTAAAGTGAAACAAATACAACATGGAAACACAAGCACAAATACTCCAAATGATGATCAATCAATACCAATATTGATGCAATAAATGATTGCAGCTTGAAAACACAATGAAGCAAGAGAATCCAATCTAAACAAGCGACAAGATATACCAATATGGCCATAAGCATGCAAATTTAATTCAAAGATAAATCACATGACAAACATATATTAAATGCAAATGCAAAGAATAAAAAATAAACGATACCATATATATATATAAAATAAAGTAGAAAACTTATGTATGTCATAAGATGAAAAGATGATGTCATCTAAATAGGTTTTATCTGCACTTCCCATTTTGCCCCTCAACTTTTTGATTTCTCCCTCTTTTTTACTTATCCAATTTAGACTTCAATTAAAAATTGGGGTTACTTTGGTCAAGATCACTTCATTCCTTACTTCTCCCCCGCTCACTATTCACATCATCTCCCATTTCTCACACGCCCTCTCCCGTTCTCTCATCAGCAACCCAAAATAACCCTACTGTAACAACCCTTACTTTTGAGTAATTGATTTTTATATAATTCTACCATGTGAGATAATTATATAAAATGATGGAAGTTAGAGTAAATGTTATTTTAAGTGATTTAAGAGATAATATTTACTCAGTTTTGCATATTTACCGTTGAGAGAAGGTAAATAGCATTATGTTATGTTTATTGCGTTGTTGTGCTTTAAGCGACGGTTATGGTATATATTTTAATTGGGTTATGATTAACGAATTAATATAACTTCGGAACATGAAATAATTGTACTCTATTTCGAATGCCAATTTTGAGGGTACGGTTTATTGCATTTTTGGAGTTCCGGGCACTTTTGACAGATTATGACTCAATTATGTAGTTATGAGTCATTTTAATGATGTATTAACATTTAAAGATGGAAACAAATATTAAATGAACCGTTTAGTCTTCCAACCCTCTTATTTCCCCAATTACATGTTTAAAACTTAGAGAGACTTAGAGCGAGGAGAGAGATTGGGAGAAAATGGAGAGAAAATAAGGAAAAGAGAAGAGATTGAGCTGGAAATCGTTGCTACGGGAACAGAATCCGAGACTAAAAATTGAGGCAAGTTTCTAACTTACTAGTATACGATTTAGTGTGGATAATCTGCATTTATAGTTGTGTTTTTAGAGTTTTAACCATTAATGGGTTTTTGATGATTTTAGTGTTTAAACCCTTAACATTGGATTAAAATTTGATTTGAGTTGGAAATATTAGTTAGTTATTGTGTAGAAATGATTTGGGTATAAAATAAGTTTGGTTGGTTGAGTTTTGAAGAGAGAAATTGGAGTTTTGGGAATTTAGGGTTCTTAAACCCATAGCCGAAACAGGGCATTCTGGCCCAGGCGAATCGATTCGCCCCTAGTGAATCAATTCGCTAAAGGGGTAGGCTACAGGTCTGGGTTGGGAGAATCGATTCGGATGACCCGAATCAATTCAAAGGTATGAAAAATATTGGGTCCTCTTGACCAAATCGATTTGGCCTATCCGAATCGATTCGCTTTCAAGACCGAATTGATTCGGCCAGGGCGAATCGATACGGAATGTCTGCAGTTTTAAGATATTTTTCCATCTTTGTTTTTATTCCTTTTCTTTTAGGTTTATGGATTAGGAACCTTCCCTTGGGAAGTAATAAAGAGGATTATGGGTTTATATTAGGAGGATTAACATCTAGGATAGTATGGGGGTAATTGTGATTAATTCGGGGGTTATTCAATAAGGGTTAGTGTCGTTTCCTCTAGGGACCTAGCCTCGGACTAAGGGAGAGTTAAGTGATAGGGTCTAGGATACTTGGGAGATTAGTATTGAGGAGAATTACCATTGATGGCTTATGGTATAACTTTGAACACTTGGAGACTAGGGTGAGGGCAACTATCCTTCGTGGCCTATATCATTTATAAAATATGACTTCGTAAATAAGAAATGCATATTTTAAATTGGCACTTAATTGTTAAGCACAAATGATTTTGATATTGTAAAAGTGAATGTTTTAAATGAGAAAAACTTGTAAATGATAATTTGCATATACACACCTCTCTAAATGCTATCATAGGGGAAGTACGCCCATGAGGTGAAGTCCCCTCGCTAGTGAATGCAGGGTGAATATAGTCCTCGGCTATTGGACCGGTTATTATATATTATGTGATTATTGTGTGAAGTGAGGTAATTATGGGTGTGGTTATGACTCACTATCACAGGTATATGGCAGCTTCCCGACGTCACGCGATGTAGTGTGCCCATGTTACCTTATTTGATAGGCCCTGGAAGATGATAGCCAGTTAGGGGCGCGTCCAGTGGGGAAACTTGGAAGGATGGTCTTAGAATTATTATATGATATGAAATATAACTATTCATAATAATGTGGGACATTATTGATGGTAAATCACTTTATGAAATAAATTGCTTTAAATAAGTTTCCTAGAGATAAAAAGGGAAATGTGAAGTCATGAGATGTAAAACTGAATTGGTGAAACATTTTGTGAAATAAAATTGCTTTATATATGTTTCCTAAAGAAAAAGGAACTGTGCATTTAAGTAGTGTAAAACTGAAATCATATCTCAATAAAGTGAAACTTAGGTATTTCTCTTATGCATATATGAACATTGCATAGTGTCATCGATATTGCGCCTAGTTGTGCTTTTAGATCGAGAGGGCAGAATTCTTATTATTATTTGTGAGAGTGAGTTAAGTTTATGATTGATGATAAAATATTCATAACTGTTATGCATTTTATTCACATGGTAATCATATCAAACCGGGCCCTGACCCGTCTATATCTATTTGTTTTGGATGAATTCTTTATTTGCCCAGGTGCTCCACTGCAAGGATGCCCGTATTAACTCTCCATCACTGTTGTCCTGGAGCTATAACATATTGCAGATGTTGTAGGATATTGTTGTACATGCTTCTATCTTTTGTACTCTAGTTATGATGAGTTTACATATTCAGGTGTGTTACCCAGGCTTTTTAATCATTTAATATAATGTGTTATTTAATTTTAAAACTCGGTGTAACCTATTTGTTTTGGTCTGTTAATCGACAGCTTATTCGGTTAGTTTTTGGTACATAAATTGTTATACAGTTACTTGTTTGTTTTTGATATCCACCTCCTTTTTAAATTATATTGTTTAAATGATTTTCCTTTAACCTATAAATTAAATTTTGAGAGTTTGTTTTCTATGATAATTGGTGGTTATCTCGTATTATTATTTTAACGACAGTGATGCTAAGAATGGATCATTTATGATTCCTGTAATTATTGGAGTATCGGGCTGGCTACCTCTTATTTTAATAAGTAGGTTGTCATAGATGGTATCAGAGCATCAGGTTCTAGTGTCCTTAGGAATCTGTGCGAACGTACTATGCCTTCAGCGTTGGTTTTGAAATTATGTAGAGCCTTAGGATTTAGGTCGTCGATTTCTCTTGTGAGTTTTCGTTCTCCCGCCATAATCTAAGATTTTAGTAAATCTCTGGTGCGATCGTTCGAGATTCGTGTGTTGATTGATGAAGGGCGACCACGAAAGGCCGTTACGAGGGAACCAGGAGACGGGGCTTAGTTACGATTGTAATTCGAAGTCAGGGATGAGGATAGCCTTGGAGGTTATCCCTTTGTGGCATTTTCTTAGATTGCTACGACGGCTACAAGAATACAGTAGCTAAAATTTCCCAAGTACCGCTACAAGAAGACAGTGGTGCTAAACTTAGATTACTCAGCAAGTTAAATTAAAGTTTGAAAGGCCCTTGATAAGGATCATGCGCTGAAGTTAAGCCATGCAGAGGTAGTATAGCTTCATTCGGCGGAAGTATGATGTTCAGAAGTTTGGGCTTAGAGAGGGGTAAAAGAATACCCAGATGTAAAAAATAGAGGAAAAATTTCACCCGTTGGAGTAAGGTTGAAATGGTGGGTACGGTAGTCACCACATTTAATGGAGCAGGAAGATTTGCTCATAGAGAAACCTCGTGGACGGTTTTAATAGCATGTTCCTCCGAAGTATTAGAAATTATGAGAATGTAGACTCTCGAGTATTCACAGGAGGATCGATCAGAGGCCGACAGTGAATGAAGATATATATGGTTAAGGAAACCTTGCACCGAAGTAAGGTAGGTACAAGGAAGGAAGAGTCTTTTAATGAAATGATGGGCTCACTAGTGAGTGTTGTCAACACTTATGAAGAAGTCGTGTTCACGAAACCTCATTGGTGGACTTCCACCCAAGGAGATTCATGGAAATAAGGCAGTTGAGGTCGGTAGCATATTTTCATTTACTGAGGAAGTTAAAGGAACTACGGGGGTGATTATCAGGATTGAGGCTATAAAATCGGAGATACTGAAAAACTTTAACATGGTCAGGGTGGCCAGAGATGGGGAAGGATTATGATGAGGAACGTAGAACCACACCCTTGAATGTTGTCCGGTAGGAGTAAAAGGACAAGAATAGGGTGCCGAGATAGGGCATTGGGTGAAGTAGTCTTTGGTACAGAGAGAATAAGGGTATTGTATCTGGGAACTTTTTGGAGCAGCCAGGGTAATTGGCAAGAATGTTGTTTTGAGTTTCACCTCGGATAAGGGAAGTGTGTTTTGTGGGGCAAGATTGAGCCTCCGTATTTTATTAACCTTAGACTCGGGTGTGTAATTCGAGCTTTGTGGTAGTATTGATATTAATATAGAGATTATATCTATATGTTTTTCGTGGTGTTGAGATTCTATTTTCTTGCATTCATAGTAAGTGGGTGATAATATTTGAAAATTTTGTTTGGTTTGTACTACTCGTTCTATTTGTGTTATACGAGTATGAAATATTTTGATTGGAGACATAACAGGCTTATGATTGTGAGACTATCATATTTCCAGTTCTAGGGTGGAGCTACTTATTCTATAATATCTCTCCTGGATATGGGTTGAGACTTTATAGAGATGGTTTAATGTGAATTATTATTTTATTTGTCTTATGCTACCATATTTCCACGACCAACAAAGTTAAGTAGTAGTGTATCGGAGGGGTTCCTTGTTTGGATTTCTCTTTGTGAGACACTCCACGCATGAACCTTAACGACGTTGGGAGTGGAGAGATGTTAATTTAGGTTAGGATGTTGGTTTTGTTAGAATTAGCAGAGAGTCACGTGTTTGTTTAAGGGCTAATAAAAAGTAGATGAGCGGTGCAGAAGCACTGGAAATGTTTCTCTCACTAGGTATATGTGGGCGAGACAAAGATAAGTAAGTCGATTTGAGGCTTATAGCTAGGCCTTGATGAGAAGGCAATTTTGGAAAGATGTAAATATATATATTTGGGAAAAAGATTCACAATACTTGGCAGAAAGTAGGCGCCCTGATTAATTAGATTTTGATCTCGCCGAACAGTAGGATATAGAAGTAGAAGCGCGTTAGTAGGGTTTCGAGTTATGATTTTTTTAGTGGTCCCGATTGGGTGCCTTAGGTTGTTATATCTTGATGACTGACGACGCGAGGTAGTAGTGTAATGGGAGGTTTCCTTATTTGGATTTCGCTTTGCGAGACGTCCCACGTATGAAACCGAGCGATGTCAAAAATTGAGAAAGGTCTTGGGCACCAGGGATGTAGTTAGTATGGTACTCGTTTCATGTAGTTAGTGGTAACGCATTAATCTTAATATTATTAGGTAGTAAGGCCTATGGGGCATGTAATGTTGTTCTAGAAATGATGTACTAGGTTCACCACGAAAAGATTGGAGGGTTGATTTTTAAGAAGGATTGGGTTTCCAAGAATAAAAAATGTTGAGAAGAGTGTGAGGCCCATCTCTAGAGGAGCTGTTACGTCTAGGACTTAGCTTTTGATTTGCTGAAGGATAAGTAAACTCCTACTCATAAATTAGTGTTGCCAAGTTCAGGAGTGGACTATTTGGTTATTATAGACGCATCTCCGTAAGAGTGGAGCGGTGACCCTTGCGTATATATCTTGTGACTAGAACCCTACGAGGAGAACTGTCCCATATAAGACTAAAAGCACAACACAATAGTGTTTGCCTTAAAGATGTGGAGGCATTTCCTCTTGGGAGGGAACTTAAGTCTTTTCATGGACCACATGTCGATACAAGGTTGGTTCTTAGGGAAAGATTAAAGTGTGCGGTGGTTGGATTCATAAAAGACTATTAATTTAACGTTCATTATCACCCAGGAAAAGCAATGGTGATAGCGGATACTGAGTAGGAAATTCGTGGGTAGCGATGGCAAGGAAAAGCTAAGAG
Organism: Sambucus nigra; assembly: GCA_949130495.1. Lineage (NCBI taxonomy): Eukaryota > Viridiplantae > Streptophyta > Magnoliopsida > Dipsacales > Adoxaceae > Sambucus > Sambucus nigra. Next base: position 121,361,713 of record OX422223.1, read on the forward strand.
GTAGGAGCTTAACTAGAAATATGTTGTTACTATGGCGCTTATATCAGTGATTGATCGTTATGCCTGCTATTAAGCTGAGAGTTATGGATGATCAAGCAAAGGACATTTATGAGGTTTTCTCCCTAGGCACCACCTATCAATTGGTGAATGTGGGCCACCCACCGGTGCGAGAATGGAAGAGTGTATCCATGGATTTTTATCACTGATTATCGATGCTGTAAAGCGGTCATGGGTGCGGATGGAGGATAATATGGAGTTTATGAAACCTTATGAGATACCTATCAATATAGTGTCAGACCGAGATGAGATCTTTGTATCCCATTTTTGAAGAAGTATTTCCGGAAACGATAGGGACCCGTTAAGGTTAAGTACCTTCTACGACCCGAAAATAATTGGTCAAAGCGGGGAGAAACAACGTAGTGTTGGAGGACATACTTTCAATGTGCATATTTATTTTTGGGTGGATGAGAGCAAGATATTCATTGGGTTAAATCTGTAATCCATAATGGGTATGGTATCGTAGGGAACGTCGTATAGTAAGACTGAGTTCATTTGAAACCGCATACGAATTGCCCAAGATTGTTAGAAGGGCTATGCCAACGAGAATAGAAGTCTTGTAAAATTTAAGGTAGACAATCAAATTTAATGTGGGCATTTTGATTGTTAAGGGTATAAGATGCTTTGTAATGAAAAATAAACTTGCACCGGGTTAGGTAGATTTATCCCATTGTTGTAAAGTTAGGCCCGATAGTTCATGTGAGGAACAAATGGTTATTAATTGTAGATCATGGAGAGTATAGACAATTTACTTGGGAACGAGAGAATAATAATTGAGAAATGTGCCCCAGGTCTTTTTATGAGTTATGCCTGAATTTTGAGGGCAAAATTCCCTTATAAGGGGGGGGGGGGGGGGGGGGGGAGTATGTAACAACCCTTACTTTTGGGTAATTGATTTTTATATAATTCTTCCATGTGAGATAATTTTATAAAATAATGGAAGTTAGAGTAAATGTTATTTTAAGTGATTTAAGAGATAATATTTACTGAGTTTTGCATATTTACCGTTGAGAGAAGGTAAATAGAATTATGTTATGTTTATTGCGTCGTTGTGCTTTAAGCGACGGTTATGGTATATATTTTAATTGGGTTATGATTAATGAATTAATATAACGTCAAAACATAAAATAATTGTACGATATTCTGAATGCCAATTTTGAGGGTACGATTAGTCCTGAAATAGTTGAGACAGTCAAAATAAGTTCCATATTGCATTTTTGGAGTTCCGGGCACTTTTGACAGATTATGACTCAATTATGTAGTTACGAGTCATTTCAATGATGTATTAACATTTAAAGATGGAAACAAATGTTAAATGAACGGTTTAGTCTTCCAACCCTCTTATTTCCCCAATTACATGTTTTAAACTTAGAGAGACTTAGAGAGAGGAGAGAGCTTGGGAGAAAATGGAGAGAAAGAAGGAAAAGAGAAGAGATTGAGCTGGAAATCATTGGTACTGGAACAGAATCTGAGACTACAAACTTGAGGGAAGTTTCTAACTTACTAGTATATGATTTAGTGTGGATAATCTGCATTTATAGTTGTGTTTTTTAGAGTTTTAACCATTAATAGGTTTTTGATGATTTTAGTGTTTAAACCCTTAAAATTGGATTAAAATTTGATTTGAGTTGGAAATATTAGTTAGTTATTGTGTAGAAATAATTTGGGTATAAAATAAGTTTACTTTGTTGAGTTTTGAAGAGAGAAATTGCAGTTTTAGGAATTTAGGGTTCTTAAACCCATAGCCAAAACAGGTTATTCTGGCCCAGGCGAATCGATTCGCCCCTAGCGAATCGATTCGCTAAAGGGGTAGGCTACAGGTCTGGGTTGGGTGAATCGATTCGGATGACCCGAATTGATTCAGATATATGCAGAATGTTGGGTCCTCTTGACCGAATCGATTCTGCCTATCCGAATCGATTCGCTTTCAAGACCGAATCGATTTGGCTAGGGCGAATCGATTCAGAATTTCTGCAGTTTTAGGATATTTTTCCATCTTTGTTTTATTCCTTTTCATTTAGGTTTAAGGATTAGGAACCTTCCCTTGGGAAGTAATAAAGAGGATTATGGGTTTATATTAGGAGGATTAATGCTTAGGATAGTATGGGGGTAATTGTGTTTAATTCGGGAGTTATTCAATAAAGGTTAGTGTCGTTTCCTCTAGGGAGCTAGCCTCGGACTAAGGGAGAGTTAAGTGATAGGGTCTGGGATCCTTGGGAGATTAGTATTGAGGAGAATTACCATTGATGGCTTATGGTATTACTTTGAACACTTGGAGACTAGGGTGAGGGCAGCTATACTTCGGGGCCTATATCATTTATAAAACATGACTTTGTAAATAAGAAATGCATATTTTAAATTGGCACTTGATTGTTAAGCACAAATGATTTTGAGAATGTAAAAGTGAATGATTTAAATGTGGAAAACTTGCAAATGATAATTTGCATATACACACATCTCTAAATGCTATCACATGGGAAGTACGCGCATGAGGTGAAGTCCCCTGGCTAGTGAATGCAGGGTGATTATAGTCCTCTGCCATAGGACCGGTTATTATATATTATGTGATTATTGTGCGAAGTGAAGTAATTCTGGGTATGGTTATGACTCACTGTCACAGGTATATGGCCTCTTCCCGACGTCACGCGATGTAGGATGCCCAGGTTACCTTATTTGATAGGCCGTGGAAGATGATAGCCATTTAGGGGCGCGTCCAGTGGGGAAAATTGGAAGGACGGTCTTAAAATCGTTATATGATATGAAATATAATTATTCATAATAATGTGGGACATTATTGATGGTAAAGCACTTTATGAAATAAATTGCTTTAAATACGTTTCCTGGAGATAAAAAGGGAAATGTGAAGTTATGAGATGTAAAACTGAATTGGTGAAACATTTTGTGAAATAAAATTGCTTTATATATGTTTCCTAAAGAAAAAGGAACTGTGCATTTAAGTAGTGTAAAACTGAAATGAAATCTCAATAAAGTGAAACTTAGGTATTTCTCTTATGCATATATGAACATTGCATAGTGTCATCGATATTGCGCCTAGTTGTGCTTTTAGATTGAGAGGGAAGAATTCTTATCATTATTTGTGAGAGCGAGTTAAGTTTATGATTGATGATAAAATATTCATAACTGTTATGGAATTTATTCACATGGTAATCATATCAAATCGGGCCCTGACCCGTCTATATCTATTTATTTTGGATGAATTCTTTATTTTCCCAGGTGCTCCACCGCATGGACGCCCGTATTGACCTCTCCATAACTATTGTCCTGGAGCTATAACATAATGCGGATGTTGTAGGATATTGTTATAGACGCTTCTATCTTTTGTACTCTAGTTATGATCAGTTTACATATTCGGGTGTGTTACCCAGGCTTTGTAATTGTTTAATATAATGTGTTATTTAATTTTAATACTCGGTGTAACCTATTTGTTTTGGTCTGTTAATCGACAACTTATTCAGTTAGTTTTTGGTACATAAATTGTTATACAGTTACTCGTTTGTTTTTTATATCCACCTCCTTTTTAAATTATATTGTTTAAATGATTTTCCTTAAACCAATAAATTAAATGTTGACAGTCCGTTTTCTAAAATAATTGGTGGTTATCTCGTATTATTATTTTAATGACAGTGATGCTAAGAATGGATCATCTATGATTCCTGTAATTATTGGAGTATCAGGCTGGCCACCTCTTATTTTAATAAGCGAGTTGTCACACCTACCTCAAACATCATACCAAGGGTTTGGATTTCAGGCCGCCGCTCATGTTTCGTAAGTTTCAAATGGTTTTGATTTTAGCTTTCGTTGCATGATGTTTGATTGAAACTAGATTTAGTCGCTAAAAGAAATTCAATTCATGCTCTCTTCATTAGTGCGTTTGTTTAGTGCGTTTTATTGTTATTTATTACTAGGTTGGTTTAGTTTCTGATGTTAGATTTAATTTCTGATTTTATGGTAATATTCATGATGTTTGTTAAATCTCTGTTCATTCTCTGTTAAAATTTAATGCCTTCTTCTGATTTTAGGTTTTGATCTGAATGGTTTTAGCTTTAGTTTCTGATTTTTGCTTTAGTTTATGATTTTTGCTTTTTTTTTTTCAAATATATGATTTTATCTTTTGTTTCATATATTAAGGTTACTCATCTAAACATAGCCATGGTCTCGAAAAGTGGATACACAAACAGGTTTGTGAATTTATGCAGAGTTTATTTTACAACATTCCAGTTGGATAAATCCCCATTTTACAACGAATGTTGTGAGGAAATTTATATTGGTATTTGAGGAATGTACTTGAATGTTTATTTTTGATAAATACCCTTTTTTCTTTATGGATATTGGTATTTATATTGCTTATTTTTCCAGTCGATCATCAGTGTACATTGTGTAGAGATATTGAAGAGCACAAATATTGGTGGATGGTCTAATGTACATTGTCCTACCTTGATGAATGGCCTACTTTGTAGGAGTACTCAACTTATTTGTTTGGAGTGACTCATGCTATACTCAACTCCTTGCTTCGGCTTCCAATTGGTGCAGAGGCTCAGGATGATACAAGAGAGTTTGGGGAGGCTCTAAACTCGGATATAAATATGATGGAAATGATAGGTGTCCATGTACATATCCGTTTGACCATAGTAAGAATTCATGTTGCATTTGTTTAACTTAATTTTAGACGATCAAGGTGCGCTACAGTTACTTATTTGATCAAGTGTTTTCAATATCATGTACATGTTAATATTAACTCTCTGTGGTTTGGGAATTTAACAATTCATTAGTATGGTAGTGATAATAATTATTATGATTAATGAACTATTATTGTCATGATGTGTATATAATAATGTATGTATTGCCTATATTATCTAACTTAATTGTATCTGTATGTTTTTAGGTTCTAAAATCCGTGAGAAATAATACGGGTTTGGCCCATTTCATATTGTGGCCTACTTTGCCAGTTGAGGAATATTATTCTTATTTGGTGAACTATGCATATTCATATGGGGTGACGATGAGCTACACAACTTAAGGTAGACCTTTGAATTTTAAATCATCCCCTAAGGGGTCCTAAATGGATTTGAACCTGATGTTTTCAGTTTCGGATGATTATGTATGACACGTTTTCCAATAATGAATTCCATCCAGTGACATGTTCTATAAAAAAAAGATCCAAAATTTCGGATCAATCATGATTTTTTTTATTGAAAATTTGAGTTTCAAGGGCAGAATGCATCAATTTATAGTTTTGAACTCATTGACCAATGCCTATGAATCTATGATTGTTACTATTGATGGATATTACATGTATAGAAGGAAGAAGAACAAATGTAATTTTTTAATGCCACTTTGTAATGCCACGCTATGATGGGATTTACCTAGATGGGATTTTTTTATGTTTTTTTTATTAAAGTGTTAGTACCTATCTAATATCACTATTTATATTCAATCCTTTAATATTTCCATTTTTCTGCATATAATACAGAACACATATCAATCACATGTGTTTTAGCTTTCGTGATGTTGTTGACTCCTCCTCCTAAGTAGATAAAAGATTCGTTTGGTCAAATTCATAAATCTTTTAATAGTTTGGATATTCATTGTACCTTTTGTTGTTCTTCCTAGAAATCATTGAATGCGGTAAAAGTTTTTTTAAGATTGATATGAGTTGTGTTCATTGACGATCTACTCATGTTAGGATATGGTCGGGACTTGATGGGTTAAATTATAACTGTTTGAATTTGATGGGACTTTGTTTATTTGATGAACTGTTTGATTTATAACTGGAAAATTACGTGTTTGTTTGTTTGATGAACTCTGTTTGGAACTTATGTAAATAAATCGTTTGAATTAGGCAAACAATAATCAGTTTCCAAGAAAGTGATCATCAGCCTCAAAAGCTCAATATCTCATGGGAAGAATAAGCATTATAGTTGTGACTATTGTAGAAAGAGTTTTAGGGACCGTAAATGTTTAGAAGACCATATGAGAGAACACCCAAAGAAGATCAAGAGCATCCCTGTTTCTATTTCTCCCTAGGTACAAGAAAGATGACAAGTTTGACCTCATATATGCCAAACGAGCTTTTGTGCATCGGTATGAATTCAACGAAAATTGTTTCATCTTTTTGCTGTATGTTTGTGTTCCATTTCATTCTTGCTTACACTATCTGAAATATTTTTGTCCTAGGAATCAACCATTGTCACCAGATTTAGGCTTTCATCACTTATGTGTTTTTCATTTTGTTCCTTGTGAAAATTAATAGTAGGCAACATTAGGCGTAGCTTTCTAAATTTTAGAATCTACTCAAAGTAACCAACATATTTATGAATTAATTTTTCTAATCAGAATTCAACTTATTTGCATTCAATCTATTAGTAAATATAAAAAATGAATATCCTCACCAGATATCCCCACGTGTCATTTTAGTAATACTCATCATTTTTATTATCTTACTCATAATGTGTTAATCTCTGCAATCTGATTGAACGGAAGCCAAAAGGAGATTTGCCCCCAAGGTGTGGGCTAAACATCATTTTCAATAAAGTTTGTTGTTTCATCTTCAACAACAACATCCAAAAAATATTTATCCATTTCTCACACTAACACATTACTATTGTTCTAAATAATCTTGGTTATCTCACCAATTTTATCCTTTTCACGCCTGTATATCTGATATACAGTCTCTCCAAGCTTAACGGGTATTTTGGGTATCACTGGAAGACTCTTTGGTTTGTTTTTGATCCGTTCCCATCGCTTTAGCTTCACTACAATAGAACATGGTTTTTTCATATAATGTACTATTATGTATGTTGTTTTATCATTGTATTATTTGGAGCGAAATGGTTGATGCTTTTTGTTCCTTATTTTATCATTTTATTATTTGGATCTATGGTATAATATATGTTTGGTAAGTAAATTTCTAAGTTTTTCTATTGGATGTATGGTATGATAAGAGATATTATGTGTGGAGTTGAGCTAAAACAACTTGGATATCTATCTGAAAATTTAGTAAGTTGACAAATTTTTAACTTTTACATTTTTGTAGTCGCTTGATAGATGTTAGATAATATTATCAACCAGGAATTCTCATTGGCGAGGACTTTTTTTATTTCATTTTTTGCATGCCTTTCTTTTATGCATTTCGTTAGATGAAAGTGTCCATTCATTCTAAATTTCCTTCTGTGCATTTCGTTATATGAACGTGTCCATTCATTATAAATTATAATTAGCATCTTGTAATTAGTTATCACTTAGTTTCTTGAGTATGCAAATATTTTAGTTGCTTGAAAAAATGGCAGATTGACGGATGTAATTGGGGATAATGGTTATAGCTTCTGTTGTGATTTCAATGTGTACATGTTTCTTATTTAGGATGGTAGAATTCTCCTGTCCAACAAGATGAGTACTGAAGACTTTGAGAATAATATAAACCACGTTGCATATAATGCACTATCTCACAGAATATGTTGTTGATCTACTTTCCACAGCCTTCCTCTGTAAATCATCTTCTTATACCTGTGATTTGGCCTCCTTCCTTTTAGATTTGTGTAACCCAACAACTTTACTCTTAATTGCCTCCGAATTTTCCATTCGCCCAATTATCCGAGTTGCAACTGGTGCGATAACATTAGAGACAGGGACACCGATAAGCTTTTATAACATTATATCATTTTTTTGATTGTTTTGAATTTGAAGTTTCACGAACAGGGTAACATTGGATTTATTTTGATTAATTATGTTTTGTTTTGCAGATTTTGATTTGTAAATCTAAGTATAAACTAAACATTGTTCTGTGCAATCATTTTTTCTTCAAATTTCTGGCATTTTAGTCTCAGATCTTTAAGGTATTATTTTCTCTCTCCCCCTATCAGTTTTATATTCAAAATATCATGTGGAAAATATCTGGTTCTAGCATCAATTCGGGTATGATGTTGACGTAGACTTTTCAAGATCAGTGCACATCCTCATGGAACGAATCTCAAGAAAAAGGATGATTGGAGTCGATGGTATTTTTACGGCTTTGAGGAGGCAGTGCTCCTCTCAAAACAGAGAGGGTAATTCCTTGAGTCAACGCTCCATGATTCCATCTTTGTGTTGCTCTAAATAGATAAGTAATAAATTTTGTTTTGTAGATCTAAATCTACATTGTATGTGAGATGTAAATATGAGATTTCTCTAATTCATTATTTCTTTATAAAACTTGAATACTATTTTATACCATATATTTGTTCAAATGCCTAACTGAGTTAAAGTTGTCATGATTTCTATTTACCAACAATACATTATTATGACTGACATAGTTTTATGAAAACTAAATTGCCTCTGTCATGTTTGGTGTTATTAATCCTTTTCAGTATTTTATAACTAATTGTTTCTTTAAGAAACTATACTTTTTATACATTTATTTTATCCCTCATTCTTATAATCAGGTCCTCATTCATATTGTTTTAATTTGGCTTTGAAATGTAATGTTATTGGTTCATTAGGCGAATATAAAATCAATTATAAAGTATTGTATAATCTTTTAGAGATGTTGAAATGTTTTTAAGTTTTTCCATTTATTAATTTATGGTGTATTGACAGGTAATATTGTTGGATATTGCTACAGAAAGGGTATGAATATATCGTTAGAAGTTTGAAAAGATATTTTAAGGGGAATGACATTGGAAAGCAAACCAGGTCAAGGAAACGGTGGAAGAGGTGGGTCCACCGCTGCAGCTGCGGGTGCGGTAGCTCAAAAGTAGAAGACATTGCAGCAGATAGTCTGAGACTGAATTGGTAAATTTGTTCTCTGACAAGTATTCTATTGGCTCCCAGTTTTTTACAATCTCTAAATCTGATCGGGGGTTGGTGACCGGTCTACTCACTCAACGAAGTAGTACAACCGGTTTGAACTGAACTTTACACCCATATATGCCCTCCATTTATCTCCTCTTAAATTCAAGTTGAGATCCAGTTTTAACTAGCAAACAGAAAACTAAAGGTAAGCATCAACCAAATTAAAGTAATGGAAACCAACTAGGATCAAGTTGGGAAGCACCAAGAGGTTGAAATTACCTCCTATAAGTAGGTCACCTAATCGGGTTCCAACCAGATCTCCATCTACAAGGGGTGATGCTACAACTAATGTTCATAACAATGCTTAAAATGCTCATAAGAATGCTTCACGTCATCAACTGCATGCATTTATTTTACTCTCTGCATTGATAATTGAGGGTGCCCAACATCAACTATGCGAATACCAACCCCACTTTCCAAAATCGGACCAATCGAATTAATCATTAAGCAGCAATAAGTTCCAGAAGAAGGGAATGATGCTTTTTCTTATTAGTGCTTGGACTATACTGCTGTGGAATATCGTGAATCCATCTTGAAAGTATTTCCTTCCAACAGTGACTTCACACCTCTTATGACACTTTATTTGACCGATAAGACAAGCCCTCATGAGATCAAACTAGCCAGAGACAGTGGGATTATGTTTACTGTAAAGCTGTACCTTGCTGGTGCTACCACAAATTGTCTAGATGGCATTACCGATCTATTTGGGAAGTGTGACCTGTTCTAAGGGAAGATCATCTGTGTCGAAGCTCCGTGGGGAAGATTTGTGAGCACTTGATGTTTGGGGAATATTTTTGAGCCATGATAAAGCAAAAAAAGTAGACCACGACACAAATGGTTGAAATGACTGCGTGAGCAATAGTGCAGAGGTAAAAAATATTGGCAATGAATAGTATTATTAGCGATACTATCAACATAGGGATAGTGGTTAGCAGCAGAGTCCTGCAATAGAGGTGGCATTATAGCACATTTAAGATCGAAACAGAATATAAGGTCAGCGCTTGGCTAAAGATATTGTTGATATTGTCACCTCTCTATTCAGGTACACATCATAGCATATGAGTTATAAAACCATGTTTTAACTAATCGGTAATGCCTCATCTTTTTCTTCCTTTTAAGTAGATATTTTGTATATAAATTTTACATATTGATGGTATGAACCATATTTTTAGGCTTTCTTCGTAAGAGATGGGGACATGTGCACATCATAGCATTCCATGTGAGAGTGGAGCAGTCATCTATCGATGTTGGCAAGAGGAGTGTTCGTGTCTCTTTTATTCACTATTTATCAATTGGGCTCGAAATTACGTTTGTGTTCAAACAAATTGGAACCTCCGCGAAGGATTTTCCAGCCGTGAAGCATCTCCCAGGAACTCATAATTCACAACGGAGTGAAGAAGACCATCTTCAATTGAGTAAGGATCCCTACACTTTTAGCCTTCTGGAGAGAGTGTTTACCAACTTACAAGGAAAACCGATTGGTCTCGCCACCAATATTCTTTTCCTAGAAAGAACAACCAACTATGTGCCACAAATCAAAGAGCCTCAGAATCCAATGTGTTTGTTGATTTTTTATAGCTAATTTCATTTGTATTGTGATAGTATTGTTGTAGGAGTATTTTTTTTATTTCTTAAACATGATGAATGATCATATATACGAAAGAAATTCTATCCAAATTTTCTGAAATGTCTACACATTGGTGTTGTAAAAATAACTTTAGTATTGTTGTTGTTGACTATTTTTTATTTCTTAAACATAGTAGATCTTCCTATAAGAAAATGATACTATTCCCAATTTTTTAAATTTGTTTACAATTATTTATGCTATATAATAGTTTATGATTATTAAAAGCTTCAGGACGGACAATTAGTATTATTGTAGGTACACTTTTTTTTCTTAAACATGATGAATAACCCAATAAATTGACACAAGACACATAAGCGTAAAACACCACACTTAGCTCATGTAAAACACAAGACACATAAGCGTAACACATCAGCATAGTATCAATATGTTTAAACATACGGGATGGAGTGAAAGGGTGTGAACTAGAAATAAATGAATTAAGACCCAATTACTCAAAAAATGTCCTAGGAGTTCTATATGACTGCATTAACTTTATCAAACAAAGATTTATCCTCATAGTGAGAGATAATGTGAACTCATAAATGGATAAACAAACACAATGCACACTATCCTATAAATTATTGATGATTCTCAAATAAATAGCATAAAATATGAAATAACCAGGACTCATTGTGCAAACCCATTAATCTTCGACTTATAGCACCCTCAAAATTATAGATATATCGTTTTTCATTCTTATTTTTTGAAGATACCAATTTAATAGAGGAATCAATGAAACAAAAGTTTGGCCTTGGTAATATTTTCTTTTCTTTTGCCACTCAATTTTTTAGGCTCTTGCTAATGGGGGACTTTCACGCACGGAAGATTTCTCTCTTCGTATCGCTTTCCAATCAACACTCATATTTTCAATAAAAGTACAAACTCATGGGCAATGGTTCTTACATATAAAAATTCTCCAATTAAATATGTATGTGTATGAAAATATGTTTAGGAAAACACCACACTTAGCTCATGTAAAATATGAAGTTGTAATCCAAAAGAGTTCATGCATGTATGTGAGGAGGCATATGCAAAGTGAATCCATTAAGCAAGTCATTTTCAAACTACTCCATGCAAGCATGATTAAGAACAACCTAAGCATTGAAAATCATAATCAAATGTCCTAGCCACATGGAAACATGGAATGAAGTGGATTCAGACACCCCAACATGCCACATAAAATATCTAAAACTAAACTACCCATAAACCAAAAATCATTTTGAGAGTTTTTAAATGTTTTAAGACATGAAAAGAAAAACAAACTCAAAAGACAAATGAAATCTTTTTGTATTTTTCAATAAGACCCAATAAATGAATAATTAAAATACAAAAGACTCAAATTATAATACCCCGCACTTTTATAAGTATTTAATTTCCACGTTTGCATGGATTTATTAATTTAATTGGGGAAGTTAATATTAGATTGGTTTTGGTAAATATTAATTAGCGAGTTAAGGATTAATTGTTATTATTATCATTTACTTGCATGTGATAAGTACATAGAGATGTGATTTATTATAAGTCATTTATGAGTGAAAAGCAACGGTTTATTATGTTATGTCGATAGAGAGTTGCAATAATGGATTTCTATATTTTATGGGTGACACGTACTGTACACACGTGTCGGGCCCAGTTTATGAGATGATAACATATTTGTAGTTGGGTGACTTGGATGACCTGTTTGAGTGCACCAGTGATTCGAAATGGGTCAAAATAGTGCAGAATAGGTACCTGGAGGTTAAAGTTAGGTCTCGGGATTTTTCAACATCATAGGTCCCATATAGGGGTATGTTTGTCTTTTTACCCTTAAGGATGCACCTAAAAGAGGTATTTGGATGTAATTAGGGAGTATATAAGGATTCTGGAGGTGTATGACAACCCACTTTTTAATCTCTACATAATTGTGCTGAAGAGAGAGCTTAAGAGAAGAGGAAAAGAGAAGAACCTAGGGGAAGAGAGGAGGAGAGCATCATTGGATTTTGAATCATCCTTATATGAAGAGACTTAGGATTCAGATCCTTAAAGGCAAGTATTTACTTACTTTAGATTGCAATGATGTATTTTATTACATTTATGATTAATTAGGAACTAAAATCTAAAATTTAAAGATTAAAATTTTGAGAATTATAATGAAGAGATTCAAGTTGTGTAACCTTTGAGTTTCATTTGATATTAATTGATAATGAACGTAAAAGAATTTCATGACTTAATTCTGGGTTTCTATGTATAAACATGTAGAACATTGCTAAAATCAATGATAATTAAAGTTTGATTAATTTTGGGGTTGATTGAATTGATTAATGATTAGGAATCCTAGGGTTTCAATAATGGATTTGGGTTTAATTTGAGGTTGAAATGCTCTTGGGTCGATAATATATTGACGTGGGTAATAAATTTAAGGTTTTTGGAGGCTTGGGACCTCCATTGAAGGGGTTCAGAGGAGAAAACCCGAGGAAAAATATGATTAGTAGCCCAGAAAACCGAACCGATTCGCTGTGGGACGAATCGATTCGGTTTACTGGCCTGCCCAGATTTTGTTTATGCACTATTTTGACCCGTTGGTGCTTGAAGAATGAGTCTAGGAGCTTCCGTGATAGAGTGGGATTACTGAGGAATATTTTTAGGGTTTGGTACATATGTTAGGCCAACATATAGATGTGTTTGGTTGAAATAAACTGATAATTCAAGTGAGTGAACACTTATGTGTATAACCGAGAAGTTGGTTCAAACATCAGGAATTATAAACTTGTATGATGTGGAATTTTCATATGAATACGTATTGGGGTGACTTGTATATAATATATATGTGTGTGTGTGTGTGTGTGTGTGTGCGCACTTGTAATTGTTGCTTGATTGTTTGAACATACCTACTTGGCAGGGCTATCATTAAGAGGTTGTGCATAGTGGGCAGTCCACCCTGACGTTGACTTGTAGGTGTTGGATTGATTCCCCAGGTCATAGTACTGTTGCATGAACACTATCCATGTGTGAGGATTGGTGTTGGTTTGAAGACATGTGGGGTGTGATATGGTATATTTGTGATCCCCCGAACGTATGTTTATGACCGCCTCTGTTGTTTGTGTTTATGTTTTGGGTTCGGTGGTGAGATTTCATCCCGGTGGATCATTGTGATGCGTGATATGCATGGAGCCTGATAGCACACGAGGGATGTATCTACGAGGTTATGGCTCTGGGGATGCGATTATACATATATAGAGAGTGATATATATGTATGTGAACGAGATGTCATATTTATATCTATTTACACCATAGGCGTAACTATGTTATTATATTGTGTGAATACCCATTTATAGCAAAAGTGTAACTATGTTATTCTATCGTGTCTACCTCTATCTATAGAAGTGGGTAGCTATGTTATTGTTTGTGTAAGTATACGTAGTGAGGGTAACGTATGTTTAACTAATGGTGATTATTAACCGGATTGGGCATGGATAAAGATTATTTTCCTAGTTATACTGGGTAGTTTAATTAGGATAATAATGTGAATGCGCTAAGTGCGCACTGTAGATGAGAGATGAGGGTTTATCTCATGTGAGTGTGACCGGTTAATTAATTATGTAAGCAATATACTATAATACCACGCCTAATAAAATGCCGGGTGGCCAGTCCCATACCAAATTAAAACAGAATATACAGTTGGCTCATTCTTAGAATCACTGTCGAAAACATTTACAACTCACCCAATACTCAATTAAGCTGGTGTTAAAAACTTTTCAAATTTTAATTTAACAAAATCCATTTCCAGTTTAATAATAACACAACACATTTTATTCTACAACACTGATAACCAATTAGATAACACCAAATAATTTGAATGCAATTGGAATAAACATTCCCAAATAATATTAATCCATTACAGTAATTCCAACAATGTTAAATGTATTAAAAGACACGAATACAATAGTATTTGACCCCGATAGAAAAGAGATAACTGAATCCTTTGGGCGACATGCCCTGACTAAGAATATTGTGAATCAAAAAGATGATAGGCGTTTAAGCAAAACTCCATAGATCCATAGCCTGTCATAATCCGCTAAGGTTGGCGTCCCTGTTGCTGGACACCTAATATAGAAGATACAATAGAAAAGAAAATATGCAAGGAAACGGGTCAGAGCCCGATTGTGAAAATGATTTTTAAAACAGTAAGTATTTAACAAGGGCAATAAATCTTTTATTATGTACATGTTAGACCCAAATCTCACTTGCTATTCTCACCTCTCATCTAGAGTGCACACTTAACGTTTCCTATTAACCTCCTAGTTAATGGTTCCTCTTTTCTAGTCTCCATATTATAATTCCATCCCAATATCATAATCAGCGTATGTCCCATACCATACGTCACATTATTGTTCATTTACATTTCTCATCGTTTCTCATTTACATGAATCATTTCTCATTAATATGAATTATGTTTTTCAATAAACATTCATTAACTTAATTCAATTATCTTTCTCTATTCACCGTTATCTACAATTATCACCGTAGATAGATTTAACCATAATAAATATCCATTCATTCATTCATTTAATCCATTATATATATATATATATTCACATATAATACGGCACCCCGAGTCACAGCTGCGGTGCAATGCATTACTCTGCTATCATGTCCCATCATCGCTGGTCGCCGAATAGTGGACAAAAGGTTCGGTAAGGATTCCTCGAACCATTAACAACAACACAATCATTGGAGGCGAACATAGTTCTCATACCCATGGGTCACGCACATACCTACGTACCCATAGTCAACGGACTTATCAACTCCCCGATAAGTATTTCATAGACCTATGTTCTCGAGCGACAAATCAAAGATCACATGGATTCATCAGGATATGACTGCCCTCACGCGCAAACCTCCCACCGATAGCAAGTAAGCTAGGTATGTCATACACATAATCATCAATTAATCAAATAGGTATTATCATACCTATAGTATACTAACAACAAGGTACTCACATTAACCTTAGATTATTCCCTTAGGTAGCATTATATCTCTTTAAATCCCACGTATTAAAATGTCATATCTTTACTTCATAATTTAATTATCCTCGCATCCTATAACATCTCTCCACTCCCGACGTCGTTAAGGTTCATGAGCGAAGCGTCTCGCAAAGAGAAATCCAAACAAGGAACCCCTCCAATACACTACTACTTAACTTATCGATCGAGGAGGTCCGTCAACTTTAAATACATGATTGGGATAACCTCATACCCTCTTTCAACCAAATGTGTTCTAAACTCCCATCTCTATCCAGGAGCCATAACACTACGCTCTTGTATTACACTCCGTCCTTGCGAAATCAATAATGAGCTTAAAATCAGTCCTTGATGTTCAAATTGCAACCCTAAGGCTACCCTCACTCAATACACAAGATTCAAATAGGTTTTTCCTCAACATATATTCAGTAAGAAGTCACTAATATCCTACTGGTCCATAACATCATTTCTCCCTAATTACTACGAGTTTAAATTCTCCCTTTAATTAAGGTTTAACCCGATAGTTTCAAATCTCTTATAAACACATCTTCTTTCACTTAGGATTAAATCCTCTTCTAAACTTAAGGATACCCAGGTGTTATATTAAATCACCCCTACTGGTCCTATCTTTAATCCTCATACATCCCCATTTGGAATTTAACAAATGAATCTAGCAATCGAAATTCCATTCAATATAATTTTCATCATTTTAATCACTTGAATCCAAATCAAATTAATTCAAATCTTATCAAGGGTTTACTGATATTTTCTAAGTCCCATAATATCCAATTAATAATCACCGAAGATCTACAAAAGTTTTGGGATAAGAACCAACATTAAAAAGAAACAACATTATGAATTCTCATATTTTAAATACTTAGAAAAATCAGATCCAAAAATTATTCAAATCATCAATCCGACTTCAGATTTGGATTCTACACGAAAAATTGAGTCAGGTATGTGTTTTGAGTTTTTCTTAAATCTCATCCAAATGCACTCGAAAAGAAGATCTAAACATTCCAAATTGGCTCTTCTCATTCCACTCGTTTTTGCCTCTTTTTCCAGAAAATTATCAACATATTATCTTCAAGAACACAAAATGATTTTTAGAATTTCTTCCACAGATTGATGAATATTTCTTGGATTACTAACTACCTACAACATGAGTTTAATTCCTATATATTTCATACTTCCAGAAATCCATTACTACTCCATTTTTATCTTCCAAACATGAAAAATCATTTCTTTTCATAATTATTCTAACATGGACAATATACGAACTTAAGTTGCAAATATCAAACACTTGCCTTTAATGAAGATCTGATCGTTTGGGGTTGAATAACATAGGTGGTTCTCCCTTTTTTCGGCCACTTTCGGTGGTGGTGACACTTAGTTCTTGTTCTTCTCCTTCCCAAGTGAACTCCTCTCTTCCCAAGCACCCTTTCACTCTCTCTAGGAAGATGACTTCTCTACTTTGTGAAGAGGAGATGTATAACCCACGTACACTTAATCTACCAATACTTATAATAGGACAAAACCCGAAATCACTATTCACCCCCTTGTAAAAATAACCAAAATGCCCTTTTGGGTTGTCTTTTCATTTCCAAATGATCTGAGACTCAAAATTAACATCCAAATAGACTTTTCTGACTATTTTGATCCTTCCGGACGCAACGACGCAGTCGAAATGACTATAAGGTCGATAGAAAATAAATTTCATTTTTAATTTAATAAATTAGTCCCGACACGTCCCATACCGCGTCTGACTAAAAATTCAAATTACCGAATTTATATCACACCGTTATATCAATGACATCACATTCATATATTACCTAAATATCTTTAAGTAATATTCAGAATCATCCATTATAATATCCTCAATTCGGATAAAACCCAAATGAATTAATTAATAATAAAATCCAATTAATCCATTAATTTAAAATATAACTCATTTTAAAAGTCATTTAAAATTACGGGGTATTACATATACTATGTGTTTTTATTGATTTAAAGATTTAATTACTTGCAAAATATTTTTAAACGTTTTCGGGCTTTGATAACTTTTGTTTTACAATTCACAATCCCAATTTCTTTTGTGTGAGTTGTTTTGTGAAACCCAAAACATAGTTTGCTAGTGTTCTTACTTTGTGGGGAGATCTCTACAACCGTGGGCTGCGTGCTATTGTAGAGTGAGTCTTGACGAAGTTTTGTGACTGCGTGTCATTAGGGAGTGCTGCGGTGTTCCTGGGTTGAAGACTGGACTGCGGTTCGTGTAGGTTCATTAAGTGTGGACTTATTGTTGATGATATCGACCGACGCCTGCGGGTATTCGAGTGTCAAACTGTATTTCATTGTAACAGTGTAAGTTGCGATTCGCAATTACAGTGAAATAAAAAGGTTTTTTCCTGAGGGGATTTTTCCTAAACTTTGCGTCGCATATTTTATTTATGTTGGTTTGACACTTGCACACACGTTGCTATTTGAGTTTAAGGGCTGAATTGATTTAATTCATAAATTGACACTAATTAAATAAGTTTGCGATAGGAATTTGCGCATCTATTCAAATCGGTATCAAGCACAAGGTTTTTTCAAATTGGTACCAGAGCGGGTTACGGTAATTTATCGCGTGATCCTAATTATTGCACGCACTTTTGTGTCTTACCCTGTTGCACTAAGTTATCGTGTTTGATCCTGTTTTTTTTAAAAAGGGCTTTTGGTGGTTTTGATGATTTTCGATGTCAACTTTTTGAAAAGTCTAATTGGAAAATTCACACGAACCTTTGTTTTAAAACTTTCGTTAAAAATGATTATAAGAGGTGTTCGATTTGTGAGGGTATTGGTCACACGATAGATGAGTGTACCAAAAATTTAAGGAAGAAATTGAATAAATCGGCATCTCATGTTTCTACCCTTAGTGATTCGGAAGAATTTTTTTTTATGTTTCTAGGCGAGAGCTTCCCACCCGTGTGATTAGTGATGATAGTGAGGGTGATGGGAGTGAGGATGAGTGTGACTTGTAAATGGCTTTCAATGAACTTTATGCTGAAGCTTTTAAAATAAAGAAAGAAAATTTGAAATTGAAATCCCAATTGAAAGTGCGTGCCTTAAACAATAATGATGTTTTAGTTGAAGATCTTAGGGCATGTGAGAAAATTTTGAGAAAGAAGCTTGAGTACGTCGAGGGAGAGAGAGATAGTCTTCGAGGGGTGATGAAGGCTATAAAAAACGAGCTTATTGAGTTTGAGTATTCTAGATGCTTACTTGAATTAAGAATATGTGAGCTTGAGAAAACTTTGAGAGAATCAAGTAAGGTAAAATTTGATTTGGAGTCTCGGTCCAAAAAGTTAGATAATATTATAAGGATTGTCCAAATTAAGGAGGATATGGGTGGTATAGGCTTCGATGATAGTGTTGTACCCAAATCCCTCCCCACGCATGTGAGAGAGCCTCCGAGGGTTGTTAAGAGAGATCCACCTAGGAACATCGTGACAGAGCCACCTAGGAATTTAAGGAGTGCTCCGCCTAGAAACTTTAGGAGAGGGCCGCCTTTAGGTAACACTCACTGCCCTATTTACACTTGCGCACATTGCGGTAAGAAAGGTCATCTTAGGATTTTTTGTTACAAACTTTTAAAAGGACCTCAGAAGGTTAATAAAACGAATTTGTTTCCTAAAACCCCCACACCTCGTTACACATCGATTTGGGTTAGGAAATCGGATTTAAAGGCTTATGGTCTTTTTGTTCATGACTCTCGTTTACTTGCACGTGATTCCCTTCCTCTGAGATCGTTTGGTTGATTGTGTTGATATTTGTCATACGTTAGTTATACTCCTTAATATACTCTTAATAGTGTTATGACTCACTTTGTTGTCGTTTACCTTGTTTTATTAGGTATGCTACTGTTTTGGGATCTGTCAGCACCTTCCAGGTATTATTTTTTGGAAATTTTTCACTGGGTTACACTGTTTGGGATTTCTATTTTTCTCATTCAAGCGAAACTCGATCTTGCGAGATGCTATGCCGTTTGAATGACAGATAGTCTCATTCGAGTGACCTGGTTGACTTCGACCATTCTGTTTGTAGTACCATGCGTTCATTGGTTACATTATTTGGTATTGCTAGGTTGCTTCTGACAGTTTATATGCAGTTATTCCTGTTTTCCATGCTGTAATTGCTAATACTGCATTGCTCGTTTAAACACACCTACTTTGATTGATGATTCATTTATGTGATTTATATTTACTAGCATAGGATGACCTTCATGCTGCTATTATGCCTATTGCTGATTGTACTACATTTGTCATATATTTTGAAAAACCAAAAAGATTTTCGATTTTGAAAATTTTGAAAAAGTCAAAAAGAGTTTTGTATTGTGTTTGCCCCTTATATGAATTGATATTTTGGATGACCAAGTCACAACTTCATGCCATATCCATGTGACTATTTGATAGTGGTTTGAGAAAATATATTGTGTCATTCATGTGCTTTACAAAGTTTGGAGTCTTTAAGATGATATAGTGTCTCTACTTACATGATTGACACCTCTTGTCCTGTATTGCACACATGCACGAATTTGTTTGACTTTTGTGCTTGTCTATCACTTATTGGTTGAGTGTTTCCATCTCAATTATGTCTATACGATAAACCAAATTCAATAAAACTTGACAAAAAGTAGTGCATGATATAAACCGATTGTGAGATTATGTTTTGAAAAATAGGGAAGGGGTATGAAAGTTCCTCATTTATCGTTTGCGATTAAGCCACTGTTTAAATGGACATAAAAAAGTGAGAATTGAAAATTATTCGGGGTCCAGTGAAATTTAAAAGAGACCGAAAAAATTGAAAGGCAATAAAAAGAAAATTATGCCAAAAATGGGCCAATAGGTCTTTTAGTTTCATCACCTCATAAGAAAAATAAAAATCATTATCCTTTAATGAGGGAGTTTGGATGGAATTCAATACGGCTTGCAAGTCCTTGAAAGTCTTAAAAACGCATTACATAGTTATGGACTTTATTGGTGTGAAAATCATTTATACTTTGATTTGTTGACATGATTAAGACAATGTCATCTAAATTCAATAATTTTACACCAAATGACTATTTTTGATGTTCATTCGTTAGGAGTACACTTATGCATCTTGCACATATGATATGATTGAGTTGATTTTCCTATCGAATCTGTTCACACCCATTCATTTCGTTTCCACGATTTGGTTGTCTTAGTGTAACTTCATGGTGTGTGATTTTTTGTAACATTTTTTTGCATTTTTTGTATGAAAAAATTTGAAAATTCAAAAATAGTTTGTTTGCCTAGGTTTACCGTGACACCCCAATTTTATTTATGTTATTTATTCTTTTCCTTGTCTATTTCGGACAAATAAAAAGAGGGAGAATGAAATATGATTTTTATGGGGGAGTTTTAGTATGGGGGAGATTTGGTTATGCTTTAATGTTTATACTTTATATCATTTCAAACTAGATACGTCATGAGGTTTTTGCTTTGTCTCATATGTGTAGGTAGAATTGAAGAACATTATGTTGCACACCCTGATGAGAAAATCTTGGAGTATGAAAAAGTTGATTGTTGAAGCATCGTTTGAAAAGTTTGAAGACTTGACAGTTTATCTTTCCACGTTTGAGTTTATGGGAGGGTAGATTTGTATAGATCATTTGAGATTATTAATTCGGATATTTTTTATTTTTTACCATCATAGACATAGGGGGATAATTGTAAGGGCATTACTGTCCGTTATCATATTAGTATGTCGTATATCGCTACAAGTCGCCGAAGGATTGAGAATATTACATCTACAAGAGATGAATCCGAATTAAAAGAAGACTTCAACATTTAAGCCCAACAAGGATGAATTTGGTAAAATATTTTCAAGTTTCATTTACATTTCACATTAAAAGTGTTGGGATAATTTTTTTTATAAAAGTTAAAATGGTTTTTGAGATTTTAATAAATAGTTTTTATTTTTCAATTTTTTTTATCATAAACTTTTTTGATCTCGTGAACAGTTTTAAGTTTCGAGTTTTCCAAGATATTTAAAAGACTGAAACTTTTTGGGACACGTGTATTATGTCATTCGAACGACATCGTACTTGGTTCAAACGAGATCCTATCTCGCTGAAACGACAGCGTATGTCGTTCGAACTTTTTGAATTTTATTATAAATTGAATGTCAGACTTCTCGAATTTTTGGTGTGGAGAAAAACTAGTTTTCACAGAATACGTTTTTATACTATTCTCCAACCATTTTAGGGCTCATAACTTTTGTTTTACAATTCACAATCCCAATTACTTTTGTGTGAGTTGTTTTGTGGAACCCAAAATATAGTTTGCTAGTGTTCATACTTTGTGGGGAGGTGTCTATAACAGAGGGTTGCGTGCTATTTTGGAGTGAGTCTCAATGGAGTTTTGTGACTGCGTGTCATTAGGGAGTGCTGCGTTGTTCCTCGGTTGAAGGCTGGATTGTGGTTCATGTAGGTTCATTGAGTTTGGACCTAATGCCTGCGGGTATTTGAGTGTCAAACTGTATTTCATCATAACCGTGTAAGTTGCGATTTACAATTATAGTGAAATAAAAAGGTTTTGCACTGAGGGGATTTTTCCTGAACTTTGTGTCGCATATTTTATTTATGTTGGTTTGACATTTGCAAGCATGTTGCTATTTGAGTTTAAGGGATGAATTTATTTGATTCATAAATTGACACTAACTAAATAAGTTTGTGATTGGAATTTGCGCATCTATTTGAATCGGTATCATGCACAAGGTTTTTTCAATTTTCAAATATTTAGTTTGATTTGGTTGCTAAATATAGGTTTTTCTTCGGGGTTACCTAAAAATAATTTTTTTTTTAAAATGGATATGGTCACGACCCAAAGTCGTGACCCACATTTTTTAAAAAAACTACTAAGAACATTGTCACAGTCCAATACCGGGACCATTTTTTTTTATTGATTTTAAAACAAGTAGGGGTCATGGATTTTGGCCGTGATTATTTTTCATCCGCGCTTTGATGTGGCCATGAACCTGGTTTATGACCCCTTATCAACTCATGGTCATTTCTCATGTCCATGACCCTCGGGTCAAGACTCAAGATCGTGACCATGGAGACATATATTTTCCTACACTCCAGGCCTTAACCCTCACTTTGGTTCATGGATAAAGTCTATGACCACCAATTTTAATCACGCCAGAAATGGTCACGGACCTCAATCAGGACACGAATCCCTGGTCACGACCAAAATCTGTCACCATTTTTTGTTTTTGGTATAGTGTAAGAATCTTGGTTATAAGAATAACTTATATTTAGATTAAATATATTATAGATATGTCAGTCAATTGTGACCCCCCGCCTAATAAGATACCGGGCGATCACCCCTATATCAAATTAAAACAGGAGTCGCATATGATCATTCTTAGCATCACCGTCAAAAACCAATTTAATTACTAATAACCTATTAGTCTAGCGACAAAATTTTACTTAACTAATCTTTTTAAACAACTACACAATTAAAACATCCACACAGTTTATAAAAATGAAACTGGAAAGAGATAAAATAATCGAACACTCGGTTCAAATATGATACAACCAAATCGAATTCCGCACTTAAAGGCGGTGAAAGAGTAAATAAATACAATTGGGCTTTCGGCCCGAAAGTAACTACAATGCTTCCTATCTAGATCTCAAGAATAGAAACATCTAAATCAAACCTGCATGCATCCACAACTGTAGCAGCAGACGTTTGACTCGAAAGGATCATCATCCAGGTGTCCCTGTGTCTGGACACCTATATATATATATATATATATAGATATAGCAAGAGAGGAAAAATATATAAATGGGGCAGAGCCCGAGTTGTGAAAATATTTAGCAAGTGAATAAATGATTTATTTTTAAAAATATGTTTTATCTCATATTTAAATTGGTATCACACTCCCATGAGATACCCCTCACCTCTCTTCTAATAGGCACACCTAGCGCATCCCGTTAAACATCCTAGTTAAGCCATGCTTCCTAACTAATCCATCACCCCCAAACTATAGAAATCCTAAACAACCCAAGGACTAAGGGCTTAACTTCTCCCTAATCTCAACGCTATGCCATATTCGTGTGTGTGGTGTCTCGAAAAGAGAAATCCAAACAAGGAACCCCCCGATACACTATTACTTGGCAAGGTCGATCGTCGAGATCCATTAGAACCTCAGTACACGAAAGATATATATATACACCCATATAATAAGAACCCAACACTAGAGAAATAAGGTTTAAACTTCTCCCCAGTCTCAACACTAGGCCATGTTCATGTGTGGGGTGTCTCGTAAAGCGAAATCCAAATAAGGAACCCCCCCGATACACTACTACTTGGCAAGGTCGATCGTCGAGATCCATTAGACCCTTAGTACTCAAATTATATATATATATACTCATATAATTATATTCATTATCATACTCATGTTTATCTTTCATACTCACTTTTATATACGTATCATGTTACACTTTCGGATATATCTCCTGGAATAAGAATTAATCCTTTTTCATTTCATATTCATTTTATCTCTTTACTTTCATAGAGATATAATATCTTGTTCTCATACACAAGTAGGTCTAAATGCCCACTGAAATTATCCAAATTTATCCTAATAGTCTCGTAGGGTGTACTCAACCACAATCGGCATAATTATGTTTTCTACGCGTATAATTATATAGGTCTAAATGCCCACTGTAATTATCCCCAAAAATATTTGTCACCAAACACCCTTAATTTAAATAGGTCGTGGATTCCATTTCCATGAACACAAGGTCTACATTTCGCTCAAATAATAATCTAGAGGTCCCCACTCTATATTTAGGAACCCCTAAGATTTATCTCCAAACAATTCTAGCTTTATTTCTCCTAATATCAGGTTTGATTTCTAACTAACGATTTCGATCTCGGGCAGCCTTCCATAGAAAAATAATTATAAATCCAAAAAAAAAATCAGAAAATTACGCGGTCGGCGCCCACACGACCGTATCGAAAATATCTACAAATTTCATTTTTTTATTAAGAGCCGAATCGATTCGAAAATGACGCTGGTTACTATTCATCGTCTTCTCCGAGACTGTTTCGGCCATTTCCAAACCTCCAAACTCAATTTACTTTGTTTTCACCAACATATAACAACACCCAACTAAATATACACTAAGGAAATCATTTCTAAACATCCTCAAACCAAGAATCAACCATTAATTTTGATTAAATTCTAAGTTACTCCAATTTGACATTTTTCAGTTTTCAACCGTTAAACTTCTGAGAAAAACCCGTTTAACCAACGAAAACCCAAATCAAAATCTTTAGGGTTTGTTATTACCAACTATGATATGATATTTACGCTCAAAATTAATTAAAGAAAGTAAACACTTGCTTGGAGGATAAAATCCGACGAGCCCGAGTCGAATCCGGCGGAGTTTGGCCCAAAAATCCCTTTTCACTCCTCTTTCTCCCTTCTCCTTTCTTCCTTTCTTATTTTATCTCTTTTCTTTATTTCTCCCACTCTCCCGTGCCTCTTATAGGGAGAAATAAGGTTTATCCCCTTTAAACCCAAAATGACTCGTTTACTCAATTGCGAGTCCCTATTAATCCAAAAATTCCCAAAACCCAATTTCGACACCCGAATACTCAATTCTGGCTATCTCGGCCATTCCGAGACTCATCGCGCAATCAGAATCTCCATCCGAGGCACTTGACCGCAACTAACTACTTTAACCATAAATAACTTAATGCGGTGTTCCCATTAAAATATTATCCTTTGTCGCTTTACCCAACTGCGACATACAATTAAAATACTTCGACTTATTTACTTAATCCTAAAATTAAATATAACACCCATCGAAAATCATTTAATCCTTGAAAACTCCAAAAATTACTATTCACGATAAATCTTGAATTTCCCAAATCACTCTTAATTATTGAATATAATTTCCCATAAAAGTGCGGGGTATTACATACTCCCCCCCTTATAACGAAATTTCGTCTTCGAAATTCAGATATAGCCTATACTACCAACACTAACCTAGGATCGTGAATCACTCCACATCCTAATACCTCAAAGTGGAATGGTACTACCCAATAGCTCTTAATCCTACTCAATAAGAACTCACTTATAACAAGGTTTATACTATCCTATACTACCATCTCAGCATAATCTTCAACTTTATATACTACATTCCTTCCATCTCAGGCGGTATATAAAACCAACTTACTAAGGTGTCCATACACCTTTTTAACCCGTGCCTCTCCGCACAACTATCATCAACATCCGACACCTACACACTTTCTAAACAATGGACCCTATTTCTTCGGCGTAATATTCATACATGGGTCTTCCCAACCCGTAAAATCCCATTATTCTCAAGGTTAACCAACCAATCTTTCTATATCGGTGCCACTAACTCTACTGGCCTCACTGCCCAAAATTCTAAGATTGAAGCGTTCCTACCTACAAGAAATAGTACTATCCTAAATTGTGTCCCCGGTGCCCAAGACCTTTCTCAACTCCTGACATTTGCTCGGTTTCATGCGTGGGACGTCTCGCAGAGCGAAATCCAAATAAGGAACCCTCCCGTTACACTGCTCCCTCGCGTCGTCGGTCATCGAGATATATCGGTCTAAGGCACACCAGCGGGACGTCCTAAATCTTACCTCACTAACCTATTAACGCATTTCTACTATTCTATCCTTCCACCTAGGTGAATAGGAAATTCTAACTAATCGAGGTGTCCACTCTCTGCAAAAGCATTACAAACTTCATACCCAAAGCATACTTCCTCAAAATTTTCCTTTTCATTAAGGCCTGGCTATAATCCTCAAATCAATTTCTCTAAGTCCTACTTCACCCACCCACTTGTGGTGAGAGGAACACTTTAGTGATTTTCCATAGAACAATATTTCCATAAGCATACCATTATCATACGGCTCATAGTCTATAGTGTTTCCTCCACACTATATGACTTATCCACAAAACCAACATCCTTGCATCCTATAACATCTCTCCACTCCCGAAGTCATTAAGGTTCATGCGTGGAGCATCTCGCAAGTGAAATCCAAACAAGGAACCCCTCCAATACACTACTACTTAACTTTGTCGGTCGTGGAGGTCCGTTAACTTCAAATATGCAATCGGGATAACCCCATCCCCTCTCTCAACAAAATGTGGTCCGAACTCCCATCTCTAACCAGGAGCCACACCACTAAGCGCTTGTACTACACTCAGTCCTTGCGCAATCAATAATGAGCTTAAACTCACAGCTCAATAATTAACCCTGCATACCTTAAATCACACCTATAAGGTCGTCACGCACTCGAATCATGATAATGAAACCTCCTCTCACCGAAGTTCCATCTATGCACATAATAAATGCGAACTCGGCCTGTATCTTGGTGAGATATCGCAACAACAACCCATTCCACCCTGGAACCGCGGACATGATAGTCTTGCTATTATTAGCCTGCTATCGCTCTGAACAACGAATATCATATTATACTCAAAATAACACCATACTCGTATAACACACACAAAACGAGTACTACCGATCTGCTATAAACTTAAAATACTAACACCCGCTCTTCTCAGCGAATGAAAGAAAATAGATTCGCGCTATCGCGGAAAAACACATAAACATATACTACATTACGTTATCGATACTTCTTATAAACTCGAATCACACAAACGAATCTAGGGCTAATAAAACATTGTGACTCGATCTTGTCACATAGAATAAGCCTCCTTTAACTGAGGTGCAACTAATAACAACAACTTCGCCTATCACCCTAGTGACTCCAAAAGGATCTCGAACTTAATACACTTGTCACAACTAAACCAAATATTTCTTTAACCAATTCCCCATCTAGGGTCACCTCGACCCTTTCAAGGTTATCAGTATCTTGGACTCCATTGCCGCGATCCTGACAATCACTTTACTAGTTCCCCTTAACTTCTTCATGGAAAGCAAACTCCACCACCGGCCTCAACAACCCCATTTTAATGAATTCCCCGGGTGGATGTCCACCAATGGGGTCCTCGAACATACACATTCTCCATAAGTGTTAGCAACACTTCTCTAGTGAGCCTATCATTCCTCGGAAGGACTCTCTCTTCATTGTAACCTCGTCTTAGTACAAAATTCTCTTATCCATAAATCTCTTTATTCACTGTTGGCCTCTGACCGAACCTTATGTGAATAATTTAAAACTACATTCTTCTCATTCCTGCTAAATAACGGGGACTCACGACTAAAACTATCCGTAAGATCCCTTTCGAACCCTTAGTTTCACTGGGTACTTCAACTTTAGTACCACTCTCTACTACGGCGGTACTGAGGTACTCATAACTACTATTATTTAGTAGTCGTCGCCAAAATTCTTAGACAATGCCACAAGGAGAATGACCTCTACTATGGTCCTAGTCTCCATCTTCAACTCATAGCTCAACCTAAGCCCCACCTCTTGCCGCCTTCCTCGATCAGCACACGAATATCGAACGAGTGCGCAAAAGATTACTATAATCTTATAATATGGCAAGAGAACGAAATCTCACAAGAGGAATTCAACAATCCTAATCATAAGGCTCTATAATAATCAAGAGCAATGCTGGAAACGTAGTACGTCCGCACAAATTCCTAAGGACACTAGAACCTGATGCTTTGATACCATCTATGACACCCCGCCTAATAAAATACCGGGCGATCACTCCTATATCAAATTAAAACAAGAGTCGCATATGGATCATTCTTAGCTTCACTGTCGAAAACCAATTTAATTACTAATAACCTATTAGGATGGCGTCAAAATTTTACTTAACTAATCTTTTTAAATAACTACACAATTAAAACATCCACACAGTTTATATAAATGAAATCGAAAAGAGGTAAAATAACCGAACACTCGGTTCAAATATGATACAACCAAATCGAATGCCGCACATAAAGGCGGTGAAAGAGTAAATAAATACAATTGGGCTTTCAGACCGAAAGTAACTACAATGCTTCCTATCTAGATCTCAAGAATAGAATCATATAAATCAAACCTGCATGAATCCACAGCTGTAGCAGCAGACGTCTGACTCGAAAGGATCATCATCCAAGCGTCCCTGTGTCCGGACACCTATATATATATATAGATATAGCAAGAGAGGAAAAATATAGAAACGGGTCATAGCCCGAGTTGTGAAAACATTTAGCAAGTGAATAAATGCTTTATTTTTAAAAATATGTTTTATCCCATATTTAAATTGGTATCGCACTCCCATGAGATACCCCTCACCTCTATTCTAATAGTGCACACCTAGCGCATCCCTCTAAACATCCTAGTCAAGCCATGCTTCCTAACTAATCCATCACCCCCAAACTATAGAAATCCTAAACAACCCAAGTACTATGGGCTCAACTTCTCCTTAATCTCAACGCTATGCCATATTTATGCGTGGGGTGTCTCGCAAAGCGAAATCCAAACAAGCAACCCCCCCGATACACTACTACTTGGCAAGGTCGATCGTCGAGATCCATTAGACCCTCAGTACACGAAAGATATATATATACACCCTTATAATAAGAACCCAACACTATAGCACTAAGGGTTAAACTTCTCCCCAGTCTCAATACTAGGCCATGTTCGTGCGTGGGGTGTCTCGCAAAGCGAAATCCAAACAAGGAACCCCCCCGATACACTACTACTTGGCAAGGTCGATCGTCGAGATCCATTAGACCCTTAATACTCAAATTATATATATACTCATATGATTATATTCATTATCATACTCTCCTTTATTTTTCATACTCACTTTTATATACGTATCATGTTACACTTCCGGATATATCTCCCGGAATAAGAATTAATCCTTTTTCATTTCATATTCATTTTATCTCTTTACTTTCATAGAGATATAATATCTTGTTCTCATACACAAGTAATGTACTATCCACACAAGTACAATAACCATCCCAACGAGCTATAACTCGAGGATGCGGTCTCTCAATGCTATCATCTTCCAGGGCATCACTCATATCTCATCCTGGGGACTAGCGGTCGGACTCAATATCACCGACATCGCGGCCAACACACACACATAACGTCTGGGAAGCGGTCATAGTTCCTCCTCGGCAATGAGACGAAACATACCCACCACGCCTCACCCCTAATAAAAATCACACAATATAACAATGGACGCTATGACCTGGGGAATATCCACACCCTGCTCCTCGAGCCAGGGTGCTCACCCTCATCGCACAACTTCCCAATGATAGCATTAGAGGGGGTATGCTTCACATATATATATACCATCCACACATATATATATATATACATATCGGTAACATATAATATATATACTTTACTCAGATAGTATATATATAATTTACATAGTTCCTTAAACAAGTATAAATGGCCATAATTGCCAATCACACATAGCGATGACCAATAATCCTAAAGATTCTCATAATTAATAATATTCTAGTATTCGCACACTCACGATACTACACACAAAAGTATCCCCTCACTTGATAAATAACGTGTACATTATTCACACTTAAGGATTTATATGATTTCTCCAACTATACCAATTCACACTTAGTAAATACACATCTTCCCAAATTTATCCTAATAGACTCGTAGGAAAATAGACATCTTCCCAATTTTATCCTAATAGTCTCGTAGGATGTACTCTACCACAATCGGCATAATTATGTTTTCTACGCGTATAATTATATAGGCCTAAATGCCCATTGAAATTATCCCCAAAAATATTTGTCACCAAACACCCTTAATTTAAATAGGTCGTGGATTCCATTTCCATGAACCCAAAGTCTACATTTCGCTCAAATAATAATCTAGAGGTCCCCACTCTATATTTAGGAACCCCTAAGATTTATCTCCAAACAATTCTAGCCTTAATTCTCCCAATATCAGGTTTGATTTCTAACTAACGATTTCGATCACGGACAACCTTCTGTATAAAAATATTATAAATAAAAAAAAAATCAGAAAAATACGCGATTGGCGCCCACGCGATCGTATCAAAATATCTACAAATTTCATTTTTTGATTAAGAGCTGAATCGATTCGCATCTAGGCCGAATCGATTCGGCAATGACGCTGGTTACTGTTCATCGTCTTCTCCGAGATTGTTTCTGCCATTTCCAAACCTCCAAACTCAATTTCCTTTGTTTTCACCCACATCTAACAAAACCCAACTAGATATACACTAAGGAAATCATTTTTAAACATCCTAAAACCAAGAATTAACCATTAATTTCGATTAAATTCTAAGTTACTCCTATTTGACATTTTTCGGTTTTCAACCGTTAAACTTCCGAGAAAAACCCGTTTAACCCATGAAAACCCAAACCAAAATCTTTAGCGTTTGTTATTACCAACTATGATATGATATTTATGCTCAAAATTAAATAAAGAAAGTAAACACTTGCCTGGAGGATAAAATTCGACGACCCCGAGTCGAATCCGATGGAGTTTGGCCCGAAAATTCATTTTCTCTCCTCTTTCTCCCTTCTGCTTTCTTCCTTTCTTCTTTTCTCTCTTTTCTTTCTTTCTCCCACTCTCCCATGCCTCTTATAAGGATAAATACAGGTTTATCCCCTTTAAACCAAAAAATGACTCGTTTACTCAATTGCGAGTCCATATTAATCCAAAAATTCCCGAAATCCAATTTCGACATCCGGATACTCAATTCTGACTATATCGGCCATTTTGAGACTCATCGCGAAATCGGAATCTCCATCCGAGGCACTTGACTACCACTGACTACTTTAACCACACACAACTTAATGCGGTATTCCCATTAAAATATTATCCTTTGTCGCCTTACCCAACTGCGACATACAATTAAAATACTCCGACTTATTTACTTAATCCTAAAATTAAATATAACACCCATCGAAAATCATTTAATCCTTGAAAACACCAAAAATTACTATTCATGATAAATCTTGAATTTCCCAAATTACTCTTAATTATTGAATTTAATTTCCCATAAAAGTGTGGGGTACTGCATCAATACATCTTAGTAGGAATTCTATTCATGCAATTTTGGGTTGATCATAAGGAGATTAAAATTCCATTTCTAGCACTGTTAAAACGTGCACAACCTAGATAGGGAGTTAACACCGTGTCGAAATGGTTGCGATGAAATCATATTAGTTCATCTTAAACTACGAGATCATGTTTGATAGTTCAAGAACTTATTTGATAGTTCGATAGAGGATCGTGATCGGTACATTCTAGGAATGTATTGAATAAGGCCACCCATGAGATTTGAGTATAAGGGTTGTCTTGATTAGACTCAGGCAATCTCACACCATTTGAAAAGGGTGAATAAACTCTTAATCTTGAGAATTATGAGGATTGGAATGATCGTATAAATATCACTTTGATTGCTATGGGTGCGATCTAATTTACATCTGCTCAAATGATCTTCGCATATTTCCTGACAATTATGTAAGTAGGTCCGAGATCATAATTCAGAGGAGTACACGTCTAGGGGATACCGTAGATTGTGATACCCTCTGATAGACTTATATGTATTATTTTCATCATGTAAAATCCAGTCGGTAGATTATTGTATAATCCTGGTGGAGTAGTAACTAAGTTATGTTTCAGAATCAAGAAAATTGAATAGATGTTTGTTAAAATCAATTAACAATAAATTATTTTGATCAAGCGGTTCTCTGACTCTTAACGTGGGGAATCATATTGTGTACCATACTCAACTTTGTAAATAAAACCTCATAATATCCAAGTGATTTCTAAGATAATTGAATTGGAGGGCAGTCATGACTATTTAGTGGAGTTAATTCACGATTAAATAAATAAACAAAAATAATTGCAGTAATGTAATTGGGAATTTTGAGTATTTATTTGGAGCTAATTTAATTATCTGTCTTGGATCCCTAGTTCAGCCCATATACCCTAGTAGTTAGGCCCAGACTCTCAAAAAATCTACTTTGGCCCAAGCCCACCTTTTGAACTTGTATATAAAGGCGTGGGAAAGGATTATTATTATTATTATTATTATTATTATTATTATTATTATTATTATTATTATTATTATTATTATTATTATTATTATTATTATTATTATTATTATTATTATTATTATTATTATGGTTTGAGAGGGTTAAAAGAAAACATATTCATGTTTTTGTGAATCCACTGACGAATCCAGGATTCTAGTCTGGGGGTGAAAATATAAGGTTGGATTTTTTTACGCTAGGCAAATTAAATTGGCACATAATATTGTGCATTAAATACTAAATTAATTTTTAAAAAGAAAGTCTCTATACAAAAGTACAGTATCAAGAAAGAAATTTATAAAAAAATGATTGAACCACTTAAAACTCTATATTCATTCCAAATTCCCACCATTTACACATGTATATACTAGTAACAAGACATAGTTTAAACTTTGTAGTCTTCACTGTTATTAAATTCAAACCTTCAACAACAAATGGGAACATTAAATTCTATCTACTGCATAAAAAATTATAAAGGGAAGTATAAATTTATACAATATAATTATAAATAAATGACCAACAATATCAACTGTAGAAAAAATGTGCATATTGACATTATAGTGTGAAAAAAATGTGAGAATCATCATTATATTTAAAAAAAAGGGTAAATCAACATACACAATATAAGTGAATGTATATAAAAATAGGAGATGAGTGATAGCAGAAGGCTGGCAGCGATGAAGAGGAGAGAAGGGTCCGACCGTTTTATGGTCGTAACTTTGTGAGAGAGAATGAGAAATAGGAGAGAAAATAGAAGTTAGAGAAAAATAAATAGTGGCACTAAAAAGAGAGATCTTTTAGATTAGGTTTAGGTTTTAAACGGAATATTATGTTTTTTTACCCTTTTATTTCAAATGCCTTAAGTTCTTAATAATTAACTTCCTATTTTTACATATATGGACCCTGGATTTTTTTCTTGAAGATCTCGACGAGGGGGGTGGGGGTGGGGTGGGGGGGGGGGTGGGGGTGGGTCACTCCCCCTCAGCCCTCTATAGATCCACCCATGCATTCATCTTCTATTGATGAAGTCCAATTCGAGTTGGAGTTTTTCCCAAATGAAAGTCTTCTTCAACAAGGACTCTTGTATATGGGGATTTTCACTTCAAGTTGGACCCTTTTCCAAAAGGAAGTCTTCTTCAACAAGGATTCTTTTACATGGAGAGTTTCACTTCATGTTGAACTCTTGGCCAAAAGGAATTATTGGATGTATCATTATTTTATTATGTTACAGAATTCATGTACTAATTAACTGGACTAATTAGGAACACCCGTTTTATGGACAACATGAATTATTTATTTTGAGACTAGCTTAGATCACAAAATTTCTCCAAAAATTTGTGTTTTGTTTTATAAGTTTCTAAATTAATTTATATCTGGGCAATTAAATTTAAAGGTAAGAAAATAAAATTGAGATCTCCAAAAATTTTAGTTTAAAAATTTGAAATTATATTTTAATTTTAAGAAAATGAAAATAATGAAATAATGTATACTAATTTATACAAGTAAATTGAAAATTAACAGGGATTTAAATTTGGACATTTAGAATTGAATGTTAAGTTTTTCAACAAGTTTTAAAATTCTGAGTGGGAGAGGGGTTTCAATATAAACCCCACGGTCTCCATCAATGATTCATAGACTTTAAATATTATGTAGGTCCTAAATAGAGGAATACTAATTATTGTGGTGGTTGGTACAAGTTTCCTAATGGATAATTTTGGATTCATTATTCACGTGGGAGGCCCCATAAAGTAGGAGTCTATATGATATGGGATAATCTAAAATTAGTTGGTGGTATACACTACACGACATTTGATATATTCCCAAAGGAATTAATGTCATTAAGAGTGGAACCAAAAGTCTCCGATTATTCACTATGTCGGGCAAAGGTACCTGAACTATCTAGATAACATAATGAAAGATGAAAGTCCGTCTAGTTCAAGGTTTGGTGATTTAAGCTCCTAAAGAGAAATCTCACCTTATAAAGGAACTAGGATGTCCAATGGATTAATTTTAGATTGGTGGTTGAGAGGTGCCACTTAAAATATAATCAAATTATTTCTCATGTTTAATTGGAAATTAATTTTTCAATTTCATGTTTATAAGATTTCAATTTCGAATTCAATTTTTTTTCTCAATGTTAAATCTTGAATTGTTAATTGGAATAAGTTTCAAGGACTCTTAATGTAATTGGACATGGTAATGATTTTCCTCTTAAAAGTGAATGCAATATTTTGGGTCGCATCTATGATAACTTGGTATGTCGACTCGAGGACCACGAATCAAATTTGCAACTCATTGTAAAGGTTCTAGGTAACTGGGAAATAACCTTAAAGAGAGACGTTCCTAGTTATGGGCATCAAGAATAAGATAACAATATAAACAATAAGGATATCTTTTAGATAATGGCAAGGACATAAAATTAATGTAGGAAAATTATTTATTGTACCTGGTTTTACAAATTAATTTTGCTTTTCTAAATTGGTTTTGAAGAGATATTCGATTAATTTTATGAAAATTATTTATTAAAATTGGACATCATTTATTTGTTCTAGTACATTGGGAAATAATTTATACATTATAAGGTTTGTATCAACATTAATTCTATACACTAACTTGAATAATTTAATGGACAAGACCATTAAAGACAAAGAAAACATGCTTTAGACTCTTTAAGACATGATAAGGTCCAAGGTAGGTTATTCAAGACTGTAAAAAATCTTTTTGGGATTTTTATGCATGAGATGGTCATATACATTCTATTTTAGTTTCTTTTTTATTGGTCTCTTTAACTCCTATTGAACATAGGAGCGGGAGTAAGCTCATTCTAGGGCATGTTCAGATTTGGGGTGCCCTACACTCGTGCTATGGAATGAGCTGAGGAAGTTGAAATTAAGGAAAGAGGTATATCTCCTCATTGGTTATCCCAAAGGTTACAAACATAGTTCATATCATAATCCTAAGTACAATAAGGTCATTGGTTCCACCAATGCTAAGTTCTTGTGAGAGGATTATGTAATAAACTACGGGCCCTAGTGTAAGTTGGACTTACAAAGCATAATGGAACATCATATTACCAATGGTGTTAGACCACCCGTACAGGATGAAATACGACCTAATATCGATAATACACTACCTTGCCATAGTGGAATAACTATTGATGATTATGATACACATGTCACTTATACTAAATTATAAGTGGTGCCACGTCGTAGTGGAAACATAAGGAGTCATCATGAATGGTTAATGTTTTGGGTAATCATTTAGATATGATCCCAAGGAAACATGAATCGATTCCCATAAACTACAATGTGGCATTCCAAGACAATGGCTTCTTCTTGGACTTATGACTATGGATACCCAAAGGTATTCGATGTATTAAAATCATGTTTTGGGTCTTGTAGACTTGTTGATGGAGTACAATCCATCGGGCACAAGTGGACTGGGAAGACATTAAAAGAAAGATTGATAGAAAGGTAAAAAGCTTCAAGGTAAGGATAACAAAAGGCTTTACTCAAAAATAAAAGATTGACTATGTGCAAACCTTCTCGTGATAGCCATGATAAAATCTATCAAAATTCTTTGAACATTAAGACTGCGTTCTTGAATGATCATCTTGACAAGAACATAGTAAGAAGTCCGAGAAATAAATATGATGTAAACTTGTGACAACCATTTATGGATTTAAGCTAACATCAAGGTCTTGAGTCATTTGGTTTGATCAGGTAATAAAGTTTTGATTTTGATCATTGTCCTACAAGTACTTGTTTATATAAGAAGCATGTCGAAAATGTGGTAGTATTTCTTAGTACAATTTGTGGATAATACTTACCTAATCGGCAACAAGGTGAGAGTATTATTTCACACATGAGCGTGGTATTTGATATGAAGTACTTAAGACAAGCGAACTAAAGAGGTAATATGGCTTGATTACTTAATAAATAACTTTGGGAAGGCTCCTTCAAGTGAAATTAGTTATTACACTTTTAAGTAAACATAAGGGTACAATTGAATGTTCGAGAGAACCCATATTGAGTGCAGGTTTCACCAAGTTTGAGAGATTTAACGGAATGGATGATAAGTTTATAACAAGGTTATATCGGATTACACCCAGTTAATCCTTCATCAATAGGCAACAAAGTGCATTGTAGATGGGTTGGGAGTTAGACACATGACTTTAATACTAAGTGGAAGATTGTTGGAATTTTATTCTTAAAACCATGCACAATGGTTAATTTTATGTAAAGGTGTGTCAATTCAGTTTTAAATAATAATCATGGTTACGAGAATAACTTATATTTAGTTTAGATATATTATATAAATGTTAGCAATAGAGCTTAATAGGAATTCCAGTGATGCGACATTGGGTTGATCACAAGGAGATTAAAATTTTGGTTCTAGCATTATTGAAACGTTCGTATCCTAGATAGGGAGTTGACATCCTATAGGAATGGTTGTGATGCAATCCTAATAGTTTATCTCAAGCTACGGTTACATTCTTTGTATATACAAGCTTTTTGAATCCCTTGCCTTTTTTGTGTTTCTATTAAGAAAAATTAGAAAATATTTTAACTTTGGTTGTTTTGTGTGAGAGTGTCTTGCGATCCATGTGTGACTTGTTTCGATCATATATTGTTTTGATATGTTCTTTTAAAATACAAAAACATTTATGTTTGTTTGTTTGATCTTTTATTTGGTGCGTATACATATTTTTTGGATATTCGACGTCATATGTGTTGGGATAATTGAGCTTCTTCTATATCACATGCTTATTAGTTTGATTTTGGGAATATGTTATCTTTTGATAGATTCTAATGTTTATTCATACCTTCCATATTCATTCTACATGTCTTTGATATATCTTCTCATGATAGTTCTACGCTTTTCACGATAATTCATGCTTCTAATGCTCCACATGATTCACATGTTTTTTGTTTGTAATGCTACTTTGATGGTGTTTTGATTTTGGTGGTAGAGATTGAGTGATCTTATTATTTGAGAGTGTTGAGTGCATCTAGATTTTCATAATTGCACATTTGAGTTTGTACATATCTTGTTTATGCTTCTTTTATACAAATACAAAAAATCACTTATTTTGTGTATTTTTGATAAAATCCCATGCTTAACATGTTAATCAATCTATAGGATTGCTTAATTTAAAGTTTTATTTATTAAATGTTTTGGTAATGAGTAATTGTTTAATTTGTTTTGTTAAACTTTTAAAAAACATCACGACAAACATTTACTTTAGCTTAACTTTGATGACTTAAAAGCTTGTAATCACTTTACACTGCATGATTTCACAACTGGTGTTGCTATATACTATCACTTTTACAAGTATTTTCAACTTTGAAAGTGAAAATCAATATTTCACGAGTTTCATAAGCACTCCATGGTCTATATGTGAGAAATATGAGATTTTTATATGATGGAGTTGAATATGGACTATTTTGAAAGCGTTGATATGGCCATCCCTAGGGATTCTCCGGGGGGTCTGGGGGAAATACATCTCCCAAGGTGCATCCCTACTTCCTTAACTTTTTTTGACGTCCTCACGGGATTGTGTTCTTTATCGGGGCACTTAGTCATCATCGATGTGGCGTGATATGTAGAGATAGAGTTGCTAGACTATTTTTCAAAAAATAGACAAAATAAATGTTGCTGCCTTGAGAGAATGACATCAAGGACTATACTGATGATTATGAAACCAAGTAGTTAAAAGGTCCAGGGACTAAGTTACAAAACGGGAAGGAGTTTGGCACCCATCCCGCCCTTTCAGTCTCTCGTGGGCATGTGTTAATCATCTCCTCTTAAACTCTATAATGTGTGTGCTTATGTGCATAATATAAATGGAGGATGTAATTGCTCGACTTGTGTCATGGATAAAGACGGAGCGATATCATCCTTAGGAGTTCTCCAAAAATAGTAATTCAATGTATGATGTAAAGATTTGCCGATTCACTAGTCATTATAGAAGAACGATTGCGTATATCAGACAAGACCCAAGAAAGAAAGTATAAAAAATATATATGTTATGAATATATGATAGGGACAAAGTAACAAATGTATGAGTGAGGACTCGAGCCTAGGGATTTACTTAGGATGCCTACGTAGCCCGAGGGCATCAGAGTCCACATAGTTTGAAGACAATATGAGACGGAGTTTAACCCATAAATCCAACCGAGGACTTTATTATGTGAGTGTGTATAGAAAAAGGTGTTTTTATATGTTAAAGTGTGATGAGAAATCCCCATTTAAAATTTACAAGTAAACACTCTTTTTCTTATTTTTTGGGTTTTTCTATGAAAATAAAGTATGTACTAATACTAATAATAATTTTTTTGAAATTAAGGTATGTGACATAATGAAGTAAAGTACTAAAGTGAAATTGAAGTAACTAATGGAAAAATGATAGAATTTAAAGACAAAGGGGGAAGAATTAGACCTCCTTATAAAGACTTGAAGTGGATCTTGATTGTAGATGCATTGATCTCAAGATGAGGTGATGGTGGCTTCCACGGGTGGATGGGAATTTACTCAAAAGAGTATGAAAAGGATGGAAGGAATGTGGGAAATGGGCTTTTGAGGAAGGAACAACTCTGAGTTCAAGAGAATCCTGTCTGAATTGCTGAGAGAGATCCTCAAGGGTGCTTTTAAAAGTGAGGTCATGGACTCTATTTATAGGGCCAAGGGGGGTGCCAATTAGCATGGTCCACCTTCCTATTGTCATAGAACCCTAGACAACCTTCTGAAAGGCAGGGTCCCGGGGTTGCCATTCGGCAGTTTGAGGTAGGTTTTTCAGAAACATGGCCGTAAAATGCAAACCGGAGGTTAAATCGCACACGAGGAGATTGTTGGAAAGGGTATTTAGATACCTTTAAGAATCCATTGAGCCACTACAAGCTCAAGAGTTAGCCGAAGTCAAACGAGGTCCGAAAGCTCCCATTGGTCACTAGATTGGATATTCTCGAAGCAAAACGGACCGTTCATCCAAACCATAAGGCCGATTAACACACGAAATAGACTGTTGGAAGGTGTATTCATTGCCCTTCTATATTTCATTTCAATTTTTTTTGGTTTGGAGAGTTGACCAAGGTCAAATGGGGCCCAAAAGCGCCGAATGTCCCTTCAGAGTAAAATGGGTTGTTCGTCCGTACCGTAAGGCTAATTTGTGCATGGGATCAACCATTGGAAAGGGAATTCACAACCCTTAAAATATTCATTTAGATTTATTTAAGCTGAAGAGTTAAAAGGATTCAAACTGAGTCCGAGAGTGCCCAGTGGCCTCTAGATCAATTTTTAGGGTAAAATGGACCGTTTGTCCGAACCGTAATGCCAATTTGCACATGGGGCGGACCGTTAGATAGGGAATTCCGAGCCCTTAAAATATTTATTGATCTTTTTCTCAGGTGAGGAAGTTGAATGAAGTCAAATGGGGTTTGGGAGTGCCCGATGGCCTCTAGATGAGTTTTCGATAATAAAATGAACCATTTGTCTGAACCGTAAGGCCGATTCATGCACGGGGTGGACCATTGGAAAGGGGATTCAGAGGTCCTCAAATATTCATTGAGATTTTTCTTAGGTTAGAAACTTAACTAGAGTCAAATGGGTCCTAGGAGTGCCTGATGGCCTCTAGATCGATACTCGGAGTACGACCTAGGGTTTATGATGTATGAGTGAGTGCTAGGGACCTAAGGAGGTTCTTCGGGGTCCTAGGATGGGGTGTGTAAAGAGATCCCCTCGATGGGAGAGCTTGGAACAAGTTAAGGTTATCAAATAATAGACACCACATCGACATTGGGGAAGAGGTCTTTAAGTTAATTATGTGAACCTAGAGGATGAGGTTGATCGATTCAGAGGGTCGAGGTTAGTTACGAGGACTTAAGGAGATGGGGATGACTGATTCAGCGGGATGAGGTCAGTTTTAAAGACCTAAGGAGATGAAGGTTACCAATTCAGTGGGTCGAGGTCGATTATGAGGATTTAAGGAGACGAAGGTGATCGATTTAGCGGGTCAAGGTCGATTCTGAGGACCTAAGGAGATGAAGGTGATCAATTTAGCAGGTTGAGGTTGATTCTAAGGACCTAAGGAAGGTGGTCGAATCAATAGGTCGAGGTTAATCATGAGGATTTAAAGAGAAGATGACCAAATCGACGGGTCGAAGATGTGTTACAATTGGTTGTAAGGGGATAAGGTGACCAATTTGATGGGTCGAGGTCGATTCTGGGGACCTAAGGAGGTAAGGATAACCAATTCAACATATTGAGTTTAACTTTCAAGTTGTGCTGGGGATGGACAATCCAGGGGGTCGAGATCAATTATGAGGACCTAAAGTTATGACAACCAATTCTGAGTGTCGAGGTCAATTACGAGGGCCCTAAGTTGTGGCTCTAAAAGCCGAGGTCAATCCTGAAGACCATAAGTTTGGGTGACCAATTATAAGGGTCGTTGTATTGACCAATTCTGAGGGTCGAGATTAATTATGACAATCTTAAGTTGTGATGAATAATTTTAAAGGCCAAGGTCAATTATGAGGACCTTTAGTTATGGTGAACAATTCTGAGGGACGAAGTCAATTATGAGGACCTTATGTTTGGACGACTAATTTTGAGGATCAAGGTCAATTATGAGGACCTTAAGTGATGATGACCAATTCTGATTACCGAGGTCAATTTTGAGGACCTTATGTTTTGGCGACTAATTCTGAGGGACGAGGTCAATTCTGAGGACCTTAAGTTGTGGTGACCGATTTTGAGGGTCGAGGGTAATTATGAGGACCTTAAGTTGTGGAGAACAATTCTGAGGGCTGAGGTCAATTTTGAGGACCGAGGTTAATTTTGGAAGACCTTAAGTTATAATGTGGGGAATTGCTCTCCTAGGAAAATTTTGGATTATTTTGAGGGTGCATGTGAACTTTTGGATCCACTGAGGATTGTGTTATTTTGGAACTCCACTCGGGGATGCATAAGCTGGGGAATTTTTGTAAACTTTGATGCAGGTGAATCGTTGGTTCTGCTTATGGAATATGTTGAGGATAAGTGTGTAAGATGAATACGAATGGGGATTGTGATGGTGTAAGATTAATCTGGACGAGGATTTCTGAGAGTTTATAAGGGGCGTAGTGCTCCAAAAAAAATGATTTTCTTAAGGAAACTGAGGTTCCATATTTTTCAGGAATTTTGGGGATTATCGAGCAATTTTTGGAGTTTTTGGAAATTTTTGCACGAAATTTGGAGGGGGTGCTGGAAGTCTTGGGAGGGTGCCAATCGGCAAGGGAACGGACCTTTGGGCTTCCTTAGGAAGAGTAAAAGACGACTGTCGATCAATATGGCCAGGGCATTGCCAATCGGCAAGCCACTTAGCCTTCTATAAAAGGGAGCGAATCCTCCCCATTTTTCACACTTCAAATGTTTGAATCTTCTATTTTCTCTCTAAAAATTGTTCCTATGTCCTTTTTGCTTCAAGACTTCAAATGATTGGTTCTTTAAGCTAGGTGTATAATAACGAGTGGCTGGCTGATGATGACTGGGTTGGCCTGGAGTGACAGTCTAGGGTATCGCTTGCTTTGGGCAATGAAAATGCCTTTGATTTGTTCGAGCCTATAACTGATGACTGTACTCTATCATGCAAGCTGGCATACCACCGTTCATCCAGGGTAAGGAACCCTAATGGCTACGTAAGTTCCATTTCATTTTTTTCTCTTTCCTATTTGTGCTAGTGATAGTTTTTTTCTTTTTCTTTTGCAGACTTATATTGCTCCTTCGAGTATATAGGTGTTGGGGGATGATGGGGTTGACGGAGGTTTGGGAGAAGCTCCCTATTGTGGTATATTGGGTGGTTTCCTATGCAGGTTTTGGTCGCTCGGCGGAGGCTTTGGAATAGACATCACGTTCTACTGCGATTCTGTGTGTTCTGGGGGAGAAATTGCGGGGCACTTCCCACACTTTCCATCTTGGCGTTGGGGAGATGACAATTATTCCCATAGATGTTCAAAAGTTGACGGGGATTTATTTTGAGGGATTTTAGATAGCAGTGGATTTCATGCCGAGGGTGATGCCGGAGGCGGTGCATGCAGCTATAGGGGATGTGGGTAGGATCGTATCTGGGGATTTGATTCATATTTTTGCTTTGAGAAAGATGCTCCTGAATAGGAGGGTGGATGTGACTAATGGGCGACAGGTGAGACATACGGCCCATCTTATTTTTTTCTTATGTTGGGTGGCTTTTTGGTTGCAACAAGTGGCGACGTCATCTATCTCTGGTTCTTCCTGTATCTGAGGACGATTTCCGACGTCTAGCTGCATGATTGCAGGACCTGAACTTGGTATCCATTTGTTTTTTTTTGTATGCTTTTATCCAGTGCTACCCGTAAACTTTTATGGGAACCACGTACCTTCTGTAGGTAATTTTGAATTTAGTTTCCTTTTTATGCATTTCCTTGCATTCTTCTTTTGTTCCATTTTTTTTGAAATCTGTCTTTTACAGATGTGATTCTATAAGGTGATTGGGTAAAATGCGGTGTTGATAGATCTAAAGGATGAAGTTTAGGGGGACTTCTGTAGGATGTTTTGATGGAAGAAGTCCAACCGGAGGTCGAATCAATTTTTATCCTTGCCAGATGTGTGATGGGCTCTGACTGCCGTGATGAGCAATTAGGTTATGTTTCTGTCTTTTGTGAGTCCTCTTATGGCATCTTCATTACTTGAATAGATATTTGTTCTCCGCACAATCGATAAAATGACGCTAAGTGATTTATAAAGACCTACTAATATCCGGGCACTACATTGACTTCAATATTATTACGCGTGATTTAGTATACCGTGTATACCGCGAGTTTGAATAATTGAACTGGACAACACTCTAGTAATTATTTAAATTAATTATTTGACACGCTGCCACATATATTGTGACAAGTGGCCCCATAAATATTGAACACTTGGATCCATAAAACATGACACGTGTCAATCCCACATGGGTACTTTTTCTATAAAAAATGGGGTTCCCCTCATTTAATAGGATCATGGTATTGGGGGCAAGGTAAGGAGAGTGAATCTAACTCTTCTCCACCACAAACATCTTGAGCTCTGTTACGGGTTTGATGGTGATGAGCTTGATGTATTTTATGGTTTTATCAACTAGTTTTATGTATTTTACATGGTATATGGGCATTTGGAGGCGGTTAGTCGGATTTGGCATCCCTGCGCCCTATGAAACACAAAAACCACCAAAAATTGAATTTTTGGTGCATCGTACGAACCCTCAAACTACACAGACTTTGATTCCACAAAGAGACGAATACGTAGGCACAACAACGGTGCTCCAGTCTAAAATATGGTAAATGCGATGCTTCCCCAAATATGGACTATTTTCTTACAACAAGTGACCTTCTACCCCTAGGGGGTGATTCCGCGGGATACAGGGTTATGAGCTTTCACGCGCAAATGCAGCGGTTGATCTCACATGAGTTTGGGTACGTCTAGTACCTAGGGTAAAAGGTAGTGAGGAAAATCGTGGAGGAGTTGGTGGAGGTCCCACCGTCGGTGCCCCCATGTATATGAGGTGGGTAATACATATGTTGGATGATTCTTGGGCGGCGACGACGATCGGGGAGCCCTATACGCACTATATAGATACAGCTACGATTATGTGGATTTTATGATGAGCTGGTATATACCCCCTTGTATCTATGACGTGGAGAACATGCCTCCACCCTCCATGGCTTCGGGCATGGATAATAGCGCACTTGTGGGATCGGCCCACAACGCAGGTAGTGGCACATCAACGATGATGGCGGTGGCATAGGGGCTCCGATTATTCAGGTTACTCCCCCTTTCAACAATTTTTGAGTGAATAGCGAGGAGTCACTGAGCATGCCGCATCGCCCTCATTCATCGGTGTCTGGATTGAAGGGGTTTACGGATGAGGCCCTCCAGACTGAGGTATATTCTCTCTTTTTGTCTTTTTGATTCTTCTTTGTTCTTTAATAACTGGTTTCCTTTTTGCTTCTTACTTCTTTGCTTGCAGTATGTTCGGGTATAGACCACCTGACTGTAGGTTATTAAGGATTGGATGTCCTCTATATCGGAGTATATAAAGAATTCACCTTCTTCTTCCTTTGTACCGTCGGCCACCTCAGATGAGGGCTTAGGTTCGGGGAG
This sequence comes from Sambucus nigra, assembly GCA_949130495.1. NCBI lineage: Eukaryota > Viridiplantae > Streptophyta > Magnoliopsida > Dipsacales > Adoxaceae > Sambucus > Sambucus nigra. Next base: position 121,406,474 of record OX422223.1, read on the forward strand.
TGGAGGATCCATCGCTCGTCGCAGGGGAAAGCACGTCCGTCGTGGGGATTGAGAGTTGGAGAGATAGAGAGAGAAGGCTTCGGGTGAAGTCCTGTTTGTATTTTCTTCTTTCTTTTAAATCTGGAAAATATAACCAAGTCAAGCAAAATATATGAAGGAATATTTATTTTACTTTTTTGTATTTTTTCTTGATTTACTGACTTATCCTATATACACTTTTAATTTTCTACTGAGATTGTTTATTTTAGGCAAAAGTGTAGATAAGTATGGAAATGATAATGAAAGGAACAATGTTTATTACTTGAAAAAGGAATAAAAGTAATTAACTTAGGGAAAAGGTTTTTGAGCACGAGTTTATTTTGAGAATTAAAAATGATTTTTTCTTGAGAGAAAAATGAGTAAATGACTTGGGGGTTGTTTTTTCAAAATGAGTATGATGAAAGATGGAATTTTTCAAAATAAGGGTTGCCGATCGGCATACCCCTTGACTTTCCTATCGTCTTGGGGGTCAAGTCAAATCATCCCTAGGCCTTGATTGCACTTTGCTTCACATCAGAGTACTCTTGTGGGGTTGAATTTTAATCGGGCTTCTAGAGCTCTTTTCTTTGCCAAATATTTTGAGTATAAAAATGGGTGTGTGGGATGGGTTTTCTCCACCAAAACCCACATTTATCTTCTTTCTTAATATTTCTCATTCTCAAATGATCTTCCCGTGTGTGAAGGATTTGCTTCATACCTTGATGGTCTGGAGTCCATGTGCTTATACAATGTGGATTACAATGCTTTCAACCTGAGTCGGGTTTTTCTATGGTGTAATTAAGTCATAGACTGGAACCTATTGGCAGTAACGGTACAATTTTGGTACCCAAAGGAGCATATTTTCTATTTTGTCCTTAATGAGGTATGTCCCACCTATAAGGAGTTCTCAGCCATGTTGAGGGTCAACCCTAGTGTGGCTGTGGCTATGCCTGATTTCTCCCGTTCTCATTGGGTAGTCCCGTCGAACTTGCTTCTTATTTCTGCCTCGGTGGCTTTATCGTTGGTTACTTGAGGGGACATTTCTCTTCAAGAGGTTTTGTATTCAGTGTGTCTGAGGGGTTTTGAGGATGCTGGCTTTACCGAAGATGTTGCGTTAGGCCTTATTGTGAGGCTATTACTGGTGATGGGGGACTTGACAGCAAATCTCCAGGTGGCTGTGATATTGGCCTGGATGTCTTACCACCATAATTCTTTGATGGTTGTGCTGGCTAAGACCCCGAATGGTCTGGATGATTGGAAGGAGGGTTGTTCTGACTTTCTGAGGCAAACCCTGTTAATGATTTTTATGTGTCTTATGGAGATGTTTCATCTGGCGCCCCTCCCAAGTATCCCTTGGAGGTTGTGCCCAATTTATTTTTCCGATCTTTCTTCAACTTCAGTCTGTCTATAGAGAGTTTTTTTAACTGGTTTATAGAGCACAGAGCCCAGTGTGTTCACTAGTCAGTTCCATGATAGGAGGACTTACTGCCCGTCTTACAGCTTGGAGAGTATCGACATGTGCGGTTGGTGGGATTTTGGCAGACTTCTTTATATTTCCCAGGATAACTCTCGCGCCAAGTTGAGTGGGAACAAATTGTTACCTCTCGCATAATAAACTTCTTCCCAGTGGAGGATTTGACTGAATTACTGAGGATGATGCTGGGCTCTTTAAGGCAGTGCTTCATAATCTGTGTAAGGGGCCTGGCATGTGTCTGGGGATTACCTAAAATGGTTACGGAAGCGGTTAGTAGATAAAATTATGGAGGAAGAGACCGATCAAAGGTGGTTCATTGCCTTTGACACAATAGAATATGGTGTTATGGTTGTGTTCAGGCTTGTTAGAGGGTACCATTCCATGGAGAGCATAAGGAATGTTAACCAGGAGTGGGATGCTTGGGGAACTCCATGGGCTGGTAATGATGATGAAAAAGGGTTGTCCGACAGTTGAAGGTAATGTTTTGGAAAGCTTGGGTGATTTTTTATGAAGCTATGGTGATTTTGGTGTTTTGTGTTTTGGGGTTTGGAATGATTTTTGTGTAGCTTGGTTACGGTTAGGTTTGGTTAGAAAAAGTTTGGCCAGTGAAAAAGGGCGATTGGTTTGTCTGACTCCCTTTGTTGATACTTCAAGTAATAACATTATATTTTTCAATCAGAAAAAAATGATTTTGTTCATGTTTTATTGTGCCTCTTGATGAGTTTTTGTATTTTAATTATTTATACCAATCTCTAAGGCATACATAATCCTTTTGTTCATGTAAACGATAAAATGGACCTCCGTTGTCGAAGGTTAGAAAAGAATAGCACTTTGTGAAAAAGAAGGGGACCAGAACCAAATGGCGTATGGGTTGCTACGTACCTTTGGGTTTTTTTAAAAATTATCATGAGTTTCATTTTGAAAAGAAAAGGTTTTTAAGAGGATCAAGTCCCACATAGTTCTCGATAGGGGAAATGAAGAGTTTATTTTTATTTTTGTAGAATAGAATGGGGATAAGAATAGTCATAGCCCACCGAGATTTCAAACTAAAAGTAAAATATTTTGAGACGGTGTAGGTTGACTGGACGCGCCATTTCTTCTCCATCGAGGTTTGTGAGCATAGCGATGTCTCCTGAGAGATTTTTCTTTATAATGTAGGGGCCACTCCAATTCAACTTGAATTTCCCTCTGGGCCTCAAAAGGGTTCTATGATCTCTTTTAGGGTGAGGTCTCATTCGTGGACACCACATTCCTTGATCTTTCGGTTGAATGATCGTGCTATCCAGTGATGGTACCATCGTATGGTATAGAGGCTTCAGTATCTTTTCATCCAAGAGTGATAATTCACCAAGGTGGCTCTGATTCCATTCTTCTTCGTCAACTTTGCTTTCGAGTAGGACGCGAAAGGAAGGTATCTCTAGTTTAACGAGTAGGACTGCTTCCATGTCATACACAAGAGAGTAGGGGTAGCTCCAGTAGGCGTTCTGATTGAAGTAAGGTAGCCCCAGAGGGCGTAAGGGATCTGGTTGACGAATTATTTGCATCTCTCAATCATCTTTCCAATTATGGTTTTGAGGCTTTTATTGGTGGCTTTGACAACACCAATGGTTTGCGATCAGTAGGAAGAAACTTTTTATTTCTAAATTCCGTACTCGTTGATTAGTTTTGTGACCTCATCTTCAAAATAGTGTCCATTATCTAACACTAACTTGTGGGCAACTCCATATTGGTAAATGATGTTCTTTCTGATAAACTTGGTCACTTTATTGGCATTCATCACTACGTATGACTCGTCTTTAACCCATTTTGTGAAGTAATCAATGGCGAGATAGATGAATTTGTGACCATTTGAAGCTTTGGGAGTAACCTTCCCTATGATGTCAATGCCCCAGGTGGATAAGGGCAAAGGATAGGTCATCTTGTATAGTTCTCAGGGAGGAAAGTGTTGGAGATTGGAAAATATTCACATTTGAGGCATCTTCGAACATTGGTCTTGCAATCTTGAACCATGGTGGTCCAATAGTATCCCTAAAGGATATCTTTTTTGCAAGAATGTGACCATTCATGTGGGGTTCGTATTCTTCACTATGGATCTTTTGCATCATTTCTTCAACATCAGCCTCTGCTACGAAGTACAAATGGGTTCCATCGAAGTGTCTATTAAACAACGCTTTACCACAGAAGATATACTAGGCAACTTATTTGCGAAGGGTCGCATAGTCTTTCTTATCGGAATCTTAGGGATATCTACCATGTTTGAGGAGGTGCCAAATGTCGTAGTACAATAACCAGACCATATCAGAATATTCCTCGGGAATGAGTTCAGTGTAGTAGAAGTGGGTAGGCTTATCTTGTTTCTAAACTAGGAAAGGTTCCATTAGTATTCCCTTAGACAAGTCGACCATGGAGGCCAGGGTAGTAAGGTCATCAACTAGATTATTCTTTACACTAGGCAAGTAGTGGAATGTGACATATTTGAATGGAAGGACAACTCTTCTAGGTGGGCATGGAAGGGTAGGAGATTCTCATCTTTAACTTTTCATTTTTTAATGATTTGGCCGACGATGAGGGCAGAGTCTCCGTAGACGTCTACGTGACAAATTCCTTTATTAAGGGAAATATTAAGGCCTACAGTGCATGCCTTATATTTTATCATATTATTGGTTCAAGGGAAGTTTAATTTGGTAGAAATGGGGGTGTGAGAATCATCAGGGGCGATCTGGTGTATCCCAATGTCGTATCCTTTCTTATTGGTAGCTTCATCAAAGAACAATTCCCATTAATGGTCCTCTTTAGATGTTTAGATAATATCTTTGTTTGGGAATTTAGAGACCCAAACATCGTCTTCTTCCATGGGGTAGTCAACAAGGTTGTTGGATATGGATCTCCCTTTCATAGCTTTCTACGTGACGTACACAATATCAAATTCGAATAGCAACATCAACCAACAGGCCATTCAGATGGGCATAACGGGTTTTTCTAGCATATTTTTGATGGGATCCATTCGGGATACTAGTCTCATGGGGAAGGCAGCATGTAGTTTCATAACTTCTGCATGACCCAGACCAGGGAGACACATGCATTCTCCAAAGTAGTGTAGTTGACTTCATACTCAGCTACTTTTCATCTGGCATAATAAATAGATCTTTTCTCACGAGATTCTTTAATGTATTGGGCTAGCAAAGCCCCAGTTGCAGTATTATAAAAGAAGGGGAAGACCTAGATGCGGAGGCATAAGCGTCGGAGGTTGGGTAAGGTAGCGTTTGATTCGGTCAAAGACTTCTTGGTAGGTCTCATTCCATACTTAAGTTAAATCCTTTCGGAGAAGTTTGAAACGGGTTCGTAGTTGGAGGTTAATGTAACACCCCGTAATTTTGAGGATTTAGTATTTAATTATTTTTGGGAGAAAATAAATTATTTAAATTGGAGGAATTTATGATTTGGAAAATTTATTTGAGTGGGAAGGATTATTTTATTTTGTAGCGACTTTAAGTTTAATTATTCGAATTTTTGTGTGTTGCATTTTGAGGTCAAAATTTGGAGAATGATATAAAATATTTAAGATGACAATTTTGAGTGCGCGATTGAGTTCGGATGGGTTGAGATAGTAAGAAAAGAGTACCCGGGGGTAACAATTGGGTCTCGGGGCATTTTTGGGCATAATCGGGCACACACGGGGGATTTGGGCCATTTTAATTAGGGCCATGTTGCCAAAAAGGGGATTAGGGGGAACCTAATTGAGGGAGTGTTGAACGAAAGTTAACACAATTCTAAACCTAGAGCTTGAGAGGGAATTAGGGGATGCAAATCAAGAGCCAATTGGGGATCTTTTGGAGTTAAATTAAGGGACAAAGCGAGTGTTCATCATCAACCATCCTCTGCACCAACGGATCTGACTCTACGAACAATTCCAGGCAAGTGGTTAACTGTTGTGATTCTTAAAATAGGTGATAACCAATTCATATCATTGTAGGTGTATATAAAAATTCATTTTGGATGTGTAACCATAATTGAAAATGGGTTTTCTAAATTAGAGTAATGGATAGATTTAATTACTCAATGGATGCTAAGTTATGAATTGGGACTGTTGAGATTGGATTGTAGGGTAAATTACAGTATGTATTGGTGATTAATTTGATTGAGAATGATGAGGTCGAATTCGATAAAACGAGACCCGGGTGAAAAACCCAAATCGGATATACCTAGAGTTATATATAAATTTGATGATAAATTAAGGTCTCTAGGATGTTTAGAACCTTTTTCTATGTGGTGGTATCGTTAGTTATGCTTGGGTTAGAACAGGGGAGGAGATAAAACCTTGGAGAAAGTCATCAATGGTGAAACAGAAGGTCGGAGAAGGAGCAGACCTGTTCGATCGATGGAAATGATCGATCGATCGATGGTCCCAGATTTTTGGCAGATTGGCTAGTTTAATATATAAAGGGAAAATAATTTAATATTTATTCCCCAACTTTTTTTTTATTGATAAATGCATATGTAGCAAAAATTCCTTAGCAATTATAAGGGGATATAGCCGAGTTTAGAAGGGTAATGATTGGATGTCTCATGGGATGAATTTGGGAAATAAATTTTAATATTAATTTCTGACCGAGGGAAAATGTTCGGGTATTGTAGTTGACTGGCACTACATTATTAAATGAATTGAGGTGTAATTAATTAATTAGGGGGCAAAATATAGAATCGGGTATTAAACGATGGTACGGTCCAAGTGAGCGAGTCCGGGTATATTGGTTGGGAGACACCAAGTATTAAATTAATTGATGTGTAAATTAATTAAATTAGAGTCGAACTGTAGACACGGGAAGGTAATAAATTAATTAAGGGGAAAATTAATTAATCTGAGTCGGACCATAGACTCGAGAATATATACAGGCCAGTGTTACGGGTTTTAGTACATGGTAAAATCGGGATATATATATATGGTGTGATGATAGTATATATATATATGTATGTACTTTGTGTGTGCTATTAAATATCAGTGGCTAGATATTTAATTAAATTTGGGTACTCTAGTGCTATTAAGGGAGGTTGCGCGATGTGGGTGAATCCCCTAGCTTGAGGAGTAGGGCGAGTATATCCCCAGGTCATAGCGTCCGTTATAAGAATGAGGGGCTTATCTCACTTCAGGTTGGAAATATTACCGCCTCCAACGTTTATGTTTTTGGCCAAGTTCGCGAGAGAGTCCGACTTGGGGTAACTAAGTTAAGTGAACACACCTGGTATAATAACACTTTAGAGGAAATCATCCAATGAGGATATACTCGGAAGGATGGATATACATTGGACACATGTGTGGATGTTGTGGTATAATTACGTATATAATAGTATAGAAAATTATATACGGGTATTAAATCCATGTTACGAGAATGAATGTATTTTATATAACTAGTGAGGCTGTTATATAGTTTGTTTAAAAAGGATAATTTATGGAAGACAAGCATGGGATTGTTGTATTATAAATTTTATGTATATGATGGCAAAAAGATTATATACGACCTTAAATACATAGGTGAGAAATTGTATTTACTTATATAACTTGTGTCACGATTATATGATATTATATTAAGGGAATTTATTAAGTTAGTGTGAGGGATAACTTATAGCCCATGAATAATAATACTTTGTTTAGCGTAGAATAGCAAGGGGAGATTATACCAGGACTAGTTGGACAGGGTAGCACAACTAGGTGGGGTTAAAGAAACTGTTAGGTGTTCACATTAATGGAGGGGTGATTATGTCCTCAAGAGGGTGTGACACTAACTTAAATATGAAGCGCATTCATACATTTTTAATTACTGCAGTTAATTCACTTGCTAAATATTTTCAAAATGTTTTGGGTTCTAACCCTTGCTATAAAACTATTTTAAAAACCTTTTAGGTGTCCAGCCAGAAGGATACCAAACTTGATATTCTATTCCAAGTACAAGTAGCTACGTCACATGTGGATACTAGCAGGAGCTTGGATTAGACGCATTGTTTATTCTTTCCTAGAGTAGGAATCATCTATCAGTTTTAGTTTTACTTAGGGCTTGTCGGCCAGACTTTTCAGTACCGTTTTCAGATCTATTTATTCAGTTGTTGGATGATTGTTATTGGATTATTTACTTTGGTGGCCAATGGTTTATTCAAAAAGTAGTTTAATTATTTATTTAGTTGATTAGATTCAGTTGTTGTGAATGGTATCCATATATTTCCGCATATTATGGTCTGGTTTAAATAAAAAGTTAAAATTTGGCACCACCCTTTTGGAATACTAGGTGGTTAGTAAGTTTTAAAAAGGTTTTCGACAGTGATGCTAAGAATAAACCACCAGGTATTCCTATTTTAATTTGATATAGGACTAATCACCCGGTATTTTATTAGGCAGGGTGTCACTGATGGTCTCAGAGCATCAGGTTCTAGTGTCCTTAAGATCTATGTGGCTTTTCACGTTTCAGCTTAGCATTCTTTGATATAGAGCCCTATTATAGGATTGTTGTATTTTATACGTATGTGCATTTACGTCCTTCTACCAATTACTTTATATTTGATGGTGAAATTATACATTTCGATTCTCATTTCAGATGTCACCCAGGAGAGAGAGAGCAAGAAGGGAAGCAGGGGGCGATGAGACTAGAGAGGCTCATCAGGAGCCAGAGTTACCACAACAACAGACAGAGATGATTTCGGCTGCACAGGTAATTGAATTAGTGGTGCAGGAAGTTGAAGTGACGATGATCGCAATGGAAAGGTACTTTCCCCGAGATCAACCACAGACGTTAGTGGTACGGATGTTCAGGCCCACCCGGGGCCATCGAAGTGGCAGCAAGTACGAGAGGTCTTTCCAAAAGGCCATCCACCAAAGTTTCGAGGGGATTCAGATATGGTGCTAGCGTGTCAGTGGAAGAGAGATATTCAATGCCACCTATACTTGGTAGATTGCAATGAGGTGCAAAAGTAAATGCTAGAAACTTTTAGGTTAGTAGGAGCAATGCTACTGTGGTGGGAGTCGATCACCATAGTTGAGGAAAGGGATACATTAACTATTGCCGAATTTTGGGTTTGGTTCGATCGCCAGTATTTCCCTCCAACAATTGAGGCCAAAATGAGGAGAAAATTCAGTGAGGTGACCGTTCAGTGGACGATTACGAGGAAGAGTTCATTCGTTTGGAAAATTTTATACCGAATGGGGTAAGCAATGAAGAAAGAAATAAGTCGAGGTTCATGGATGGGTTATTCTGGAGGATCAGGCAACATTTGATTGGTAATCCCGCATTAGTAGCTTATACATACGTCGTTAATGGAAAACTCCTACAATTCCAAGAATATCGCTTCCGCATGAAAGGAAGAAGGAGGGGAGTGTAACCCAGCCAGTCGGATAAAGAAGGAGGGAACAATACCAGTGGGGTATCCCAGCAATAGATAGAGGGACATCAGGGGTAGGATTTCCGATAGGGGAATCAGGCCAAGTGATTTAGATTTGGGGGCTATCGACAGGATGGCCAGGACTTCCGACAAGGCCAGCAAGGAAGGTATCAGTGGCAGGGTAAATTTATTAGGAGGTGTTTCGTTTGTGGGTAAGACGGACACATGAAGAGAGATTGTCCTAGGAGAGGAAAGGGTCAACTAAAGGATGAGGTTCTAGATGTACAACCACTACAACAAGTCATAGGTGCATTCGGGTAGGGTGAATTCGCTCAGGAAACGGAGGATCAACCATTGCAGCTAGAGTATGGAGGTAATTATCTTTTTATCCTATGGGAATAGGGTATGTTTTGAGTGACAGTGAGGGTGTCACAATACAATATTTATTTCACTAGATTTCGCGGGTAAGTCGAGTTTAGTGGGTGCGCTGGATGTAGCAGCCAGAGTATGTATATAAAAAAAATTTGTGGGGTAACGGAGTCCTTTGGTGTTAACCACGAGAGAGTGGAGGTGTACACTGAGAGAAGGTTTGAATTATGCGAGGGGTTACTACTTTCGAGAATTATGGGAGTAGGGTAGATGATTTTTCTAAATATCGATTGGATAGCGATGGATTTGAACTATTGTGGATAGTGATGGTAAGTTTTGGTATTCGTGACACCAGGGTATGAATGAATTTTACTAGGTCTCACCTGAGAGGGCATCTAGCGCATATTAATATGTGTGTACATATGTTGTATTGTGTGGTGCGAAATACAGATAAGGATGTCTTGTGTTATTATATTTTCTCCCGGTAAGTAGAGGTGTCTACTGAAGTGAATCAGGGTGGTTAGATTTATTTTCGAGCAGGGAGAGATAGCTCGGGGTTTATTTTGCTCAAGAGCTAGTGATAATAAGGGCGCGGTATTCTATGTTGTCTTTTGTAGCATAAGAGTAGGCGTGTATGCTTTTGTGTTAAGAGACAAGTATTTGGGGGTATGTGCTATGGACTGAGGGTCTAATAGATCTCAACGACCGACAATGTTAGGTTGTAGTGTATCGGGGGGTTCCTTGTTTGGATTTCGCTTTGCGAGATGTCCCACGCATGAAACTTAGCACAGCGTTGGGAGTGGGGAATTTTTTGTCATTAGTACATAGGTTGGGTACCTCTATTATTATTCATATGTGTGATATGAGTATAGGTTGGAAGTTATATTACGGGTTACGGCTAGCATAGTCGGGTAACTTTCGTGCGGTTGAGCATGGGGACAAGGTGTATGGGCACCCTGGTTGATTGGGGTAACTTTTGTGCGCTTAAGCACTGGTACAGGGTGTAGGGGCGCCCTGGTTAATTAAAATGCATATTTGTGTGACTCATAGTTAGAATCGGGAGAGATAGATGTAGCGAGCTTAGAGGCACAGGACTAAGGAGTGATATTCGAGGCTTGGAGCACTAGGCTTATCTTAATTTCGAGGACGAAATTCCTTTGTAAGGGGGGGAGTATGTAATACCCCGTAATTTTGAGGATTTAGTATTTAATTTTTTTTGGGAGAAATAAAATTATTTAAATTGGAGGAATTTATGATTAGGAAATTTTTTTTGAGTGGGAAGGATTATTTTAATTTTTAGTGACTTTAAGTTTAATTATTCCAATTTTTGTGTGTCGCATTTTGAAGTCAAAATTTGGAGAATAAAATAAAGTATTTCGGATGAAAATTCTGAGTGCGCAGTCTGGATGGATCGAGATAGTAAAAAAAGAGTACCCGGGGGTAATAATCGGGTCTCGGGGAATTTTTGGGCATATCCGGGCCCACACGGGGAGATTTGGCCATTTTAATTAGGTCCATGTGACAAAAAACGGGATTATGGGTTTTAAACCTAATTAAGGGAGTGTTGAACGACAGTTAACACAACTCTAAACCTAGAGCTTGAGAGGGAATTAGGGGAAGCAAATCAAGAGCCAATTAGGGATCTTTTGGAGTCAAATTAAAGGACAAAGCGAGTGTTCGTCATCAACCATCTTCTGCACCAACGGATCAGACTCTACGAACAATTCCAGACAAGTGGTTAACTGTTGTGATTCTTAAAATAGGTGATAACCAATTTATATCATGGTAGGTGTATATGAAAATTCATTTTGGGTGTGTAACCATAATTGAAAATGGGTTTTTCTGAATTAGAGTAATGGATAGATTTAATTACTCAATGGATGCTCAGTTATGAATTGGGACTATTGAGATTGGATAGTAGGGTAAGTTACAGTATGTATTGGTGATTAATTTGATTGAGAATGATGAGGTCGAATTCGGTAAAATGAGACCCGAGTGAAAAACCCAAATCGGATGTACCAAGAGTTATATATAAATTTGAAGATAAATTAAGGTCTCTAGGATGTTTAGAACCTTTTTCTATGTGGAGGTATTGTTAGTTGTGCTTGAATTAGAACAGAGGAGGAGATAAAATGTTGGAGAAAGTCATCAATGACGAAATAGAAGGTCGGAGAAGGAGGAGACCTGTTCGATTGATCGATCGATGGAAATGATCGATCGATCGATGGTCCCAGATTTTTGGCAGATTGCCTAGTTTAATATATAAAGGGAAATTAATTTAAGATTTATTCCCCAACTTTTTATTTAGTGATAAATGCATATGTAGAAAAAATTCCTTAGCAATTATAAGGGGATATACTTGGGTTTAGGAGGGTAATGATTGGATATCTCATGGGATGAATTTGGGAAATAAATTTTAATATTACTTTTAGACTGAGGGAAAATGTTCGGGTATTGTAGTTGACTGGCACTACATTATTAAATGAATTGAGGTGTAATTAATTAATTAGGGGTCGAAATATGGAATCAAGTATTAACGATGGTACGGGCCAAGTGATCGAGTCCGATTATATTGGTAGGGAGACACCAAGTATTAAATTAATTGATGTGTAAATTAATTAAATTAGAGTCGGACTATAGACTCGGGAAGGTAATAAATTAATTAAGGAGACAATTAATTAATTTGAGTCGAACCATAGACTCGAAAATATATACAGACTAGTGTTACGGGTTTTAGTACACGATAAAACCGAGATTTATTTTATATATATACAGTGTGGTGATAGTATATATATATGAATGTACTTTGTGTCTGCTATTAAATATCAGTGGCTAGATATTTAACTAAATTTATGTACTGTAGTGCAATTAAGGGAGGTTGCGCGATGTGTGTGAATCCCCTAGCTTGAGGAGTAGGGCAACTATATCCCCAGGTCATAGCGTCCGTTATATGGGTGAGGGGCTTCACTCACTTTCAGGTAGGAAATGTGACAGCCTCCAACATTTATGTTTTTGGCCAAGTTCGCGAGAGAGTCCGACTTGGGGTAACTAGGTTAAGTGAACACACTTGGTATAATAACACTTTAGAGGAAATCATCCGACGAGGGTATACTCAGAAGGATGGATATATATAGGACACATGTGTGGATGTTGTGGTATAATTATGTATATAATAGTATAGAAAATTATATACCGGTATTAAATCCATGTTGCGAGAATGAATGTATTTTATATAACTAGTGAGACTGTTATATAGTTTATTTAAAAAGGATAATTTATGGAAGACAAGCATGAAATTGTTGTATTATAAATTTTACGCATATGATGGGAAAAAGATTATATACGGCATTAAATACATAGGTGAGAAATTATATTTACTTATATAACTTGTGTCACGATTATATGATCTTATATTAAGGGAATTTATTAAGTTAGTGTGAGAGATAACTTATAACCAATGAATAATAATACGCGGTTTAGAGTAGAATGGAACGGGGAGATTATACCAGGACTAGTTGGATGGGGTAGAACAACTAGGTGGGGATAACGAAACTGTTAGGTGTGCAAATTAGTGAAGGGGTGAGTATGTCCTCAAGAGAGTGCGACACTAACTTAAATATGAAGCGCATTCATACATTTTTAATTACTGCAGTTAATTCACTTGCTAAATATTTTCAAACTATTTTGGGTTCTAACCCTTGCTGTAAAAATATTTTCAAAACCTTTTAGGTGTCCAGCCACAGGGATGCCAGACTTGATATTCTATTCGAGGAACATGTAGCTGCGACACATGTGGATGCTAGCAGGAGCCTGGATTAGACGCATCGTTCATTCTTTCCTAGAGTAGGAATCATCTATCAGTTTCAGTTTTACTTAAGGCTTGTTGCCCAGACTTTTCAGTACAGTTTTCAGATCTATTTATTCAGTTGTTGGATGATTGTTATTGGACTATATACTTTGGTGGCCGATGGTTTATTCGGCAAGTAGTTTAAGTATTAATTCAGTTGACTAGATTCAGTTGTTGTGAATGGTTTACATATATTTCCACATGTTATTGTCTGGTTTAAATAAAAAGTTAAAATTTGGCACTGGCTTTTTGGAATACTAGGTGGTTATTAAGTTTTAAAAAGGTTTTCGACAGTGATGCTAAGAATGAACCAACAGGGATTCCTATTTTAATTTGATATAGGACTGATCACCCGATATTTTATTAGGTGGGGTGTCACAGTCAATTAGCTGATAAACCGACTGATGTACTATAGTTTGCCCAGGAATCCTCAAACTTCCTTCTCCATCCGTGGTGATGGAATCTCAAGTATGTCTTTTAGCTTGGAAGGTTCTGCTTCTCTTCTCTTCTAACTGACCATGAATCCCAAGAGTTTTCTTTTCGTGAAGGGTTTATCTGCATCTGGTATTGGCGTAGTCGCTCAAAAAACTTTCAAAGGATGGGAATATGACCTTTTTGAGTATTAGTATTGATGATCATGCCGTTTACATAGACTTTGACCTCCTTATGAATAAGGTCATGCAGGATGGTTGTGGCAGCCCTTTGGTAGGTAGCCCTGGAATTCTTGAGTCCAAATGGCATGACAATGTAGCAAAGAGTTCCCCATGGGGTCAGGAAGGCGGTTTTCTCCAGATAGTCGAGGTTCATCTTGATCTAGTCCTATTCAGCAAAATCAATCGACAAATGAGTAGAGGGCATGGCTATTCGCATTTCCACGATCATGTCGATGTTAGGTAACATGTAATTGTCTTTTGAGGATGCTTTATTCAAATTTGAATAATTGACGGACATGCAGACTTTCCCTCTTAACTTCAACACAGGGACGATATTGGCGTGCCATATAGGATATTCGACTATGCAAATGAAACCCACATTTAATTACTTGTCCACTTATTCTTTGACTTTGAACGACCATTCGATGCGAGGCTTCCTTGGCTTCTATTTGACCGACTTGAATTCTGGGAATGTTGGGAGTTTGTGATGAGATATTTCCAAGTCAATGCCGGGCATGTCATCATTGTACCATGCGAATATGTCCTCGAATTATTTCAGTAGCTCTTCAAATTGCACTTGCTCATGCTCATCAAGGGTGGACCCTATCCTAATCTCGTGTTGATGGCTACCAGAACCGAGATTAATAACGACAGTCTCATCATCATTAGTTTGAAAGGAGTTATGTTATTTGTTATTCTTCTTATCAAGATCAATTAAGAATTGTTCATTTGGAAAATCATCATCATCAAAGGTTTGATTAGAATCATGACAATTCATATAAGGTACAATGAGATACTCAAAATCCTCGTTTATTTTATTTTCGAGAAAAATAGCATTGAAAACCTCACTAAAAGAGGCCTCAGTAAAATTGATACCAAAATAAGGAACAACAATATCAGGTGAAGAGACTATGATAAGGTTAATCTGAGTAGGTTGGATGGGCCCGACATTCCAGTTAACGAGAGGCATGTCAGTAACTTTGACTTAAGTGGACGGGTCTGACAATGCGACATTCGAGCAGATCATGCAGAGACTCAACCATTGTTTCTACAAATTGAATGAGTCCTCAAAATCATTTTCCTCAGAATCCTCAACAACTATCATAACTTTCTCGGTGAGAGGTAGCACTTCGTGTTGGCAATCTTCGACCCAAGAGTTGCTATCTTGAAATAATCTAGCCCTGGTTTCATCTTCTTATCGACTTGGTCATACCATAGTTTAGGGAAGATGCAGAAGGGGAAGTCTTCTCCATCCTTAATAAACCTTCCATTCAAAGAGTATCTTGATCTTTTCGTTCTTGGTCATCAGAATGCTTTTAGTTCTTCTAGTGAGGGCTAGTTACCCAAGACACATGACAGAAAGGCCTTATTTAGGACTACGGGCTCAAGAATCCCTTGCTAGTGTCACCCTATCCCCATTACGGGAATTAAGTGAATTTTATTGAACATCTGAATCACGTTGATATTACGATGCGAGTTGATTTTTGAACAGACTCGATCTTTGAAATTTTCTCCTGTTGGAATGGGAAGTGGATCAACTCTGAAGCCAGAAAGGAGCATGGAAGTTATCCCATGTTGTATCTCTAATATCAGGTTGCTAGTGCTGGCATTGTTTGTGCTGTCGTCATCTCCTAAGATGGTGATAACTTGGCCTTTGGTGAAGAATTTCAGTTTATAATGAAGACAAGAAGATATCCCTCGGATGCTGTGGAGACATGTACGACAAGGAGGAGGTTGAAACATGATGGTATGCCAATGAATAGGAACTCGGTGATAAGGTTGATAAGTCCAGCATCTACTACGAATTTTATGGACCCCATTACCTCTCGGCCAGTATTATCAAAAGCACGCACGACGGATGAAGTGGGAGTGAGATCACCGAATTTTAATCCCAAATAATTGAAGATTTTGAGATGACAAACATTGAGAGAAGATCTGTTATCAATAAGTGAGAGTGGGACCATCTTTCCTAATACTTTAATGCAGATGTTGAGGGCAGAAAATTGGTCAGGGACGATCTTCAGTATCTCTCCTTCGAAAAAAATGAGGAGTCTGGAAGAGGCCAAAGACCTAACCATGTAGAAGAAGAGACTATAGGCCCAGTGAGGAGCTTTATCAAAGAATTATAGTGCAGTTAGGAGGATATGAAAACCCTCATAGGGTGATATTATCTTGGGTTTTCCTGAGCTAGTCAAGGACTTTATTCTCTTCGATGGTCATTTCTGGCACGGGAAGTTCTTTAGTAACTCCCTTTCCTTTATCTATCTCGGTCACATGACGAAACAAATCTTTTCCAGTGTCTCCCTGAACTAGTTATGTGATTTACTGAGGCGGGTAAGAAAAAGAACCTAATGTCTTCACCTACGTCTGACTGAATGTCCACCTTATTGATTTCCCCTTACAGATCTTTGAAGGATATCATTCCACACAAACTGGCTACTAGACTGTCTTTTTCCCGACTAGGTTCATCATCTGAACTATTGAAGTCATCACGCCATTTGGTGAAAACTATGTCCACTCGAAAAGAGAAATTAATACATTCAATAACCTCTACGACTTCATCACATAAATCTTCCCACTCAGCGAGGAGGTATAGGAGTGAAGGTAAGCTTCAAAGCGTTAAGTAGCTCATTAATGCTGCAAATTTCACTTGCCTATTGAAATGCATCGACCATTATTTGTACCACATTATCTAGACTGACTTCTTCAATAGGTACCAACCATTCATCTGATTCCCAATCTTATTTTCAATCTTCCATGAGCAAGCCACTGAATTTACGACGATCAATAATCATCTCGGTGGGTAATTTGAGCCCAAACTCTAAGAGTTGGTTCAACACAACTGGTAACTCCATATCCTTCCCTTTAGATCGAGTGCAGACGACAATACATGCCCTTATAATGAGTGACAAATTTTGTTCGATGAAGCAAGTAGGGTGTAGGAGAAAATATGGGGAAACTTTGAGTGGTTTGGGTGAGATTACGGTATGATGGGTGCTTTGCTAGACATAATTTGTGAAGATAGATTAAATTATGAGTCACTCTCTAAAAATATGGCATTTGTATGCGTCGGAAGTGGGTTATAAGTGGCATTGGGCTTAGGATTATCTAGTGAGGTGATGATACACTAGTCAATTAAACTTTGGATCACATTTCGAAGGTGGAATCACTAGTTGGTAGTATGACAGATTGCTGGAAATCACAATGGGAATCAGCTATGAAATTTTTAGGGAGCGAATTTAGCAATGGATGAGGGTCCAAGGGTTTGATGAGGTTTTGGCTCAACAGGGCCTTATAGACTTTGGACAGGAGATCATGGCGTTCAATGTATTCTTTCTTGATAGTATTGGGGAGACTTTTCAGTGCCCAAGAGGTAACAATTTGGGAAATGTTATTTATGGTTGAGACTGTAGCTTTGGCAGGCTTCTCATACTTCTGAGGAGTGAATTGTCTGGTCTATTTCTTTGGCTCAGATTCAACTTTGGTAATACCTTCCTCAATTTATACACTAGCCTCCCAGAGGGCTCATAAGTGTGGGTAATACTATCTTCCTATGGATGTTCGGATATTAGGCAAGAAGTTATTCTTCACAATACTAACTTGTTCCTTCTCAAAGGGTCTGTTGGTTATGGCAACAACTTTCTCTCTCCACCTTCCTATGAAGCTACTAATTGTTTCTCTAGAGTTCTTCTTAAAAAGTTGTGGATATTTTCTCATAACCTCTAGATCCTTATTGTACTTTTATCGAGACATTAATTTTCGTATAATATTCTCCCAACTATGGATTCTGGATTCTTAGAGGGATAGAAATCAATGGAGGACACTTTTTTTCAAGGTCTGCTGGAACATCTTGGCGCTGAGCTGGGCTAAGATGGTCATCAGATCGGGATGCACATTCCGTGCTTGGTCGGTGTTCTCCATGAAGAGCTCGTGAAGGTAAATCCTAAACTCAGATGAAGTAGCAGAAGAATCAACAGAGCTTCGGGACGATTTGATGAAAGACCAAAGTCGATAGGGAGCCAGGCCAAAATCGGGTATTCAATCGACTTGAGAGGGAAAACGGTTCGAATTTAGTTTTGAAAGAGGGAGGGAGAATGTTTTTTGGTATTTTGGAAGGAGGGGAAAAAGTTTTTTGGTATATTTGATTTTTGAAAAAGAGGGAAAAAGGAGAGGAATCTCAGCATGATTATTACTAATGTTATTAATAGGTTCTCACTTATATTAGGTTTGCTTAAATGTAGAAAATATTGGACAGGATCCGAGCTCGGGAAAATAGGGTTTGAAAATATGTAAGACACGGCTGGACTTATTTCTAGGCTCATGGACGGGGTTATATTTTGAAAAAGAGAACAAAATCATGCAAAAATTTGGGCAGTATGTCGATCCGGAATTTCGGCAGAGTCTCGCATGGTAACCGACAATCTAAATAAGAGTGTCCTAGGTTTAACACCATATGAGGTTTATGCAATTGTTGGGTTAGTTAAAGGGTTACCCCCCCTTGGCATGACTTCCATGATATACCTCTTGCCTATAAGGTCAATCATTCATCGGTACATGTGGATAATCCATTTGATATACTTGAGTGTACATGAATTTCCTCACTACATACCTCGTGGGGATAAGATGTGTGAGAGAGAATTCAATATACTCAATGTACGTGAATGAGTTCCCTCCGATATACCTCCCATTGTGAGTTCGGTCTAGCGGTACGATGTGGGGGAACCGTTCGATATACATCGAAGGTACGAGGCCAATGGAATGTGAGAGGCATATCGCTTAGGATAACTGTGACCCGTAGGACTAGAACCCATAAAAAGTGAACCCCCAGTATGGGAATTTTTTTTTGTCAATATAGCCATGCTCTTGGTGATGTAGTGTGGAAAAATGCATGAGTCTTAATTAACATGTTATGGTGAGAGAGTGTTTTTTATTATTTTTTGTTGGCATAATGAGTAAAGGGAAAACTACACTAATAGGGAGCTTATAAAAGTAAATCTAGCATGGAAACTATACTACGCATGGATAAATGTGAGTGAGTATGTGACAAAGTAATATATACAAGTGAGTGTGTGTGGTAGTGAGCCTACTCATGGATCAACTTCAAGTTATGTGTAATATGTGTAAGTGAGCATATATACAAGTGTAGAAAGTGTAGTTGTGTGCTAGTTCAGCCTAAGCATGGATATTCTAAGTGGTGTTGGAACCATGTGAGTGTAAAGTGAGGCTAAGTGTAAGTGTGTGAAGTGTTCATGAAGAGTATATCCAAGTGTGTGAAGTGTATAAATGAGTGGAAAGTGATATATACATGAGAGAAAGATATACATAAAAAGGTAAATAGAGGAGAAAATGGAACATGCAGGTAGGTGCATATGCGCATATACAGAAAAGAATAACACCCATGTAGGAATAGAGTCTAGTCCTCTTAAAATTCCCCCAGTAGAGTCGCCACTGTGGCCATCCTAAGGGTTTCTCTAGAGGGTCCGGGGGAAATGCATCTCTGGAGGTGGATCCCTTATTCCTTACCCTTTTTCTTCCATGCTCGCGGGATTGTGCCCTTTATTTGGGTGATATGTAAAGATAGGGTCTTCAGCCTATTTTGCACAAAACATGCAATAGAAATGTTGTCGCCTCGAGAGAATGACATCAATGACAATACTGACGCTTGCGAAACCAAGTAGTTGATGGAACCTGGGACTAAGTTACGTAATGGGAAGGTGTTAGGAACCCATCCCTCCTTTTCGACTTCTCATGGGCATGTTTTGTGTGCTTATGTGAATAATATAAATGGATGATGAAATTACCTAATTCTCATCATGGATAAAGGAGGAGCGAGATCATCCTTAGGAGTGTTCCCAAAATTATAATTCAAGGTATGATTTAAGTGTTTACTGATTCACAAGTCGTTATAGAAGAACGATTGTGTATATCAGATAAGACATAAGCAAAAAATGATATAAAATATATATGTTATGAATATATGATAGGGGAAAAGTAACTAATGTATGTGGGAGGGATCGAGACTAGGTATTTACACAAGATGCCTACTCCCCGGGGGAATCAAAGTCCACGTAGTTCGAAGACAATACGAGATGGAGTTTAACCTATAAATCCAACCGGGTACTTTATTATGCGAGTGTGTATAGAAAAAGATGTTTTTGTGTGAGAACGTGAGATGAGAAATCCCCGTTTGGAATTTACAAGTGAACCCTTTTTTTCTTATTTTTTGGGGTTTTCAATGAAAATAAAGTATGTGCGAATTCAAATAATAAAAAGTTTGAAATTAAGGTATGTGATGAAATGAAGTAAAGTACTAATGTGAAAATGAAGTAATTAATGAAATAATGAGAGAATTTAAATACAAAGGGAAATAATTGGACTTCCTTGTGAAGACTTAAAGTGGATCTTGATTATAGATGCGCTGATCTCAAGTTGAGGTGATGGTGGTTTGAGGAGGTGGGTGGGAATTTAGTCAAAAGAGTATGAAAAGGATGGAAAAAATGTGGGAAATAGGCTTTTAAGGAAGGAACAACTATAAATTTAAGAGTGTAGACCCCACATTCTAGGACCCCCTAAGTCTCTCCTGATGTCCCTAGCACCTCTCCATTCACTACAAACCCTATGTCATACTTCGAGTACTGATCTAGAGGCCAATCGGTGCTCCCAGGACCCCTTTGACTCCGATCAACTCTATCGTCAAAGTGAAAACTAAATGAATCTTCAAAGGGCTCTAAATCCCCTTTCCAAAGGGCTCTCCATCCCATGCATGAAACGGCATAATGGTTTAGACGAATGAACCATTTTACTATCGAAATCGATTTGGAGGCCACCAGGTGCTCCCGACCCCTAATTTAACCCCAATCAAATTCATCGTAAGAGAAAAAGCTCAATGGATCCTCAAATTTCACTGAAACCCCTTTCTAACAGTTCTCCCTGTGCACGAAATGGCATAACCGTTTGGACGAACGATCCGTTTTCCATCAAAAACTAATTCGGAGGCCACCGGGCGGTCTTGAGCTCTATTTGACCAAGGGAAACTCTTCATCTAGAATGAGGCTGGATGAATCTTTTAAGTTTTCTAAATACCCTTTCCAATGGTCCACCCCGTTAATTAATCAACTTTACGGTACAGACAAACGACCCATTTTCCTCCGAAAGGTCACCGGGCACTTTTGGGTCCCGTTTGACCAAAGTTAACTCTATGAACTGATCAAAACTCTTTGGAACATCAAATTACCTCACATAAACTTTTCAACAGTTCACCTCGTGCATGATTCTAACTTACGATTTGAATGAACGATCCATTACCATCCGACGATCTCCTGTCCAAAGGACCAACGGGCATTTTTGAGACTTATTTGACCCAAAGTCAACTCCCAGACCCGAGATCAACCCAAAGTACTCTTTAAGGTCTCCGAATTAACTTTCTAACAGTTTACCGCATGCGCGATTTAGATTTATGGATTGTGTTCTATGACCATTTTTCTGGAAAAATCTGCAAAAGACTGCCGATTGGCAAGTCCATTTCCCTGCCTATCGGCAGTGTGTCTAGGGTCACCTACCGATTGTAGGGCTAGGGATATGTCGATCGTTAGTCCCCACACCCTATATAAGTAAGTAATGATGTCACTTCCAAAGAACACCTCAGATCCAACAATTTTAGTGATCTCAGCAACATTCTCCTACAATTATCGAAGTTTTCTTGTGTGAAATTCCTTTTCATCTTTCATTACCATTATTTTCATACCCAATTTAGGAAAAATCTTCTTCTATCTCATCCAACATTCATCCCAACTTGCAAAGGAGCTCATCAAGGATCAAGATCAAGATCAAGCCTCAAGTCTCCAATGAAGGTCTAAATACCCTTTTCTCTCTCTAAATTTCTTTATTTTTGCATTAGCCATATAAATTCTCAATTTAGCTTTTACTCTACATCATACACATTAACATATTATCCTTTATTAGTTATATTTCACATAGTTTATTTTCTATAAAAAAATCCAAAACAAAGAAAAAGAGGGTTACACCTATAAATTCCAACGGGATTATTCACCACAATTTCTCAAAAATAAATATCTTTTCTATACACACACATATAATAAACTCCCGTTTGAATCTATGGGATAAATCCCACCCTTGTGGTGCATGTGATCTACGTGGAATTTAATGCCTTTAAAGGCTACGTAGGCATTTCGAGCTAAAACCCGAGATTTGAGTCCAATTTTCCAATTTTCATCTTTCCCCTATTTTATCCATACATTACTCATATATACCATACTTGTGATTAATATTTGCGTTTTATCTAAAAAATATTATCGTTCCATTATAACTTTCAATATCTCGATAATCGCATATATTATATTTTCTAATTATTATTTTGGGAACTTTCCTTTTGATGACCTCACTCTATCTTTTCCATGTTATGAGTCGAACGATTCTGATCTCCATTTATATATACATGTGCACACACTTCACGAAGAAATTAAGAAAAATAGTAACATAATCCTATAAGAGACCGAAAGGGCGGGATGGGTGACTAACACCATCCCAATTCGTAACTTAGGCCCCAAACTTCTGAACTATTGGTTTCATAAGGATCAGTTTATCTTTGATGCTTCTCCCTCAAGGCGGTGACATATTCTTTTTCCTGTTTTGTACAAAATAGGCTGGCGACTACATCTCTTTACATCACCCCCCATCAATAACGATCGAAGTGCTCCTATAAAAGGGCATGAGACCTTCTCTCCCTCTCCAACCTCACGCGCAGAGCGCCGAACCCTGAGACAGAGGAAAACTGGAGGGATGGACACAATGGCGACTCTGATAGGTAATGACTTAAGAGGGATAAACTCTATTTGCATGGGCGTTATCATTTTCTATTTGTTGCGTATACACCTATATGTATGTTCCCTTTTTTTCCCTATATTATTTCAAGTATATATCTAACTCATGTTTATATCACATCTCACTTTTCACTTCATACACTTATATATACTCTCCATGTACACTTCACACTACTTACACATAGAACCACCTATATCCACATGTTGCACACACCACTTAAAAACTCTATGCTTAGGTGTCACTAGCACACACCTCCATTTATCACACTTGTATATATCCATGCTCACTCACACCTATCACACACCACTACTATATGATCCATGATTAGGTTCAATACCACACACTCACTAATAAATGCTCACACATCACTTATTCTCACATATCCATGATTAGTGTAATCTTCATGCTCCATGCTGGATTTACTTTTCATGGTACTTCTACATTCTTCCCTATTAGTATAGTGCTCATCATGCCAAATAAAAATACTCTCTCTATAATATACTAAATAAGAATCATGCATTTTGCACACTGCATCACCAAAGAGCATGACTATTGATGAAAAATTGTCCCGTAACTAGGGGTCACTTTGTGATGGGCTCTAGTCCGGCAGGTCACATTTAGCTTAAGAAATATGACTGTCACCTTCCATTGGATGTGTACCTTCGATGTAAATCGAATGGTTCCCCACGCATCGTACTGCTTGACCAAAGTCATGATGGGAGGTATATATCAGGGAACTCATTCACACACGTCGAGTATATCGAATTTGCTCTCACATGTACTGTTCCCTCGAGGTATATAGTGAGGCAATTCACGTACACTCAGGTATATCAAAAGGCTTTTCTACACATACCAATTACCCTCAAAAGAAAGACGTATATCGTAGAAGTCCTGCCAAAGGGGGAACCTTTCCACTAACCCAACAAACTGCATACCCTTATATAGGCATCAAACCTAGGGCACTCATATTTAGTTTGTCGGTTACTACCCGGAACTTTTCCAAAATGACGAGTCGACATCTCGCCCCAATTCTCGTGCGATTTTGTACTTTTTTCAAAATGGCACGCTGTCTATGAGCCTGGAAACAAGTCAAACTGTGTTTTACATATTTTTCGAACCCGATATTTCCTAGGCTAGCGTCCCGTCTGACATTGCTTTTTAATTTAGGTAAACCTGATACAAGTGAAGACATAATGATGATGATGATAATAATAATAATAATAATAATAATAATAATAATAATAATAATAATAATAATAATAATAATAATAATAATAATAATGAGACTCTTCTCTCGTTCTTCCCTCATTCCTTACAAAAAGTGTCAAAAACATTCCCCCTTTCAAAACACTAAAATCGTTTTCCTTCCTTTTATAAAAAAAATACCAATAATATTTTGTCCTTCCGTTTCCAAAAAATATCAAAAATATTTTCTTCTTTATTCTAAAAAGATTCTTCCTTTTCTCTTTAAAAAATAAATTCGAATCATTTTCCTTCTCAGGTGGATCGCATACCTAACCCTTGGCCTGGCTCCCTATTGGCTTGGATCTTCCATCGAACCTCCCCGAAGCTTCGTCAGTTCTCTCGCTACTGCCTTCGAGTCCAAAATCCACCTTCACCCACTTTCCATGGAGAACACATACCAAGTCTAAATGTGCAACCTGATTCAATGACGGTCCTAGTCCAACTTACCGCCAAGATTGACAACTTTCAAACTGAGGTTCATGAGATGAAGAAAAATTTGGTCCCTATTCTCGAAGAGCCCAAGGTCCTCTTCCCTCGTGCTCTGGGTCTGCCCGTACCGGAGCCTATTTGGGTCTCGAAAGAATTTTGACACGCTCCACATGACCCTCTTTCCAATGGGCCACTGCTAGCTCAGATCCCTATGCCAAATCTTGCCCAGCCAGGGACTAACCTGCCAGTGACCATCGATTCGAAGGAAGAAGGGTTGAATAAGGTCAAGGAGGACCTTAAGCTGTTGATTAAGAAGTTTGACCAAGTCTGAATCTCCAGGAACTACATGGATTAAACCCATATGTCTCCCAACCTAAAGAGAGGATGCCAGAAAATTTTAAGATGCCCAACATTGAAAATTTTGGGGGTAGTAGGTCCTCAATTGTCGATCTCCGAAGTTACCACAAAGACATGACTCTCATAGGTGCCTCTGAGGAAATACTGACCTATATGTTCCAACAAACTTTGAAGGAAAACTCTTTTTATTGGTTCCTATCCCTCGAGGAATCTAAAATTCGTAGTTAGGAGGATGTTGCCTGTGAATTCATGTCGCAGTATAAGTACAACAAGGAATTAACATGTTACACGCCGTGATTTAAAACTTCTCAAATAAAATATTCGAGAAACTATCAGCAATTTCATAGAAAGTTGGAGGGAGAAAGTGGCCACCATGACCAACCGACCTTCCGTAGAGGAGCAAGTTAGTATTGTGAAGAAAAAATTCTTACCCCATGTCCGAGTGACAATATGAAGATAGTATTACCCCCATTTCTAATTCGTCCAGGAAGAAGGAGTGGATATTAAAGAAATTATTACCAAGGCAAAAGCTGAGCCAAAGAAAGTATCCAAACAGTTCACTCCCAGAAAGCATGAGGAGCCTGCCAATACCACAGTATCCACCATCAATAACATCTCTTAGCCTGCCACTTCATGTCCACCAGAAAGCCACCGAGCTTCATGCTCCCCTATCCAAAGTCTACCAAGCCCTTTTGAGTCGAAATCTCATCAAGCCGTGGACTCACATCCATTACCAAACCCACTTCGCAAAAATTTCAAACTCGATGCCAATTGTGATTTCCATCAAAATTTTGGCCATACAAGTGATGAGTGTTTCTATCTCCGAAATTCAATTCAAGGTCTGATTGATTGGGTTGTCATCGCCCCACCAACCAATCCTAAGCTAAACACCACTCACAATCCACTGCCAAATAATACAAATGCTCTCTTTATAGAAAATGACCCGGAATCTGATCCATTTACTCAGATTATACCCAGTAAATAGCCCATTACACTCGTATATTCACCTGAACCCCTCAAAGTTTGACCAAAATTTCTCTGACATCCTACCTGTTTTGCCTATCATGCCCTATCACTTATTATAAGAGCATGCATTGTCATTCGTACCCATTCCTAAGGGAGGGACATGGAATTTCCAGGGGTACTAAACCAATTCCTAGAGTTTGTGATGAAATTTCCCTAAAAATGACCATTGAATGCCAAAAATTTAGCACACTAAGCTCGAAAGTGGGCTCAAAAGTTAGATAATTAGGTGGTACCCTCTGATGAAGTCAATTTAGATGATGCCGTCTAGATTATGGCAGACTTATTTCGACTGAACAATGAAATTTGTAGTATGTATGAGCTACTCGATGCTTTGAAACTACAAGGGTGGTTGGTCCCTTCACTTTTGCATCTCCCCATTTAGTGGGGGATGTCTATGAAGAGGCTGTTAAGGTCTTAGAATGTATTGACTTCTCGAGGAAGGATGACATCGTTGACACCAGATGGGAGGATAAATTTGATAGTTCAGATAAAGAGCCGATCCTAGAAACAACCCGAGGTAGATGAAGAAACAAGGTTTCTATTTTTCCCCTCTTTTGTGAATCACGTGACAATATCTGGGAGGCACTACTAGAGTTAGAACACTCAGTCTGAAATGACGGATAAAGGAAAAAGTGTTGTCGATAAACTCCCCATGCTAGAAATGATAATCGAGGAGAGTAAGGCCCTTGACCAGTGGGAGAAAACTCAGGCTAACATCACTTTGTGGGGACTTTTCATGTCTCCTAACTCAACCAAAATGCCTCGATTAAATTACTTATGGGGCCTACTATCCCTCCTTTCACCACCCCAGAAGAAGTCGTGAACTTGATCGGGCCTCTAACCTCCACTAGAATTCTCTCCACCTATGAGGAAAAAATCCCTAAGTTTGGTCCTAATCATAATTATGCTCTCAACATTTTCGTTGAGATCATGGGGAAGACAGTCCCACTTTTGCTCATCGACAATAACGGATCAGCACATAATGTTTGCCCTTTAAGAGCCCTCAACTTCCCGATCTTAAAATGAAGCGACCTTGCTCAAACTTTTTCTGCAACGCATGTTTCTGATAATACTCACCGAGAGGTGATGGGATCCATAAAGCTTACAATAGGGGCTGACCCTATTAATCCCGTTACTAAATTCCAAGTCATCGACATAACGACTTGTTTTAACCTATTTCTCGATCGATCGTGGCTTCCCAGCATTAAGGTGGTATATTTCTCACTCCACCAGAAATTGAAGTTCTTTGCCAATGAGAAGATCATCACCATCTTGTGCGATGATGATAATAGTGAGAACGTAAGAACTAGTAATTCGATACTAGAAATATGACATGGGTTGAATGACATGCTTATTTCTGGCTTCCGAGTCAAACAACTTTCACTCCCAGCAGGGGATAATTTCAAAGATAGAGTCTGTCTAGAGCATAGCCCTCATGATAATGTCAACGTGATGCAGATGTTCAAGAATACGAAATTCATGCCCGAACTGGGGCTAGGACGAAACAATAGGGAATACTGGAAACCATAGTATTGAAGAAGGCCTTTCCTCCATGTGGCCTGGGTTATGAACCATCATCAGAGGAACTCAAAATGCTCCACCAACCTCAGTTGAAGAGAAGGCTAGAAAGTGCCAAGATTGTCTCAGGAGATTTCTTAAACGCGAGATTCATCAAAGAGGGTTAATATTTTCCCTTTTGTGTCTTTCCTGAACTATGGTATCATAATGTGGACAAGATGATGAAGGTAGGGGTGGAGATCTTCTTCCACAAGAGTTACTTATGGGCATTGAGAAGACTACAACTGTTACTGAGGATTCCAAGGGAAGTGACCCCGAGGACTCATTCAATTTGTAGACACTGGGGCTAACACTCTGCATGATCCACTCAAGTGCTAGCTCATCAGATCCATCCATCCTGATCAAGACTATTGACGCACCCCTCCTCAACTGGAATGCTATAGCAGTTCCACTCGCTAAATTACAACACAACCCATATGTTTATCCTATTTATTTTTCTTTTTTTTCTTCCTCCTTTTTCTTATCACAATGTAATCAAGATCTCCTTTGACGAGGTTCATAACGCTATTTTTCCCAAGAATGAAATAAACAAAGATTTTGAGTATCTTGTTATGCCTTATATTAATTTTCGTGATTCTAATCAAACTCTTGATGATGATAATTTAACAAATGAATAATTATTTACTGATCTTAACAAGGTTAATAACACACTACATAACCGCGTTCAAATTAATTAAGATGAAACTTTTGTTATTATTCTCAGTTCTTGTAGCCAATAGTGCGAGATTAGGATATGGTCCACCCTTGATGATCATGAGCCCCCACAACTCGAAGAACTACTGAAGGTTTTTCTGGACATCTTCACATGGTCCTACGATGACATTCCCGACATTGATCTCGAGATCGCTCAACACGAGATTACAACTCTTTCGAAATACAAACCGGTCAAATAGAAATTGCGAAAGCTCCGCACTAAATGGTTGCTTAAGGTTAAAGAGGAGGTGGTCAAATAGTTAAATGTAGGCTTCATCCAGGTGTTATTTAACATTGTACCCGTGCCAAAATCAGGAGGAAAGGTTCGCATGTGCATTGATTATCGATATTTGAATAATTCCTCTCTAAAGGGTGATTACCCGCTACCCAATATCGACATGATTATGAATAACATGACCAGTCACACTCTTAAGCCATTTGTTGATGGGTTTTTCCAGATACAATTAGACCAAGATGTACCCTAATCATCAAGAAAAAAATGCATTCATCACCCTCGGGGAACCTTCTGTTACATAGTTATGCCATTCGGTGTCAAAAACTCAGGGGGTACTTGTCAAAGGGCTTCCACAACCATCTTGGATGATCTGATACACAAATAAGTCGAGGTCTATGTGGATGATATGATTATAAAGTCTACAACTCGAGAAGGTCATGTTGTCTCTCTTTGAAAGTTTTTCGAATGACTGTGGTAATACCATATGTGACTTAACCTGCATAAATGTGTTTTTGACATTACCACAAAAAAACTATAGGGTTCATGGTTATTAATAAGGGGATTGAAGCAGATCCTACCGAACTGAAATCCATGCTCGAAATGCCAGCATCCCAAATGGAGAAGGGAGTTAGGGGATTCTTAGGAAAATTATAATATATCACCCGGTTCATCAGCTAATTGATTTCTATTTATGAACCCATCTTTAAACTCCTCTGAAAAAATTCTACAAAAGTCTAGAATGAAGCTGTTCAAGAAGCCTTTGATCGAATCAAGTAGTATCTAACCCGACCTCCGGTACTCATGCCACCGCAACCTGGTCTCCCTCTACTCCTCTACTTTACCATGATAGACACTACAGATCGAGCTCTGCTATCCCAATACATTGAAGAATCCCATAAAAAAGGTCCATATACTATGCCATTCGCAAGTTGGTCGAATACGAAGTCATCTACACTGCCTTTGAGAAGGAATTTGTCGCCCTTGTCTAGGTCACTTAAAAATTATGGCACTACATGCTCTGCTTTCCTATCAGACTTGTGTAGTGAATGGATCCAATCAAATACTTTCTTAATAAATCCGCCTTATCTAGCCGGATGGCCCAATGGTTGATGCTACTAGTCAAATTCGACATTGTGCATGTCACGCAAAAATTGACGAAAGGGAGAGCTATCTCTAACAACCTTGATGACTACCCCATAAAAGAAGCCGACGTTTTGGATTTCTGAGTTCCCAAATAAAGATATCCTTTGCACCTCTCAGGAATACCTTTGGTGGGAAATTTTCTTTGACAGCGCAGCCAATAAAAAATGGTATGACATAGGGATACTCATGATCTCCCTTGATGATTATCACACTCCCATTAACATTAAGATAGATTTTCCCTACACTAATGCCATAAACAAATATGAGACATGCACATTTGGCCTCAAAGTATCTCTAGAAAAAGGGATCCAATGCCTAGATGTCTACGAGGATTCAACCCACATCATCGACCAGGTCCTGAGAAGTTGGAAAGTCAAGAACAAGAAACTCCTACCCTTCCACGTCCACCTAGAAGAGATGGACTACTAATTTCAAGACATCACCTTCCACTACTTGCGCTGAATACGGAATAGCTTGGCCAATGCCCTTGGTACTTTAGTCGTCATGGTTGACATACTTGAAGGAATAATGACGTCCCCTTTTTTAGTCCAAAAGAAAGCTAAACCAACCCACTGCTAGTGCATTGAGCTCATCATAAGAGAGGAATCCAATATGACCGATTGCTGGTATTTTGATATTTAGCACCTCTTCAAGCATGGTAAGTACCCCTAGGATTCTAACAAGAAAGATCGCGCAACCCTCTGCAAGCTTGGTGCCCAGTATATCATCTGCAATAAAGCATTGTTTAAGAGAAACTTTAATGGAACCCATTTACATTGCATCGCAGGGGATGACATTAAATAAATGATGCAGAAGATTTATAGTAGGGAGTGCAGACCCCACATGAATGGCCATATGCTCACCAAGAAGATTATCTGGCTGGTTTACTATTGGACTACCATGGTTCAAGATTGTTTTGCCTATATTCAAAGATGCCTTAAATGACAAATTTTTTCCAATCTCCATCACTTGCCTCCACGGGAATTATACAACATGACTTCTCCATGGCCATTTTCGATATAGGGCGTCGATATCATAAGAAAAGTTACATGATTAGGCATATATTCTTCTAAATTTATCCCCTTAATTTTGTAGCTTTTAGCACCTAGAATAATGTAATTCGTATTGATTTATCTTATTTATATGCTACTAACAATTCCCATACGGTGCCTTGAGTTTTGTGTATTTTTCATGCCTTTTAGAGGTATTTAATTTAAGTGAAGAGAAGAGGAATCCAAAGCTGAGAAATCAACAAAGGAAGGAAAGTAAGAGGGAAAAATAGTCATTTCACATCTAGAGTTTGAATGAGGGACCAACATGAAAAATGAAGACCTCGTGTCTACAAGCACATAGGAAGAAACGACATCCCAAACCGAGCCCTGGATCAGAAGTTATGGAGATTAAACGATGAGAGAAAATCAAAAGAAAAGAAGACAAAGAAGAATTTCAAATCCGAACGGGACTGGAGAAGACAAGTAGTGAACCGATCGGAAGAAAGTCAGTCTCTGAATAAATTTCACCACTGGATCGGATCGAATATAGACAAAAATGAACTGATCCGAAAGAATAATGACTCTGAATGAAATTGGCTACCAGACCGATCCGGGTGCAGAAGAAAATGAACCGGTCCGATGTCTTGAAGATCCATGAATAAAATATAGTACCGAACCGATCTAATTTCAGAAAAAAATGAACCGATCTGGATTATGCCACCAGACCGAACCGAAAAAGTCCCACCGGACCGATTCGGTTGAGATTTTCCCAGACTTTTTGTTTCCAATTTAGATTTTTACTTGTTTCAAACTCTTGTAAATTTTGAAGTGTATTTATTTATCTTATTGTCAGACATTAGGATGTTCGAATTTTATTATTTTTAGAGGGCTCTTGTATAAAAGAACCGTAGTTTTGAAGTTTTGCAATTAATTTAAGATTCAAAGTTTATTTCCAGATTTCCTTATTGCAAGTAGCATTTAATTTCTGCTTTCAATTTCTTTCGTAGTTAGTTAGATTAATTCTTAATTCCTAATTTTAAATACTTAATAAAAAAATTTCTTCTAAAAATTTCCAAAATAGTTATGAATTCCTGCACATTAAAACTTGTGTTTTCATTTAATTTAATCATGTCCGACTAAGTTTTTAAGGGTTGGGGTGCATTAACCCAACACGATGTAATTTACGTATGTAGAAAATAGGGTTTGAATAGAATTTTAAGTGAATTGTGTTGTGTACTACACACAACCGTCTTAGAACTTTTAACCTCATTTGCCCTAGGTAACCGGGGTGTTTAAGGATGCGATGCACGTGTTAGCTATTTAACACTGCTTTATTTTTACCTTTGATTATGTATGATGCGGGCAAGTACCCTCATATATATAATGCTTAGGATTACTAAAGACAGGGTTCAATTAAATTTCCAATTCAAAATCTAGCATTCTATATGGTAAATGTAGTAGGGTTTGGGGGATTGTAACCCAACCTATCTTTCCTTATTCATAGTTAATTTATTCAGTAGATTTTTTCCTTTGCACTTAGTTTAGTTGTTAATTAACTTGCATTCACATTTAGTTAGTATATTTTCTATTCATCTTAATCACCTTTTCCATTTCTTTCGAGAGTCAACTTTAGGGTTAATCATCTTTTAATGTCGTTATGATTCTTTGTACTAGTTACCTATGGAGATGATCCCTACTTAGTGGGTTTATTACTAATGCGACAGGCTTGCACTTGAGCCTATATCAGCACGCACACTAGATACACATTTGTGGTCGCATCAAGTTTTTGACACCGTTGGCGGGGAATTAGGTAGACTTTAGGTTAGTAGATTAAATCTTAAAATTTGATTCCAAAAATTTAAAAAGCCAAAAAAATTAAAAATCTAAAAACAATTAAAAAAATAAAAAGAATTAAAAAGAAATCTTCTCTCAAGATCCCTTTCATGAAAAATCAAGAACGAAGTCCTCAAAACACTGCAATAAGAATCCACAAAAATCCCATCGTT
This sequence comes from Sambucus nigra, assembly GCA_949130495.1. Taxonomy (NCBI): domain Eukaryota; kingdom Viridiplantae; phylum Streptophyta; class Magnoliopsida; order Dipsacales; family Adoxaceae; genus Sambucus; species Sambucus nigra. The sequence continues at coordinate 121,438,745 of OX422223.1, forward strand.
GAGTATAATTTCGAAAGCCCCCATACCCCTCACGTTCCACAATTCTGGGCTCCACCTCCTACCCCTCCAAACTCCATCACCAGTCACACGCTGAGTCACACGTCTAGAACACTGAGTGAGGATTTTGAGTCCATTGGAGAGAGAGCCAGGTCGGATATTGCTAGTTTCGGTACGAGTGAGGGAAACCTACTGTATCGTCCCATGAAAGAACTCCTCTTTCCCGAGCGAACTGTCACCCCTGGTTGCATTTTACTCCTGTATAATGCTGGTTAATTACACTTCCGTAATGGGATGATACAAATTCTCCCAACATTTCATGGCATGGATTTGGAGAAACCATATCTCCATATCCGAGAGTTCGAAGAGGCGTGCGAAACCTTTAGTGATCAAGCTTGCACACAAGATGTCGTTCGCCTAAAGATTTTTCCTTTTTCCTTAAAGGATAAGGCTAAGACCTGGCTTTGGTCTTAACCCCGAACTCGATCATATCATGGAAGGGTATGGAATCCAAGTTTGTTTCAAAGTTCTTTCCACCACATAAAACCAACTATGTCAAGGCTCATATTCAAGCCTTTCTACAAAGAGATAATGAGCCGTTTGATAAGTGTTGGGAATGATTCCAAGAGTTATTTAACGCTTGTCCCCATCATGGATTTGAGAAATATCACCTTATCTCTTTCTTCCATCACGGGCATACAATAATGTCTAAACAACTTGTTCAAAAAATGTGTGAAAGACCATTTTAGGAATTAGATACGAGTGATGCTGAGGCTCATCTAAAGTTTGTCATCGAGACTACTCAAGCATGGGACACATCCGATCCTAATGCCCAATACTGACCACGACAAGTGTCCAATACTCCTTCTATGTTCGGTCTATATTAATTGAATCATGATACCGTGGTAGACCGATGACTTTATCAATTTGAGAAGAGTATGAGGGACCTACTTGAGGTACGACTGAGAGAAGTTACCGAATTCACCCGTGCTATGAAAGAAGAGGTATGTGATATTTATGAGGTGGGCCATTCAATAAAGGAATGTCCGATGATACCCGCTTACAAAGCCATGATTATCGAGTAAGTAAAAGCAATATGTGGGTTTAAGGGAAATTTTAACCCCCCCATGGGAACTCGTTCAACCCTTCGTGGAGAAACCATCCCGATTTTAGCTATGGTAAACAACAAGCTGCGTTTAATACACATTCACATGTTGTCCTACTTACACCCCCTCCTCAATTTCTGCAAGTGCCATCTATGAAAGCTCTACCTCTAGGACCATAGATTACCCCACCGCGGAGGACTCTTAATGAAAACTTAACTAAGTTCATCCAATCTCAAAACGCAACCAATGCTAAGTTTGAGTGCATGTTCACTGAGATGAATACGAGTATCTCTAGGTTGCAAGCATCCTTAAGTGTCCATGAGAAGGGTAAGTTTCTGGCCCAAGGCCAAAGACTGCCCCAAGGTCAATTTAGTGTTAGTGATACATCCCATGAGAATCCTGAGAAATGTAATGGAATTACCACTCTGTGTAGTGGAAGAGTAGTTGATTTGTCACCTCTTCCATGCGCTAAGCAAAATGAAAATGAGATTTCACCTGACACGAAAGAGGCCGAAGATGTCCCCGTGAAAAAGAGTGGTAATGATGACACCGGTGGGCTAGAAGTGGTGGTGAATGATGCGAGGGGAACCGAGTGTTCGTGTAGGGACACTGTCGTTGATTTCGTCTCCCGTTCTACATGCAAAAACCTAACCTACAACTACACTTGCAAGGCAAGCACAACGGTAAGTCGGGTATCGTAAGAAATCCATAGGGAGAGATTAAATTTTGGATTTTAGTTGCTTTAAAACTTCAAGAATAAAAGTGTAAAAAAACTAAAAGAAAAGGTGATGGTTGGGAAAGGTGAATAAAGAAAAAGAGAAGTTACACTACGCAAAAGTAAAGCGAGGATTGGGATCGCTTCCTACCACATGGATAGATACAACTACTAATCAAGATTCCGGCTCGAAAGCAATTTAATCGCCCATTTACAATTACGCATAAACATCACACAATAAGGAATTTAACCCAAAGTTGCGAGATTAAACATTTAATAAAAAATGATCACATGCAGATTAAATTCAGATTGTCGCAATAAACATTAAAGTTGCGTGAAAAATAAAGTTAAACGCATAACAATCTAACTTTAATACACGCAGTTTCGATTAAACGCAAGTTTACACAAAACTCTAACTTTCGAGGTCCAAACCCGTAAATGGTGGAACACAACCCCGACCCTCTTTATCTAAGGGCAAGACATGGAAATAAAGTAAATTAAACTACAACTAAACTAATTACAACAAGAAATAAATTAATGTACGCAAGAAAGTAGAGAAAGAAAGTAAATGAAAGCATGGAAATTAAGTAAGACAACTAAATTAATGTAATTAAATTAAGGTACAACATACAAAACAAAGAGTATAAGAGAGGAGTAGGGAAAATCTCCCTTTACAAAACCCTAAAATCTAAGACAAAATGGAGATATATTTTCTCCCAAATGAGAGAAATGAGTTATATACAAAATATCCCATGCAAACTTGTAAATAAAGGGAAGAAAAACAAATATCTGCAGGTCCGAATTGATTCGAAATTGGGCGAATCGATTCGGATGGAAAATATCTCGAGGCTTCCAAAGGGGCGAATCGATTTGGCTGAAATCCAAATCGATTCGGAATGGGGGGAGAACCGATTCGGCTAAAATCTGAATCGGTTCGGAATGGAAGAACTGGCACTCTGTCTCAACCCGAATCAATTCGGATGGTCCGAATCAATTCGGACCTACAGGTCTTGAATCCTTCCCCTATTTTTGGTTGGATTGAAATTCTCTTTCGTTCAAAAGGACAGAACTTCTTCGTTCGGGCTTGGAATAGCGCACCATTTGCGGCCACACAAATCTTTCGAGGAGGGCTACAACTTCCGTGAATACATTGGGCCAGTTGCCCAAATTGTGAAATGACTAAAATTCCCTTGCGCATGCGGTTATGTACGGAACTTCACCGGAATACGTTCGAACTTCATACTAAGCATCCAAATACCTTCAAAAGCTCAATTAACCCCTTCAAAACATGTTATCATAGAAATATGAGGTTGTCTAGTTAACGAGCATAAATATAGGGATTAAGATACTCGAGGGGGCTAATAACGTGTAGGTTAACGGGTGAAATACGTAATATTTGCGTCGTATCATACCCCCTAACTTACACATTTCTAGTCCCTAGCAATGAAATAGGAAACAACAAGAACTGCAAGAAAACCAAAAATAGGACACAAGTATAAAATGAGATGAAAAATAAATAAAAAGATAAGGCCACTTTTGCGGGCGAACGATTGCATTTAGCATATGCAATAAGCCGTTAAACCCTTAGGTTACCTTAGTGGATGAGTGTCGTCTCGTGAGGGTTTTCAGGGATGATACCCACAAACATCAAATGGTTTCCTCAAAATATGCCCAACCCAACAAGAGATAAACTCAACAACAACGAAAAAGATTTTAAACATGTTATTAGCATATTGAACGAATTCAAGCTAAAGTCCGTTGTTATTAACAGGTTGAATGCACCTCATAGAATTGAAACGTTAAAAGTGGGAGGGGGAGCACACATGGAAAGTATGATTTGGCAAAAACTTAAATAAACTGAATAAACATAAAGTAAGCATATATTCAATCCTCACGGGCATTATACTCATTAAGTGAATCCACTCGAAACAGGGAGGTAACACACGGAGCATGCGGGCATAAAGAGTAAATGTAAATGGAAACTATGCCGCGCACATGGCACAAATGAGGAACGCTATATAGGAAATTAAAAACTTGTAATATCAATGAAAGATATCGCACATTAAAAGAGGCTAAATGCATTTTCACAGATTATCAAAACTATTATGACTTTTAAATTAAATGCACCCTAAAGATCACATAGGACTTGTATAGGGTTGTAATGTAGGCTAGGATAGGGTACGAAGCGAAGGATATATGTATGGATTCAAAGTGTTCGGAGATGAAAACTTGGAATAATGGGAAGAATGTGGGTAATTAAAAAATTCGAAAACAAGTTCCAAAACAAGCATTAGATGTGCAATGGGTGAGTAACAAGGATTATTGAACTATACACAATATTTACAACTTTCTTTTTTCTTTTCTTTTCTTTTCTTCTTTTTCTCATGTTTTCTTTTTCTTTTTTGCTTTTTCTTTTCTTTTTCACTACTTTATTTCTTTTCTCACTCTCACATGCTCATATTGCAACCACACTACAATATGGTTCATTCAATCCCAAGTATCATTCCAAACAAAGGTATGCAAGGTAATATGTATGGTGTATAACTCCAATTTGGAGTTGGTTATGGGATTTTGGGTTATGAAAAGAAAGGCTATATTTAGGCTCAAAGGGGTTGATTTGGAAAACATATAAGGTTAGGTTATGTCTAATATGGGCGAAATAACAAAGATTGCCTATGATCACTTCATAAAGTTTACGCAATTCTCGAGTCAAAATAATATATGAAAATGATGCTCAAGTAACACATTTGAAGATATACACTCAATTAATGAACGAGCAATGAAAGAATATAGATATCACCGAAGAATTCAACGTTTTCAAAGATGAAAGAATACTGTATAACACTCACAAATGACGAAACATACAAAGCTTACTCGGTGCAAGTATATACAATGCAATAAAAGATTCCCGAGTTATAAAAATCTTAAACAAAATCAATTAAGTAAGAAAAACGCATGTGCTCATGGCATAGAGTTTAATTCGTGAAGTTATTCATAATATCAATGATTTGAGGACTAAAGTCTAATAACTTTTAAACTCAAGAACATGCATCGTTGAGTTGTCTATTGGATCGGGCAATTATTAAAATTTATCATCGGAAACAAGGCAAAATGCCCAACAAAGGAGAAAAAAGAAATATAATATTTTTGATTTTTTTTTAATTTTTAACAAAAAGCATACTAAGTAACTAACAAGTAAGCAAATCAATGGACTATACATGAAATGGATAGAATATCCTACACCCCCTAACTTAAATGTTGCATTGTCCTCAATGAGCATTAAGAACGCAACACAAAGAGAGGAAAATAACGATATTACCCAAAATTGGGGCGATCTCCATAAGCGCGAGTCCAAAGGAATTTACAAAACAAGTTAGTATCGAACATAGAAAAAACAAATAACAAAAAGTTAACTAATTACACTAGACTAAATAAAAAGTAAAGAATGAAAATTAAAAAGCTAACTATTTACAACGTACTATTTAGGCTTCACTCTAACTATACACTAGAAGTCTAAATAGCTGAGGGTCCACCCAAAAAGGGATTTGACTTTGAAAGATCAATGGTGGACCCTCTAAAGCCAACATGCATCTTGAAAAATAATAATTTCGTTTGAAAAACGGAAGGCATGTGTAAGGCGTAAGAAATGAACCATCGCCAATTATCAATTTTGGGCGGATGATGGGGGATTTTGATAAAACGGGTGACAGGACCACATTGATCTCGGGAAAATGGAAATCACATCCCCAAGGTTCTTCAATTGGAAGGGGAGGTGGGGCTAGTTCAAGTGAATATCCCATGAAATGAACCATCTCAAAATAACATTCTCGTTCAAGAATCGGATCAAAATCCTCAAGACTTTCAACTGATTCTTGAGATAAATTTAATTGTTCGGGAATAGTAGGGAAGAAAGGAAAAGAACGACCATCAACCTCAATACAATCGAAAGCATTAATCAGAGGTTGAAAATTGAAAGTACTAAATCTTGGCTCACTCTCAATTATTTCCTCATCAATAAGGGGTGGAGGTGAAATGCAAGTTTCAACCACAACCCGATTTTGTGAAGAAATGATCTCATCGAGTATAGCATCATTTGCCAAAAACCAAGCTTGAGAACTTTCGGATTGGTCATTGAATTTCTTAATCATTAACTCATAATCAAACCCACAAGAAGACATAACATCTTCTTGTGCGGGTTTCTAATAGCTAATTGATTCCCTGCATTCCAGATTACCCTCACAAGGCGATTAAGGATTACTTACATATGCTTGAATTTCACGCTCAATGCACTCATCTTCAAGAATTTGTAGGCATTCTTTCATTGTTTTGGGATTATAGCTTGGAAAACAATTCTCATAACAATTAAGGTTATCTAAAGAGTTATAGCAAGACATTTCAAAATAAGCTATTCAATCGAGGCGACGAGCACCAAAATTTCAATTTCTCAAAAAAATCTAGCACAAGTCAAAAATAAAGAATACAAATATGAATGAAAGAAATACTACGAAATAATAAAATAATTACTATCTAAAACTCACTCCCCAGAAATGACGCCATTTAGATGCGAGGGGAACCAAGTGTTTGTGTAGGGACACTGTCGTTGATTTCAGCTCCCGCTCTACATGCGAAAACCTAAGCTACTACTACACTTGTGAGGCAAGCACAACGGTAAGTCGGGTATTGAATGAAATCAGCAGGGAGTGATTGAATTTTAGATTTTAGTTACTTTAAAACTTCAAGAATAAAAGTTCAAAATAAATGAAAGAAAAGGTGATGGTTGGGAAAGGTGAATAAATAAAAAGAGAAGTTACGCTACGCAAAAGTAATGCGAGGATCGAGATTGCATCCTACCACACGGATATAAACAATTACTAATCAAGATTACGGATCGAAAGCAATTTAATCGCGCATTTCCAATTAAGCATAAACATCACATAATAAGGAGTTTAACCCAAAGTTGCGAGATTAAACATTTAATAAAAAATGATCACACGCGGATTAAATTCGGATTGTCACAATAAACACTAAAGTTGCGTGACAAATAAAGTTAAACACATAATAATCCAACTTCAATACATGCAGTTTCGATTAAACGCAATTTTACACGAAACGCTAACTTTCGAGGTCCAAACTCATAAATGGCGGAACACAACCCCGACCCTATTTATCTAAGGGTAAAACATGAAAATAAACCTAATTAAATTACAACTAAACTAATTACAACAAGAAATAAATTAATTTAGGCAATAAAGTAGAGAAATCAAGTAAATGAAAGCATGGAAATTAAGGAAGACAACTAAATTCATGTAACTAAAGTTATGGTACAACTTACAAAACAAAGAGTATAAGAGAGGAGTAGGGAAAATCTTCTCTACAAAACCCTAAAATCTAAGACAAAAATGGAGATATATCTTATCCCAAATGAGAGAAATGAGTTATATACAAAATATCCCATGGCAAACTTGTAAATAAAGGGAAGAAAAACAAATATCTGCAGGGCTGAATCAATTCGGAATTGGGTCGAATCGAATCGGATGGAAAATATCTCGAGGCTGCCTAAGGGGTGAATCGATTCGGCTGAAATCTAAATTGATTCGGAATGGAAGAATTGTCACTCTGTCTCAACCCGAGTCGATTCAGATGGGCCGAATCGATTCAGACCTACAGGTCCTGAATCCTTCCCCTGTTTTTGGTTGGTTTGAAATTCTCTTCCGTTCAAAAGGCCATAACTTCTTCGTTCAGGCTCAGAATTGTGCACGGTTTATGGCCACGCGAAGCTTGCAAGGAGGGATACAACTTTCGTGAAGACATTGGGTCGGTTGCCCAAATCGTGAAGTGACTAAAATGCCCTTGCGCGTGCGATTATGTACGAGACTTCATCGGAATGCCTTCGAACTTCATCCTAAGCATCCAAATACCTAGAAAAGCTCAATTAACCCCTGAAAAACATGTTATCATAGAAATTCGAGGTTGTCTAGTTAACGAGCATACATATAGGGATTAAGATACCCAAGGGGATAGTAATGCGTAGGTTAACGGGTGAAATTCGTAATATTTGCGTCGTATCACACCCCCTAACTTACACATTACTAGTCCCTAGCAATGAAATCGGAAACAACAAGAACTACAAGTAAACTAAAAACAGGATACAAGTACAAAATGAGATAAAAAAGTAATAAAAAGATAAGGCCACTTTCGCGGACCAACGATTGCATTTAGCATATGCAATAAGCCGTTAAACCCTTAGGTTACCCTAGTGGACGACTGTCGTCTCGTGAGGGTTTTAAAGGAAAATACCCACAAACATCAAATGGTTTCCTAAAAATATGCCCAACTCAACATGAGATAAACTCAACAACAACGAAAAAGATTTTAAACATGTTATTAGCATATTGAACGAATTCAAGTTAAAGCCCGTTGTTATTAACAGGTTGAATGCACCTCATAGAATTGAAACGTTAAAAGTGGGAGGGGGAGCACACATAGAAAGTATGATTTGGCAAAAACTTAAATAAACTGAATAAACATAAAGTAAGCATATATTCAATCCTCATGGGCATTATACTCATTAAGTGAATCCACTCGAAACAGGGAGGTAACACACAGAGCATGCGAGCATAAAGAGTAAATGTAAATGGAAACTAGGCCTCGCACATGTCACAAATGAAGAACGCTATATAGGAAATTAAAAACTTGTAATCTCAGTGAAAGATATCGCACATTAAAAGAGGCAAAATGCATTTTCACAGATTATCAAAACTATTATGACTTTTAAATTAAATGCATCCTAAGATCACATAGGACTTGTATAGGGTTGTAATATAGGCTAGGCTAGGGTACGAAACGAAGGATATATGTACGGATTCAAAGTGTTCGGAGATGAAAACTTGGAATAATGGGAAGAATGTGGGAAATTACAAAATTGGAAAACAAGTTACAAAACAAGCATTAGATGTGCAATGGGAGAGTAACAAGGATTATTAAACTATACACAACATTTACAACTTTCTCTTTCTTTTCTTTTCTTCTTTTTCTCATGTTTTCTTTTGTTTTCTTTTGCGTTTTGCTTTTTCTTTTATTTTTCACTACTTTCTTTCTTTTCTCACTCTCACATGCTCATATTGCAACCACACTACAATATGGTTCATTCAATCCCAAGTATCATTCCAAACAAAGGTATGTAAGGTAATATGTATGGTGTATAACTCCAATTTGGAGTTGGTTATGGGATTTTGGGTTATGAAAAGAAAGTCTATATTTAGGCTCAAAGGAGTTGACTAGGGAAACATATAAGGTTAGGTTATGGCTAATATGGGTGATATAACAAAGAGTGCCTATGATCATTTCATAAAGTTTACTCAATTCTCGAGTCAAAACAATATATGAAAGTCATGCGCAAGTAACACATTTTAAGACATACACTCAATTAATGAACGAGCAATGAAAGAATATAAAGATTACTAATGAATTCAACATTTTCAAAGAGGAAAGAATGTGTATAACACTCACATATGACGAAAGGTATAAAGCTTACTCGGTGCAAGTATATACAATGCAACAAAAGATTCCCGAGTTATTAAAATCTTAAACCAAATCAATTAAGTAAGAAAATGCATGTGCCCATGGGATAAAGTTTAATTCATGAACTTATTCATAATATCAATGATTTGAGGACTAAAGTCCACTGACTTTAAAATCGAGAACATGCATCGTTGAGTTGTCTATTGGATCAGGCAATTATTGAAATTTATCTTCGGAAACAAGGAAAAATGCCCAACAAAGGAGAAAAAAGAAAGAAAATATTTTTGAATTTTTTTAATTTTTAACAAAAAGCATACTAAGTAACTAACAAGTAAGCAAATCAATGGAATACACATGAAATGGATAGAATATCCTACACCCCTAACTTAAATGTTGCATTGTCCTCAATGCGCATTAAGAACACAACACAAAGAGAGGAAAATAACGATATTACCCAAAATTGGAACGATCTCCATGAGCGCGAGTCTAAAGAAATCTACAAAACAAGTTAGTACCAAACATAGCAAAAATAAATAAAAAAAAGTTAACGAATTACACTAGACAAAATAAAAAGGAAAAAAAATAAGAAAGAAAGAAAATTAAAAAGGTAACTATTTACAACCTACTATTTAGGCTTCACTCTAACTATGCACTAGAAGTCTAAATAGCTGAGGGTCCACCCAAACAGGGATTTGACTTTGAAAGATCAATGGTGGACCCGCCAAAGCTAACATGCCTCCCGAAAAATAATAATTCCATTTGAAAAACGGAAGGCATGTGTAAGGCGTAAGAAATGAACCATCGCCAATTATTAATTATGGGCGGATGATGGGGGTTTTGGATAAAACGGGGGACAAGACCACATTGATCTCGGGAAAATGGAAATCATCTCCCTAAGGTTGTTCAATTGGAAGGGGAGGTTGGGCTAGTGCAAGTGAATAGCCCATGAGATGAACCATCTCAAAATAACATTCTCGTTCAAGAATCGGATCAAAATCCTCAAGACTTTCAACCGATTCTTGGGATAAATTTAATTATTCGGGAATAGTAGGGAGTAAAGGAAAAGAAGGACCATCAACCTCAATACAATCAAAAGCATTAATAAGAGGTTGAAAATCGAAAGTGCTAAATCTTGGCTAACCCTCAATTATTTCCTCATCAATAAGGGGTGGAGGTGAAATGCAAGTTTCAACCTCAACCCAATTTTATGAAGAAATGATCTCATCAAGTATGGCATCATTTTTCAAAAACCAAGCTTGAGAACTTTCGGATTGGTCATTGAATTCCTTAATAATTAACTCATAATCAAACCCACAAGAAGACATAACATCTTCTTCTGCGGGTTGCTCATAGCTAATGGATTCCCCGCATTCCAAATTACCCACACAAGGAGATGAGGGATTACTTACATAAGATTGAATTTCATGCTCAATGCGCTCATCTTCAAGAATTTGTAGGCATTCTCTCATTGTTTTGGGAGTATAACCTGGAAAACAATTCTCATAACAATTAAGGTTATCTAAAGAGTTATAGTGAAAAATTTCAAAATAAGCTATTCAATAGAGGCGACAAGCACCAAAATTTCAATTTCTCGAAACAATCTAGCATAAATCAAAAATAAAGGAGAAAATAAAGAATACAAATATATATGAAAGAAATGCTAAGAAATAATAAAACTATAACTATCTAAAACATACTCCCCGACAACGATGTCATTTTGATGCGAGGGGAATCGACTGTTCGTGTAGGGACACTGTCGTTGATTTCAGCTCCCGCTCTACATGCAAAAACCTAAGCTACTACTACACTTGTGAGGCAAGCACAACGTTAAGTCGGGTATCATAAGAAATCCTCAGGGAGTGATTGAATTTTAGATTTTAGTTTCTTTAAAACTTCAAGAATAAAAGTGTAAAATAAATAAAAGAAAAGGTGATGGTTAGGAAAGGTGAATAAAGAAAAAGAGAAGTTACGCTATGCAAAAGTAAAGCGAGGATCGGGATCGCATCCTACCACACGGATCGAAATAACTACTAATCAAGATTCTGGCTCAAAAGAAATTTAATCGTGCATTTACAATTAAGCATAAACATCACACAATAAGGAATTTAACCCAAAGTTGCGAGATTAAATATTTAATAAAAAATGATCACACGCGAATTAAATTCGAATTGTCGCAATAAACACTAAAGTTGCGTGAAAATAAAGTTAAACGCATAACAATCCAACTTTAATACACACGGTTTTGATTAAATGCAATTTTACACGAAACCCTAACTTTCGAGGTCCAAACCCGTAAATGGCGGAACACAACCCCGACCCTATTTATCTAAGGGCAATACATGGAAATAAACTAGATTAAACTAAAACTAAACTAATTACATCAAGAAATAAATTAATCTAGGCAAGAAAGTAGAGAAATCAAGTAAATGAAAGCATGGAAATTAAGGAAGACAACTAAATTAATGTAATTAAAGTTAAGGTACAACTCATAAAACAAAGAGTACAAGAGAGGAGTAGGGCAAATCTCCCTCTACAAAATCTTAAAATCTAAGACAAAAATGGAGATATATCTTCTCCCAAATGAGAGAAATGAGTTATATACAAAATATCCCATGGAAAACTTGTAAATAATGGAATGAAAAACAAATATCTGCAGGGCCGAATCAATTCATAATTGGGTGGAATCGATTCGGATGGAAAATATCTCATGGCTGCCAAAGGGGCGAATTGATTCGGGTGACATCCGAATCGATTCAAAATGAGGGAGAATCAATTCAGTTGAAATCTGAATCAATTTGGAATGGAAGAACTGGCACTCTGTCTCAACACAAATCGATTTGAATGGGCCGAATCGATTCGGACCTACAGGTCTTGAATCCTTCCCCTATTTTTGGTTGGTTTGAAAATCTCTTTCATTGAAAAGGCCATAACTTCTTCGTTCGGGCTCGGAATCATGCACAATTTGCGGCCATGTGAAAATTGTGAGGAGGGATACAAATTTCATGAAGACATTGGGCCAGTTGCCCAAATTATGAAATGACTAAAATGCCCTTACGCGTATAATTATGTACGAAACTTCACCAGAATGCGTTCGAACTTCATACTAAGTATACAAATACCTACAAAAGCTCAATTAACACCTTCAAAACATGTTATCATAGAAATCCGATGTTGTCTGGTTAACGAGCATAAGTATAAGGATTAAGATACCCGAGGCAACTAATAACGCGTAGGTTAACGGTGAAATACGCAATATTTGCGTCGTATCAGTGAAACATCCCAGTGTAGCCCCATATCCTCAATAGTTGATACCTCTCAATCCAAAGAGACTTCTCAAGATGATGTCCTCGACGTTCTTAAGCAAGTAAAGATCAATTTACCTTTTCTCGAGACCATAAAGAAAATTCTCACGTATGCTAAGTTCCTTAAGGACTTAGTCACGGTGAAACAAAGGTTAAAGGTAAAGAAGAATGTGTTTCTAACATAAAACGACAGCTCAATACTGTTGAGTGATCTTCCACTAATATATAAAGATTCGGGTGCACCCATCATCTCATGCATCATGGGGAAGAGCTGAATTGAACGAGAATTAATAGATTTGTAAGGACATATTTTTATAAATGCCCATCACAATTAATTATGTCGTATACCGTTACAACCGTCGAAGAAGTTCAAGAGCAATCTACATCAAGATGGATCCGAATATATCAAGGTTCTTCATCAAAAATCCTTCGCAAAGTTTACTTTGGTAAGGTTATGTTTTAAATACCTTAACTTTGCACTTAGAGCTTTGGGATATTTTTTCAAAATATTTTCTTAGTGTTGGAGTGGACTTTTTTGATCAAAAATTGAGAATGAGTATTTTTTTTAAATCCTATAGCGTTCCTCGATTTTGATTCCCAGGTCGTTCAAGCGAGATCTCATCTTGTTCGAGCGACATGGAGATGTCGCACGATGTCGTTCAAACGACACGTGTCCTTCGTTCGAGCGAGATCTAGTAACGACCGAGGAGGCGCATTTTTCTATAAATACTCATTAAATGGTTTCATTTTAATTAAGAAGTTCCAGCATTTTGAAAGACAAAAAACTACGAATCTGCATAATTCTTTTTGACATCTTCTTTTAGGGTTTTAATCCCTTTTGTTTTCAATTCACAAACATCCCACATGCTTTGGTGAATTATTTTGGTGTTCAAGAATAAACTTTTCTTTTGTTCATTCTTTGTGGGGATAACTCTACAACTGGAGAGTTGCGTGCTATTATGGAGGGAGTCCTTATGAAGACTTAAGATTGCGTGTTTGGACTGTGCGTCCTTGTGGTATAGGTAAATGTGAACCACTGGTGATTTCTAGCTGTTATTTTGAAGGTTTGACGAAGATACCGTGCGTTACTCTTGTGGGCGAAAGCAAGATGGTATGTAAGTCAATGGTCTTGTAAACTTTTCAAAGTTCTAGAAATAAAAGATTTTTCCCTTCAGAGATTTTTCCTAAAATTTGTGTCACATGCGTTATTTATTTATGGGTTGACACACGCACACACGTAGTTGCATATTTAGGGGCTGAATTGATTTGGTTTAAAAATAGACTCTAATTAAATAAGGTTCAATTGGAAACTTGCAAATTAATTTAATCAATTATCACACCGTCGCATTTTATAAATTGGTATCAAAGCAGGTTGCGCTAATTTTTCGCATATTCCTATTTTACACAAAATCGTGTGATATTGATTTTTTTTGAAAAATCAGTTTTGTGAAAAATCTCAATTTTCCCAATGGAACATTCATTTAATAAGGTGCCTATTTTTTATGTGAAAAATTATGCATATTGGAAAGCTAGCATGAAATCTAGTTTAAAAGCCATTGACGAGTGTGTTTGGTAGCTTTGCAAAAATGGATGGAATCTTCCCACTGTAACCGTTGAAAATATAACATCTTTAAAACCCATGTCAGCCTGGACTGAAGATTATTTTACAATGTCTAATTTTAATTCACGTGGTTTTAGTGCTATTTTTGGAGCCGTCACTCCTGACGAGTTCCGTCGAATTATGACGTGAACCATATCTAAAGAGACATGGAATGTTTTGAAATTGACACATGAGGGTACGAACATGGTTAAAGAATCAAAATTACAAAATTTGGTCACCCAATTTGAGACTATCACCATATTTTAGTCTGAATGCTTTCATGATTTTTATGCATGTTTGTCGAACATTGAAAACACCAGTTTTAATTTGGGTGAGGTGATTGATAACACACGTGTCATTAAAATATTTTGAGATCTCTCCCAGAACGCTTTATTCCTAAAGTCACTGTTTTGAACTCTTTAGGAAATTTGAAATCACTTAAGTTGGAAGAACTTGTAGGAGATCTTCAAACCTATGAGATTGACATGTTTCCCCAAACCATTAAGACTAAGGATAAAGGCGTGCTTTAAAGGCTCATTTTAAGAAAAAGAAAGAAAAAGTTTGTAAGTCTGATTCTGAGGAAGATTTTAATTTTAAAGATATGGCCTTGTTTGCGAAAATTTTTAAAAAATTTCTCAACATGAACAAAAATAATTCTTCCAATAAGAAATTTTTTGAGAAAAATAAAGAGGCCAAAGAAAGAGGTGAGAAAGAGAAGGAGAGAGAAAAAGAAAAGGAGAGTGAGGAAAGTTTAGAAAGTTTGACGTGTTTTGAGTGTGGGGGTAAAGGGCATAAGGCGTATGAGTGTGCCACTAGACTTAGGAGAGAGGGAAAGAAAGTGGCCATGCCTACCACACTTAGTGATATTGACATAGAGGTTTTTGATTCGGGTGATAAAAAAGAGAATGGTATGTGTGTCGCATTTTTAGTTAGTCATGTGAGCACACCCACTTTGTACCACAATAGTGCACATGAATGCAATAGTGATGATTTGAGCGCTTCAAGTGAGGGAGAAAGCGAGAGTTAAAGTGGAGATGAAAGTGAGCTCCAAAAAGCATTTAGAGATTTGTACACCGAGGCCTTAAAAATAAAGAAGTATAATAGGGATTTAGGTCATCGAGTGTTAGATTTGGAGAGAGAGAAGGAGGTTTTAAGAAAGGAAAAATGTGATTTGACCGACACAGTGTCTAGTCTGACAACACGTGTATCCCAAATAGAGAGTGATCTCGAACGTGATAGGGAGGTCAACATCAATTTTGAGATTGCACCTAAGAACATTGAAAAGGTGGTTCTTAATCCCGATAAGGGTAAAGTTTAAGGGCTAGGAAAAGGTCATGACGGTGCTTTCACTTCTTTTGTCGCACCTGAGCTGATTCCCGCTTCAGTGACGAATTCTCATGGCCCGAAAATTAAACCACCTAGGCGTACGTTTCCTATTAGAAGAGTGAGTCCTAGAGTTTTTGAGAGAGGTGTTCCTAGGTCTATATATGTTTGTTCCCATTGTAAGAGGAAATGACACCTTAGGGAATTTTTCTTTAAGTTGGGTTATGTGTTACGTTTTTCTTCTACACGTGTTTTTGCCACACATGCACCCACACATGATACTTTACATGCTCCTGGAGACTACATGAGAGAGTTTGCACATTTAGGTGAGCAAGTTAAGTTTTTGGTCAAAACTTCACAAAATTTGATGGAGGTTTTTCATAAGTTCGCACCACCTTTGGAAAACCCCTCCTCACCTAACAATTGAGGTTTGACTTATTTACTAGCATAGGATGTTTTACATGATGACATTATTTGCCTATTGTTATTATGTATCATTTTTGTATCTTTTCCATTTGTTTTTGAAAAATACAAAAATATTTTATTTTGATAAATTTTTTGAAAAATCCAAAAAGAGTTTTGTATTTTGTTTACACCGTTTATGGATGGACACTTAGGATGATCGAGTCACAACATCATTCCATTTTTCATGTGACTATTTGATAGTGTTTTGAAACAATATATCATGTCATCTTTGTGCTTTATAATGTTTGAAGTCATTGAGATGTAATTAAGTGTTACTTCCTACATGTTTGACTCATGATTTCCTTTATTGCACACATGCACGGATTTATTTGATTATTGTGTTTGTCTTATCACATGTTGGTTGACTGTTTTCACTTCAATCCTATCCTTAAAACTAAGCAAGTGTGATAAAACTTGACAAGAAAATAGTGAATGTAAGAACCGTTTGGCGAGGTCGTGTGTTTTATTTGAAAACGGTGAAGGGCTACGAAAGGTACTCATTTATCCTTTGCGATTAAGACACCATTTAAATTGGACCTAGAAAATTGAGGAATTTTATTATCCGGGGTCCAAAGAGGTTTAAAAGAGCTCGAAAAAATTTAAAGGAAATAAAAAGAAATTCAGGCCAAAAAGGGGCCATTAGATTTTAGCACCAATTTTCCAATGTTTGAGAATTTAGATTACCTCTAAAGAAAAATATGCATGAGGGAGTTTGGATGGAATTTAAAACGGGTTTGCACGTCCTTGAAAGTCTTGAAAAAGCACTACATAGTTTTGGACGTTATTGGTGGGAAAATCACTTTGACTTTGATTTGTTGATTTGCATAAGACGATGTCATCTAAATTCAATAATTTTTACACCTAAGGATACTTTTGATGTTCATTCATTAGGAGTACACGTATGCATCATGCACATATGATTGATTTAGTTGATTTTCCTATCGAATGTGTTCACACCCATACATTCCATTTTCCTTGACTTGATTGTTTGAGTTTAAATCCATGGTGTGATTTTTATATCTTATTTTTGTTCGAAAAATTTGAGAAATCAAAAATAGTTTGTGGATGTTTTCTTTGAGATAATCCTTTGCATGCGCGTAGTTTGATTCATGTTTGCTATGCATTTTATCGTGACACTCCATGTTTAGTTTGTTTCTTCTTATCTGTCTATTTGGGGACATCATAAAAAGGGGGAGAAAGAATTATCATGTTATGGGGGAGTTTTTGCATTATGGGGGAGATTTGATTTATTATTTATTTATTTATTCTTATATCATTTAAAACTTGATGCGTCACGAAGGTTTTTGCTTTATCTCATGTGTGTAGGTACAAATATTGAAGATCATTATGATGCACACCCTGATGAGAAGAGCTTTGAAATTTGATGAAGATTTTTGAAGAAAAATTTGAGAACTTCCAAATTTGTACCCATTTTAGTATTGAGATTAATGGGAGGGTATATTTGTATAGGTATTTTAATATTTGATAATTCGTATGTTTTTATGCATGTTCCGGCATAGACATAGGTGGAGATTTGTAAGGACATATTTTTATAAATGTCCATCACAATTAATTATGTCGTATACCTTTACAACCGTCGAAGAAGTTCAAGAGCAATCTACATCAAGATGGATCCGAATATATCAAGGTTCTTCATCAAAAAGCGTTCGTAAAGTTTACTTTGGTAAGGTTATGTTTTAAATACCTTAAATTTGTAATTAGAGCTTTGGGATATTTTTTCAAAATATTTTCTAAGTGTTGGAGCAAACTTTTTCCGTCAAAATTTGAGAATGAGTATTTTTGTAAGTTCTGCAGCATTCGTCGATTTTGACGCCAAATTGTTCAAGCGAGATCTCATCTCGTTCGAGCGACATGGAGATGTCACGCGATGTCATTCAAACGACACGTGTCCTTCGTTCGAGCGAGATCCAAATTTTGTTGAAACGACCGAGGTGACGCATTTTTCTATAAATACTCATTAAATGGTTTCATTTTCATTAAGAAGTCCCAACGTTTTGAAAGACAAAAAACTGTGAATCTATAGAATTCTTTTTGACTTCTTCTTTTAGGGTTTTAATCCCTTTTGTTTTCAATTCACAAAAATCCCATATGCTTTAGTTAATTGTTTTGGCGTTTAAGAACACACTTTGCTTTTGTTCATTATTTGTGGGGAGAACTCTACAACCAGAGATCTGCATGCTATTGTGGAGGGAGTCCTTGCAAAGACTTAAGACTGCGTGTCTAGACTGTGCGTCTAGACTGTACGTCCTTGTGGTATAGTAGTGTGAAGCACTGCTAATTTCTAGACGTTACTTTGAAGGTTTGACGAAGATACCGTGCGTTACTCTTGTGGGCGAAAGCAAGATGGTATGTAAGTCAATGGTATTGTAAACTTTTCAAAGTTCTAGAAATAAATGGTTTTGCCCTTCAGGGATTTTTCCTGAAATTTTTGTCACATGCATTATTTATTTATGGGTTGACACACGCAGACACGTAGTTGCATGTTTAGGGGTTGAATTGATTTGGTTTAAAAATAGACTCTAATTAAATAAGGTTTAATTGGAAACTTGAGAATTAATTTAATCAGTTATCACACCGTCACATTTTACGTTCTTCCCTATTCCATCGATAAATAATTAGATTTGGGTGCCCTTAAGCCCACGACCATGACTCTCCAACTCACGAATTGCTATGTGAAGATGCCTAGGGGAATTGTTGAATATGTAATCGTCCAAATTTACACTGTCTACTTCCGGATGGATTTTGTTATTTGGGATGAGGAGCCATCCATTCTCCCGAGAAATCATGTTCCCATCATCCTTGTTTGCCAATTCTTAGCTACAGATAATTCACTCATTAATACTCAGAGTGGTCGAATGCAATTAATAGTTGTGAACATGACCCTCGAGACAAATATCTTTAATAGCACTAAGAACGAGGGCGATGAAAGCGAACAGCGAGAAACATATCTTATCAAGGAAGCACACAAGCATGAGAGGACTCACACGCGAGAGACGTTAGGGGTAGGTCTTGATGCGTAAAGTGAGAGAGGAAAGTGTGATAATGAGAAAGAAGTAGGGGATGTGTGTTTAGTGACCGCGATTGAGAGCGAGAGCGAGCACGTTGGCATAAGAAGGATAGAAATATTAGACGATAATGAGAGAAATTTGTTCGAAAATTAATCATGAGAGAGAGTTAGGCGATATGAGTATAGAGGACTTTGAGAAAGAATTCAGACCAGTGGATGAGAACCTTAATGTTGACGTCCAACCTTTATTGGACTCATTTAGTCACTTAGAAGAGAGAGAATGGCAAGAAACGATGGATAAATTCCTTCTTTGTGACCATCCACCCATAACCCTTAAGTCCTCTAATGCTATTGTGGAAAAGACTCAAGCATCTTCCGAATTAAAGCCCGGCCCATGCACTCCTGAAATTAAATGAAATCAAGAAGCCCCTTCCATGTCGGTGCACGCACGCAAAGAACAAGTTAAGGACCACGAGGATCCCTTCCAAGTGAGTCATCCCGAGGTCAAGGGTCTCTCCCTTATCTATGGGACATGGCCTAACTTGTTTCGATTATTTACTTATGATAGGAAAATGGGGGAAACTAGGAGAGCAATAAACTCCGTCCTTGGGGTCGGGTGAGTTTTAAGCAAGAGAGAGAGGTCATCATCCCCCCGATGCATATGGGGTGATTATTGTGTACAGTAGACGTGAGTCAGTTAGGTTAGTTAGAGTCGGTAGGTATAGGTCACATAGGATTGGTGGAAAGAACACGCATTAAGAGCGGGCCTAGGGTTTCTTATCACGCATTGAGCGAAGTACGATTGATTACGTGTCGATAAAGTGGTGAGAGCATCCAGAGATCTTGAGAGATGAGTGAATTTAGCCATAGGGGATTCTTCATAATTTTGGGAACCGGATCGGTCTGCCCCTAGACATCGAACCGGTTCATTTTTGGGAATAATTAAATAAAAAGGGACCGGATCGGTCCGGTCCTGGACACCCAGACTGGTTCGACTTTTGGTTTTCTTTGATCATTACCAAGGTGCAACCCCCTCCCCCAATCCATTTCCTTCCCACCCAATATTTTTTCCCTCCACCATTTCCCTACCAAATTCAATCCCCCTTCCCTCCATCCCCCTTCCCTCCAAAACTAACCTTTCCCTCCACCATAACCACCTATAAATACACCCTCACCGCTCCTCTTTTCCACCACCACTCCTCCTTACTCTCATACTCTTTCTCTTCCAAATTTCTAGCATCCAACCACTGCTACTACACATGGCGAACCAAGCCTGCCCTCAAAAGTACAACTCTGCCGTCTTCATCTATGACAATAATGCATACCGCTCCGATCAAGAACAATGATGGTGTGAACAATTTTTTGGCCACACTCTTAAACTACAATTGGAGCGCCAAGTGCGCTGGAACGATCTGCCAAATTCTGTCACCAACCTTTTCCTTCCACGAGGTTGGTATCGGTACCTTAACGAGCCCCATGATGCAGTTTGGGTAGTCAAAGTGTGAGCCTTCTACGGAACTCTTATCCGCATCGGTGATTTTGTTTTTGAGGAATGTGTGGATGGACAATGCATCCCTTTCTCCATCGAGATTCTCACTAAGAAACTAGAAGAAATGAATGTCCCGAACCCAATCGAGTTTACATACCCAAACACTTTTTCCCCCATCGACAAAGCTGTTAGCATTGCCCTTATAACACCCGATTAGGTTTGGTCTATTGAAAAATTTCCTGTAGGGCGAATGAGCGACAAGGAGTGTATCACGTTTCAAATCATCTGCGCCAATATCCTACAAACCTTGAATGATTCTGCAATGCGACCCCAACAAGCGACCCTTGTCTATCATCTATTTGACTCTAACACCGTGATCAATCTGGCACATATTATTACAAAGACATATTTTATGCGTCCTTGGACAAAAAGGGTGTTACCCCTCTCTCGTATGCCTGTCTCATAAAGTATATACTAGCCGACATACTCATTGTCCCCCCAACGGGTCCCTTCGCTTTCCCAATCCTCTTGGGCAAGGCACCCGTACCAAGAGTGAGCGCCAATGAGAGATGATTTGTGATCGACAAGCGGAGATGGAGGAGGACGATGATAAGGATACGGAGATGGATGATTCGAAGGATGATGAGTCCGAGGAGGAAGTCGCTAGGGGTAATGACGTAATTATGGATGAGGGCGACGAGGAAGAGTATAACAAGGGCGACGATTATGATTTTGAACCCCCGGGAGCCAACTTTGATATGAGAATCACAGCGCTGGAAGCCCGATTTGATGGGTTTATCAATCAATACAATGCTCACTGGGAGGAGGACCGAAGTGCGTATCGACGGGATACGAGCATGCTACATCGCCTCCAAGATTAAATGTACTGGATGGCCATGGGTAACCCTCCCCCGGCCTATTTCTATAACCCGTATGACTCAAATGCTCTCAGAACTACTCCCCCTCCCCCTCAGTAGTTTGTTCTTTCTAGGCTGCTCATATAATGTTTCACATTTCCTTTTCCATAGGTTTGTATGCTTTTTATATATCTAATGTAAATTAGATTACCTATCATGTGTGTTTTATGCTTGTTTTTGTATATTGCATTTTGTACTTTGCTCCATTTTTGTTGTTTCTCTCCTTAATTTAGATTTTAGTCCTTTTTGCATCGGGACTTTGTAAAAATCTAAGTTAGGGGGTATGCATGCGCTTTCACATTTCACAAACTTCAAAATTCCCCAAAACCAAAAAAAATAGAAAATTTCAAAAAATTCGAAAAAAATTGAAAATTTTTCGAAAATCCAAAATATTTTTCTTTGAAGTAAATAAAAATTGGAATTTAAATTTTTCAAAAATATCACCAAAGTTTTGTTTAAAGTCTCAAATTTTTAAATTTCAAATTGCATAAAGCGAAATTTACCAAAGATGGAAATTGAGCAAAAATTGACGACTTAACAAATACGTGTGGAGATTAATCAAACGAGTGATATTTCGAACTTTTCACTTTTTTGTGGGTTTTTAAATCAATCTGAGTTAATGATTAACTCAAAGTTCAATTCAACGTTAAAATAAGTCGTGGATGATCTCTAATTTATTATTTTGATCGGTAAAGAAATAGTGTGTGATGTTACCTCAAAAAGCGCACTGAAATATCTCTAAGCTAAAATTCATCTCGAGACGCGTATGGTAATATGATTAGTTGTTTGGACAATGAAGTTAGGCAATCGTTTGTTACCCAAAAAGATTAGCCATAAAAAGTTGTGAAAAATTACCTTTTGTAAACCAAGTTTAGCCAAATAAAATTTATCCTTTAGTTTGATAACCCGAAAAACCCATATAGGTTGGAATTGAGAAAACCGGAAAATTCAATAATAAATCCAATTTGTGTGAAAATGAAAAATGACAATAAATGAAAAATGCTCAAGAAAAATAGCAAATAAAAGAAAAAAGTGAAGAAAAAAAGAGAAAAAGAAAATAAAATGAGGAAAAGCCCGAAAAAGCACTAATGGACATCATAAAAGATTTTCCAATTCTGAAGTTTCCCTTTTTATCCAATACACCTAAAAACTCGGAAAAAGTCCTAACTGAGTTCGGATTGCGAAATCAATTACCGCGTGGAGAGCTAAAACATGAAAACATAAATTAAAGAGATTAATTGGTGTGTATAAGAGGCAATGTCCACGATTCCCAACGATTGTAACCCTACGAAGAGATCGTTTCACCCATAAATTTCTGTCATTCAATTTTGTGAGCGTGAATTCGTGTTTCAATGCATTTACTCCTCATATCATGCATACCGAGAAAAATATCCACATTTCGAGTGATTCGTTTGCGAGTGTATCCCGTGAGCATTTGAATCAAAACGAATTTTTGGAAAAGTAACGTAATGATCAATCGGTGGAAATTTGCGATAAAATTTCTGTCTTCGCTCACACACACGACAAATTGAGATTTGAGCATATAAAATATATGGTGATTATTTTTCAAAAGTTTGAATTATACAATTTTTAGGTATTTTGAATTTTGTTTGAGTCAAAAATCGAATTTTGTGGGTATATTCACTGCAAACCCTCACGAGACACAATGCGTCCTACTAGGGTAACCTAGGGGTTTAAAGGCTTATTGCATACGCTAAATGCAATCACGTGCCTGCGAAAGTGGTATTCAATCCTCATAAAATGAATTTCAAGAGTTGAGCATTGGTGAAGTTCTTTTACATTGCTCGGGACACGCAAAGTTCAAAGTTAGGGGGATTTGATTAGACATATATTCTTCTAAATTTATGCCTTAATTTAGTATATTTTATCACCTCGAATAATGTATTTCGTATTACTTTATCTCATTTATATGCTACAGACAATTCCCACATGGTGCCTCGAGTTTTGTGAATTTTTCATGCTTTTTACAGGTATTTAATGCAAGTGAAGAGAAGAGGAATCCAACGCCGAGAAATCAACAAAGTAAGGATAGTCAGAGGAAAAATAGTCATTTCACATCTAGAGTTAAGACGAGGTACCAACATGAAAAATAAATACCTCGAATCTACAAGAGCGTAGGAAGAAACGACATCCCAAACCGATCCCTGAATCAGAAGTTACGAAGATTCAAAGATGAGAGAAAATCAAAACAAAAGAAGACAAAGAAGAATTTCAAATTCGGACGGGACTAGTCAAGACAAGCAGCGAGCCGATCCGGAAGGAAGTCAGTCTCTAAATAAATTTCACCACCGGACAAGACCGGATATAGACAAAAATGAACCGGTGCAGAAAGAAGAAAGACTCTGAATGAAATTGTTACCGGACCGATCCGGGTGCAGAAGAAAATGAACTGGTCTGATGTCTTGAAGATCCCTGAATAAAATTGAGTACCGAACTGATCAGATTTCAGAAAAAATGGACCGATCTGGATTATGCCACCAGATAGAACTAAAAAAGTCCCACCAGATCGGTTCGGTTGAGATTTTCCTAGATTTTTCGTTTTCAATTTAGAGTTTTACTTGGTTCAAAATCTTGTACATTTTGAAGTGTATTTAGTTTATCATACTGTTAGAAATTAGGAGGTTCTAATTTTATTAGTTTTAGAGGGATCTTGTATAGAAGAACCCAAGTTTTGAAGTTTTGCAATTAATTCAAGATTCCAAGTTTATTTCCCGATTTCCTTATTGCAAGTAACATTTAATTTCTGCTTTCAATTTCTTTCGTAGTTAGTTAAATTAATTCCTAGTTTTCAATTCCTAATTCAAAAATTTTCTCCTAAAAATTTCCAAAATAGTTATGAATTCCTGCACATTAAAACTTTTGTTTTCATTTAATTTAATCATGTCTGACTAAGTTTTTAAGGGTTGGGGTGCATGAACCCAATCCGATGTAATTTACCCATATAAAAAAATAGAATTTGAATTTAATTTTATGTGAATCATGTTGTGTAGTACACACAATTGTCATAGATCTTTTAACCTTGTTTGACATAGGTAACCGGGGTGTTTAAGGATGTAATGCGCGTGTTAGATATTCAACACCTCTTTAATTTTACCTTTGATTATGTATGATGCGGTTTAATGCTTAGGATTACTAAAGATCGGGTTCAATTAAATTTCCAATTCAAAATCTAGCATTTTATACGGTAAATGTACTAGGGTTTGGGTGATGACCTATCTTTCCTTATTCATGGTTGAATTATTTAGTAGATTTTTTCCTTTGCACTTAGTTTAGTTGTTAATTAACTTGCATTCACCTTTATTTAGTAGATTTTCTATTCATCTTAATCACCTTTTACATTTCTTTCGAGACTCAATTTTAGGGTTAATCATCTTTTTGTGTAGGTACGATTCTTGGTCCTAGTTCCATGTGGAGATGATCCTTACTTACTGGGTTTATTACTAACGTGACAGCAAGCACACTATATACACATTTGCGATCCCTTCATTACACCCAAAGTATCCAATGGGGCATGAGTTCCTCTTGGTTACCATTGATTATTTCATCAAATACGCAGTGATGAATGCCAAAAAGGTAGCCAAGTTCATCCGAAAGAACATCATTTATCGATACGGGGCCCTGCGTGAACTAGTTTCAGACAATGGGATACATTTTGAAGTATAATTCACAGAATTGGCCAAATAATATGGGATCTGGAGACACAAATCTTCTCCCTACCGACTGCAAAGTAATTGTGCAGTGGAAGTTGCCAATAAGAACCTCAAAGAAATAATTAGCAAGATGATCGAGAGTTGCCAATATTGGGCCGATCGGATCCCTTAGGCCCTCTAAGGCTACCGCACTTCAGTCAGGGGGCTACCCCTTACTCTCTAATACACGGCATGGAAGCAGTCCTTCCCATTGAACTAGACATACCTTCACTATGCG
Organism: Sambucus nigra; assembly: GCA_949130495.1. Taxonomy (NCBI): domain Eukaryota; kingdom Viridiplantae; phylum Streptophyta; class Magnoliopsida; order Dipsacales; family Adoxaceae; genus Sambucus; species Sambucus nigra. Next base: position 121,464,156 of record OX422223.1, read on the forward strand.
TCATGCTTGAAAGCAAAGTAGTGAAGAAGATTGGCATCAGAGCCGTCTTAACGAGTTGTCGCTCTTGGAAAAAATGAGGCAAAAGGATTTATATCATATACAGGGGTACCATCATCGAATAGCATAATCATTCAGTAGCAGAGTTAAGGATCTGATGTTGGAGAGGGCAATTTATCCCTCAAAGAAATCACAGTACCCGTTTGGGACCCCAGAGGGAAATTCAAGCTGAACTGGGGTGGCCCGAACATTGTAAAGAAAATCTTATCCGGTGGTGTCGCTATTCTCACTGACCCCGTCCGATAAGAGATGGCCCGACCATTCAACCTGGATCGTCTCAAGAAATTCTACCCCTAGTCAAAATCTCGGCACTCTACGACTCCATTCTTCTCCCTTTTATTCTTAAAAAAAATCTTCATTTCCCCAACTCAGAACTATGTGGGTCCCGATCCTCTAAAAATATTTTTACTTTAAAAAATGAAATATGGAAAACTTTAAACTGCCAGGGGTACGTAGGCAGCTCATATGATTTACATGGGCACAACCCCCTTATTTTTCACAAAATGCTATTCTTTTCTTACCTCCGAGAACGATAGTTCATTTCATCATTTACATAAATAAAAGGATTATCTATGCCTTAGAGATTGGTATATATAATTCAAATCTTAAGCTCATCAAGAGGCACAACAATATAATTAAATTCCTTTTTTATTCCATTTTGAGAAATTTCGACATGATTATAGGAAATATCAGTGTAGGGAGTCAAACAACCATCCTCGCCAATCTAATTGTCCTAAAAATAAATAAAACCAAACCACTCCTACACAAACTGATGAAACCTTCCCAAATTTATTCCCATAACCAAATACATAACCACACTTAAAAGCTTCACACGTAACCAACTTCACAAATACCACCAGCTTCACAAAAGACCCCACCCATAGCTACCAAAAGATCAAGCCCCATCATCATCATCATCATTATCTACATCTTGAGGCCCCTAAACTTCTCCTGTCTGGATAGTATGCCGAAGGCGATCCATGGAATGATAAGCCTAGATGAGCATAGAGAAAACCACTCCGCCACCTCCATAGTGTCAAACATGGCAAACCATCTATGTGCGATCTTCTCGGTCAAGATCTTAGCCACTACCCTCCTCCATAACCATTTCATATAGTCCCTAGAAATACGCTAAACTCTGCCAATAGATTTGGAAAGATGGGTCGACGATCGATGTCTCTCCCAAAAAAGCCCAACCGCATGCGCATGCCTTCCATTAAATACACCACATAGAAGAAGTTCAATCTATGGGAATGCACAATCTTCTCCCATATGACGTGATGCAGGAGCCGCCAGGGAAAATAAAAGGAGGTCTGCCAGAGGCCAACTACCCGAACATTCAAATCTTAAGCTTATCTAGAATAGGCTGTAACTCCCCCTACCAAGGCACCGACCAATGCAGACATCAAGCTCTGTGATCCATAAATCAATTTACCCAGTTCTCTATGGATGGTCCAGAGATGATGAAATAAAGGGTGAAGAAATTCGGATCAACTGCCAAGGGAAATTAAGGGGGACAACTAAATGGAATCTCTCAGACAACCACATGAATAGAATAACCAGGTACCTCTTAGAAAATAAGAACGACCTTCCTTCCAAGCATCTAGACCGTCCAGGGTCTTTACCAGTATCACCGCCGTAGGATTGAGATGACATAACATCCGCACAATAATGGTAGCAATTCGAGGGTCCACCAGTAGTTCCCCGATCACCAATAATACCTTCGAAGTTAAGCCAAGAGAGACGACTCTGGCATAGCCCTCATGATTGACATCCCGTAGACACATGAAATACAAAACAACTGGGAGGGGGATCATTCCTCTAGTGACGAATGATCGAGCCATCGAGGTTGAGATATGGAGAAAATTGTGCCAAGAGTGCCTGAGGAGACCGAGAGAATTTATGCATGGACGCTGCCACAATGGGATTTACCCCCACCATAGCAAAAAACTCATCCTAAGTCAGGAAGACTTCGCCCAAGACAAAACAAAAAACATGATCCTCAGGGTACCAAAAGTGTATTACTTCCATCAGCATGCTTCAGTCGATGGTCTGTTTGTGCCAAAAAAACTCAACAGAGGTTCAAGGCATCATATTCTACATTGCATGAACATATATACTCTAAATTTTCAAGATAAGAATTGAATTCAACACTTATGGGAAGAGGCATTTTGGAAAATAATAAGACAAAAAGCAAGAAATAAGCAAGAAAAAGAAAATGTGAATGGGTCAAGAAAGCCCCACCACCTTACCCCTTTTTATACCTGGAAAACTTGGCTAAAGATAAGGATCCTGCAAAATCGAATGGAACACTACCCCATCAAGGACAAAGTAGCTGAAGAACGTGCAATCAAAGCTGTGGGTTGATTTGATTGGACTAACCTGCTAATAGGAAGGATAAGGGGTATGCCGATCGACATCCCCCCACTTTTAGAAAATTCCAAATTTCCTTTTTTTGTCAAAATAAAAAAACCTCGCTTTTTATTCCAAAAGAATTCAGATTTTTACTCTCCTTATATTCTCTTTTAAGAAATTCTAATTCTTTTTACGGTTTCAGCAAACAAAGTAAAATGTGCATGTAGATTAAGTCGTTTAAAGAAAAATAAATAAAATCCCATTCCATTTCATACATTTGTGTTGCCCGCATTACATTTCTTTTGCAGAAAAAAGAAGAATAAAAACAAAGGAACTCAAACCGATACCCCAAAACTTTCTCTCACCTTCTCTTTCTGTGTGATCCCCCATCCTTACAAAGCACGCGCTTCTCCCGACAATGAGCTGAGGAGCCTCCACTACCTCATCCAGATCCCTCCTCAGAAGAAGAAGATGGCACAAAGCGAAGGAATCGGGATCGAATCTTGAATATGAGCCGTCGCAGAAGACACCTAATCTTTGATGTCCCTCAGTGAGGTAATAAACACCTGGACATGCTGCATGAAAAACAAAAACTAGCAAATCAATCAGTCTCAAGCGAAAGAAGAAATCATAAAAAGGATAAAGATATACCTCTGGATGTAGGACGTACTCCATCACCCCCAACTCCACTGGGTCCATCACGTTAGGACAATGTCGAATACTCACTAACCCTACCCGAGGCAGTCTGATATTGTAGGAGGGAGGAGCAAGCCAGAAAAATGAAACCTCTAATGTCACTGCTACTGCTGACGTTGATGCACCACCAATGCTATGGGCAAACCCCACTGGCTAACTCGTACCCGGCCTGAAGCCGTAGGTGGAGGAGGCATATTCACCATGTAGTAAATATAGGACGACATCAGCCAGCTCATAAAAAAATCAAGGTAGTTGTAGGTGTCCACCGTGTCCGTGTACAACGAGTAGGGCTCGACAATCATCATTGCCACTCGAGCCTTCTCTAACATCTCTTAAATCTGCCTCATATACCTCAGGTTCATGTGATCTCCACCTCATCATCCACAATCTATCGGATTACTTTCTCTCCCAGATACCAGGAGTAGCCAAATTCGTGCGCCAATCGCTACGTCGCATCTGCGCATTCCCTACGATCACCCTCGCGTACTGGATGGACATCCCTCAGGGATGGAAGGTCACCTGCATTTTGCCAAGATAAATTCAGTACTTGAACAAAGAACATGATGAATAAAAGGATTAAAAAAGGGAGATAACTTGGTCGCTTGTCAGGACATTCAAGACCCGACGCACTGAAGCGAAGGAAGGAGATTGCTTCGACTGTCAGTTGGACTTCTACAACCAGTACATCCGATAGAAGCTCCCCATCGATTTACCATGCAAATAAATTTAATGGGCATTGAGCTCGACCACCTCATAGAACCACGTCTGCAAAAGGACAAGATTCAGCAATCATGAATCAAAAAGGAAATGAAGGAAAATGCATAAAGGAAAATAAAAAAAAATAAAAATACCACGAGAATTATGCATTTTCTTTTATTTCAGTTGGTAACACCAAATAAAAAGCCTCCAAAAATGAATAAAGGGTCTCCAAAGTTTAGCTCCCACATTCAAAGAGAGGGATATTCGAAAATACCCTAAAGTATGGTAAAAATCACAAGTGGATGATGTCGTCGCTCGACGCCACAAAAAATCCTCCCTACATCAAAATAATAAATAAATGAGCCATCTGACGAACCTGCAGCTTTCTCATCTCATCGATCTGTCAACTCAATAAAACTTCTCGAAGAAGAGTTATATGGATCAAGTCTCCTAAGACAATCTGTCCCACATCGCCCAATCCTGCCTCCACCTCCACCGGTGTCACCTTTAGAAACCGATCCACCACTATCTATTACCCCTCATAGTCTATCACCAGCAGCTAGTGTACATCAATGGGGGTTACTGTCATCTCCCCCAAACCCAAATGTATGGTTTGATTAGTATCCCACCACCTCTCCCCCAAAGCACATAGAACATCCATAGAGAGGGAGGTCACATCCAACGCATAAGCCAAACTACTAAAACCCGAGGAAGAAACCATCCACCACACTACCGCGTGAAGGTGCTCCCACACATCTCTAAATCCCATCGTCCCCCGAGAGTGAAGACTCGTTGCAGTAATGTCAGTCTGTTAAAATAAAAGAGAAGCCTTTTGTCAAAATTTGAAGAAACAAGAAAATGCGAAAAAATGCTAAAAGGAATACCAAAAGTCACACAGTACTTACATAACCTTCAGGGTTCCTCACCCTAGACAACCGATGGTGCAAGGGTTAGCGCAAAAGAATTTTCTCATTGGCAACAGGCTCGAACAAATCAAAAGTGTTCTTGTTTCCCAGTGCTAAGGGCACTCTAGCCCGCCACTCCTAGTTCGCCCAATCGTCAACACCTAGCCACGCCATGTGGGTCTCATTGCTTCAAAAGTCCGCCATTTTGTAATCTCTAATGAGGAAAGAACGTAGGAGCCAATCGCAGAAGAGAGAAGTAGAAGATAGAAAAGCTAGAAGCTGTGAAAAATGAAGAGGATTCACCCTTTTTTATAGAGGTTAAGGTGTATACCGATTGACAGGCCCTTGACACCCACCGATCGACACTGTCCCTTCCCTAGGCAATCCAAAATATCATCCCACTACCATTTGGAAACCCCTACAACCTGTTGGTCAGTAACCCCCCTGAAATTTTGTAAAAAATTCCCAGAAAATTCCAACAATTTCTCGAAAAATTCCTAAAATTGCCAATTGAATATTGGAATAATCCTTCACCAAAAAAATCATTTTTTAAATTCCCAAAATACCTAGATGGATTGGTCGCTCTATCTTAAGGTCCTAAGAATTGACCTTGACCCTAATAATTGGTCGGTCCATCTTAAGTTCCTCAGAATTAACCTCGACCCTTAGAATTGGTAACTCCTACTTAAGGTCATCAGAATTGACCTCGACCCTCAGAATTGGATGCTCCCCACTAAAGGTTCTCAAAATTAGCCCCGACCTTCAGATTGGTCATTCCAACTTAATGTCCTCAAAATTGGTCTCGACCCTCAGAATTGGTCGCTCCCTACTTAAGGTCCTCAGAATTGACCTCGACTATCAAAATTGGTAGCTCCAACTTAAGGTTCTCATATTTGACCTCGACCCTCAAAATTGGTCGCTCCATCTTAATGTTCTCATAATCGACCTTGACCCTTAGAATTGGTCGCTCCCACTTAAGGTCCTCATAATTGATCTTGACCCTCAGAATTGCTCGCTCCTTACTTAAGGTCCTTAGAATTGACCTTGACCATCAGAATTGGTCGGTCTCACTTAAGGTCTTCAAAATTTACCTCGATCCATAGAATTGGTCTATTTAACTTAAGGTCCTCAGAATTGGCCTCGACCCTCAAAATTGGTCACTCCCTCTTAAGGTCCTTAGAGTTGACTCGACCCTCAGAATTGGTCGCTCCACTTAAGGTCCTCAGAATTTGCCTCGACCCTTCGAATTGGTCACGCCCACTTAAGGTCCTCAGAATTGACCTCAACCCCCAGAATTGGTTGCTCCCACTTAAGGTCCTCAGAATTGACCCCGACCTTTAGAATTAGTCTCTCTAACTTAAGGTCCTCAGAATTGGCCTCGACCCTCAGAATTCGTCGCTCCCTACTTAAGATACTTGAAATTGACCTCGACCCTCAGAATTGGTCATTCCAACTTAAAGTCCTCAGAATTAGTTTTGACCTTCAAGAATTTGTTGCTCCCGCTTAAGGTCCTCAGAATTGGTCTTCCTAACTTAAGGTCCTCAGAATTGACGTTGACCCTTAGAAATATTCGGGCCAGCTTAAGGTCCTCAGAATTGACTTCGACCTTCAAATTAACCCGACCCTCAAAATTGGTCGCTCTTAGTTAAGGTCCTCAGAATTAACCTGGACCCTCAGAATTGGTCACTCCCTACTTAAGGTCCTCAGAATTGACCTCGAACCTCAGAAATGGTCGCTCCATACTAAGGTCCTCAGAATTGACCTCGACCCTCAGAATTGATCACTCCATCTTAAGGTCTTGAGAATTGACCTCGACCTTCAGAATTAGTCTTTCAAACTTAAGGTCCTCAGAATTGACCTTAGCCCATAAAATCGACTATCCCCTGCATTACCTTAGGTCTTGAGAATTAACCTCTTTTCCTAAACATCATGTGGTGTTTATTCGAAGGCTTCCACTTGTTCTAAGATCACCCATCGAGGGGATCCTCTATAGACACCACATTCTACGACCCCACTAAGTATCTCCTTATATCCCTAGCCCCTCCTCATTCACTATAAATCCCAGGTCATACGATGCCATCGGGCGCTTCCAGGACCCAATTGCTCCGGTCAACTCTATCGTTAGAGTAAAAGCTCAATGAATATTCAAAGGGATTTAAATCTACTTTCTGATGGTCTACCCCATGCACGAATCGACATAATGGTGGAGACGAACATACCACTTTACTATTAAAAATCAATTTGGAGGCTAACAGGCGGTCTCGAGCCCCGATTTGACACCAATCAACTTCATCATCAAAGAAAAATCTTAGTGGATCCTCGAAAGGAACTGAAACCCCTTTCCAACAGTCTGCTGCATGTGCAAAACGATATAACCGTTCAGACAAATGATCCGTTTCTCCCCAAACACTGATCTGGAGACCACCGGGTGATGCCAAACTCCATTTGAACGAGGGAAACTCTTAAGCTCAAATGACACTGAATGAATCTTAGAAGGGCACTAAATAACCTTTCCAACAGTCTAACCCATGCACGAATCATCCTTACGGTACTGACGAATGACCCTTTTTACTCCGAAAGGTCACCGGGTGCTTTTGGGCCCCGTTTGGACAAAGTCAACTCCTTGAATCGAGAAAATTTCTTTGGAAATATAATTACCTCACATAAACATTCTAATGGTTCGTCCTGTACATGATTTTGAATTATGATTTGGACAAACGATCCATTCTCGTCCGAAGATCTCTTATCTAAAGGACTAATGGGTGCTTTCGAGCCTCATTTAATCCAAAGTCAACTTGTGGACCCATAAGAGGCCCAAATAACTCTTGAAGGTATATGAATTTACTTTCTAATGGTATGCCCTGTGCGTGATTTAAATTTACGAATTGCGTTCTATGACCATTTTTCGAAAAAATCTGCACGAGACTACCGATTGTCAGGTCCATTTTCCTACCTATCAGTAGTGTGACTAAGGTCACCTACCATTGGAAGGGGTAGGGATATCATGATTGGTAGTACCCTTACCCTATATAAGGAGGGTATGATCTGACTTCCAAATCACACCTCAGATCCATCAATATAAGTGATCTCAACAACATTCTCATGCAATCAACGAAGTTTCCTTGTGTGAAATTCCTTTCCATCTTTCATTTCCATCATTTTCATACCCAATATAGAAAAAATCTCCTTCTCTCTCATCCAGCATTCATCCTAACTTACAAGGGAGCTCATCAAGGTTCAAGATCAAGCCTCAAGTCTCCAAAGAAGGTCCAAATACCCATTTCTCTCTCTAAATTTCTTTATTTTTGCATTAGTTATATAAATTCTCAATTTATATTTTTCTTTAGATCATACACATCGACATCTCATCCTTTATTAGTAATATTGCACATACTTTATTTTTTATAAAAAACCAAAACAAAGAAAAAGAGGCTTATAACAATAAATTCCAATGGGATAAAAATATCTTTTCTACACACACATATATAATAAACCCCCATTTTTGGGATAAACCCCACCCTTGTTCTACATGCGAACTATATGGATTTTGATGCCTTTATAGGCTATGTAGGTGTTTTGAACTAAAACCCAAGATTCGAGTCAAATTTTCCAATTTTCATCTGTCCCCTATTTTATCCATACATTAGTCATATATACCATACTTGTGATTCATATTTACGATTTATCTAACAAATATTACCGTTCCATTATAACGTTCAATATGTCGATAATCGCATATATTATATTTTCTAAGTATTATTTTGGGAACTTTCCTTTGGATGACCTCACTCTATCTTTTCCACGATATGAGTCGAACGATTCCGATCTGCATTTGTGCACAAAATTCACGGAGAAATTAAGAAAAATAGTAACATAAGCCCATGAGAGACCGAAAGAGCAGGATGGGTGACTAACACCTTCCCATTTCTTAACTTAGGCCCCGAACCGCTGAACTATTGGTTTCATAAGCATCAGTTTGTATTTGATGCCACTCTAGTGAGGCGTCGACATGTTTTATTGCCTATTTTGTAAAAAATAGGCTAGAGAATCCATCTCTTTACATAACCCCACATAGATGATGGACAGAGAATTCCTAGAAAAGTGCACGAGACCTTCTCTACCTATCCAACCGCACGTGAATAGATGACGAATCTCGAGATGGATGAAAATAAGAGGGATGGGCATAAAGAGAATTCTCTCTGAGTTGCTAAGAGGTATCTTCAGGGGTTCTTTCAAAGTGATGTCATGGACTTTATTTATAGGGCCTAGGTGGTGCCGATCAGCATGGTTCTAGACTTTCCTATTAACATAGAACCTTAGACACACTGCCAGTAGGCAGGGACCTGGGATTTCCATTCAGTAATCTGAGTTAGGTTTTTCAGAAAAATGACTGTAAAATGCGAAGGTTGATTGTTGGAAAGAATATTTAGATACCTTTGAGAATCCATTGATCCACTCTCGAGTTTGAGAGTCGATCAAAGTCAAATAGGGCTCGAAAGTGCCTGTGGGTCACTAGACAAGAAATTCCTAAAGGAAATGATCGTTCGTTAGAACCATAATATGATTTTCACATGGGATGGACCGTTGAAAAGGGTATTTAGTGACTTAGATCTTTCATTCAGATTCATTTATTTCGAAGAGCTCAAATGGAGTTCGAAAACACCTGATGACCCTTCGGAGTAAAATGGGTCGTTCGTTCGTAATGTATGGCTAATTCGCTCACAGGGCGGACCTTTGGAAAGGGTATTTAAATCCTTTCAAAGATTGATTCAAATTCGTTAGAGATGATGAGTTGACAGGAGTCAAACAGAGTCCGGGACTGCCCGGTGGCCTCTAGATCAGTTTTTAGGTAAAATGGATCATTCGTCCAAATCGTAAGGTCGATTCATGCATGGGGTAGACCGTTAATTCAAAGAGATTTGAATATTCATTGAGCTTTATATTAGACGAGGAAGTTAACCAGAGTCAAACATGGCCCGGGAGCGCTTAGTGTCCTTTAGATTAATTTTTTTATAGTAAAATGGACTGTTCGTCCGAATTGTAAGGCCGATTCAATCGACCGTTGGAAAGAGTATTCAATGTCCTTAAAAGATTCATTGAATTTTCTCTTAGGTGAGAAAGTTGATTAGAGTTAAATGGGGCCCGAGAGTGCCTAGTGGCCTTTAGATCTGTACTCGGAGTGTGACCTAGGGTTTACGATTAATGAGTGAGTTCTCTGTACCTAAGGATGTGCTTAGGGGGTCCTATGATGGGGTGTTAACAGAGAGCCCCTCGACGAGCGATCTTGGAAAAAGTGAAGGTGTAATGCCCCACCCCGAATTTATGGGATACCCATGGGTTAACTCGGTCCGACCTGAGCATTAGGTGTGAAGTGCAATGGAACAACCTATATAATGTTGCCAATCCAGTTTTATTTTATTTACGTTTCATTATTAGCAAGTGATTCCAGTTTCAAGAGTAACTACGTGAGGGACGCATGCGGAGAACCCCGAAGACCAATTAAATAGAGTTATTAACGTAAACATAAATAAAATATACTTACCTGTAAAACTCCCTTAAATTTTTGGAACCGCTTCCAACTTGCCGTAACAAAGTTGGGACGTGAGCCTATGCCCAGTGGGATTTATACGAATAGTATAGATATGAACGGCATAAAGGAATAATCACATGCTACAACCACATGCATGCAAAAATAAGTATATATCTTCATACATAAACATTTGTAAAATACACATGCCAATGCATTAACCGTTTACTTCCGAGAAATCTTACTTATCAAGATTAATTTACCTTAATCTAGTAAAGAGTTCCTTTATTCACATTTAGCATTTTCATCTTGTTTAACACACCCAATTCGACACTTGAAACCATTACACTTGATTTGATTGGAACCTATTCTTTTACCGAAATTTAACCCTTTTTCATTTATTTCATTACACTTTAGTATTTTCATTGAAAATCACCCTTTCAATACGCGCATTTACCGTTAGATAAAATACTTATTTTTTCATTATAAAACCTTTTTTCATACATACTTATGCAAATTATGGGTTTAACAACTTGGTTGATTAATTAACGAGTTTCCCACTTACTTTACCCCTTTTACCTCAACTTATGGACATTTATAGATTTACGCATTTACTTGCCCATTTCACCTTTACCGGAACATTTATTACATTCATTCAAGTTGGGTTGTATTGACAGACTTTACCACACAACCCGTTTCATGTCATGTTCAATATTTCCTTTATCGTTCTCAGAATCTTCCTATACCGCATACTTACACAGTCTCCACATACATGACTATGCGCACCATATGCTCTGGCCAGTGAATTTTGGATTTTTAACCAAGGGATTCGGACCCTTATTGATTTATCTCGGTGTCATCTGATTTCCCTTTGATGTGTTTTAATATTTTACAAATTTTCACATTATTCTAGCTCATTGCTTTTACCCGACCGAGGCAAAAACTTGGACTTAACCGTCCGTTTTCCCATTAAAACTTGGAAAATTATTATTTTTCTTCTATACGTCCCTTATCCACACACACATGATTTATATTAAAATCATTCACGCTTTAGGACTTAAACACAATAGTGTAAAGACATTCTTTGACAGTTTTACTCCATAAAAATGTTTCACTTTAAGTAAATTATCAATTTACTCTTCGTTTACCAAACTGGAAAATTAGTTCTTTAACAAGTGTTTTATCTCCAAATGGTTATAGAGTTTCCAACTTAACATTTAAACGCTCTAGCCATTTTAACACCTATTTAATACCACACTTTTGCCAATTTTCACACTTGTCACTTTAACACTTTTAACACGTAAATTAACACCCTTTACATTTTAAGCTTCCAAATTTTCGTTTGTCTTATTTCATGCTCAAACCCGACAAAACTTCCTTTAAACTTGCTCACAAATTTATTACCGAAATACTATAAGTTTATATGCATAGAAAGTGGACTTTAAATACTAAAATCCTACCAAGTGGACTGAACATGCATTTCATGTAATAAAGATATTTTATCAATTCTCATAAACTCAACAAATGTCAATTTATTCATAAAGCCTCCATTTTGGAAGAAACCTAAAAAATATTTATTTCATAAATATTTTGACAACATTAACCTCATTCCTCATTCCACATTTCACATTTTATTTCATAAAATGTCCATTACTTCTTTTTACATAAAATACCATTTTCTCACATTTTTATTCCATAAAAATGTCCATTATTTTTTTTTACTATAAATAAACACAAATGATATTTTCTTACATTTTAATTCCATAAAAATGTTCATTCTTTCTTTTCCTAGAAAATACACAAACTAATATTTTCTTACATTTTTATTCCATAAAAATATTCATCCTTTCTTTTACTAGAAAGTACACCAAACTAATATTTCCTTAAATTTCTATCTCACACACACACACACACACACACACACACACACACACACACACATATATATATATATATATATATATATATTCTTTCTTCTACTTCAAAATACACCAAACTGATATTTCCATACATTTATAACACATAAAAATGTATATTGTTTCATTTTACTAAAACTGTGCGAAAATAACACTTCTTATATTTTTATTCCACAAAAATGTATATTTTTATTTTTATTAGCAAACATACTAAATAACATTACCTTACATTTTTATTTCTATTATAATGTCCATTATTTTGTTTTGAACTTTATTCTAGTTTCAAGGCTTATTTTATATCATCCTTTTTACACCATTTCATACAAATGCTAATATAACTAATAATCAACACTAGGATGCAATCCAATAAACTACACACATATATTTAATCTAATATATATAAATAATATGATGCAAAATACTCAACATTAAAATTAACCAAAGCTAGTATTCTCACCTCAAATGAAGTCCTAAATATGGTGGACATGTTGAAAAAGGAAGAGGACCCCCACCTCCAAAGGTGGCCTCAAGGGGGTCTCTTAAAGCCCCTTTAAAGTTGGCTCCATGAAAGCTCTAACACACTCCAAGGAAAGGTCAATTAAAATACTCTTCAAATACCTCAAAAAATACACTCATCTTCTTCTAATAATATCTCCTTAAATATCCATTATCCTCCAATAACAACTCTCATATTTTTGTATCTTTTAATGAACAATGGGTAACTTTGTTATTAATGGTGTGAGTGTATCTCTATATATTTAATTAATTGGATGGGTTATATACAAAATGTGGATAGAAAGTATTTGAGAGTGTTGAGAGAGAGAGAGATATAGGGGGCGATTATCTGTGTGGGTTTCTACCCACTTTCTCTTATAATCCCAACAATTAGACGTTACTAATTAACTAAACCTTATCACCTCACCCCCCCCCCCCCCCCCCATAGCATGTATGAATCTCCCTTGGCTTGATAACACACCTAATCCAAAGGTTCTTACGTTGACATCATAAACATCAGGTGTTATCCCCCTTTGTTTTGCACAAAACCTCCAACGACCTTCAGTTAACAACATTTATCCTCCCTAAAACAAAGACCTTTAAATCATAAGGTGAAATTCTGTCTAAATGGACAGGCCCAAGGCTGACCTGAAATGTCTTTGATGAATAAGCGGTTGACAGTGCGCTTTCTCTTAGCATCGTTCGAACGACCAACTCTCCAAAATTACACTTGCCCTTAAAAGTTTCCAGGTTCTTAGAAGAAGCCTAAAAGGTTTAATTAACTTGCAACTGAAATTTCCATAATACATATAATGTAAAGTTCCCAATCCACTAGCCCTCTTTTATTCCTAATTAATTTCTTCTTATGTATAATTAATTCATACTCTAATTAATTCACAGGGTGGGCTATTACAAACTTCCCTCCTTATGGAATTTCATCCTCGAAATTGTTGGTTTGTCATAATCTATAATCTAGTTACCTATGACCAATTTCCAATCCTAGGCATCCTCAACACTATCATCTATCCCCAAGGATTTCAATTTCATCAATGATTATCACTAATCCAATCACGACAACTTTAAGTTTTCCTTGCAAAATATCAAGCATGCCCAACATCTCTATTTAAACGAAATCTCGAGATTGTTGATACTTGCCAAATATCAAAATGTCACCAATTAATTCGTTAACATGAATCATTCTTACGTTAGGATTCACCACCTATGTTCCTCAAATAAATTCTCGGACCACTCCTAGCCTAAACGGATATAATTTCAACAGTCCTTGATACACATATCAAAGATAATCACCTTATTACATAGGTCTACCCGACCGATATCTCTTATGATATCCTTATACTAACCCATGGTCATTCTAGGCATCATAATACCAATATACATGAGTGATCATAGTCACAATCCGTACAACCTCTGATAGAGCGCAATAATAACATCATGTAACATTTTAACAAGTTTCAACATCTGTAATACCCTTAAATCATAACCTCGGGGAACACGACCAAGTTGTAACTAGTTATATCGGTTAACGAACAGGCAGGTTAACTTAAGGGAATCAACCAATCATACACCAACTATATGAAAGAATGCGAGGTCCGACCACGCGTACACACGTATCAAACTGAGCCTATGTAATTGCACACCTGAATCAAACTAATTAACAACTTTCTATTACCGAAATCAAAGGATACACAAGGAATGCCATGCCCAAAAGGAAACAACCAAATTCTGACAATAAATTGACCCACACGAAGTGCGAATCCATAATGTATACCCAAATTCTATAACCCTTCACCGAGACCTGCTAAGAACCTTAACCTTGCCACATACCCTGGCTTGACCTCTCAACCTTGGCGAGTTCTACTCAAGAATCATCCATCCATGCTGGACGACATAATACAAAATGAGTTTCCTTCGAGAAGGTGAAACACTAGGCTTTCCTCCTTAGGACTAATGCTACCTATCCATTACTTGTAAACATAACTATCCTAAACCAAACGAAGGTACTTATCTTGACACTTATCACAACCAGACCTCCAAAATTTCAACTCGCGATAACTAAGCTCAGTGTTTGAGATCACTAACCTCAAGTGAAACATAATGCTTACATAATTTCAAATTTTCAAATTATGTACCATTGCTATTACACTCAGCACCACCTGCATGATCCCAAACTATAATCATTCTAGTGGCGTCTCAACTTTTAAGCATCACTCATGCTTAATGGCTTCCTTTACCCAGGTCATTACTAACTATACAGGCAACACACATAAGTTCTATAATTATGCCTAACACTTCATCCGAGTGCTATCTCTAAAACCATAACGAATGCCATCGTGTTTCGAGTATACTAATTTCATAATCTAGCACTCATCAATTTATTTTTGACATTATCCTCAAAGGTCATATCATGGTACATGCTTATAAACAAATACCTTAGTACTAACTCTGAGTACTTCTATAAATTGACCTATTACAAACATCAATGATTTACCATCACTATGTAAACTCCAATACGACAATGATTTCCCAAATGCCTTATGGGTGGTGATATGAAACTCATTCATCACTTTTAATAATCTATACACCTATCATGAGAAACAACAAGTCATATCGTGATCTATGCTACACAACCAAAAATTTATCAAACTAAATGTATATCACCACATAAACTGCATCGTAACAATGATTCCCAAGGTTTTGAGGAGAAACACTATTATCGTTGTAATGCACGGTACATAACCTTAAATTCACCATTACTAGGGAAGAAGTACAACTCACATTAACATCTCTCTAGATAAACCTTAGTATAAATCTCTATGGAATTTTCAATATGATTTCAATATCTAACCTTGTCACTAACCCGAAGTCAATTTCACCAGACTACGTCTTGTAAACCTCAATGATTATTCAACCACTATAACTAAATTTCCTTAATATGCAAACATTATACTACGCGTTAATCTTCCTACTAACATAACCATATACTTTGGGAGGATACGGGACATCGGGTATTGCCTATAACACCAAGTCCCATGCCTACGAATGCCATAAGGGATCATATTTCTCAATGACACACTATATTCACTAAACTATAAATTTATACAATCCAAATCTTGGTAGGACACCGGATGTCATGTATTGCCTAAGAGGCGGCTCACCCTAATGACGCCGCAAGGGTTTAATTCTAAAACATCACAATTCATTTACTTACTACTAAGTCACCACGATCATCTAGTTTCACTCCTAGGTTACCTCAATCCTCAAGATCATCTAAACCCATATTTGTTTGAAGGAACATGAATTGGTACATACTAAACTAAAGCCCACAACCAAGGGACCTAATACGTTCTCATCACGAAACTAACACTTATAAACACATTACCGAGTCACTTACTTTTAATTGGGGAATTCATAAGGTTTCCAACTAAGTCGCAATGAATACTAAACGACGTTACTATTATTACTAAGGCTTCTTGGTAGGATACATGACACGGTGTATGGTTCGTACATCCCTAGGTACACACTACCGGTGTCATTAAAGGTCCTATTGATCAAATATTGCCTTATTCTTCAATCACTACTTCGAGGACTACCTAAAGTTCACTCCCTTGTCACTATAACTCATCATTGTCACTTACGTGACCTCTTTTCATAAATGGCTTGTAACTCGAATCACATCTCACAAGATACATTCATCCGCCAAAAACTACTAAAGCACTCACCCACAAGGATATCATCATGTTTAACCAAAACTGAATGTAGATACTCCAAAGTATTTGATCCACACAAATTTACACATTCATTGAATTTACCATCAATCACGGTATTACCCCAAGGATCAAAATTGCCTAATCACCACATCAATATTGGCCTCTTACATGTGTCATGCCCATGACTACATGTAATTTAAATCAATATTTCCCATTACACAGTTATGACATTATAACACTCAATCTCTACCATTGATTATCCACAATTTGGTGACACTTGCCTAACGGATGATATCTCATTCTATTAACATCTCCAAGACTCTATGTCAAACACCTCACACTATGAACCACGATGGTCCCACTTATTGGCTTACGCAGACACTCATAAATTATTACATACTTGATTAGAATTTGCGAAAGAGATTTATAGCAATTAACTTGATGTAATACCCCGTATTTCATGGCTTTTAAATTTAAGGATTTATTAAATTTAATTGAGATAAATTAATTTAATTTTAATCCGGAATGTTGTTTTAAATATTTTCTAGCGTGACGAGAGTTAGTAATTATTGGAAATTTGTTATTTGTTGAATATTACTGGATGAGTATAGTAATATATGAGATTTATTTTTATAATATTGTCACGTGTGAATAAAATGACAATTGTGGAAATTTAAGTCGGGACGCGCCTGTGTTGTGTCGGGACTAAATGTGGATTAATAAAAGTGAATATTTTATAATTTGTTCGTATGGTCGTTTTGAGTGCGCCAACGCGTCCGGAAGGGTCGAGATAGTTAGAAAGTGAACCCGGGGGTTTAGTTTGGGTCTCGAGGCATTTTTAGGCTTAATTAGTACCCCGGGAGGGCGTTTTGGACATTTCGCAATTATGGGAAATTAAACCCACGAATTTTATAAGGTTATATCAGATGGGAAATGTCATCTTTTAGGGTTAACACAACCTAATTCTAATGACGACCATTGGAGAGGAAGAGGGAAGCTCTCCAAGGAGTTCTAGGCCAAGAACACCTCCGATTGCACCGCCGTCACCACCAACGCATAGATCGCACGACGGGGAACACAACCACATCAAAATCATCCACAAATCAGAACTGGGAATTTTCCAGGCAAGTATCTATCTTGATTTTATCAAGTTAATGCATCCTTTTATGCTAGTCTTAGGTTGATTAGATTATTATTCTTGAAGAAAAACATAAATTGGTGACACAAATTGCATGTTATAATGTTAGAAATCATATTTCTGGAAACCCATTTCACATATAGAGGATGAGCCACGAAATTCCATGATAGTAGAGATAGAAAATCTGGAAAAAGAATGAAAGAGATTAAGTTAAAGGAAAGATTAGGGTTCATAAGAATTATGTAGAATTTGCCCTTTTTAACCCATGATTCTTGAAGAAAATTCGCATGTGTTACGTAGGAAATCGTTTAAATGGGTATACAACACTTATAGTATAATTGATTGGGAGTTTGGGACTGTAACATGATGATTTGGAGGAGTTTGGGGTGAGAATCCCGTAACTAGGTTGGCTGCAGAATCTGCATAACTGCTTGATCGATCGATCGAGCCCAGAGCATCGATCGATCGAAGGATCAATCGATCGACCCCTTTCATCGATCGATCGACCCTCCTAGGAAAACTACATTTTTGCTCGTGTTAACTTAATCCGATTTTATGCGTAGTAAACCTTGGTTAGGGTTGCTAGAATATAATGGAACATAAAGAGGACCAGTAGGGTCAAGAGAAAAATCCCATAAAGTGGAACTTTAATGTGTGGAAGTAAAGGGTAAACGGGGAGACTTTTAAACTTAAGAAATCTTACGTGTGGTGATTAAATAATCGAAACATCTATTAAGTTGGATTAGAAGGCAAGAGAGGGCCTACTGAAATTTGCACTTAGATAAAGGAAATACTTCGAGAGACGAGAAGCGAGTAAAAAAAAAAACTTAATTTCGAGAATAAAAGGAATGAGGCCGTTTTACGATATAATTGAGTAATATGTGTAATAAAGGACAATTATAATTTATGGGTGGTGAGCGCACCTAATTTTAATAATGTGGATGTGTATATATATATATGATTGGGTGATTATGCATATATTATATCTGTGTGAAAAACATGCCCACGCTACTTGCTATCCCTGAGGTTGCCGCGTTGGGACGATCTTATCCTGTGTTGACTTATGGGGGATATTGACTCGTACCCTAGAAGATAGATATCCTTGGTACATGCTATCAAAATGATAGTTCAGACGGTCCTAAGAGATGCGGGTATGTGATTTCCTCTAAGAGACTTGGAATCTATGCTTCGCCTCATCTTGTTTGTGTATATGTATCCTTGGTACAGGCTATCGCAGCGATAGTTCAGACGGTCCTAAGAGACTTGAAACCTATACTTCGCCTCAATATTGTTTGAGTATGTGTTAATACAATTCGAGAGTGATTCCGAATTTGTATTCCCCTTAATATGAGTGATACGGGGTTTGGATAGTAGAGTATGCCCGCACCATAGATTTTATGTGGGGTGCTGTTAGTATATATATAATTTATGAGTGATTGGTATATATATACTTATATATGGAGGTCTAGCACCATAGATTTTATGTGGGGTGTTGTTGGTATATATATATATTATACGAGAAATATATATATATATATATATACGTGTAACTATATGAGAACTTTCTACTAAGTAAAATAGTAGTTAAGGAAAGTATGAAATTTAATCAGCTTCATTATAAGCATTCGGAATGTTATAATAATATGGAATTATTCTGAATAACGTAAGAAATCTTGAAGAGTTAGATTTTCTAAATTTGAATAGCATAACCTTAATTCCACGTGTTAAAACTTATGGAGAATAGGTTAGAGAGAGAGAGATGGGGTTCATTAGTACGATAGATGTGCACACTAGATGAGAGGTGAGAATTCCCAAGAGAGGGTCGCATACTAATACGACTGTTGCATTAGCCGGTAGCATTTTAAATACTTGCTAAACTATTTTTAAACTGCTTCACATTCGGGCTCTGACCCGTTTGTTGTCACCTCTTCTCTCTTGTGTATATATATATATATATATGTATTACAGGTGCCCAGCCACAGGGGCGTCTTACTTGGAATTTTTGGGATGGAACGCGCTGTAGCTTTTGTGGGAGTTGCAGGCCATTGATTAGACGACCTCATTATTGACTCTACTCCTAGTTCGGTTTTATCCAGCAGGGGCATGTGTTGCCCTCTTTCTATTATTTAGTTGGTATTGTCAGAGATTGTAATTCTTTTTACTTCCAGCATCTTTATTTCGGGATTTATTACTGTCAGGATGTTTTCCTTTAGTGTTTTAAATGTTGGGATTATTTATTGATGTTTCAATTCTGGAATGTTCATTACTATTCTCATTATTAATGTGTGACTCTTAAAAATGTAAATGGTTAAAGGTCTTATAATTGGATTTAATATAATGGAAATAAGGTTTTAAATGGTTTTGACACTTAGCTTAATTATTTAGGGTGTTTAAATTGGAAATGTATTTTTTACGACAGTGATGCTAAGAATGAACCAACTGTTCACCTTGATTTTAATTTAATAAAGGAGTGAACGCCCGGTATTTAATTAGGCGGGGTGTCACAGGTGGTATCAGAGCATCAGGTTCTAGTGTCCTTAGGATCTGTACGGCTTATTATGCTTTTAGCATTGCTTTGTTTGTTATAGAGCCCTATGTTTAGGATTGTCGATTCCTTTGACAAGATTTTGTTCTCCTGCTATGATGTGTATACACTAGCGAATTCTAATTTCGTTCGGATGTGTGCGTGTGCCGAGCGATGGTGGATGTCAGAAGAGGATCATTAAGCGTACATTAGGAGGCAGGGCTCAGTTGAGATTATGAAATATATCCGAGGATGATGACCGTAGTCGAGGTCACCTCCATTATGGCACAAGAAGCCACGACTAGAAAGGCGACTAAGGTGCAGCAATGATTTTCAAATGCTGTTATAGTCAAATGAGGTGCGAGGGTAAACTTACCCAACGTATTACAAAAAAAGTGTAGAGACTGTCAGTGGGAAATTTTAGAAACGCGAAAATTTTGTGTGTTTACCAAAGGAGGTAAAGTATCTAAAGGCTTAAATATAGGACGGAGTGTGGCAAACTGAAAGTGAAAATTTAGAGAAAATTTTCTTGGCTTTCGGGACGAAATTATAATGGTTGGAGTCAACCACCAATTTTAGAAGTGGAATGCTATGCCTATAGGAGAACCTTAGGTACAGTGTTGACCGTATGTTCCTTCCTCCAGTGTTCAGGGTGAGAAGCAAACGTGGTTCTGAACTCATCGCAGGAGGGCATGACGGAAGTCCAATTATGGATATGAATCCTGATCATTAGAAAATTTAGTATCGAAAGAGGTAGATACTAGTGGAGGAAACGACTCCAAGTGGGGGACCAACTTGTAATAATAGTTGATAATACTCGAGGAGGAAATTCTGATGGACGGTTGATTCAGAGGTTGACAATGTCATATTTTGTCAATATAGATGATAACGCTTCTTTGTGGGGGAAGTTAAAGAAATCGAAGAATTTAGTCGAGAATAAGACTGACTACAATGGTGGTGATATAGCACCAAAAAGAATGTGGATATACATCAGGGAACCCATTTGAATGATTCGGATAATGGAATTCTTACCAAGTGATGGTAAATTCAGTAAGTACTATTATAGATAGTAACATGATCTTTATGGCTTAAAAAGCTAAGGGAACAATCGGGATGGCTAACGGGAATCGAGTTTACTAAAGTCCGAAAGAAGGACAATCCAAACCTGGTTAGTAGAACAGGTGATAAGTGGATTATGTGTTGAGGTATTTTGGTGCGGAGTGAAATTGCTCGCGATAATATGTTCCAAAGTGAGAAAAAGGGGCAAGAATACGGTGCCTAATAAAAGACAACGATTAAAGTAATTTTGTTTGGTTTGAGTTGACGTGTTACATCCAGAAATCACTTGCGCAGTCAAAACGATGGGCAAGGTGGAAGTATAAGTTGTATCCTCAGAGGATGAGGCGTGTTTATGTGACACGAGTGAGTCACTATATGTTGTTCCTTGCTAGGTTAGCATGTGAGACGAGCTTAATGCATATAATTATGAATGTTACTATTATGTGAATATTTTTCCCTAGTGTAGCGGGATTTTTCTTTAGTGCTATCCGCGGAGGATGAATGAGTATATTAACAGTGTTTTATACTTTATTGAGGTTACTCGTTGTAGTGATGCGATACACGAGTATGATATTATCTTTGTTAAAATGTTATAGAAATGGGTAGTATGATAGTGGGCATTTATTGCAAGGCTATCGGAGTAGATGCATTAGTGCAACATGTTTTATGTTTGTTTTGGCGAGGCTTTACCTATAAGAAGGTTGGACTTGCACTTATATTATCTATCCAAGAGACTTCGGAGGATATAGTGGGCTCGAGATATTCGATGCCAATGTATGTATAGACTTTGTCAGTATGATTCGGTATGTATCGGGACTTACCGTTGAGCAAAAAGATTTGACGCAGTGTAATGTTTGGCACTCCGTACTTAGTGATAGAAAGAGTGCATTGTTATATTTATCCTTTAGAGATGTGGGAGTTAATAGTTATACCCCTAATATTAGGGAAGGGAATTTCGAGAATTCCGATCGTATATATCTGAGGTTTATAGAATGTAATTACCATCAACCAATACGGTAGTGAAATTGGTGAAACATTCTTTATTAAGCATAATTATAGGAGAAATTATAACTTTTCTGTCAAGAGACGGAATAAAGGGGTACATACCACGGACGGAGGACCTAACGGATTTCGATGACCGACAAAGCTAGGTAGTAGTGTATCGGGGGGGTTCCTTGTTTGGATTTCTCTTTGCGAGACATCCCACGCATGAAACTTAGCGTAAGGTTGGAAATAGGGAGACGTTTGGTCACTATTCCACGAGTTTGGTACCCTGGTTGAAATGGGATCAAGTAATTATGTATGTAAGTTGGAAGTTGAATTTTGTTTTAAGGTTATTGGAGCCGGATTTTGTGGTAGGAAAACATTGAAAGTTATCCCCACGAGTTGAGGGGTGGAACGATGATAAGGAGAATTTAAGAATTCTGATTTCTAGGGTGATTGAAAGTACCCAAATGTCATAACCGCGTACAGAACACAAGCAAATAAAGAGTTGGAATGATTTTTAGCACGAATTATCTGGAAAGAACTTTATTATACAAAAGAGAGGACCTGTAATTATTTTGATGAATAGAGTGTTAGTGATTTATTTTGGTTGTTGTACCTATTTGGGAAATTTATTACTTATCCGAGGAAGGCTAAGAATTATTATTCCTCTTTTATTATCATGGAATTTGAATGCCCTATTCCTTCTATTCCGTTGAATTTAGTTAGTCCTACAGATGAGTAGCACGCCGTTCGCTCTCCCAGGGCGGTCGGAGTGTTGCAAAAATGTGGGCATCTTGGTTAACTACAGTTAAAATAGTCCGAGTTGAAGGGACGTGGTAATAGACGTGTGAAATATATGTTTGTGGGACTAGTATAACGAAGTGGAAGTGATAGAGTGGATTAAACGTCACATGAGAGGCGATAATCCATACATAAGTGTGCAATTAGAATAGCACGCCCTAACTTGATTGGAAGGTTGTGGGAAGCCATTCAAGAATTGGTATTCCTTGAATAGAGTAGAATTTAATTGTTATAAAGCACACCCGGAGCGGAGTTGTTATTAGTCCAGTGTGAGAGCGACTTGCGCATACAAAGAGTAATGATGTTAGTACAATATAAGAGATCCAGAAGTGCGCTTCGTGGAGAGAAGAGCACGGGTCGGAACTTTTAGCATACTCCAAGGAAGGAAGGGGAGTATTACGTGTCACTTAATGTGAGACATTTCAAGGGAAGAATCGATATTTAACGAGACGTAGTGAGTAGTCACTACATGCACCGCCCATAGGTAAGGTTTGATTGAAAGAGGAGAATCAACCAAAGAATTTTGTGTTTATCGAAAATTTCTGAAATTGGAAGAGGTTGGTAAAGTCGATAAAGTTCTTGGATGGGTTGCCATCCTCAAAACAAGATCAAGGGTTTATCCCGAACATGTGAATTAAGTCCCCGAGAAGGAAGTGATCGATATTCCTTTAGGCTGGCTTACAATATTAACTAGTATGCCCCAGACTTCCTTTGAAAGGAAGGATCGCGCCAGTGCATGGTCCAGCGCAATATAAATTTCTGAATCAGGATGAGATTGGTGAATCCCACCTTTGATATGGGATTTCAGGGACCATCGGAGATAAGATTTCGTTTCGAGTAGGATGTATCACCCTTAGATAGGGAATAAGCGCATGGTGATTAAAGATTAGTGGAGCCACGTGAAGGAAATTTTGGAATCTTGGTACGATGATTTCAAGCATGCTCTGTAGAAGCACTCGTACCTGTTTGTCGCATACGAGGTACTTATTAAGGTTTTGTTATGGAAGAACCTCGACTATTCTCCTTCCGTATGTTTAGAGGAGAGTAGATAATCATAATTTTTGATCGGTCGAGAAAATATCCGATATCTATGGTGGAATTCCACGACTGTTTTAGGCAGTCAGGAGTGGTCAAATGTTCGTATGATCTTCTCAGAATGGGATTTTTGGGTATGAATAAATACGAGTAGTTTGTCATGTAGTGAGGTGCGGCCTCGTAATGATAGTGAGATAAGGAAATTATAACGTTTAGGCGTGACCTATGCGAATGTTGTCGGGTGGGAGCACAATGTGAAGTGTCTCCAATGAGAATGTAAAACAATGTTGCTGTGAGGAAAAAGCTATGGTGATTGAACGCCGTACTATGTAGATAGTTTGCGTACTGACAAGGATATCCAGAATTGTGCTACCTGGTAGGCTCTATTTTCCGAATTTCGGGACGAAATTCCGTTATTAGGGGGGAAGTATGTAATACCCCGTATTTTCATGGCTTTTAAATTTAAGGATTTATTAAATTTAATTGAGATAAATTAATTTAATTTTAATCCGGAATGTTGTTTTAAATATTTACTAGCGTGACGAGAGTTAGTAATTATTGGAAATTTGTTATTTGTTGAATATTACTGGATGAGTGTAGTAATATATGAGATTTATTTTTATAATATTGTCACGTGTGAATAAATGACAATTATGGAAATTTAAGTCGGGACGCGCCTGTGTCATGTCGGGACTAAATGTGGATTAATAAAAGTGAATATTTTATAAGTTGTTTGTATGGTCATTTTGAGTGCGCCAACGCGTCCGGAAGGGTCGAGATAGTTAGAAAGTGTACCCGGGGGTTTAGTTTGGGTCTCGGGGCGTTTTTAGGCTTAATTAGTACCCCGGGAGGGCGTTTTGGACATTTCGCAATTATGGGAAATTAAACCCACGAATTTTATAGGGTTATATCAGATGGGAAATGTCATCTTTTAGGGTTAACACAACCTAATTCTAATGACGACCATTGGAGAGGAAGAGGGAAGCTCTCCAAGGAGTTCTAGGCCAAGAACACCTCCGATTGCACCGCCGTCACCACCAACGCATAGATCGCACGACGGGGAACACAACCACATCAAAATCATCCGCAAATCAGAACTGAGAATTTTCCAGGCAAGTATCTATCTTGATTTTATCAAGTTAATGCATCCTTTTATGTTAGTCTTAGGTAGATTAGATTAATATTCTTGAAGAAAAATATAAATTGGTGACACAAATTGCATGTTATAATGTTCGAAATCATATTTCTGGAAACCCATTTCACATATAGAGGATGAGCCTCGAAATTCCATGATAGTAGAGATAGAAAATCTGGAAAAAGAATGAAAGAGATTAAGTTAAAGGAAAGATTAGGGTTCATAAGAATTATGTAGAATTTGCCCTTTTTAACCCATGATTCTTGAAGAAAATTCGAATGTGTTACGTAGGAAATCATTTAAATGGGTATACAACACTTATAGTATAATTGATTGGGAGTTTGGGACTATAACATGATGATTTGGAGGAGTTTGGGGTGAGAATCCCGTAACTGGGTTGGCTGCAGAATCTGCATAACTGCTTGATCGATCGATCGAGCCCAGAGCATCGGTCGATCGAAGGATCGATCGATCGACCCCTTTCATCGATCGATCGACCCTCCTGGGAAAACTACATTTTTGATCGTGTTAGCTTAATCTGATTTTATGCGTAGTAAACCTTGGTTAGGGTTTCTAGAATATAATGGAACATAAAGAGGACCAGTAGGGTCAAGAGAAAAATCCCATAAAGTGGAACTTTAATGTGTGGAAGTAAAGGGTAAACGGGGAGACTTTTAGACTTAACAAATCTTACGTGTGGTGATTAAATAATCGGAACATCTATTAAGTTGGATTAGAAGGCAAGAGAGGGCCTACTGAAATTTGCACTTAGATAAAGGAAATACTTCGAGAGGAGTAAAAAAAAAGACTTAATTTCGAGAATAAAAGGAATGAGGCCGTTTTACGATATAATTGAGTAATATGTGTAATAACGGACAATTATAATTTATGGATGGTGAGCGCACCTAATTTTAATAATGTGGATGTGTATATATATATATGATTGGGTGATTATGCATATATTATATCTGTGTGAAAAACATTCCCACGCTACTTGCTATCCCTGAGGTTGCCTCGCTGGGACGATCTTATCCTGTGTTGCCTTATGGGGGATATTGACTCGTACCCTAGAAGATAGATATCCTTGGTACACGCTATCGGAATGATAGTTCAGACGGTCCTAAGAGATGCGGGTATGTGATTTCCTCTAAGAGACTTGGAATCTATGCTTCGCCTCATCTTGTTTGTGTATAGGTATCCTTGGTACAGGCTATCACAGCGATAGTTCAGACGGTCCTAAGAGACTTGAAACCTATACTTCGCCTCAATATTGTTTGAGTATGTGTTAATACAATTCGAGAGGGATTCCAAATTTGTATTCCCCTTAATATGAGTGATACGGGGTTTGGATAGTAGAGTATGCCCGCACCATAGATTTTATGTGGGGTGCTGTTAGTATATATATAATTTATGAGTGATTGGTATATATATACTTATATATGGAAGTCTAGCACCATAAATTTTATGTCGGGTGCTGTTGGTATATATATATTATACGAGAAATAAATATATATATACGTGTAACTATATGAGAACTTTCTACTGAGTAAAATAGTAGTTAAGGAAAGTATGAAATTTAATCAGCTTCATTATAAGCATTCGGAATGTTATAATAATACGGAATTATTCTGAATAACGTAAGAAATCTTGAAGAGTTAGATTTTCTAAATTTGAATAGCATAACCTTAATTCCACGTGTTAAAACTTATGGAGAATAAGTTAGAGAGAGAGAGATGGGGTTCATTAGTACGATAGATGTGCACACTAGATGAGAGGTGAGAATTCTCAAGAGAGGGTCGCATACTAATATGACTGTTGCATTTGCCGGTAGCATTTTAAATACTTGCTAAACTATTTTTAAACTGCTTCACATTCGGGCTCTGACCCGTTTATTGTCACCTCT
Organism: Sambucus nigra; assembly: GCA_949130495.1. Classification (NCBI taxonomy): domain Eukaryota; kingdom Viridiplantae; phylum Streptophyta; class Magnoliopsida; order Dipsacales; family Adoxaceae; genus Sambucus; species Sambucus nigra. The sequence goes on from OX422223.1 coordinate 121,491,116, forward strand.
TCTCTCTTGTGTATATATATATGTATTACAGGTGCCCAGCCACATGGGCGTCTTACTTGGAATTTTTGGGATGGAACGGGCTGTATCTTTTGTGGGAGTTGCAGGCCATTGATTAGACGACCTCATTATTGACTCTACTCCTAGTTCGGTTTTATCCAGCAGGAGCATGTGTCGCCCTCTTTCTTTTATTTAGTTGGTATTTTCAGAGACTGTAATTCTTTTTACTTCCAGCATCTTTATTTCGGGATTTATTACTGTCAGGATGTTTTCCTTTAGTGTTTTAAATGTTGGGATTATTTATTGATGGTTCAATTCTGGAATGTTCATTACTATTCTCATTATTAATGTGTGACTCTTAAAAATGTAAATGGTTAAAGGTCTTATAATTGGATTTAACAGAATGGAAATAAGGTTTTAAATGGTTTTAACACTTAGCTTAATTATTTAGGGTGTTTAAATTGGAAATGTATTTTTTACGACAGTGATGCTAAGAATGAACCAACTGTTCACCATGATTTTAATTTAATAAAGGAGTGATCTCCCGGTATTTAATTAGGCGGGGTGTCACACTTGATCGTATGCCACTTGGAACAAACTTAATTTTTATTCTAACCTCTTTGACATAACCATTGAGGATACGAACTATAACCGTCACTAAAGTAGCGTGACTGGCCCAAACCCACACCATTGTCGAAAGATCTAATGCCAACCTCACCTCATCACATGCAAAAGTAACCTTGAACCTAGAGCTCCGATACCATTTGTAACTCCCCGACCCGGATTTATGGATTACCCGTGGGTCAACCCGATCCTACCCGAGCACTAGCTGTGAAGTGCAATGGAATAACCTATATAATGTTGCTAATCCAATTTTATTTTAATTAAGTTTCACTTGTTAGCATACGATTCCAGTTTCAAGATGCACTGTGTGAGGGATGCATGGGGAGAATCCTAAGTCCAAGTAAACAGAGCTACTAACATAAACATAAATAAAATATACTTACGTCTAGAAAGCCCTCAAATTTTGAAACTGCTCCCAACCTGCCATATCAAAGTGGGGATGTGAGCCTATGCCCAGTGGGATTTATACGAATAGTATTGAAATGAATGACATAAAGGAATACTCACACGCTACAACCACGTGTATTCGAAAATATGTATATATCTACATACGTAAACCTTTGGAAAATACACATGCCAATGCATTAATCGTTTACTTTTAAAAAATCTTACTTATCCGGATTAGTTTACCTTAATCTAGTAAAGAGTCCCTTTATTCACATTTAGCATTTTCATCTTGTTTAACACACCCGGTTCGACACTTGAAACCATTACACTTGATTTAATTGAAACTCATTCTTTTACTGGAATTTAACCCCTTTTCATTTATTTCATTATACTTTAGTATTTTCATTGAAAATCACCATTTCATCACACACATTTATAGTAAGAGAAAATACTTATTTTACTTTTTTTAATACATACAAATGCAAATTATGGGTTTAACAAGTTAGTTGCTTAAGTACCCATTTTTCCACTTACTTTACCCCTTTTACATCAAGTTATGGACATTTATAGATTTATGCATTTACTTGCCCATTTCACCTTTACCGAAACATTTATTATATTAATTCAAGTTAGGTCATATTAACACACTTTACTACCAACCCGTTTCTTCACATGTTTCGTATTTCCTTTATCTTTCTTGGAATCTTCCTATACCGCATACTTACACGGGCTCCACTCCGACAGCTATGCGCACCATATGCTCTGGCTAGTGATTTAGGAATTTTTACCCAAGGGCTCTGTACCCTTCTTTCTTTATCCCGGTGTCATCAGAGTTCCCTTTTATATGTTTAAACATTTTATAAATGTCCACATTGTTCCACCTCTTTGCTTTTACCCCGCCGAAGCCAAAACCCGGACTTAACCTCCGTTTATCCATTAATACTTGAAAAATTGTTTCTTTTCTTCTTTAAGTCCATTATACACATACACACACACACACACACGTGATTTATATTAAAATCATTCACACTTTAGGACTTAATTCATTTTCATACACATTATTGTAAAGATATTCTTTGACATTTTTACTCCATAAAAATGTTCCACTTTATGTAAATTACTAATTTACTCTTCGTTTAACAAAATAGCAAAGTCTATTAACAAGTGTTATTTTTCAAAATGGTTATAGAGTTTCCAACTTAACATTTAAACGCTTTAGCCATTTTAACACTTGTTTAATACCACACTCTTGCCAATTTTCACACTTGTCACTTTAACACTTTTAACATGTAAAGTACACTGTAACATTTTAAGCTTCCAAATTTTTGTTTGTCTTAATTCATGCTCAGACCCCATAAAACTTCTTTTAAACTTGCTCACATATTTATTATCGAAATACTAAAAGTTTATATGCATAGAAAGTGGACTTTAAATACTAAAATCCAAATAAGTGGACTGAACGTGCATTTCATGTAATAAAGACATTGTATGGATTCCTCTAAACTCAACAAATGTCCATTTATTCATAAATTCTCCATTTCGCAAGAAACCTAAAAAATATTTATTCCATAATTTTTTTATAACATTCACCTCATTCCTCATTCCACATTTCACATTTTATTTCATAAAATGCCCATTACTTATTTTTACATAAAATACCATTTTCTCACATTTTTATTCCATAAAAATGCCCATTATATCTTTTTACTAGAAATACACACAAATGGAATTTTCTTACATTTTTATTCCATAAAAATGTTCAGTCTTTCTTTTGCTGGAAAATACACAAACTAATATTTTCTTATAGTTTTATTCCGTAAAAATATTCATTCTTTCTTTTGCTAGAAAATACACAAACTAATATTTTCTTACAATTTTATTCTGTAAAAATTTTCATTCTTTCTTTTACTAGAAAATACACCAAACTAATATTTCCTTACATTTTTATCCCATAAAAAATTATATTCTTCTTTTACTAGAAAATACACCAAACTAATATTTCCTTTCATTTTTATGTCATAAAAAATGTATATTGTTTCCTTTTACTAAAAATATGCAAAAAAAAATGTAGATTTTAAGTTTTATTAGAAAACACACTAAATAACATTACCTCCATTTTTATTTGTATAAAAATGTCCATTATTATGTTTGAACTTTATTCTATTATCAAGGCTTATTTTATATCATCCTTTTGACATCATTTCATACAAATGCTAATATGAATAATAATCAACACTAGGACACACATAAATTTAATCTAATATATATAAATAATATGATGGAATATATTCAACATTAAAGTTAAACCAAAGTTAGTATTCCCACGTCAAATGAAGCCCTAAATATGGTGGAGATGTTGAAGAAGGTGGAGGACCCCCCCACTTCCAAAGCTGGCCTTAAGGGGGTCTCTAAAAGCCCTTTCAAAGTTGGCTCCATGAAAGCTCCAACACACTCCAAGAAAATCTCCATTAAAACTCTCTTCAAATACCTCTAAAAACACACTCATCTTCTTCTTCTTCTAATATTGTCTCCTTAAATATCCATAACCCCCAATAACAACTCTCATATTTTCATAGCTTTACATGAACAACGGGTAGCTTTATTATTAATGGTGTGAGTGTATCTGTATATTTTGAATTAATCGGATGGGTTATATAAAGAATGTGGAGAGAAAATATTTGAGAGTGTTGAGAGAGAGATATAGGGGACGATTCTATGTGTGGGTGGCTACCCACTTTCTATTATAATCCCAACAATGAGACGTTTCTAATTAAATAAACCTTATCACCTCACCCTCCGATATCAAGTATGAATGCCCTTGTCTTGAAAACACACCTAATACAAAGGTGGTTATGTTGACATCATAAACATCAGGTGTTATCCCCCCTTTTTTTTATTCAAGAAACCTCCAACGACCTTAAGTTAACAACATTTCTCCTCCCAAAAACAAAGACCTTTAAATCCTAAGGTTCACTTATGTAAAAATCGTTAAGCCCAAGGATGACCTGAAATGACTTTGAAAAATAAACGGTTGACAGCGCACTTTCTCTTAGGGTTGTACGAATGACGAGAGGAGTAGTTTGAGCGACACCATTTCCTCGTTCAAACGACATCCTGGTCGTTTCAACGACCAACTCTCCAAAATCATGCTTTTGCCCTTAATAGTTTCCAGTTTCTTAGAAGAAGCCTAAAAGTTTTAATTAACGTGCAACCAAAATTTCCATAATACATATAATGTATAGTCCTTAATCCATTAGTCCTCTTTTATTCCTAATTAATTTCTTCTTATGTATAATTCATTCATACTCTACTTAATTTATCGGGCGGGGAATTACAGAAGGACATAAAATGATAGACACCACATTGACATTGGGGAAGAGGTTTTTAGGTCAATTCTGCGAACCTAGAGGACAAGGTTGATGATTCGGAGGCTCGAAGTCAGTTATGAGGACCTAAGGACATGTGGATGACCGATTTAGTAGGTCAAGGTTGTAAGAAGTGGGTTCTTTAAATACTATTAGTTTTAAGTGAGGCATAACCCCTTATCAAGATTGGGACCAACACCGTTAGATATGGAGCTTAGTATTAGGGAGACATGTGAATCAGAGAAAAAAGGATGTAATTATTCAAAGTTGCACTAAATAACATATTAACATGGGCAACATGTGATTAATGCAATAAATTAAATGGGACTAGCAGATGGCATGGTCGGAGGGAGAAAGAACAAGCACCCTATGTACAATAAAGACAAGGCAGGAACTTCAAGCTGAGTTAATGGCCAATGATGGGTGCATTCAATGTATAATGGGATTTACTACTCTTTTTGAAGGCTCTCTGGTACGGGGGATTTGGTAGCGATTCTAGGTTCTGGATACTCTATCACTCTCTATTCACTTGCTTGTTTTGGTCGTATTTATATGGAGGGGAGGTTGCTCGAGTTGGCATACCCTCGATGCCTTTGGCCTGGTGCAGTAAATGCGTGAGATACTATATTTAATGCATGTGATATATTAGTTTTGTGGGAAAGCGTTCCATTGGTTGGAAGTATTTCAGTCATTTATGAAGGATGTGACTTTTTCGCTTGGGGCTTACTCTAGGATGGCTATTCGGTCAGATTTGGTGAGCTAGACCTACCACCTAAGGATAAAGGCACTTGAGTGCTATATTCTTAAGTTGCTAAACGTCAGGTGCTATGACGTTAGGAAGTGGTTCGAACAACGGCTATTGTTTGGTATCTAGTCACGTCAGTTAGATAGTCTGTCGCCCGAGCTACCTCGAGGAGGTGACCTCGAGGGGGTATGCATTCAGGTAGATCGAACGAATCAAGGAGGTTCACTCGAATAGGTAAGCAATGAGTGGGCTCGCGTGACATTTTTCCTGGGTGAAGTTTTATCGAAGTGTGCTAAGAGGGTTGGTAATAACTCCCAACGTTGCCTTGTTCTCAATCCTCCAAACCATGTCCCTGCAAAGTTCCCCATAGAAGATAGCTTGATAAAGCATGAAAGCTCTCCCATGCCCTGCCAGGCATGGTCCCTCATGGGTACCAAGCGACCCCTCTCAACATATACATTCATAAGATAAAGTACGTAATATAGCATTCTATTTTTTATTACAAACTATTATCATCTGGGTGACCTTTGTTCTTAGAGACAAGTCTTTCGATTCAGGTCAATTGGAGGCTCTTCGAGGTAAAGTGCTACGAGCCATTTTCTTCTGAGGAGCCTTCGAGGTGGGTCCTTCGAGCTACTTGCATGGAGGATATTTGAAGTGTGTTTTGGGGGCATCTTTCTCTGTAGCTGATCAGTTCACTTGGCTAAGTTAATCATCCATGTGGGGGAACACCCCTCCATATTTGCCCCTTCGTAGAGTTATTTATTTATTTTCATGAAGAAATATCTATCATAAACTTTGGCTTATCTATGATTTTCCTTCTTGGGGATAATGAAGAGATTTTTTTAAATTTCCCCTAAAGATCTTCGTTCCCCAAGGTTGGCAAGACCCCCAGGCGTGCTTCATTAAATGCCGCTGCCATTTACATTTTAGTGCGTCACACGTGGTAATGCCAGGGCGGGCACGTGAAGATGATGCGACTATTCGGTTCGTCATTTCCCAAATCAACATCATGAAACCTTTAGTCTTCTGCAATCATATGCTCATTTAGCTAACACGCTGATCACATAATTTTGAAATTCTATCATTACTATTTTCCAAACGTCACCTTTATTGCCATCTTTTGAAATTCGTGTTGCCCCTATAAAAGGGGGTGGACCTTTGATTAAAACTTACCTTTAGGTTTAAATTATCTGAGTTTAAGATTTTTTGTGAGATTTTGGCAAAGGCAATCTTTACTTCTTCAATCTTTCTTCAATTATCTTCCATCCTCTCTTCTCTCATCTGATATGGCACTAATCAAAAGAAATCTTTCTGTCAGCTGTGCCTCTCCTGCTACCCAGGCACATCAGGCTCAGTGGGCATGATATTGTTGTGCCCCTTACTTTGGAGAGGATGATCATTTTTGGGCTACAAACGAATGGTTTCCCGGTGCTCTGGTGCCAATTGAGGAGACAAACTTGTTAATGGATGAAGGTGAAGATGCTGAGGACTTTTCTTATATCCCTACTGCTACTATCACCCGTTTTCGAATAGAGTAGGTGATTTACCCTACTCCAAGGTGGAATTTTGAGGCATTTTCTGGTGATAGTGAGGGGTTGGGTCCTTGGACGGAGTATATCCATGCTAAGTACTCGGTTCAACTAGCCCTCATAGGTTTATTTTGTTCTCTATGGTTGGGTGACCTTACTTTGGCCAAGAATAACCCTGCCTTACAACTGTTGGTGTCACAATGGATACATAGGTCACACACCTTCGTAGCTACTTTTGGGGCGAGTTTACTGTTACCCTTGAGGACATGTATGAACTGTTGGTATTGGAAGCTGCTGGATATGCCACCTTCTTTGAGGAGGCCGTTTCTAGCAAAGAGAAAAATCTGAGGAATGAGCTAGAGGACGCGGTGAAGGATTGCATGGTCACTTAAAACAAGTGCACCTACTCGGAGGTCATCCTCTATTTTTACTTTATTGAAGAGAAGGCGGTCATCAAAGCCCGCGAGGCTGATAGGGAGAACTCACGAGGGAAAGAAGTCTTTGAGCAACCTCCCACTAGGAAGGGCTACGAATATAAAGTTGATCTGGCGGGGTACATATGGTGATGATGTCAAAGGTATATCTTCCGGGTAAGCCCCACGACTGCCCTCACAAGGACCTAATCAATCTGGCCATTCGAATGGCCTGCGGTGTAAAGATCCCCCTCACAGCTATTATTCTTGGATCTTCGTAACTTGGTTAGATCGGGTGTCTGCAGACTCCACTTGAAGCGTTGGCAAGTTTGATGTGTCTAACTATGCTAGCAATATTCTTTTAATGTCTTTCCTTTATGACCACTTTAAGGATTATGCCCCCGATGGACATTTCCCAAGTTCAAAAGATGTGAGAATCCCCTATATTTGCTGTTGGAAGAACAAGAGCGTGAAGAAGCCTATGTTAGATCTGATTGACCACGCTGAGTGTTTCAATCCTTTCCCTTATGTTAGGGTAGGCCAGTTTTTTACCAACCATTTCTTTGGTGAAGAAGAGCGCCCTGTTGCTCCTATTGAAGACAGAAATTCCTTAGAGCACAGTGTCCCCCTGTCGTTGATCCCTTCATATTTGCCTTCATATATCGAGTGGTCATTATTTTATTCTGTTTATAGCCCCCATAGGGTAGCCATGCAGTTTGGCTATGATCAAGGGCCCCCTTGTTAAGCCATTTTTCAGAGAGAAGCCCACTAACTTCTCATTTGCTTGTTCGAAGTTCCTTACATCTACTGTTGTCAGTCTGTGTGCCCATTATACTGCCAACCCCGTGATCTCAAGCAAGGGAGCTCGAGGAGGGAGATCATATATGTTCATCAATGTGTTTTGGCAGAACCAATTGGTCCGTTTCCAAACTAGTTTTATCAAGGATCCCCGTTATCCTAAAGTTGAAAGATTTCAACCCACTTTCAGCTTGAGAAACTGCACCACCCTATCATCTATTTTCCCCCTCAGCACATCCAATACTAGTGTTCCTCCTGAACTACCTCCCCCAGTGCCTGTGGAATAGGAAGTTGTAAAGAGAAAGATAGCCACTCAATCTTCTATTCTTCATACTGACGTTGCCCCTAGTCCTTCGAGGACGGTTGGAAGGATCGAGTCTTCTCGCGCTGCTTCCACTAGTGCAGCAGTTAGGGCCACTCGGAAGGCGCCCTTAAAGAAGCTAAAACCTACTCCTCAACCTCCATTATTTTCTTCTCCTGACCCAAAGATTTCTAAGGCGACGAGTCAAATGGTAAACCGTCTTCGCCAGACTTAGGAGCATTTTAGTGAGGAAGATCGGGCTTTTACGTCAGCCGAGATGTCTGCTTGTGGATTTTATTATGACCCTCAATCTTTTGAGGTTAGCAAAAAGAGGAAAATAGTTGTCCCCCTAAAGATTATAATGGAAGAGTCGAGCGGATCCGATGAGGACGGGATTGCTGAGGAGAATTTATCTGGTGGAGATGTCGGTGAAGATGATGATAATGATGATGAGGAAGGAGATGAGGAGGAAGAAGAACAAGAAGATGATGAAGAGGAAGAGGAAGAGGAAGAAGAGGAAGAGACTGCCTTAGTGCGTAGGCGTAGGTTGAGGGTAATGGTTTCTTCCTTAAAACCTACCTCACCCCCCCAAGACTATAAGATCATTGAGGATGTGATGGAAGAAGAGGTAAATGTTTTACATCTCTTACTCTGGTGCCCTCCTGTTATTCAATCTTTCTCATGTTGATTCCCCCCAGTTTGTTGTAATTTTCTCTTTTTCTTCTGTTCAGGTTGGTGTGCAGGTTGATGCGCATGATGGTGTTGAGGAGAATTTCCCTCTCGAAGAAGCTGCCCCTACTGTTTATCAGGTAGTCACCCATTTCCCCCTAGGGGTAGTTGTATCTGATACTTCATCTAGTGGTGGATATTCCCCTGACCCTTCTTTTTTGCATGAGCAGGCTAGCCTTGAGAGTGGTGTGCCTTCGGCCAAAGTTGTTAAAGCTATCTATGTACCCGTTCTTGTTGTGACTCTGATGCCTTTGGTAAGTCTTTACCTTTTCTGCACTCCCTTTTACTACTTCTACTGATTCTTCTGATTCAATTTCCTCTTTTCTTTCCTTCTTAAGGCTCCCACGCCTATTTCAACCATCCTCATGGTGCCTCCCCCTCGAACGATCAAATGCTTGTTACTTTATTCGGGCCTTCAATATCGAACCCCGAAGGTGTTGAGCCAACTGTTGTTGCCCAAGGAGAGGGTGAACAAGAACATGTTGTTGAGGCAGTGGGGGATAGGCAGGAGCAGGTAGTTGAGGTTGGGAAGAATGTGATTTCCCCTCAAAGTCATCCCCCGTGGTTGAAGAGGAGGACGTGGTTCAGACGGCCACATGCGAGTTTGCTGAGGAGAAACATCCTGAGGTATCACCGCTTATTCTATCTATCTTATGTATATAGATATATTAACTTTAAGGTATAAATTTCCCATAACCAAGGGTCAGGAGGGCCTAGTCTTATAGGCATAAATCTCCCATAACCGAGGGTCAGACAGGCCTAGTCTTATAGGCATAAATCTCCCGTAACCGAGTGTCAGGCGGGCCTAGTCTTATAAGCATAAATCTCCCATAACCTAGGGTTAGGCGGGCCTAGTATTATAGGCATAAATCTCCCATAACCGAGGGTCAGGCAAGCCTAGTCTTATAGGAATAAATCTCCCATAATCGAGGGGCAGGTGGGCCTAGTCTTATAGGCATAAATCTCCCATAACCGAGGGTCAGGTGGTCCTAGTCTTATAGGCATAAATCTCCCATAATCGAGGGTCAGGCAGACCTAGTCTTATAGGCATAAATCTCCTATAATTGAGGGTCATGGGGGCCTAGTCTTATAGGCATAAATCTCTTATAACAGAGGGTCAGGCGGGCCTAGTCTTACAGGCATAAATCTCTAAGTTGGAATATGTAATTTTTCATGATTTCCTTCGTCTCTATTGCTAACTTCAACTATTTACTGCGTTTCAGGTGGAGGTCAATCAATTACCAGTTCATGGGCTCGAAGTGGAGCCTATTGTTAAGGAGTCTGTTCAAGCACTAATAATAGCTTCAACTGCTTCTTTGGGCAGGGATCGTGTTCTTGGTGATACCTATGCACCCTACATTCCTCAAGTACAAGCCAGTGATAGTGCCTCGCACACCCGATGGCCATCCGCTAGTGATAGCATTTTTAGTGTTCATCCACATGAGGCATCCCTCGAGCTGGTTGTGCGACAAACATTAGCCAGCTTCCCTTATGCTCTCACTGAGGTTCCCCTCTTGTTGATCTAGCTATTGCTAGCTTGTTTTCCTTCTACCTTTACTAATCGATGTCTACATCCCTTTCCTGAAATGATGGCCGACCGGTTGTTCGGGCTCGTGATGGTGTTAGAGGACATTCACAGCATCCCACTTATGTCTTTTAGCCCTGATACTATCAAAACTTTATTGGGAAGGGTTAACGCATTAACCAATGATGGTTTTTCCCTGATGGGCTAGTGGAGCTGTTACGGAGTTTAAAAAGAGTGATCTTCCTAGCTTTTATGACCGCTTCTAGAATTGCCATCGCGAGAAAGTGGTTGTCTCTGAAGAACATGTGGGTTTGGAGTCGCAGTTGCTGGTGGCTGAGCAAGCAGCTCAAGAGGCTCGCAAGGCAGTTTTTCGTACGGAGGCAAAGTTGATTGAAAAAGAGCAAGAGCTAGAGACCATCTACCAGGCCTAAAAAAGTTTCCAGAGAGACTTACTGACCCTGTCGCAGAGCAGGGCCAACCTGAGCAGAATCTTCCCCCATATCACCACCGGCTGTTTGGTTCAGATAATCTTCGCTTCATTATGGACGACCCTTATCTCACTTATCCAATGTTTATTTTATTTGTTCTTGCCATTTTCATTGAAACTTTTGAATTTTTTTTTCTAACTTGATTGTAACCACAAAGGATATCGTTTATTTGGAATAAAGAAACATTGTCAACCTTGGTGCTTCCCTTCTTTCTATTGTTTAATTGTTTGCGAACTATGCTTAGCCATCGATGCTAATTAGCTCAAATATAATAAATGAGTCAATCGGTGGACTTGCAAAAATTAAATATTTATCTAGCATATGTCTTTTGAATTTTATTTCTGACTATATTAAATGGGCAAGCCCAATTTCCTTGAAGCGTACATTTATAGTTTAGCAACAAAAAAAAAAACAAGTCATTGAACATGAGTGACATGACATACATTCAGACGTAATAAATCTTCATCCACTTGTTGTTCAATTTGAAGGTCACATAATCTTCCAACTTAGATATCTCGCAGTAGTCCGAATCATGAGTTTTTCAAATGATATAAGGTCCTTCCCAGTTGGCCTCGAACTTTGGTAGAGACAAACCTCTTATGTGCATTGTGCATGCTTTTAGGACTAAGCCCCCTTCTTTGAACTTCCTTGGCCTTACTAGTTGGTCATAGGATCTGGATAACTGCTTACTATATATCTCGAAGTTCCTAATCATTATCCCTATGTTCTTCCAATGCTTCGAGTTGCACATGGTGACTATGTGGGAGCATAGTGCTTCGTAGGTCATAGTGAGCTGAAGGTACCTCGAGTTCTAGTGGCAATATAGCTTCTGCCCCGAACACTAGTGAGAATGGCGTGTACCCTATTGGCTTTCTTTTTGTCGTTCGATAGGCCCATAAATCTTTTAGGATCTTGTCATCCCATGTCTCGAGAAGTCCTCTAGCATCTTTGCCAAGATATTCACTAGCATCTTGTTGGTGGCTTCTTCTTGCCCATTATATTTTGGGTAGGATACTGTTGATTTATGATGGACGATGGAATACTTTTTTGTTAGCAAGCGCACGTCACTATTCACAAAAGGCATACCGTTGTCCAACAAAAACTCCTTCAGGGTGCCAAAGTGACAAATAATGTATTCCTTCATGAATCGAGTTACTACCTCCGTGGTGGCCCTCTTCAGTGGTATGACCTCCGCCCATTTCATGAAATAATATATGGATAATAAAATCCATATCTTTCCCCATGATGAAGGGTTGATGAAGAAATACCAAATCGAATGCCCAAGTGTGGATTGGGAATGGTGTAGACAAAGAGTGTAGGTCCACTGATGGTACGTGGATCATATTTCCGTGTAACTGGCTAGCTTTGCACTTTCTAACAAAATTGGCTGAGTCTTTCTCCATCGAAGGACAGTAATAGCCCAAGGTTATTAACTGGTCATAAAGTTTGGCTCCCCCAATGTTACCTAGCTCATGAGTTTACTTCAATACCTCTTGGGCCTCTTCTCCTCTTATGCACCTTAGGGGTCTGTCGTGATAGCCTCATCAGTACAACTTCCCATCCTGTATGAAGTATCTCAGTGCTCACCTCCTTATTTTCATAGCATCTTCTTTACCTACTGGCATTACTCCATTTACCAAGAAGTCCATGTAGGGTTATCTCTAATCTTACAGTTGATCAATGAAGTTGCCATCTGCTGCCTGATAGAAAAGGCAGAACTTTAGGCACTCTCTTTGTATTGCGGTGGCTTCTTATGTCATTGAGGATCAGTAGTACCCTGCCCATTGTATCCTTCTGTATAGGGGAATTTCGATGGTCTCACAACTGTTCTCATGTACTTTGGTCAGTATTCTCTTAGCCTCCTCGGGGTCCACGCACCTGGACAACCAACCCCCTTTGTTCTTAAAATATAAGTTTCCCCTGGAAACAAAGTACTATGATAAGTCGGCCAAGCTAAGTGGTCCTTCTCCTCTCTCTAGCTTCTTTTTAATTTCACCTCTCTAGTCATCTTTGTCTTTCGATAGCAGCATCTCAGATACCGTCGAGGGGGCAGTTCTCTGTGACTCGAATCATGGTTGAATCCCCATCGAAGACAATCTTTTGTGCAATGGTGGCATAGGCATCTTCATGCCTGTTCATTATTCGGGGGTTCCCTTTTATCTTTATCGCCTCAAACTGGTCCAATAATTGCTAGATGATCATGCGGTAAGGCGCTAAGCTTATGTACTTCAGTGCAAACTCTCTTATCACTTGCTTCACCACCAAACTTGAATCCCCTTTGATTGTTAGGACCTGGATGTCCCTCCTTAGTGCTTCGAGTAACCCAAGCACCAGTGCCTCATACCCAACCTTGTTATTTAAGCATTCGAACTCTAATTTGAACGACAAGAGAATCTCTTCACTGCCTCTTTGCAAAATAACTCCTGCTCCTCCTTTCTTCTCGGCTGAGGAGCCAAAACTCCATACTTTATTCCTCTAGTCTAGCGACTATAAAATTGGCCTGGAGGTCATTGCTCGGGAGATCTTTCATAGGTGGCTTAAACTTTCCCGAAGGGAAAATAGCCAACAGATCTGCATACGCCTGACTTTTGATGGCCCGAGGGACCGCACACTTCAGATCATACTCCAATAGAAATAGGAACCATCTAGCTTCCCTTCCTATCAAACTGTTCTAGCAAGAAAAAACTTTATGGGGTCACATCTAGTTACAATATGAACTGTGAATGATAGCAGGTAGTGTTTAAGTTTTTACGCCATAAACACCAGGGCTAAATAATGCCTCTCAATGCTAGTGTATCTGGCCTCGGGCCGATGTATAATTATACTTAGATAATAAATAGGTTTTTCGATCCATTCTCTCTCTTGGGCCAATAAATCCCCAATAGACCGTTCTGTTGATGTGAAGTACAAACGTAAAGGGGTACCTGCCTTCGGAGGGGATCATTATTTGAGGGGAGTTAAGTAGCGCCTTCAACTTGTCCATGGCCTCCTGGTGTGCCTTTTCCCATGTAAACTTAATGCCCTTCCTCAGCAGTTCCATCAAGGGATGTGTCACCTCAGCCAGCCTCGGGACGAACCACCTCAAGTAGGACAACTTGCCCAAGAAACTTTTTAGCTCTTTCATGGATTTTGGGCTTGGCATATCAAGGATTGCTCGTCATTTGTCTATGTACATTTGTACTCCTTATAGATTTACCACGAATCCCAAAAATTTGCCGCTCATTACCCCAAAGGCGCATTTGAGGGGGTTCATCTTTAGCTTATACTTTTGACAGCGGGTGAATACCCTCCTCAAATCGTTTAAGTGGGATTCTTCCTTATTGGACTTAATCACCAAGTCATCGACATAAAACTCCATGATTTTGTGGAAAAGTCATGGAATATGGCTATCATCGTTCTTTGATAGGTGACTCCCGCGTTCTTTAACCCGAAGGGCGTAACCGTGTACATTAAATTGGCCAAGGGTGTTCGAAAGATAGTCTTTTCCGCATCAAGTGGATCCATTTTTATCTGATTATAGACCACATACCATGAAGCTCTCATGGCCTGCCGTTGCGTCAATCAAACTATTAATGGAGGGCAGTGGAAATTCATCCTTTGGGCACGCCCTTTTCAGATCTCTAAAATCTACACATGTCCTGATTTGACTTTTGTCCTTCTTTCCCACAGGTACAATACTGGAAAGCCATATCGGATGCTGTATCGCCACTATAAACCTCCCGTGAGCATATTATGTACTTATTCCTTGATCTTCAAGTCCACCTCTACTTTGTACGTTCGGGTGGCCTATTTCACTGGGATTGTTACGGGTAAGACATTTCGCCTGTGACAACTTACCTCCATGTCAACCCCTGGCATCTCGATGTACTTCCACACAAAGACATCTTTGAACTCAACCAGGAGTTTGATCAACCCCTCTTGAGAGGCTCCCTCCAAGTCCTTCGAAATAAAAATGGGGTTCGTCTTTTCCAATTCCTGGATCTGTGGCCTAGGACCAACTTTCATACATTCTGACTCTTCCTTCACTTCTTCTACAAACTCCTGGATCCCCGAGTTGTTAACTACTAGGCATTGCCCCTGATTATCTACCGGGAATCATTCATACATCGGGTCAGCTTTATCGCCTAGTCTCTCGGCTACCCACTCACACTTCATAATTTATAAATAATTCTATCTTTGGGAAAGACAACTCGTTTGCACTGCCGGTCCACGTCGCTTTGGAAAGGTATCTTTCTACGATTCTCATCCACCTCCTCACCATTCGCCTACTAAGAATGCTCTGTGTCTGCACTTGGTGTTCAATGGGATCGATTCGTGGGCTCATCCGGTCACAAAGCTATATTGACAGGCTGGGCGACCTTACTTCCCCAAGATCACGTTCTTCTCCATAAGTCATAATCGTTCATGCAGGTACAAGCACCCTTTCTCGAGTTGATAGGATTATTATCCCCCAAGTATATCTTGTCATCACAGTAGCTTCCTACATCATATCAGTGTAAAAGGCTACATCCACCATATGGGCCTCTTCTTCAAAAGGTTTCACGGTAGCTCGAATCACCACCTCCTTACCCTTTATGTTTGCCTTAGCGCGTTGATGATATGTTGAGGGTACCAACCAATGGTTGTGCATCCACTCCCTTCCTACTAACAACTAATACGATGGCTAGCAATCCATGATGTGGAATTTAATATGGGAAGTGATATTCCCTATCGTGATGCCCACATTGAAGTAGCCCACCGACTTGGAGGACTAATTATCATAACCTAATATTGCCAAGGAGTGGGGCACTATTCTTATTTCCAATAACCCGATAGTATAGAAGGATACCAGATGCATTATGTTGATGGATGCCCATCCGTCCAACAATACTCAAGAAAAAATGCAATCATTCACCGATGCAGTAACATACAAAGGCCTGTTGTGCGGGTACCTGATCATCTTATTTGCCTCCGAGAATGTGACTTTTTAGAGGTATCTGATCACCAATTTATCCATGGGACCCTTCCATTTCAAATGTTGGGCCATATTTTTCTCTGCAATCTCCAGAATGGCTCTCATAACTTCCATCCGGGAATCTTCAGGAAGGTCAACTTTGTCGAAGAACTAGCCAAACTTTGGTGAGCGAGCCACGACACGAATCCGTCCGATCATCCTCCAGCTCATAAACTTCTTCTACATCTTTATATGCAGCCTTATCATATGCTATCACTACATTGACTTTTCCAAGAGAACAGGTGTGACACCCCGCCTAATTAAACATCGGGTGATTAGTCCTTTATTAAATTATAATCATGGTGAACGATTGGTTCATTCTTAGCATCACTATCGCAATAATAATTTTTTTTCCAATTTAAACACCCTAAATAATTAAGCTAAGTGTCAAAACCATTTAAAAACATTATTTTCATTTCATTAAATCCAATTATAAAACCCTTGACAATATACAATTTAATAATCACACAATTATTATAGTGGAAATAAACACCCATGAATTTAATCATTCATATAATTAAAACCAACTTTAAAACCATAAAGGAAAACCATCCTGATAGTAATGAAATCCCAAGGAGTAAAATATTAAAGATAAATGAACATAGTCTCTGACAAATCCAAACTGAATAAGGAAAAAGGGTGACACATGTATGACACCCCGCCTAATTAAATACCGGGCGATCACTTCTTTATTAAATTAAAATCAATGTGAACAGTTGGTTCATTCTTAGCATCACTGTCGCAAATGAAAAAATTTCGAATTCAAACATCCTGATTAATTAAGCTAAGTGTCAAAACCATTTCAAACCTTGTTTCCATTTTATTAAATCCAATTATAAAACCTTTAACCATTAACATTTTAAGAGTCACACATTTAAAATAAGAATGAAAATGAACCTTCAAGAGTTTAACTATCAAAAATAAATCCCAACATTAAAACACTAAAGGAAAACATCCTGACAGTAATAAATCCCAAAGTAAAAGAATTACAATCTCTAACAAAACCAACTAAATAATGGAAAAGGGCGACACATGCCCCCACTGGATAAAGCTGAACTAGAAGTAGAATCAACAATGCCGTCGTCTAAGCAATGGACTACAACTCCCACAAAAATTACAGCGCATTCCATCCAAATAATCCTAAGAATGACACCCCCGTGGCTGGGCACCTATAATACATATATATATATACACAAGAGAGAAGAGATAACAGCAAACGGGTCAAAGCCCGAATGTAAAACGGTTTTAAAAATAGTTTACCAAGTATTTAAAATGCTTATCGGCTAATACAACAATCATATTAGTATGCGACACTCTCTTGAGAATTCTCACCTCTCATCTAGTGTGCACGTCTACCGTACTAATGAATCCCATATATCTCTCTAACTTATTCTCCATAAGTCTTAACACGTGAAATTAAGGTTATGCTGTTCACTTTAGAAAAATCTGTCCCTTCAAGATTTCTTACGTTATTTAGAAAAATTCCGTATCATTATAATGTTTCCGAATACTTATAGTGAAGTTGAAGAATTTCATACTTTACTTAACTACTATTTCACTCAGTAGAAAGTTCTCATATGGGTACACATATATATATATTAATTACTCGTATAATATATAAACAAACAGCACCCCACATAAAATCTATGGTGCTAAGTTTCCATAATATAAGTAAATATATACCAATCTCACATATAATACATATATACTAACGACACACACATATATATATATATATATATACTAACGGCACCCCACATAAAAACTATGGTGCTGGCATACTATGCTATCAAGTCCCTGTATCACACATACTTAGGGAAATGCTAGTTCGGAATCACTCTCGAACTGGATTAACACAAACACATACAAATGGAGGAAAAGCATAGTTCCAAGCCCTAAGAGGTCAGTACATACCCACACGTCTCTTAGGACCGTCTGACTATCAATCAGATAGCCTGTACCTAGGAATCTTATGTTCTAGGGTACAATTCAATATCCCCCATAAAGGTCCCATCGAGATAAGGCTGTCCCAGCACGGAAACCCCCATGATAGCAAGTAGCCCGAGTACAATTTTTACACAGAAATAATATATGCACAATCACACCATTATATATAAATATGTATTCACATCCACCTTATTAAATTAGGTACTCTCACGACCCATACTTGTCATTATATGTTATTACACATTTTACTCAATTATCTCGTATAACGGACTCATTCCTTTTATTCTCGTAATTTAGTCATTCTAAACTCACTTCTCGTCTCACGAAGTATTATCTTTAATCAAGTACAATTTCAGTAAGCCCTCACTTACCTTCTACTCCAACTTCCTAGACATTTCGATTAATAAATCAATGCACGTATGATTTCTTAAGTATGAATGTTTCCCCGTTTACCACTTTATTTTCCTCCACATTAAAGTTCCACTTGACGGGGTCTAACTTGACCCTACTGGTCCTTTTTATGTCCCATTATGTTCTAGCAACCCTAATCAAGGTTTTCTACGTATAAAATCGGATTAAGCTAACACCAGCAAAAAGTGCAGTTTTCCAGGAGGAGTCGATCGATCGATGAAAGGGGGTCGATCGATCGATCCATCGATCGATCGATGCTCTGGGCTCGATCGATCGATCAAGCAGTTATAACGAAACTGTAGACAACCCAGCTACGGAATTCTTACCCCAAACTCATCCAAATCGTCATGTTTCAGTCCCAAACTCTCAATAACTCATACTACAAGTGTTGTATACCCATATAAACAATATCCAACGTAAATCATGTGAGTTTTCATCAAGTATAATCAAAAGAAGAGGGTAAAATCTATATAATCCTCAAGAACCCTAATATTTTCTTTAACATAGTTTCTTCCATTCTTTTTCCAGATTTTCTATCACTAACACATGGAAATTCGTGGTTCAACCTCTACATATGAAATGGATTTCCAGAATATAATCTTTTACCTCTACAACATGAAATTTTCGTCTCCAATTAATGTTTTTCTTCAAGAACACTAATTCTAGTCAACCTTAGAATAATATAAAAGGATGCATTAACTTGATTAAATCAAGATAGATACTTGCCTGGAAATTTAGCCTCTGATTTGTGGAAGAAAAAGGTGTGGTTGTGATCCCCTTTGCGCGATCTACGCTTTGGCGATGACGACGGTGCAATCGGAGAAGTTCTTAGCCTAGAACCCTTGGAAAGCTTATCCTCTTCCTCTCCAATGGCCGTCATTAGTTTTTGATTTTGATAACCCTAGAAGAAAACACTTTCCATCTGATATAACCCTTGCAAATTCGTGGGTTTAATTACCCATAATTACAAAATATCCAAAATACCCTCCCGGGGTACAAAATAGGCCTAAAAACGCTCCGAGACCCAAACTAAACCCCCGTGTACACTTTTCTGACTATCTCGACCCTTCCGAACACTTTGACGCACTCAAAACGACCATACGAGCAACTTATAATTTACTCACTTTATATAATAATAATTTAATCCCGACACGACACAGGCGCGTCCCGACTTAAATTTCCATAATTGCCATTTTATTCACACGTGACAATTTTATAAAATAGATCTCATATATTACTATACTCATCCAGTAATATTCAAAAAATTTCCAATAATTATTAACTCTCGTCACGCTAGTAAATATTTAAAACAACTTTCCAAATTTAAAATTAAATTAATTTATCTCAATTAAATTTAATAAATCCCTAAATTTAAAAGATATAAAAATACGGGGTATTACATACTTCCCCCCTAATAACGGAATTTTGTCCCGAAATTCGGAAAATAAGGCTTACCTGGTAGAACAATTCTGGATATCTTTTCAGTACGCAAACTATCTATATAGTAAAGCGTTTAAATACTATAGCCCTCGCCTCACAGCAAGCTGGTTTAATACTCTTTATTAAGGATGCTTCACATTATGCTCCCAATCGACAACATTAGCATAGGTCACGCCTATACATTATAAATTTCCATTATCTCACTATTTTTGGGAGGCCGCACCTCACCACATGACAACTACTCGGATTTATTTATATACAAAACTCTCATTCTGATAAAAGCCATACGAACATTTGACCACTCTTGTTCGCCTAAAATAGTCGTGAAATTCCACTATAGTTATCGAATTATTCTCGACCGATCCAAAGTTCGGATTATTCACTCACCTCTAAATATACGAAAGGAGTATAGTTGAGGTTCTTCGGCACCAAAACCTTAATAAGCACCTTGTATGCGACAAACAAGTACGAGTGCTTCCACGGAATTCTACCATTATGTAATATCCTCCCCCAATTACCGCACTGTTCCACTTGTTATCTATTCACCGTTATGGAAACGAAATGATCATCAAGATTCAAAAATCACTTTCACGCGGCTCCACTATTCGTTAACCACCGTGTGCCTATTCCCTAGCTAAGGGTGATACATCCTACTCGAAACGAAACTTTATCTCCGCTGATTCCTGAAATCCCATATTGACGGTGGTATTCACAAATCTCATCCCAATTCAGGAATTAATACTGCGCCAGACCATGCACTGGCGCAATCCTTCCTTTCAAAGGAAGTCTGGGGCGCACTAGTTAACATTGACTTGATCTTGTTTTGAGGTTGGTAACCCATCCAAGAACTTTATCGACTTTACCGACCTCTTCCCATTTTAGGAATTGTCGATAAACACAAAATTTTCTGGTTGATTCTCCTCTTCCAACCGAACCCTACCTATGGGTGGTGCATGTAGAGACTACTTACTAAGTCCCTCTAAACATCGATCTTTCCTTGAAATGTCTCACATTATGTGACACGTAACATTCCCCTTCCTTCCTTGGTGTATGCCGAAAGTCTCGACCCGTGCTCTTTTCCTCCACGAAGCGCACTTCTGAATCCTTTACACCATACTAACATCATCACTCTTTGCATGCGCAAGTTCGCTCTCACACTTGACTAATAACAACTACGCTCCGAGTGTTCTTCATAATAATTAAATTCTACTCTATTCAAGGAATACCCCTTCTTAAATGGATTCCCATAACCTTCCCATCAAATTAAGTTGTGTTATTCTAATTGCACACTTACGTATGGATTATCGCCCCTCATGTGACGTTTAATCCACTCTATCACTTCCACTTCGTTCTGTTAGCCCCACAAACACATTTTCCACACGTCCATTACCACGTCCCTTCATCTCGGACGAGTTTTAACATTAGTTAACCAGGATGTCTACACACCTTATAAACCATGCATACTAGTGTAAGCATCACATACGATTTTCACCTAATAACTAATTCTTTCTTTTCCCTAGTGCTCGCAACGTGACTACAACACTTGGGTACTCTCAATCGCCCTAAAAATTAAAATTTTAAATCCTCCTTATCATCATTCCACCCCTCAACTCGTGAGGATAACTTTCAATGATTTCTTACTACATAACCGGCTCCACTGGCTTTAATTCATGATTCAACTTATATCTTATAGATGTAATTACTTGACCCCATTTCGATCGGGGTACCGAACTCATGGAATAATGACCAATCGTCTCCGTATTTCCAACTTTCATGCGTGGGATGTCGCGCAAAGCGAAATCCAAACAAGGAACCCCCTCGATACACTACTACCTAGCATTATCAGTTATCGAAATCCGTTAGGTCCTCCGTCCATAGCATGTACCCCTTTATTCCGTCTCTTGACATAAAAGTCACATTTCCTCCCGTAATTACACTTAAGAAAGAACATTTCACCAATTGCACTATCATTCAGTATTGGTTGGTGGTAATTGCATTCCATAAACCTCGAATACATACAATCGGAATTCTCAGAATTCCTTTCCCTAATAATAGGGGTATCACTCTTAACTCCCACATCTCTAGAGGAGAGATATAATAATGCACTCTTCTTATCACCAAGTCCTGAGTGCTAAACATAATAATGGGTTAAATCTTTTCGCTCAACGGTAAACTCGATATATACTGAATCAAAATGACAAAGTCCGTACGTACATTGGTATCGAACATCTCGAGCCCACTATCCCCTCCGAAGTCTCTAGGACAGATAATATAAGTGCGAGTCCGACCTTCTTGTAGGTGAAGCCTTGCCAGAACAAAACATGCCGCACAATGCAACCACTCCGATAGCCTTGCAATAAATGCCCACTATCGTACTAACCATTTCTATAACATTTTAACAAAGATAATATCATACTCGCATATCGCATCACTACAACGAGTAACTTCAATAAGGTACATAACACTGTTAACATACTCATTCATCCTCCGCGGATAGCATTAAATAAAAATCCCGCTACGCTAGGAAAAATATTCACATAATGATAACGTTTATAATTATATGCTTTACACTCGTCCCACATGCAAATCTAGCAATGAACAAAATATAGTGTCTCGTTCGTGCCACATAAACACGCTTCATCCTCTGAAGATACAACTTATACTTCCACCTTGCCAATCGTCTTGACTGTACAAATGGTTTTCGGACGTAACACGTCTACTCAAACCAAACAAAACTACTTTAATCGTTGTCTTTTACTAGGCACCGTATTCATGTCCCTTTACTCACTTCGGAACACATTATCGCGATCGATCTCACTCCCCACAAAATACCTCAACACATAATTCACTTATTACCTGTCCTACTATCCATGTTAGGATTGTTCTTCTCTCGGACTTTTAGTAGACTTGATTCCCGTTGGCTATTCCGGTTATTCCCTTAGCCTTTTAGGCCTTAAAGAACATGCCACTGTCTATAATAGTCCTTACTGAATTTACCATCGCTTGGTAAGAATTCAACTATCTGAATCGTTTAAATGGGTCCCCCGATGTGTATCCACATCCCTTTGTGGTGCTACACCACCACAGTTGTATTCCGTCTTATTCTCGACTAAATTCCTCGATTCTTTTAGCTTCCCACAAAAAGGAGCATTATCATCTTTATTGACAAAATACGACATTGTCGACCTCTGAATCGGCCGTCCATCAGAATTTCCTCTTTGAGTGTTATCAATTATTATTACGAGTCGATTTCCCACTTGGAGTCGTTGCCTCCACTTGTATCTACATCTTCCGATACAAAATTTGCTAACGGTTAAGATTCATATTCACAAATGGACCTCTGTCACATCCTCCTGTGATGAGTTCAGGACAAAGTTCACTTATAATCCTTAACATCTGATGAAGGAACACACGGTCAACACTATACTTAAGGTTCTCCTATAGACATAGCATTCCACTTCTAAATTGGTGGTTGACTCCCAAAATTATAACTTCATTCCGACAACCAAGAAAATTTTCTCTAAATTTTCACGTTCGGTTAGCCACACTCCATTATATATCTAAACCTTTGGATACTTTATGTCCATCGGTAAACACACAATTCCCGTGTTTCTAGAATTTCCCACAGACAGTTCTCTACACGTTTTGTAACACGTTAGGTGAGTTTACTCTCGCACCTCATTTAACTATAGCAGCATTTGGAAATCATGGTTGCGCCTTAGTCACCTTTATAGTCTTGGCTTCTCGTGACATAATGGAGGTAACCTCGACTACGGTCATCATCCTCGGATATATTTTACCACCTCAACTGAGCCCTGCCTCCTGATGTCCACTTAACGGTCCTCTTCTGACATCCGTCATCGCTCGGCACACACACACATCCGAACGAAGTTAGAATTCACTAACGTTTACACGTTATAGCAGGAGAACGAAAACTCATCAAAGAATTTGACAATCCTAAACATAGGACTCTATATCAAACAACGCAACGCTGAAAGCATAATAAGACGCACAGATCCTAAAGGACACTAGAACCTAATGCTTTGATACCACCTGTGACACCCCGCCTAATTAAATACCGGGAGATCACTCATTTATTAAATTAAAATCAAGGTGAACAGTTGGTTCATTCTTAGCATCACTTTCGCAAATGAAAAATTTTCGAATTCAAACACCCTGATTAATTAAGCTAAGTGTCAAACCATTTAAAACCTTATTTCCATTTTATTAAATCCAATTATAAAACCTTTAACCATTAACATTTTAAGAGTCACACATTTAAAATAAGAACGAAAATGAACCTTCAAGAGTTTAACTATCAAAAATAAATCCTAACATTAAAACACTAAATGAAAACATCCTAACAGTAATAAATCCCAAAGTAAAGATGCTGGAAGTAAAAGAATTAAAATCTCTGACAAAACCAACTAAATAATGGCAAAGGGCGACATAGGCCCCCACTGGATAAAGTTGAACTAGAAGTAGAATCAACAATGAAGTCGTCTAAGCAATGGCCGATAACTCCCACAAAAACTACAGCGCGTTCCATCCAAAGAATCCTAAGCATGACGCCCCTGTGGCTGAGCACCTCTAATACATATGTATATACACAAGAGAGAAGAGATAACATCAAACGGGTCAGAGCCCGAATGTAAAAAAGTTTTAAAAATAGTTTAGCAAGTATTTAAAATGCTTACCGGCTAATGCAACAATCATATTAGTATGCAACACTCTCTTGAGAATTCTCACCTCTCATCTAGTGTGCACGTATACCGTACTAATGAATCCCATATATCTCTCTAACTTATTCTCCATAAGTCTTAACACGTGAAATTAAGGTTATGCTGTTCACTTTAGAAAAATCTGTCTCTTCAAGATTTCTTACGTTATTTAGAAAAATTCTGTATCGTTATAATGTTTCCGAATACTTATAGTGAAGTTGAAGAATTTCATACTTTACTTAACTACTATTTCACTTAGTAGAAAGTTCTCATATGGGTACACATATATATATATGAATTACTCGTATAATATATAAACAAACAGCACCCCACATAAAATCTATGGTGCTAAGTTTCCATAATATAAGTATATATATACCAATCTCACATATAATACATATATACTAACGGCACCCCATATAAAAACTTTCGTGTTGCGTTTCCATAAATAGGTATATATATACCAATCACTCATATAATATATATACACCAACGGCACTCCACATAAAAACTATGGTGCTGGCATACTCTGCTATCAAGTCCCTGTATCACACATACTTAGGGAAATGCTAGTTCGGAATCACTATCGAACTGCATTAACACAAACACATACAAATGGAGGCGAAGTATAGTTCCAAGCCCTAAGAGGTCAGTACATACCCACACGTCTCTTAGGACCGTCTGACTATCAATCAGATAGCCTGTACCTAGGAATCTTATGTTCTAGGGTACAAGTCAATATCCCCCATAAAGGTCCCATCGAGATAAGACTGTCCCATCGCGGAAACCCCCATGATAGCAAGTAGCCCGGGTACGATTTTTACACATAAATAATATATGCACAATCACACCGTATTATATAAATATGTATTCACATCCACCTTATTAAATTAGGTACTCTCACATCCCATACTTGTCATTATCTGTTATTACACATTTTACTCAATTATCTCGTACAACGGACTCATTCCTTTTATTCTCGTAATTTAGTCATTCTAAACTCACTTCTCGTCTCACGAAGTATTATCTTTAATTAAGTACAATTTTAGTAAGCCCTCACTTACCTTCTACTCCAACTTCCTAGACATTTCGATTAATAAATCAACGCACGTATGATTTCTTAAGTATGAATGTTTCCCCGTTTACCCCTTTATTTTCCTTCACATTAAAGTTCCACTTAACGGGGTCTATCTTGACCCTACTGGTCCTTTTTATGTCCCATTATGTTCTAGCAACCATAATCAAGGTTTTCTACGTATAAAATCAGATTAAGCTAACACGAGCAAAAAGTGCAGTTTTCCAGGAGGGGTCGATCGATCGATGAAAGGGGGTCGATCGGTCGATCCATCGATCGATCGATGCTCTGGGCTCGATCGATCGATCAAGCAGTTATGGCGAAACTGCAGAAAACCCAGCTATGGAATTCTTACCCCAAACTCAGCCAAATCATCATGTTTCAGTCCCAAACTCTCAATAACTCATACTACAAGTGTTGTATACCCATATAAATAATATCCAACGTAAATCATGTGAGTTTTCATCGAGTATAATCAAAAGAAGAGGGTAAAATTTATATAATCCTCAAGAACCCTAATATTTTCTTTAACTTAGTTTCTTCCATTCTTTTTCCAGATTTTCTATCACTAACACATGGAAATTCGTGGTTCAACCTCTACATATGAAATGGATTTCCAGAATATAATCTTTTACCTCTACAACATGAAATTTTCTTCTCCAATTAATGTTTTTCTTCAAGAACACTAATTCTAGTCAACCTTACACTAATATAAAAGGATGCATTAACTTGATAGTATATATATTGTATGTGTGACTAATACATATACGTATATTTATTAGTCACACATATAATATATATACTATCGGCACCCCACATAAGATCTAAGGTGCTGGCATACTCTGCTATCAAGTCCCCATATCATACAAACTAAGGGAAATGCTAGTTCGAAATCACTCTTGAACCGTATTAACACAAAACATAAACAAATAGTGGCGAAGCATAGTTCCCATTCCTAAGAGGTCAGCACATACTCACACGTCTCTTAGGACCATCTGACTATAACACAGATAGCCTTTAATCAAGGATACTATCTTAGGGTACAAGTCGTTATCCCCCATAAAGGTCCAATCGAGATAAGACTGTCTCGGCGCGGAAACCCCCGTGATACCAAGTAGCTCGAGTACAATTTTTACACAGATATATAATATATGCACAACCACACAGTCATATATATATAAATATTCATATTTCTAGGTTAGTTACACCCACGACCCTAAATTTTAATAATCCATCCTTAGCGCATTTCACTTGATTAATTCGCATAACGAACTTGCTATTTCTCTATTCTCATTTATATTTCACTTGATACACACTTCCCCTCTCTTGAAGTATCCTAAGTAAAATTTCAGTAGACGTACACTCACTTATCTTCTGGTCTAACTCTCTTACGAGTCTCAATCTTTTTTTTAAACATTCGCATAATCCCAGATGGGTAAATCACTCCCCGTTAACCCTTAATTTCATCTTACATTAAATTATCACTTATTGGGGTTTAGTAAAATGCTACTAGTCCTATTTATATCCCAAAATGTTCTAACAATGATACTCAAGGGTTACTACACATTATAATCTAGATAAACCATTATAAGAGGAATGTGCAGTTTTCTAGGAGGGGTCGATCGAGAGAGGGAAGGGGGTCGATCGATCGATCAGTCGATCGATCGATACTCTTGGGTCGATCGATCGATCAAGCAGTTATGGCGAAAACTGCATTTATCCAGTTACGGGTTTGCCTCTCCAACCTCAACCAAAACTTCATATTTGATTCCCACACTCCCAACAAAAGTTATTACCAGTACTATATACCTAAATACATGATTCTCCACGTAAAATATGTTTCAATTCATCAATTATAACCATATAATAGGGTAAGATTTGTCTAGACTTGAAGAACCATAATTTCTCTTTTTCTTTCAATTCTTCCAATTATTTTCCAGAGTTCTTACTTCTAAATCCATACTAATTCGTGGTTTATCCTCTACATGCAAATGAGATGTCCAGAATATGATTACTTCTTCAATGACATGAGAATTCTAGTCTCCAACTACACTTTCTTCCATGAAACAAATTCTAAACAACCCTAGACTAACATAATTGAGGCATTAACTAAGAATAGAGAAAGTTAGATACTTGCCTGGGAAATCTTTGTTTCTGATTTGTGGAAGAAATTGGTGTGGTTGTGATCCTCTCCGCGCGATCTAAAATTTGGCGGTGACGGCGGTGCAAGCGGTGGAGTTCTTGGCCTAGAACTCCTTGGAAAGCATCTCCTCTTCCTCTCCAATGACCGTCTATTGTTTTTGGTTAAGTTAACCCTAGAAGACAACCCCTACCATCTGAAATAACCTTAGAAAATTCGTGGGTTTCCATTCCCAAGAATGCAAAATGTCTAAAACGCCCTCCCGGGATGTTAATTAGACCTAAAAATGCCCCGAGACCCAAACTAAAACCCCGGGTAAATTATTTTGACTATCTCGACCCTTCCGGACACTTTGGCGAGCTCAAAATGACCATACGGGCAACTTATCATTTATTCACTTTTAATAATAATTCTTATTTAGTCTTAATACGACACAGGCGCGTCCCGACTTAAATTTCCATAATTGCCATTTTAATCACTCGTGACAATAAAAAAAATCAATTCTACATATTACTTTACTCACTAAGTAATATTTAACAATTAAATTTTTTTCAATAATTACTAACTCTTTTCACGCTAGTAATTATTTAATACAACCTTTTGGCTTAATATTAAATTAATTTAACTCAATTAAATTTAATAAATCCCTAAATTTAAAAGCCATAAAAATACGGGGTATTACATACTTCCCCCCTAATAACCGAATTTCATCCAAAAATTCGGAAAATAAGGCCTACCTGGTAAAACAATTATGATACCTTATCAGTACGCAAACTATCTACATAGTAAATCGCTCAATCACTATAGCCCCCGTTTCACAGTAAGCTTGTTTAACACTTCTCATTGGAGACACTTCACATGGTGCTCCTAACTGACAACATTCGCATGGGTTACGCCCATATATTATTAATTCTCGTTGTTTCACTATCATTGGGGGGCCGTAACTCACTATAAGACAACTACTCGTATTTATCTAAAAATAAAACTCCCATTCTGAGAGGGAGCATATGAACATCTGAACATTCTTGTTCGCCTAAAGCAGTCGTGGAAATTTTTCTATCATCATCAGATTCTAACTCGACGAATGCCAAAATTCTAATTGTCCGCTCACCTCTAAACATGTAGAGGGAGAAAAGTTAAGGTTTTTCCACACCAAAACCTTAATAAACACCTCGTTTGCAACTACCAGGTACGAGTGCTTCCATGAAAAATTACCATACTGTACTTCTCTTGCTGGCTATATCCATTATGGAAACAAAATGATTACCAAGATTCCAAAATTACCTTCACGCGGCTCCACTAATCGTTAATCGTCATGCGCCTACTCCCAGGCGGGGGGTGATTCATCCTACACAAAACGAAATGTTATCCCCACTGCTTCTTGAAATCCCATGTTGTAGGTTGAATTTAAAAATATATCCTGATTCAGAAAATAATTCCATGTAGGACCACGTACCGACGCGATCCTTCCTTTCAAAGAAAGACTGGGCCATTAGTAAATATTGTTAATCACCCCAAAGGAATAATAATCATTTCCTTCTTGGGCGACTTGTCCCACCTGTTCGGATGAGCCCTTGATCTTGTCTTGGAGATGGAAACCCATTCAAGAAACTTTACCGACCTTACCGGTATCTTCCATTATATCAATTGGCGATAACCTCAAAATTTTCTGATTGATCCTCTTATTCCAACTGATCTCTATCTATGAGTGGTGCATGCAGAGACCCCTCACTATGTCCCGCTAAACATCGACTTTTACCTGAAATGTATCACATTAAGTGACACTTAATGTGCACTTCTGGACCTTTTATACCATACTAACGTCATTACTCTTTGTATGCGCAAGTCGCTCTCACACTTGACAATTAACAACTCCGCTCCGAGTGTTCTTCATAATAATTAAATTCTACCCTTATCAAGGAATACCCCTTTTTAAATGGCTTCCACAGCCTTCCAATCAAATTCGGGTGTGCTATTCCAATTGCACACTTATGTATGGATCATCGTCCCTCATGTGATGCTTAATCCACTCTATCACTTCCACCTCGTTATGCTAGTTCCACGAACATATATTCCACACTTCCATTATCACGCCCCTTCAACTCGAATGATTCTAACATTAGCTAACCAGGATGCCCACAATTTTTGTAACACCCCGACCGCCCGGGAAGAGCGAGCGGATAACTATACATCGATAAAACTAATCAAATTCCCAATGTAACAAGGTATAGAGTATCTAAATCCCACATCAATAAGAGAGAAACTACTAATCTCGCACTTCTTCAGATAAGTACCACATTTCTCTCGAATAGATACAAAAACTAAAACAAATCACTAATGCACTATACATCAAAATAAATACTAGTCTTCTTTCTTGTATTTCAAAATTTCTTTCCTAGATAATCCTCACTAATAATCACCCCAACTCTTTATTTCCCTTGTTTTCCAAATGCGATAACAACACTTGGGCACTCTCAATCACCCTAGAGATCGAAATTTCTTTCCCTTATCATCGTTCCACCCCTCACCTTATGGTGATAAAACAAAACATTCAATGCTTTCTTACCACACAACCGACTCCACTAGCCTTAATTCACAGTTCGACTTCCAATTTATAGATATAATTACCTATTCCTACTACGACCGAGGTACCAAACTAATAGATTAATGACCAAACAACTTCCTACTTCCAACCTTACGCTAAGTTTCATGCGTTGGATGTCTCTTAAAGCGAAATCCAAATAAGGAACCCCCCCGATAGACTACTACCAAGCATTGTTGGTCATCAAAATCTGTTAGGCCCTCCGTCCATAACATGTACCCCGTTATTCCGTCTCTTGACAGAAAAAGTTACATCTCCTCCCATAATTCTACTTAACAAAGAACATTTCGCCAATTGTACTATCGTTCAGTATTGGTGGAAATCACATTCTTTAAACCTTGAATACATCAATCGGGATTTGCGAAATCATGTTCCCAATCATACGAGGGTAACTCCCAACTCCCACATCTATAAAGGATAGGTATATTAACGCGCTCTTCCTATCACCATGTCCTAAGCGCTAAACATAATATTGAGTTAAGTCTCTTCGCTCAATGGTAAACCCAGTACACACTAAACCATGGAAACAAGGTCCCTAAACACTCTGTGATTTAAACATTTTGCTACTACTATACCCTTCGAAGTCCCTATAATAGATAATATAAGTACGAGTCTGACCCTCTCACAGGTGAGGTCTTGCCAGAACAAAACATGCTGCCCTAAGGCAACCACTCCGATAGCCTTGAAATCACTGTCCACTATTGTTTTAACCATTTTTATAAATTGTAATTAGTATAATGTCGTACTCGCATATCACATCACTAATACGATAATTCTCAATAAAGAATATGAATCACTAATAGTGCATCCATTTGTCCTCCGCGGAGAACACTAAAGACAATCCCACTTTACCAAGGGAACATATACATAACAATAATGCTATAGATATACGCACTAAATTCTTCTCACATGCGAATCTAGCAATAAAAATATAATGACTTGCTCGTGTCACCTAAATCACGCTTCATCCTCCGAGGATAAAACTCATACTTCTACTTTGCCAATCGTCTTGGATACTTAATAGCCTTCCGGACATAACGCATTTGTCTGAACCAAATCAGAAATTATATTAACCATTTCCCTTGTAAGCACCATGCCCCTTATTCTCACTTTGGAAAATTTTAACTCTTGTGGTTTTCCCCTCCACAAAATACCACAACACATAACCCACTTATCTCCTGAAATACATTTGAAAACTCACGAACGACTGGAATAGAATTCAAGAGAATCACAATCTACTTAGAGATATCCTCCTTTATGTAATACAAGTAGGTGTAAGATCCCCCTTCTGGGCGAGGTATCTCCACCAAAACACCTCCTGCCCCGCAATGGCAAAGATAATTCTCCTACCGAATCAATTTATCATGGCTCTGTATGTAGCGAGCCAATCCATGCCAATAACGACGTCATGCTCACGTATGACTAAACTAGTATGATTGTAGGTAAAACCAAACTACCAAACTATATACCTACACCCCGGCGTATAATGAAAATTAATGACTCTTTCCCAATGATGAGTTTACGCATGACACCGTACTCTCAGTAGTGTCTAAAAATCCTAAGGTTCGTGCAAAGTGAGTATCTAGAAAACAGTATGACGCCCCAGTATTGAATAAAATGTGTCCCATAATATTAGGAGGAAGGAACATACCATCAATGGACGATGATGGTTGCCAAATTTTAGTATGCTAGGCGTCGTACACACATTCGCATTATTTTTTCCCCTGCTGCTCGGGTATCTTATCCTTCTCTGGGCAACCCTGCCTCTAGTGACCCACCCTACCGTAATTGAAGCATATACCTCTAAAATGTTTAATTTTACTGCTCTGTTGGTTTTGGTCTAGTTGTCCGGTTTCACATTTTCCTTGGCCTTGTTGGCCTTGTTGAGTAACTTGATGAAAAATGACATCTGGTTGAGGACAGTCCCTCCACTTGTGACCTGCTTGTTCACACTTATAGTAGAGTCCTGAAAGTTCTTGATGGTCGGGTCGGAGTTATTCTCCAGTCTGATTCGGACAAGTTTGACGTTCATGACCATCCATTCCACATTTGAAACACCTCTTTATGACTTCACTTTGATCCCGACTTTGTTGGCCCTGACGCCTTTGAGTTTCACTATACAATTTGTTACATTCGTTGCTTGTGCGGTCTTAAGGAGCTCGTTGTTGCGATTTTAGTGTCTTCGCACATTTGTTATTTTTAGTCATGATAGATTGACAATACACTCTAGATATTTTGCTTCCTATAAGTTATGTGATGCATTCTTGATACTGTAATACCGCAGTGGTAACTGCCTAGGCCACAATACCTGCTGACTCGGTGGCTGATACTCTCCCTGGTGACACCTGAGGTGTGAGCTGACTTTTCCCATTGACTTTCCCAATGTCATTAGCTTGTTCTTCTTGATGATCCATCTGAAAATTTAAATAACCTAGATGATTTCATCATTCACATAAACAAATCGCAGAAGCACGAATTCCCAACGCATAAAGATGGATACAACATTCCTAATATTAGGGCTCTAAATCAAAGACGCTAAGCTAGAAACGAAATAGGTCGTACAGATCCTAAAGGACACTAGAACCTGATGCTCTGGTACCATCTGTGACACCCCGCCTAATTAAACACCGGGTGATCAGTCCTTTATTAAATTATAATCAAGGTGAACAGTTGGTTCATTCTTAGCATCACTGTCATAATAATAATTTTTTTTCCAATTTAAACACCCTAAATAATTAAACTAAGTGTCAAAACCATTTAAAACCATTATTTTCATTTCATTAAATCCAATTATAAAACCCTTGACAATATACAGTTTAAGAATCACACAATTATTATATTGGAAATAAACATCCACGAATTTAATCATTCAAATAACTAATCCCGACTTTAAAACCATAAAGTAAAACCATCCTGACAGTAATGAAATCCCAAGGAGTAAAATATTAAAGATAAATGATCATAGTATTTGACAAATCCAAACTGAATAAGGAAAACGGGCTACTCATGCCCAACTAATTAAAACGGAACTAAGAGTGGAATCAATAATGAGAACATCTAAGCAAATAGCCTGCAACTCCCACATAAGCTGTAGTACGTCCCGTCCAAAGAACCTAAGTATGACGCCCCTATGGCTGGGCACCTATAATATATACATATATACACAAGAGAGAAGAGATAACAAGAAACGGGT
Source organism: Sambucus nigra (assembly GCA_949130495.1). Classification (NCBI taxonomy): domain Eukaryota; kingdom Viridiplantae; phylum Streptophyta; class Magnoliopsida; order Dipsacales; family Adoxaceae; genus Sambucus; species Sambucus nigra. Next base: position 121,524,542 of record OX422223.1, read on the forward strand.
CAGAGCCTGAGTGTAAAACAGTTTAAAATTAGTTTAGCAAGTATATAAGATGCTTAGCGGCTAATGAAACAACCATGTTAGTATGCGACACTCTCTTGAGAATTCTCACCTCTCATCTAGTGTGCACGACTATCGTACTAGTGAATCTCATCAGTTCCCCTATCTTATTCTCCATAAGGTTTTATCATGTGAAAAGAGAGGTTATGATATTTACTTTAGGAAATCATTATCTTCAAGGTTTCTTACATTATTTAAAACGACTCATTACCGTTATAAAATTTCTGAACACTTATAATAAAGCTGAATCATTTATTCATTTCTTATCTACTTATATGCACAGTAGAAAGTTCCCATATAAATATACGTATATAAATTAGTCACACATATAATATACATACTATCGGCACCCAACATAAGCTCTAAGGTGATGGCATACTCTGCTATCAAGTCCCCGCATCATACAAACTAAGTGAAATACTAGTTCAAAATCACTCTCGAACTGTATTAACACAAAATAGAAACAAATGGAGGCGAAGTATAGTTCTCAGTCCTAAGAGGTCAGCACATACCCACACGTCTCTTAGGACCATCTGACTATAACTCAGATAGCCTGTAATCAAGGATACTATCTTCTAGTGTACAAGTCGTTATCCCCCATAAAGGTCCAATCGAGATAAGACTGTCTCGGCGCAAAAACCCTCATGATAGCAAGTAGCTCGGGTACAATTTTTACACAGATATATAATATTCATATTTCTAGGTTAGTTACGCCCACGACCCAAAATTTTAATTATCTGTCCTTAGCACATTTTACTTGATTATTTCGCATAAAGAACTTGCTGTTTCTCTATTCTCATTTATATTTCACTTCATACACACTTCCCTCTCTTGAAGTATCCTAAGTAACATTTCAGTAGACGTACACTCACTTATCTTCTGATCTAATTCTCTTACGAGTCTCAATATTTTATTTAAACGTTCGCATAATCCCAGATGGGTAAATCACTCCCCGTTAACCCTTAATTTCATCTTACATTAAATTATCACTTATTGGGGTTTACTAAAACCCTATTAGTCTTATTTATATCCCAAAATGTTCTATCACTGATACTCAAGGGTTACTACGCATTTTAATCGGGATAAATCATTATAAGAGGAATGTGTAGTTTTCTAGGAGGGGTTAATCGATCGAGGGAAGGGGGATGATCGATCGATCAGTCGATCGATCGAAACTCTTGGGTTGATCGATCGATCAAGCAGTTATGGTGAAAACTGCATTTATCCAGTTACGGTTTTGCCTCTCCAACCTCAAACAAAACTTCATATTTGATTCCCAAACTCCCAACAAAAGTTATTACCAATACTATATACCTAAATACATGATTCTCCACGTAAAATATGTTTCAATTCATCAATTATAACCATATAATAGGGTAAGATTTGTCTAGACTTGAAGAACCATAATTTCTCTTTTTCTTTCAATTCTTCCAATTATTTTCCAGCGTTCTTACTTCTAAATCCATACTAATTCGTGGTTTATCCTCTACATGCAAATGAGATGTCCAGAATATGATTACTTCTTCAATGACATGAGAATTCTAGTCTCCAACTACACTTTCTTCCATGAAACAAATTCTAAACAACCCTAGACTAACATAATTGAGGCATTAACTAAGAATAGAGAAAGTTAGATACTTTCCTGGGAAATCTTTGTTTCTGATTTGTGGAAGAAATTGGTGTGGTTGTGATCCTCTCCGCGCGATCTAAAATTTGGCGGTGCAAGCGGTGGAGTTCTTGGCCTAGAACTCCTTGGAAAGAATCTCCTCTTCCTCTCCAATGACCGTCAATTATTTTTGGTTAAGTTAACCCTAGAAGACAACCCCTACCATCTGAAATAACCTTAGAAAATTAGTGGGTTTCCATTCCCAAGAATACAAAATGTCTAAAACGCCCTCCCGGGATGTTAATTAGACCTAAAAATGCCCCGAGACACAAACTAAAACCCCGGGTACATTATTTTGACTATCTCGACCCTTCCGGACACTTTGTCTCGCTCGAAATGACCATACGAGTGACTTAAAATTTATTCACTTTTAATAATAATAATTATTTAGTCCTGACACGACACTGGCGCGTCCCGACTTAAATTTCCATAATTGCCATTTTAATCACTCGTGACAATAAAAAAAAAATCAATTCTACATATTACATTACTCACTAAGTAATATTTAATAATTAACAAATTTTCAATAATTACTAACTCTTTTCACGCTAGTAAATATTTAAAACAACTTTCCGGATTGATATTAAATTAATTTAACTCAATTAAATTTAATAAATCCCTAAATTTAAAAGCCATAAAAACACGGGGTATTACAACAGGTCCCCATTTGCCCACTGAGTATATCAACAACGTAGAATGATTCTCTTTAGTCCTATCTATCTTCAACCCTATCATCCAAACGCATGCAAGCCAATTCGAAAGTTCATTCTTTGAGGGAATCCTCAAAGCTACTAGCCTGAGCGTATTCAGATCCATTATTTCCAAACCATCACTCAATCATCAATCGTTCAGCTTCCTCATCGAAGGCGTTAGGTATATGGGCCCCGTGAGGCGGTAGGGGGTTGTTGTTCACATTGGATTGCGACAATTTGATATCTCCATTCTTCACATGGTGATCGATCATCCTTCTTAATGAAAAACACACCTTTGTAGGATGATTGACCCTGTTGTGGAACACACAATAGTGGGGTTTCTCTCTATCTTCTTGGGTGAGTGGTGCGGTGTTGACATTTATCGGTCGATAAACTTTATCATGGGCCATGAGATCGTACAAGTTTAAAGCTTTCTCCACCGTACAAGGTAGCTCGGGAGGATCCTCCTCATCTTCACATCTTCTCTTGTTGTTCCTGTATTTTCTACCTCCTCGTCCTCCATTGCCTCCTTCTCTACCCCTATCATCCGCATAGTTGATCCTTAAGGGTATTACCCTCCCCGAGGTAACTATTGGCCTCATTAGCAAACTGGACAAATCGGGAGGTGGTACTAAAGGCTTTACCACTAATGCAATATTCCTTGATACCTTTAAAAAGGCTATAAACGTACGTTCTCTTGTCTCATTAATCAGGTGACATGTATATTCGAGCAACAATCCCTCTGCACATACTTATAGAAGCTTATCCTCCCGCGCCTCCTCCCTAACATCTAGGGAGCTCGCGTGAAACCTTCAAATATAGGCGATAACGTCCTCTCCTGTCTTTTGCCTCTCACGCACTAAATGGGTGAGTGTGAACTCATCCTCAGCCAACAAAAACTTTTGCACAACAAAAACTTTTGCTCAAACAAAACGTGTAATTCCTCCTAAGAAACCACACTACCTGGGGCTAGGTGGTAATACCACGTGTAGGCTTTCTCTGTCAGATATTTTGAGAACTACCTTAGCCTTAACTTTTTATCATTGTAATGGCCCCCATATTCTTGATGAACCTCTTCACATGTTCCTTAGCATTTGCACCTTTCCCCATGTACTTTTCAAAGATTGGGGGAGTATAACCCACTAGGTAGGGTTCGTTATTGTACTCCTCTGGGTAGGGAGTGCAGAAGTCATCATATAAGGAGGATCTCTCCCCCTTGGACACAACTATAAGCTTTAACAACTCTTTCTTCATGTCTTCTATGCTGGCTGGCGAAGGACTTGCTGATAACGGCATTGCTATTGCCGGGGTTATTGAGACTAATGCACTTATGCCTTGACCTATCACGATAGCCGAAGCAGCTGAGGTTACTCCCCCATATTGTAATATCGGTCCCATTATCACGGGTGGGACCATGAAGGGTGTGTTAACAGAGGTAGGCGATGCTGCCCCCCAATAACACTTGGTGCTGGTATATTGGTTGGTGGTGTAATAAAGGAACTCGCCCCATGGGAGCTCCCAGCATTGCCTGGGTTGTCAAGGTCTTAATGAACTCTGCGAATAGCCCCATCAACACATTCATCTATGCCTGGTCTACTCTCCCTTGTGCGGCCATCGTCTTTGTGATACAAGTGCCTGGTGCGCTAGGCCCTATCCTTATCTCCCCCTCCGCTTCAGGAAACACAACTTTATTTGCCTCTTCTTCACGCTGTATGGCGTCGAAATCAATGTTTTGAATGGTGTTATCCTCTGGCATCATTTCAAAAGAGAATACCTCCTTAGTAGAGTCGCCAAATATAAGATGTGGGTTCTTCAAATATTATTAGTATTAAGTGAGGCGTAACCCCTTATCAAGATCGAGACCAACACCGTTAGATATGGAGCTCGGTATTAGGGCCACAGGTGAATTAGAGACAAAAAGATGTAATTATTCAAAGTTGCACTAAAGAACATATTGACATGGGCAACATATAATAAACACAATAAATAAAATAGGACCAGCAGATGGAGTGGTAGGAGGGAGAAAGAACAAGCACCCTGGGCACCATAAAGATAAGACAACAACTTCAAGCTCAGTTAATGTCCAATGATGGGTGCATTCAATATATAATGGGAGTTAATGCTCTTTTCGAAGGCTCTCTGGTACGTGGGGATTTATCCAGCGATTCAAGGTTCTGGATGCTCTATCTCTCTCTGTTCACTTGCTTGTTTTGGTCGTATTTATATGGAGGGAGAGGTTTCTCGAGTCAGCATACCCTCGATCCCTTTGGTCGGGTGAAATAAATGCATGAGATACTACATTTAATGCATGGGATTAATTAGTTTTGGCGGGAAAACTTTCTATTGGTTTGAAGTATTTCAGTCATTTGTGAAGGATATGACTTGTCAGCGTGGGGCTTACTCTAGGATGGCTATTTGGTTAGATTTGGTGAACTAGACCTGCTATCCTAAGGATAAAGGAACTTGAGTGTTGTATTCTTGAGTTCCTAAACGTCAGACGCTATGACGTCAGGAAGTGGTTCAAATAATGGCTATTATTTGGTATTTAGTCACGTCAATCAGATAGTTTGTCGCCCGAGGTACCTCAAGGAGGTGACCTTGAGGGGGCAATCATTCAGGGACATCGAGCGACTTGAGGAGGTTCACTCAAATAGGTAAGCAATGAGTGGGCTCGCGTAACATTTGCCCTGGGTGAAGCTTTGTCCAAGTGTGCCAAAAGGGTTGGTAATAACTCCTAACGTTACCTTGTTGTCAATCCTCCAAACCATGTCCTTGTGAAGTTCCCAAGAGAAGATAGCTTGATAGAGAATGAAAGCTCTCCCATGCCCTGTCAGGCATGGTCCCTCATGGGTACCAAGTGACCCCTCTCAACATATACATTCATAAGATAAAGTACGTAATAAAACATTATATTTATTATTACAAACTATTGTCATCTCGGTGACATTTATTCTTGGAGCCAAGCCTTATGAGCCAGGTCAGTTGGAGGCTCTTCAGGGTAAAGTTCTACGAGCCATTTACTTATGAGAAGCCTTCGAGGTGGGTCCTATGAGCTACTTTCATGGAGGATCTTCGAAGTGTGTTTGTGGGGTATATTTCTCTATAGCTGATCAGTTCACTTGGCTAAGTTAATCATCCATGTGGGGGAACACCCCTCCACAGAGGTCAGTTCTAAGGACCTACGGAGACGAAGGTGATCGATTCAGCGAATTGAGGTCAGTTTTGAGGACCTAAAAAGATGAAGTTATCCAATTCAGCGGGTCGAGGCCAATTATGAATATCTATGGAGATGAAGGTGACTGATTTAGTGTGGCCGAGGTCAATTTTGAGGACCTAAGGAGACGAATGTGGTAGATTCAATGACTTAAGGTCTATTTTGAGGACCTAAAGAAATAAAATTAACTGATTTGAAGGGTCAAAGATGGGTTATAATTGGTTCTAAGAGTCTAAGGAGATGAATTCAGCGAGTCGAGGTCAATTCTGGGGACCTAAGGAGATGAGGATGAATGATTTAGCTAGTCGAGTTTAACTTTCAAGTTATGCTAGGGATGACCAAACCAGAGGGTTGAGGTCAATTCTGTGGACTCAAAGTTGTGATGACTAATTCTGAGGGCCGAGGTCAATTCTAAGGACCTTACGTTATAGCGACCGATTCTGAGGGTTGAGGTCAATATTGAAAACCTTAAGTTTGGGTGACCAATTCTGAGAGTCGAGTTGTAATGACCAATTCTGAGGCTCGAGGTCAATTAGCAGGACCATAAGTTATGATGACCAATTCTGAGGGACGAGGTGAATTCTAAGGACCTTAAGTTTATAGCAACCAATTTTCAGGTCCTAGGTAAATTCTGAGGACCTTAAGTTATGGAGACTGATTTTGAGGGCCGAGGTTAATTTTGAGGACCTTAAGTGATGACGACCAATTCTGAGGGCGGAGATCAATTATGAGAACCTTAATTTATTGTGACCAATACTGAGGGTTGAGGTCAATTCGAAGGACCTTAATTGAGGTTCCATATTTTTTGGGGATTTTTTGGGCAATATTTAGATTTTTTCTGGGGTTTTTGGCATTGCTTGCATGAAATTTGGAGGGGGTGCCGATTTATAGTCTTAGGATGGTTCTATGGCAAGGGAATAATTTTTTGGGAAGGGGAAAAGATGACTGCCGATGGACATTGTCAGGGGGTCGCTGTCGGCAGACCCATTAGACTTCTATAAAAAAGGAGCGAATCCTCCCCATTTTTCACACCTTCAAGTGTTTGAAACTTCTACTTTCTCTCTTTAAAAACCATTCCTAAGTCCTTTTTGCTTCAAGACTTCGAATGTTTGGTTCTTTAAGAGATGTGTACAATAACGAGTTATTGGCCGTTGATGACTGGGTTGGCCTGGATTGGAAGTTTAGGGTGCCTTATGATTTCGGTAATGAAAATGCCTTTAATTTGTTCAAGCCTGTAGTTGATGAGCGTACGGTACTACGTGAGCTTCCATACCACCATTAGTCTACGTGAGGAACCCTAGTGGCTAAGTAAGTTCAGTGACCTTTAGTATTCCATTTCATTTTTTCTATTTCCTCTTTCTGCTAATGACATTTTTTTCTTCTTATTGTTCTTTTATAGAATGACATTGCTCCTTTTTGTGTTCGATCTTGGGGGATGATGGGTTTGAAGGAGGTTAGGGATAATCTCCCTGCTGTGGTACGTTTCATGGTTTCATATGTGAGTTTTGGTCGCTTGACGGAGGCTTTTGATGAGACACCACATTCTACTGCAGTTTTGTGTGCTCTGGGGGAGAGATGGTGGAATACTCCCCACACATTCCATCTTAGATTTGGGGAGATGATAATTACTCCCATAGATGTTCAGCAGCTGATGAGGATTGATTGTGAGGGATTGCAGATAGTGGTGGATCACACATAGAGGGCGACGTCGGAGGCGATGCATTTAATTTTAGTGGAAGCGGGTGGGATCATATAAGATGATTTGATACGTATTTATTTTTTAAGGGAGACACTCCTGAAGAGTAGGGTGGATGCGACTAACGGGGGACATGTGAGACATACGACCCGTTTGTTTATTTTGCTTCTCTTGGGTGGCTTTTTGGTGGCGATGAGGGGTGACGTCATCCATCTCTGGTTGATGCTGTATCTGAGGAAAATTTTTGACATCCAACTGTATGATTAGGGGAGCCTGATCTTGGCATCCCTTTATTCTTCTTTGGATGATTTCAGTCGGTGCTATTGGTAAAATTTTATAGGAGCCACTTACCTTCTGAGGGCAGCTTTGAATTTATTTTCCTTTTTGTGCATTTCCTTGCATTATTCTTTTGTTCCATTTTTACGGATTCCTATCTTTTACAGTCGTTGTTCTATGAGGTGATTGGGTATAATGTGGGGTTGATAGACCTGAAGGATGACATTTTGGAGGGCTTCTTATGTATGTTTTGATGGCAGAAGTCCAATAGAAGGTCTAATCACTCCTTGTATGGAGGACGTACGACGAGCTTTGAATGCCACGACGAGTGATCAAGTTATCTTTCTGTCTCTTCTGAGTCCTCTTTTGGAATCTTCATTCCCTGAGTAGATATTAATTCTCTGTTGGGGATTATAGGTGACCTTCTACCCTTGGGGGGTAACTTTGTTGATACGGGGGTGACGGACTTACATGCCCCGATGCGAAAGTTGATCTCGTATGAATTTGTTTATGTTTGGTACCTAGGGGAGATGGTAGTGAATCAAATCATGGAGGAAGAGGTGGAGGTCCCACCCTTGGTTACCCTATGTATATGAGGCAGGTGGGAGAGATATCGGATGATGTTCAGGCGGGGATGATAATTGGAGAACCCTATAGGCACTATACGGATACATCATCGAGCTACAATTATATGGATTTTGTGATGAGAGGTTCATGACCACCTGAATCTGTGACGTTGAGAACATGCCTCCACCTGCCATGGTTTTGGGAAGGGGTCATAGTGCATCAGTAGGATCGAGCCATAGTACAGGTGGTGGCACGTCAATGGTGGCGACAGAGGAGGGCTCAATGTATATCAAGGATTAGGCTTTTTCTTGCTCTGTTCCGCCTGCCACCTAAGATGAGGGCTTGAATTCTGGGAGTGGAGGATCCATCGCTCATCACAGGGGAAATGACGTCTTCCATGGAGGTTGATTTTTGGAGAGATAGAGAGAGTTTTAGGGTTCGGGCAAGGTCCCGTTTGTGTTTTTATGCTTTTCTTTTCAATCTGCAAAATGTAACCAAGTGAAGAAAAATATATAAAGGATTATGCATTTTCCTTTTTTGGTTATTTCTTGATTTAGTGACTTATCCTATATGCATTTTTAATGTTCTACTGAGATTGTTTATTTTAGGGAAAAGTATATATAATCATGGAAATGATAATGAAAGGCACAATGTTTATTATTAGAAAAAAAGAGTAAAATTAAGTAACTCACGGAAAAGGTTTTTGAGTATGAGTTTATTTTGAGAATTAAATATGATTTTTTCTTGAGAGAAAAATGAGCAAATAACACGGTGGTACTTTTTTCGAAATGAGGATTTTTCTGAAATTGATTTTAATGAAAGAGGAAAGATGGAATTTTCCAAAATATATGGGGTTGCCGATCGACATACCCCTTGACCTGCCTATTGGCTTGGGGGTCAAGTCAAATCATCCCTAAGCCTTGATTTCACTTTGCTTCACATCATAGTACTCTTGTGGGGTTGAATTTTAATCGGGATTCCATAGCTCTTATCTTTTACCAAAGATTTTGAATACAAAAGGGGGTGTGTGGGATGGTTTTTTTCCACTAATACCCATATTTCTCTTCTTGCTTCATTTTTCTCATTCTCAAATGTATATTCCCGTGTGTGAAGAATTTTCTTCTTACCTTGATGGTCTGGAAGCCATGTGCTTATAAAATTTGGATTACGATGCTTACAACCTGCGCCGAGTTTCTTTGTGGCGTAGTTGAGCCATAGACTGGAACCTGTTGGCAGCAGCGGTATAGTTCTGGTACCCTGAGGACCATGTCTTTTGTTTTAGCCTGGATGATATCTATCCCAGTAATGAGGAGTTCTCGACCATGTTGAGGGTCATCCCTCGTGTGGTGGTGGCTATGCCTAATTTCTCACGTTCTCCCCGAGTATTCTTGTCAGAGTTCCTTCAAATTTCTCCCACAGTGGGTCGACCATTGGCTACTGGAGGGGCCATTTCTCTTCAGTTGATTATGTATTCAATTTGCCTAAGAGGTTTTAAGGTTGTTGTATTTTTTAGAGATGTTGCCTTAGGCCTTATTATGAGGATATTGCTTGTGATGGGGGATTTGAAAACGGATCCTTAGGTGGCTGTGATAACGGAATGGATATCTTACTGCCATAATCCTATGGCCGTGGTGCTGGTTGAGACCATGAACGGTCTAGACGCTTGGAAGGAGGGACATTTAGGCTTTACAAGGGGGATCTCGGTAATGCTATTTATATGTCTTGCAGAGAGATTTTATTAGGCGGCCCCTCCTGAGTATCCCTTGATGGTTGTGCCTCATTTCTTTATTCGGTCTTTCTATAACTTCGGCCCGTTCGTAGAGATTTGGGTTAATTGGTTTGTAGAGCATGGATACCTATGTCTTCATTGGTCAGTGCCATAGTGGGGGGACTTACTGTTGTCTTGTAGCTTAGAGAGTATTGGTATGTGTTGTTCGTGGGCTTTTGGCAGACTTCTTTCTATTTTCCCTGACGACTCCTGTGCCAAGTCAGGTGGGAATAAATTGTTCCCTCTCAGATAACAAACTTCTTTCCGGTGGAGGATTTGACTGAATCACTGAGGATGATGTTGGGATCTTTGTGGAAGCATCGTCGGACATCTATCTGTCCACCACAATCTGTGGGAGGGGCCTTGTATATGTCTGGGGACTACCTGAAATGGTTATTGAAGCAGTTAGTAGAGAAAATTATGCCGAAAGAGACTAGACAAAGGTGGTTCATTGCTTTCGACACCATGGAAGACGATGTTGTGGTTCTGTCCAGGCTTATCAGAGCATATTATTCCATGGATCGCCTACGAAATGTTAACCAGGAGTAGGAAACTTGAGGACCTCCAGGGGCTGGTAATGATGATGAAGATGGGTCCTCCGACAGTTGAAGGCAATTCTTTATGAATCTTGGGTGATTTTTTGTGAAGTTATGGTGATTTTGGTGTTTTAGGGTTTGGGATTTGGAATAATTTTTGTGTAGCTTGGTTAGGGTTATGTTTATCTAGGAACAGTTTGGTCAGCAAAAAAGGGTGGTTGGTTTGTCTAACTCCCTTCGCTGATACATCATGTAATAGTGTTGTATTCCTTAATCATATATAAAAAATGATTTTGATCATATTTTTTTGTGACTCTTGATGAGTTTTTGCATTTGAATTATCTATACTAATCGCTAAGGCATACATAATCCTTTTGTTCATGTAAATGATAAAATGGAGCTCTATTCTCGGAGGTTAGAAAAGAATAAAATTTTGTGAAAAATAAGGGGACCAAACCCATATATGGAGTATGGGCTGCCTATGTACCTCTGGGGGTTTTGAAAATTTTCACGAGTTTCATTTTGAAAAGGAAAGATTTTTGAGATGATCAGGTCCCACATAGTTCCGGGTAGGGGAAATGAAGAATTTTTTTTATATATATAGAATAGAAGGAGGATGAGAAGAGTCGTAGAACACTGAAATTTTGGGCTACGGTTAAAAGTTTTGGGGATGGTCTAAGTTGATTGGATGCCCCATTTCTTTTCCATCAAGGACTGTGAGCAAAGCGGCGCCTCTTGAGAGAATTTTCTTCAAAATGTAGGGGACACTCCAATTCTTCTTGGATTTCCCTTTGGGGTCCTAGAAGGGTTCTATGGTCTCTTTGAGGGTGAGGTCTCCTTCCTGGATACCACAATCCTTGACCTTTCAGTTGAATGATCGCGTTATTCGGCGATGGAACCCCTGTATATGGTATAGTGCCTTCAGTCTCTTTTCATCCAAGAGTGATAATTCATCAAGGCGACTCTGATGCCACTTTTCTTCATTAACTTTGCTTCTGAGTAGGATGCGGAGGGAAGGTATATTTAGTTCAATGGGTAGGATTGCTTCCATGCCGTATACTAGAGAGTAGGGGTAGCCCCAATAGGCATTCTAATTGAAGTGCGGTAGCCCCAGAAGACATAAGGGATTCGGTCGGCCCAATATCTGTAACTCTTAGTCATATTGTTGATTATGGTTTTAAGCCTTTTTTGGGTGGCTTCGACGACACCATTGGTTTGGGGTCGATAGGGAGAAGATTTATGTTTCTGAATCCCTTACTTGTCGACTAGTTCTGTGACCTCAACTTCAAAATAAAGTCCATTATTTGACACTAACTCATGGGAAACTTTGTATCGATAGATGGTGTTCTTTCTAATAAACTTGGCCACTTTTTTGGCATTCATCATCGCATATGACTCGGCTTCGACCCATTTGGTGAAGTAATAAATGGCGAACATGATGAATTCATGACCATTTGAAGCTTTGGGAGTAACCTTTCCTATGATGTCAATGCCCCAGGTGGAGAAGGGCCAAGGAGAGGTCATGGTATATAGTTATCGGGGAGGCAAGTGTTGGAGATTGACAAACTATTGGCATTTAAGGCATCTGCGGATATAGACCGTGCAATGTTGAACCATAGTGGTGTGATAGTATCCCTAATGGATGATCTTTTTGGAAAGAATATGACCGTTCATGTGGGGTACTCTGGATCTTCTGTATCATTTCTTCAACATCAACCCGCGTTATATAGTGCAAATGGGTTCCATCAAAGTTTCTGTTAAAAAATGCTTTATCATAGATGATATATAGGGCGACTAATTTGTGAAGGGACCCAGGGTCTTTCTTATTGACATCTTGGGGATGTCTACTATGTTTGAGGAGGCTCCAAATGACATAATACCATAACTTGGCCATATCAGAGTCAGGAATGAGTTTATTGTGGTAGCAGTGGGTAGGCTTATCTTATTTATGAACCAAGAAATGGGTTATTATTATAACCTCAGGCATGTTGACCATTGAGGCCAGGGTAGCAAGGGTGTCAACTAGGTCATTCTTTGCATGAGGAAAGTAGTGGAAGGTGACATCTTTGAAGGGGAGGTTAGCTATTCTAGGCGGGCATGAAAGGGTTGGAGATTCTCATCATTAACTTTCAATTTTCTAAGGATTTGGCCGATGATGAGGGTAGAGTATCTGAGGTGCCGAATTCCTTTCTTGAGGGAAATATTGAAGCCTACAGTGCATGCCTCATATTCTGTCACATTATTCGTGTAAGGGAAGTCTAGTTTGATGGCAATGGGGGCATGAGAGTGATTAGGAGCCATGAGGAGTATCCCAATGTCGTATCCTTTCTTATTGGCATCTCTGTCAAATAACATTTTCCATATGAGGTCCTCTTGAGAGGTGAAGAGAATATATTCGTCTAAGAAATCAATGATCCAAACATCAACTTCTTTCATGGTGTAGTCAATAAGGTAATCGTAGATGGACTCCATTTTATAGTTTTCTACGTGACATACACAATATCGAATTCGAATAACAAGATCATCCAACATGCCATTTAACTGGACAAAAAGGGATTTTGTATCAGATATTTAATGGCATCCATTCGAGATAATAGTCTGATGGGGAAGGAAAGCATGTAGTGTCATAACTTCTGTGCGACCCAGACCAGGGCGACACATGCTTTGTCCAAAGTAGTGTGTAGTTGACTTCGTACCTACCCAATTTCTGACTAGCCTGATAACAAGCTCTTTCTTTATGAAATTCTGTAACATATTGGTCTAGTAAAGCCCCAGCTACAGTATCTGTGACGATCAAGTACAAGAAGAGGGGGAGACCTGGTTGTAGAGGCATAAACACCAGAGGTCGAGTAAGGTACTACTTGATTAGATCAAAGGCTTCTTGGCAGGCCTCATTCCAGTCTTTAGTTGAATCCTTTCGGAGAAGTGTGAAAATGGGTTCGTAGGTGGAGGTTAGTTGGATGACGAATTGGCTGATGTAATGTAGTTTGCCTAGGAATCCTCAAACTTCCTTCTGCATCGGTGGTGGTGGCATCTCATGTATGGATTTCAAATTAGCAGGGTCTTCTTCGATTCCCTTCTCACTGACCATGAATCCTAAAACTTTTCCTTTTTTGATGTCGAATATGAATTTTTGTGGGTTTAGGCACATCTGGTATTGCCGTAGTCACTCAAAAAACTTTTGAAGTACGGGAATATGACCTTCTCGAGTCATAAATTTGATGATCATGTTGTCTACATAGACTTTGACCTCTTTATGAATAAGGTCATGCAGGATGGTTGTGGTCACCTTTTGGTAGGTATCCCCAACGTTCTTGAGTCCGAATGGCATGACAATGTAGCAGAAAGTTCCCCATGGGGTTATCAAGGTGGTTTTCTCCAGATGGTTAGGGTGAATATTGATTTGGTTGTATCCGACAAATCCATAAATAAATGACTTGAAGGCGTGGCTAGCCATATTTTACACGATCATATCGATGTTGGGTAATGGGTAATCATCCTTCGTGGATGCTTTATTCAAATATCGGTAATTGACGCTCATGCAGGCTTTCCCTCCTAACTTTAACACATGGACGATATTTGCGATCCATGTATGATATTCGACTATGCGAATGAAACCCACGTTCAATTGCTTAACCACTTATTCTTTGACTTTGAGTGACCATTTGGTGCGGAGCTTTCTCAACTTTTGTTTGACCGACTTGCATTATGGTAATGTTGGGATCCTTGCTGAGCTATTTTTGAGTCAGTGATGGGCATATCATCATAACATCATGTGAAGAAGTCCATAATTTATTTCAACAACTGTTCAAATTGTGCATGCTCATGCTCATCAAGGGTTGACCTTATCCTAATCTCACACTGATGACTACTAGAATCGAAATTAATAATGACAGTCTCATCATCAATAATTTGAATGCGGTTATATTTTTTTTGTTATTCTCCTTATTAAGATCAAATAAGAATTGTTTATTTACAAAATCATCATCATCAAATGTTTGATTAGAATCGAGACAATTAATGTAAGGCACAACAAGATACTTAAACTCCTCGTTTATTTCATTTTCATGAAAAATATCATTGAGAACCTCACCAAAAAGTGTCTCAATTACATTGATATCAAAAGAAGTAACAACAACATCAGGTGAATAAACTAGTATAATGTGAATAGAAGGGTAAGGTTGAATCTGAGCAGGTTACACGGGAAAAACATTCCAATTGAGGAGCGGTACGTCAGTAGCTTTGATTGGAGTGGACTGGTCTAACGATGCGACATCTGAGCAGATCATGTGGAGACTCAGTCCCAGTGTCTATAGGTTGAATGAGTCCTCAAAATCACTTTCCTCAGAATCCTCAATAACTGCCACAACTTTCTCGATGAGAGGTTACACTTTATATTGGCAGTCTTCGACCCAAGAGTTACTATCTTGAAAGAATATTTCCAACCCTGGTTTCATCTTCTTGTCAACATGGTCATACCATGGATTAGGTAAGCCACAGAAAAAGGAAGTCTTATCCCTCCTTGATAAACCTTTATTCAAAGAGTCTATTGAAATAGTCATTTCTTCTTCTAAGCTTCATCTCGGTCTTGGTCGCTGGAGTCCTTTGACTTTTTTCTGATGAGTAATGGTAACCCAAGCCACGTAGAGTAAAGGTCATCTTCAGGATTATGGGCTTAAGGATCCCTTGTTGGCATCACCTTAGACCCATTCTGTGCATAAAGTGTATGTTCTTGAACATCTAAATCCCATTAACATTTCAATGCAGGTTGTGTTCCCGATAGACTCGGTCTTTGAAATTTTCTCCTAGTGGAAGGGGAAGTGGATCAACTCTGAAGATAAAGAGGAGCATGCCATTCGTCTTATACTAGATCTCTAAGATCGGGTTGCTAATGCTAACATTGTCTGTATTGTTTTCATCTCCCAAGATAGTGATAACCTGGATTTTGGTGAAGAATTTCAGTTTATGATAAAGAGAAGGAGATATCCCTCAGATGCCATGGAGATATGGATAGCCAAGAAGAAGTTTAAAATATGCTAGTTTGTCAATGACTTGGAACTCAGTGATAGGATTTATAGGGATAAACCCTATTGTGAATTTTATGGACCCAATTACCTCTTGGTGGGTATTATCATAAGGACGCACAATGGCGAAAGCAAGAGTGAGATAACTAACTTTAAATCCCTGGCAATTAAAGGTTCGGAGAGGACAACATTAAGGGAAGATTCGTTATCAATAAGTGAGAGTGGAACCATCTTTCCCAATACTTTAACGAATATGTTGATGGCATAATTTTGGTCAGGGCTGATCTTTAGTATCTCTTCTTTGAAAAAAGAGAGGAGTATAGAAGAAGTTAATGATCCAACCATATTTACAGCTTCTTCGAGAGTCGTAGAAGGAGAGACTATATGCCCAGTGAGGTGCTTTATCAAAGCATTCCGATGCAACTAGGAGGGCATGAAAACCCCCATAGGGTGATATTGGCTTGGGTTTTCTTGAGTTGGTTAAGGACTTTGCTCTCTTTGATAGTCATTTTTGGCATGGAAAGTTCTTCGGCAACTCCGTTTCCTTTATCTGTCTAGGTCACATGAGGAAATGGAGCTTTGTAGTGTCTCCCTGACCTGGTTATGTCAATTACTGAGGTGGGGAAGAACAAGAAACATGTGTCTTCATCTACCTCTGATTAAATGGCCACCTTATTTATTTCTCCCAACAGATCTTTAAACGATATAATTCTACACAAACCGGCTACTAGACTAGATTTTTCCCGTTTGGGTTCATCATATGAACTGTCAATGTCATCCCCCCATTCAATGAAGACTATGTCCTCTTGTCAAGACAAATCAATACATTTAACAACCTCAACGGTTTCATCATACACATCTTCCCACCTAGTGGGGAGGTGCAGGAGCGAAGGGACCAATTGTCCCTGAAGCTTCAAAGTGATGAGTAGCTCATTACTGCTATAAATTTCACTTGTATGTCAAAATGTATCGCCCATTATCTGTACCAAATCATCTAGACTGACTTTTTTAATAGGTACCACCCATTCATCTGATTCTCGAGCCTATTTTTGAGCTTTCATGAACAAGCCACTGAATTTGTGATAATCAATAGTGATATCGGTGGGCAATTTCATCCTAAAGTCCAAGAGTTGGTTCAACACAACTAGTAACTCCATATCCTTCCGTTCAGATCGAGTACAACCGATAATGCAGGCCCTTGTAAGGAGTGACAAAGTTTGGTCGGTGAAGCAGTTTGGGTGTAAGAGAAAATATGGGAGGACTTTATGTGGTTTGGTTGAGATTACGGTCATAATGGGTGCTTCGCTGGGCATAATTAGAGCATATGGATTAGATTCTAAGTCATTCTCCGGAAAGATAGAGTTTGTATGAGATGAAAGTGGGTTATGAGTGGTGTTGGGTTTAGGATTAGCTGGTGGGGAGATGATACCCCAATAAATTAAACCTTGGATCACATTCCGAATGTGAAAGCACTAGTCAGTAATATGGCCAGCAGACTAGTGGAAATCACAACGGGCATCAAGTTTGAAATTTTTAGCGAAAGGATTTGGTAATGGACAAGGGTCCAAGGGTTTGATGAGGTTTCGAATCAACAGGGCCCGAAAGACTTTTGATAAGGGAGCATGGAGCTCAATGTACTATTTCTTGGTAGGATGGGGGGGGAGGGTTTCGATGCTCAAGAGATGGTAGGTTGGGAAATGTTATTGATGGTTGAGACTGTAACATTAACGGGATTCTCAAACTTTCGGGGAGTGAATTATCCGATTTCTTTCTTTGGATCACTTTAGACTTTGGTAATGCCTTCCTCAATTTCTACACCATCCACTCGGAGGGCTCAAAACTGTGGGTAATACTGTCCTCCCATAGATGCTCGGATATGAGGCAAGAAGTTCTTCTTCACAATGATTACTTGTTCCTCCTCGAAGGGTCTATTGTTCATGGTAATAGCTTTCTCTCTCCACCTTCCTATGAAGCTACTGACTGTTACCCCAAGGTTCTACTTTAGAAGCTCTAGATCTCGATGCATAACATTTATCTCTTCATTGTACTTGTACAGAGACATGAATTCTCGTGCAACATCCTCCCAACAATGAATTCTCAATTCTTCTAGGGATAGAAACCAACAAAGGGCGCTTTCTTTCAAGGTTTGCTGGAACATCTGGGTCATTATCTCTTCAGAGGCACCAAGGAGGGTCATGGATCAGTGATAGATTCTAAGGTGAACAATTGGGGGTTCGCTTCCCTAAAACGTCTCAATGTCTAGCATCTTGAACTTTTTTGGAAGTCTGGCTTCTGGATAGGGAGTCACATGGGTGTAGTCAATATAGTTCCAGGATATCTTGACTTGGTTGAACTTCTTCGACAACATTTTGAGGTCTTCTTTGACCTTGTTTAGGTCTTCCTCTTTAGGATCCGTGGGTACTGACATGTTAGCCCTTAGTTGGGCAAGGTTTCAAATAGGGAGTTGAACTGCTAGAGGCTCATTGATAGGTGGGGCACGAGGAGCATGTTGATACTCTTTTAGGATGAAATAAGGATCGGGAGTGAGTGGCGATGTGGCATGAGACAATAGGACCTTTAGTTCTTTGGGAGTCTGGGCCCGATGAAGTTGTATCTCACGAAACTCGATTTAAAGGCTATCAATCTTTGCAGTGAGCTGGGCTAAGATGGTCATCAGATCGGGCTGCACATTTGGTGCTTGATCGGTGTTCTTTATGAAGAGATCATGAAGGAAAATTCCAAACTCAGATGAAGTAATAGAAGAACTGACAGATCTTCGAGGCGGTTTGACAGAAGATCAAAGCCACTAAGGATCCAAGCCAAAATCGGGTATGCAATTGACTTGAGAGGGAAAATGGTTCGAATTTAATTTCAAAAGAAGGAGGGAGAAATTTTTTGGTATTTTGGAAGGAGGAAAAAAAGGTTTGGGTATTTTTAATTTTGAAAAAGGGGTAAAAGGAGAGGAATCTCAGGATAATTATTAGTAATGTTATTATTAGGTTCTCACTTGTATTAGATTTACCAAAATACAGAAACATATCGGATAGGAGCCGAACTTGGAAAATAGGGTTTGAAATTATGTAAGACACGGTTGGATTTGTTTCCAGGCTTATGGATGGGGTCCTATTTTGAAAGGAGGGCTAAATTACGTAAATAATTGTGTGGTCTATCGACCTAGAATTTTGGCAGAGTCTCGCATGGTAACTGACAAACTAAGTATGAGTGTCCTAGTTATGACACCTATATAAGTTTTATGCAATTATTTGGTTAGTGGAAGGGTTCCCACCTTTGGTATGATTTCCATGATATACCTCTTGCCTATAAGGGAAATCATTCATAGGTACATGTGGACAAGCCATATGATATACTTGAGTGTACATGAATTGCCTCACTATATACCTCATGGGGACAATACATGTGAGAGCGAATTCGATATACCTGACATACGTGAATGAGTTACATATTATATACCTCTCGTCGTGAGTTGGGTCAAGGGGTATGATGGGGGAAAACCGTTTGATATACGTCAAAGGTACGAGGCCAATCGAAGGTGAGAGTCATATCTCTTAGGCTAACTGCGAACCGCAGGATAAGGGCCCATCACAAAGTGACCCCTAGTATGGGAAATTTTTTTGGTCAATAGAGCCATGCTCTTGGTGATGTGGTTTGCAAAAATGCATTATTCTTAATTAACATATTATGGAGAGAGAGTGTTTTTTATCATTTTTATTGGGATGATAAGAAAAGGGAATACTACACTAATGTGGAGCATAAAGAAGTAAATCTAGTATGGAAACTATACTATGCATGGACACACGTGAGTGAATATGTGACATGGGAATATATACAAGTGAGTTTGTGTGGTAGTGGGCCTATACATGGATCAACTATATGTAAGGGAGCATATATACAAGTGTGGTAAGTGTGGTTATATTCTAGTGAAGCCTGAACATGGATATTCTAAGTGGTGTGGGAAGCATGTGAGTGTAAGTGAAGCTAAGTGTAAGTGTGTGAAGTGTGCATGGAGAGTATATACAAGTGTGTGAAGTGTATAAATGAGTGGAAAGTGATATATACATGAGAGAAAAATATACAAAAAAGGATAAATAGAGGAGAAAAAGGATCATATAGGTAGGTGCATACACACATACAGAAAAGAATAACACCCATGCACGAACAAAGTCTATTGATCTTTAAATGTCCCTAGTAGAGTTGCCACTATGGCCATCCCAAGGATTTCTCCAGGGGGTACAGGGGAAATTAATCTCTCTAGGCGAATCCCTCCTTCCTTCCCCCTTTTTAGGAATGCTCGCGGGATTGCATCCTTTATTAGGGCACTCGATCGTCATCGATGTGGGGTGATATGTAAAGATAGAGTCACCAGCCTATTTTGCACAAAACTGGCAATAAAAATGTTGCCACCTGGAGAAAACGATATCAAGGATAATACTGATGCTTGAGAAACCAAGTAGTTCAAGGGTCTGGGGACTAAGTTAATGTGAAGGTGTTAGGCACTCATCCTACCCTTTCGATCTCTCAGGGCATGTGTTAATCTTCTCTTGTTGAACTCCATGATGTGTGTGCTTATGTACATGATATAAATGGAGGACAAAATGTCTCAGCTCGCTTCATGGATAAAGGCAGAGCAAGATCATCCATAGGAGTGTTCCCAAAATAGTAATTCAAGGTACGATGTAAGTGTTTGCCAATTCACAAGTCGTTAGAGGTAAATTATTGTGTATATCAGACAAGACACAAGCAAGAAAGCATATAAAATATATATGTTATGAATATATGATAGGGACAAAGTAACAAATGTATGTGGGAGGAGTCGAGTCTAGGGATTACCTAAGACGCCTACGTAGCTTGGGGGATAAAAATCAACGTAGTTCAAAGACAATAAAGGGTGGGGTTTAACCCATAAATCCAACTGGGGACTTTATTATATGTGTGTGTAGAAAAAGATGTTTTAGTGTGAGAAAGTGTGATGAGAAATTTCCGTTTGGAATTTACTTGTGAACCCTCCTTTTCTTATTTTTTGGGTCTTTCTATGAAAATAAAGTTTGTGCAAATACTAATAATAAAATGTTTGAAATTAAGGTACGTGACTTAATAAATAAAGCACTGAAGTGGAAATGAATTAACTAATGCAAAAATGAGAGAATTTAAACACAAATGGGAAGAATTAGACGTCCTTGTGAAGACTTGATGTGGATCTTGATTGTAGATGTGCTGGTCTCAAGATGAGGTGATGGTGGTTTAAGGAAGGGGGATGGGAATTTACTCAAAAGAGTATGAAAAGGATGGAAGGAATGTGGGAAATGAGCTTTTAAGGAAGTAACAACTTTGAATTCGAGATAATTATCGTTGAATTCCTGCGAGGGATCATCAGGGGTGCTTTTTAAAGTGAGGACATGGTCTCTATTTATAGGGCCAAGGGGGGTGCCGATTGGCATGGTCCTAGACCTGCCTATCAGCATAGATCCCTAGCACACTACCGACGGGCAGGGTCTTGGGTTTGCCATTTGGCAGTCTGAGGCAGGTTTTTAAAAAAATGGACATAAAATATGAACTATAAGTTAGAATCATGCATGGGGAAGGTCATTAGAAAGGTTACTCAGATCCTTTTGAGAAACCATAGATCCACTCCCGGGTTTGAGAGTTTACCAAAGTGGTCACTAGATAAGAAGTTATTAGTGTAAAACGGAATGTTCGTCTGATCCATAAGTCCAATTAGCATATGGGACAGACCACGGAAAAGGGTATTCAATGCCCATCGAGATTTCATTCAGCTTTGTTTAGTTTGGAAAGTTGATATAGGTCAAATGGGTCCTGGAAGTGCCCAATGACCCTTCAGAGTAAAATGGGTCATTCGTCCCTACTGTAAAATGGATGAGGCAGACCGCTAGGAGCGTATTTATATCCCTTCAAAGATTCATTCATTTAGAGTTGAAGTGATAACAAGAGTCAAATGGAGTCCTAGAGTGCCCGGTGGCCTCCAGATCATTTTTCAGGGTTAAACGGATCGCTTATACAAACCATAAGGCCGATTCACATACGGGGTGGGCCATTGGAAAGGGGATTCAGAGCCATTCAAATATTTATTGAGCTTTCATTCAAGCAAGGAATTTTACTATAGTAGAATGGGGACCGGGAGCGCCGAGTGGCCTCCAGATCAATTTTCATAGTAAAATGAATCATTCGTCTGAATTATAAGGCTGATTCATGCACGGGGTAGACCATTGGAAAGGGTATTCAGAGACATTCGAAGATTCATTAACATTTCACTCAGGTGAGAAAGTTGATCAAAGTCAAATGGGGTCCGAGAGCACCTGATGGCCTCTAGATCGGTATGACCTAGGGTTTGCGATGAATGAGTGAGTGCTTAGGACCTAAGGAGATTCTTAAGGGGTCCTAGTATAGGGTGTATACAGTTGATAATGGCTACCATTAATGTGATACTGCCCAATTTGAATTTAAGTATCATTAGATATATGTCTACTAAGCTATCAAAATCCAATCAACAATAAAAGCCAATGTTCGAAAGAGCCACAATCCAATTTCTTAACCAGTAATAAAAACAAGATAGGGATTTAACATTTCAAAATGATATTTCTATTTTAGTATGGCATTAAAATGACATGATCAACACCTTTCAAGGGAATTTGAAGATGGAGTTGAGCTTAAAGAAAAAGTTATGATCATATTGCATTTTTTGTATAAAAAGTTTGCTAAATGTGTCTATAATGCAATTCTTTTAATGATTTTGTGATTTTCCATCTTTATGGACATACAACAAGCTCATAAGATTCTAAGAATACTCTTGTTATGTGTCAAATGTGAATTGAAAATGTTTGATTTTCATAACATTTGTAAATAATTTCATTTTGTCAAATTTCTAGTGATATTATATTCTAGACTATATGATCTTGTATGATTTGCATGATTATTTAGTTTTGTGATTTGACCTTGTGTTTCTTCATATATATTTTTTTGAGCTATTGATCTTTCTTTAATCTTAGTATTTTCTCTTATTGGTGGGTACATATTTTGGTTGATTTGGTTGTAGTGCATTGGTTTATGCTTGAAGAGTGTCTTTTGTTGCAGTTTATGATTAAGGGAGAGTAAACTCATTCAAAGGAGTGATAAGGTTGGAAACAGACTTCCCTTGAAAGTACTTTAGTTGAAGAGGTCTGAAATTTGGATTTAAGAAAGGTACTCTTTGCAAACCATTTGTACAACTCAAATTAATCCCGTGTGCACGCTCCCCTATTTTTTAGGTTCTTTATTTGGTTTCCCGCTGCTTATCACATGGCTCCTCATTGTTTAATGTTCATATATCTCATGTTTCACATGTTTTATCCCCTAATTATATCTCTCTTGTTCCAATTTTTTTCATAGCTTACTTTGTCTTATCCCTTGACAAAAAAAGGGGAGATAGTTGAGATGATATTAATTTGATTTGTTTGGGGGTAATGGGGATATTTCATGTTATACGATATTCATTATGCTTTGCGATATGTGGAGATATGTTGATGTTTGTGTGTTTATTTTATGTTTGGGGAGATATTCTTGTTTGGTGGAGATGGTATATTGATTGATTGTTTGTTTCATGTTTGGGGAGATTTGATATTCTCATATGCTTTCTTAATATATGCTTTCTTATGATCATTAGGGGGAGTTTTTTGTGAGTTTAGTGTTTGGTGTTTGTATATGACTAAGGGGGATATGATTCATTTATTGTTATCTCATTACTCATATTTGTTTATATCATTACTTTTGGACCCGAGTAGGGGATATTACTTCATTTGCATGTCCTGCATAATTGTTTATTGTTGTTTGAGATTTTTTAGAATTCCTCATATTGATACATGACCAAAGATCTTAGATTGGCATATTGAGTCAATCATAGGATTTGAGCATTGTGACTAGCCTCTCTCATTACATGGCTAATATGGAGTGAGTTTTACTTATCGCAATCAAGTTTATTTTGGGTTTGAGGGTTTTTCCATGGAATAGACAAATTGAGGGATTACAAATGTAAAGATTTATAAGATATATGGATTGGATATGAACTTTGTCAAAACATTGAGTCATGAACTACGTCGAGCCCAAAATATTGATTCATTAGTTAATTGAGAGTGTCTTTGTCCTTTACCGATGAAGATCGTAGTTAGAAGACATGAAGACATCTCAAGAAGTCTTTGAAGGCATCCGTTGCTTAGAATGGAAAAATATCCTTATAGGGAGTTTGATTAAATTCTGGTTATTGCACATGCTCATATGTTTTTCAAATTGAGAGAATTTTTCATAAAATGTTTTAAAAAAATACTTTTCCCAAGTTGTGTATTTGTTTTTCAAATTGGAATCGAAGGTGGTTCTTAGAAAATATTTTTTAAAGTGTTTTTGAAGGTTGATTGACCTACGCATTCAAAAGACATTATTTTAGAGGTAAATCCACATGGTCTAGGAAAAACCATGTGCACACATCATTTTGCAACTGTGCACATGACCCTATCACCATTTTGAGTTTGGGTGTACTATTACAATCATTCACATGGAAAAATTTCACCGTGTGCATGGCGGCATCAGATTTTGAAATTTCGCTATAAATATCTTTGTTTACCTCTATTTTTTTACAACACCTTACCCTTATTTAAAATATCTTATCTGAGGTGATTTTTGAGTTTATATGGTTGTATTTATCTCTAATCCAAATTTTAGAATTCAATTGAAAGTTTGAGAGTTTTTTAGATCTAGATTGAGAGCGACATTTGAGAGTTATTTTTAAGTGATTTGAATCCATAAGTTATCCAAATTTACATCTACTTCTGGTCACACACATGATCTACACTTCAAGATCTAAAATGGAGGGGTTCAAACTATGAAGAGTTTGAGCATAATGTGGATCTTGAGCGGATAATGGACTTTCATGTTCAAGTGATGGATTTTTTCTTAGATTTCTTACTAGAATGAGGGAGAGATGATATTCATCAGTAAATTCTTGTGAGTGTACTTATTTTCTTTATATCTTGTATCGTGTAATGGAAATTTTCAAGTTGAATGAGATTCGAGGTCACACCGAGGATTTTTCGCCCATAGGTTGGGTTTTTTCCTCGTATACCCAATTTTATGTATTTTATGTGGATGATTGATGTTTTTTATTATTTGGTTGTGTTAGTTTGGTTGCAATTCTCTTAGATCACCATGAGATTTGATAAATTGATCTACATTTATGGTTCGTGAATTAGAATTGGAGACAATTTATTTAATAACTTATTCACCCCCTCTATCTTATTTTAGGTGAACACCAACTTACATTCTCATAGACAAAAGTACCCTTGCTTCAAGACCTGTAGACTAAGGTCTTGGGTCCAGCGTGGGCACCACAAACACCTTCACGGAGATCTTTGAGCAATAGCTTTCTTCCGAGGGACCAAGGCATATTTGAGATGTTGAGAAAAACCCATTCATGAATAAGACTCTATTTTCTAGGTAGTATTTTAATGCCAAAGACTTAAGTCATTTGTCATAGATCTTATCTTTAGGATACTTCCATCTTTAAGGTATCCATTGATGGGAGTTATCCCATATGAGATTTGTTCTTTGGTGTCCACGTTGATCTGGAGCTTAGTAATACTTGGTTGTTCTACTGTGATCACCAATATGATTGGATCAATCTCATATGAGGAGGCAATTATTGTAAGATGATCAACGTCTGAGTTTTATTCTCTATGGACCCTTATTATGTTGAACCTTGGTATTGGGGGGATGAGATATCTCAAAATTGCCAAATATCCTTCCATGCAATCAATTTTGGCCTCATAGACCTCAATAACTTAGTTAACAACTAATTTAGAGTCACTAACATCTGTAACATGCTCCACCTTCAAGTGGATTGTAAGCCTAGACCATCTACCAGGGCTTCATAATCTGCCTCATTATTAGAGTCTTTCAAATTACAACAGAGTAAAAGTGAAATTATACCTCTTTTTAGAATCCAAAGGTGAAGACTGTCATCACTTAATGATTTGTTAGAGGACTCATCTCTGTGCAAAACCCATGTAGTGAGGATATGATCTATGTATTAGAACAAGGGGATCTTAGGCTACTTCGATGCTACTACTTATTTACCCTGTCATGTCTAGCAAAGCTTAAATATTCTCTAGATTTTCTCTTAAGAATTAGGTTAAATCTGGACGAACTTCGTCGAATTTCGTTAATCAATGAAAATGGTGATACAAGTTCAATAAGTTCTCCTATTTGATCTTTTTTTCATCTCATGGATCAAGGGTATCCATATTCGATATATCTATGCATAGGCTCTCTTGTGGTGTCTTAGATGATTCTGATGAAGTTGGAAAGTCCTTTGTCTAAACTTCCACATCTTTACAGGAGTTTTCAGGGACCTCATATGACTTTTGATCTATTTCCATAGGTCTTTTCTTCCCTCTTATGAAAGTGTTGTATTACTCCCTATACTTCTTCTGGTCTCCATAAATCTTTCCCACACCCATGGGGGTTAGTAACCTCATTACTCCAGATAGACACAACCACATCTAATTCATTGAGCGATGGTCTGCCCATAGTAATATTGTAAGTTGATGGTAGCTCCACCACTAAGAATTTATTCCAAATGGCATAGTAATATGCTTTGGAGCCAGTTGTGAGAGGAAGAGTTATATACCCCATGGAATAGATCCACTCTCTATTAAAAGAGAACAATGTATTTGTGATAGGTAGTATGTGCTTTATGGTGAGGCTCATGGCCTTAAAAATATCCACGAAAAGAATATCTATTGAGCTATATGTGTAGACAAACAACCTTCTTATATTTTAATTTCCTATGATGATCGTGATGACTAAAGGGCCATCGTGTGAAAGGGGTCCCCTTTTGGGTTATTATCTTAGAAGACCATCATAGTAGCCTCCTTTAGTAGCTTGGTTTATCAATACACAGTGTTAATGCGAGCTCTATCTTGGTGGATACTCCTGAAATGAGATTTTTTAGATATGGAAGATGGTCCACCTCCTTCGAATCCTCCTAAAATGGTGTTGACACTAATCAATGGAACTTCATCTTTGTTCTTGGTTTGGCATTAGGATTTGCCATGCGACAAATTCTTTGAGGTACACCCATTTGACAAATCCTTTGTCGTCCTCCTTGAGGGGGAATCCTCCATTGGCACTATGCCCATGGTCTATACGGAACCAATGGTACTTAGACTTATCCCTCCTATCATCTAGAGCCCTCATGGGTTTTGGTTTAGGCAAAAGATTTTGTAATTCCGTAACTGAGAACAACTCATCTATGGTAGTTGTGAGAGGGGTGAATTTTTTTTTCTTATGGGGCTCCATTCTTATTTTTTCCATTCTTGTTCTTCTCCTTCTTTGCATCTGAGTACTTAGGAGATTCCCCAAGGTGTGATAAGACCTATTTATTTTTTCCCTATTAAGGGTAAACCAATATTCACTTGGCACTAACAATATTTTCAACATTAATTTATTTTTAAGATCTCTTTAGAAACTCAGTCATAATATAGGGGTCTTTTGCTAAAAGATCTCAACAAGTAGTCTAAGGTGAAGCATGAGATGCGGGCGTCTACATAAAGGGTGTTCTTCAAATCAGAAACTTATAAGGCTTCATAGGTAAACATTTTTGTGTACTCCATGAGAGTCTCTCTCAACTTCCATCTGAAGTGGAGCAAGTGACAGTTTCCCTCATCGTCTGAGCTCTGATGAAGTGACTGACAAAAGATCTTTCTATCTTAGCCAAATTTCTAATGATTCCATGTCTGAGCTTGGCAATCTAGTGCATATCCGTTCTCTTAGAGTAGTGGTCAAAGCTCTATAGATAAACTCATTAGAGGTGTCTTAGAGGAGCATAAGATACTTGCAAGTTTCCAAATGGTTAATGTAATCTTTGGATGCTTCGAAAGGTTCAATATTATGCATTTTACACTTAGGGAAAAAGTGTAATGATGAACCTCATTAGAGAAGGGACATAGAGTTTTCTGGAGATCCAAATCGATGATATTGGGAGTCTAAGTCTTGTAATGATTGAGAAAGTGTACTAACCTATCTTGCATCTTCTTAATTTTAATATCCCAGGGACATGATACCCTTTGAACTACTTTAGACTGATAACCGAGGACTGATAAAAGATCCTTGACTAGGATGCAAGTTACCGACCTCTGAGGTATATATGCCACACCTTCAGGGTTGTCTTCTCTTTCTAATCAAATGCATGGTTTTCCCATATCTTTCTTTGTTAGGTTCCAACGGGATCCTTCACAACTTGGGGTAAATGAAGACTGCAGAGAATGTCAGTTAGTTGATCTTGGGGATCCTTCTAGAGATCCTCCACATCTTTCAAGGAGCGAAACAATTCGATATTTGTTGCCATATTAATGAAGATAAAATTTATTTTATAATTTTTTGATTTAAGGAACAATCGTTCCAACAAACGATGCCAAACTGATGGTGATAGAGATATATTTTGAAACCTCAACTCCATTAGGTGCTCCTTTGAGGACCTTAGACCAGATAGTGAGGAGTTGTGTCGAAGTGAAAAATAAGGGTATATAGTGGATCAGACGCTCTATAGAGGGGTCACATATCCACTATGAATAATGTTGCTCTTTATATTAAGTTACAACTAAGGATATTCTGATCCAAAGGCTTATTGGGATGTCTCTAAGTGAGTCTGAAGTCTTTGAGGCATTATTCATGAGTTAAATGACCTCTTCAATGTAATTTATGGACTCCTCAATGGGTTCCTTAATTATATTAAGACTCAACAAATGATTCAAATTATAGAAGGATGGAAGTGGTTCAATCATTAATCAAAAGTATATCAAATGGTGGGTTAGACAACACTAGATGAAGACTAGCTAGGATACAAGTGTTCTCTAGATACTTAGATGATTTCAAGATGACCTTAAACCCTTCATAAGTCTCTAATATATAGGCAACATATTGGAAAGAGCGTGAGTGAACTGCAATGGCATGGACAAAGTGGCCCTCAGGTCTAATGTCTATGATAACATGGTGGAGTGTTGGTAAAAGGCTTACAGGTGGTGTAAGGTAGTTGTTCTTAGCTTTCAATGAGGATTAAATAAATAAACGTTGTCGAAGAAGGTGGTGAAAGTAGGTAGATTAAGGTTTTCTATATACCCGATAGAGAATCTGTAAGACACTTACTAGATGTTTGAGGCATTCTGAGGTGAAAATGGTCACATTGGGATCCCCTGAGCTCATTTTGTTTGTAAGGGAGGAATTTTACTCCTCGCGAAGATAGTAAACCCTCGGTAAAGATTAGTCCTTGTAAGGTCGACTAGATAAACTTGTGTCCTGAGGCCTCACACACTGGTACATCTGGGTATAGTTTTCAAGGTCTGAGTACATGTCTCAATACTTGGTTGACCTGAGGGTGTTGCCAAGGTCATACGCTTATTCAGTAACCATCTACAACATCATATATGGTCACTAGGGGTTGTAGGCTTTTTCGCAAAAGTCTCTAGTAGACCTTAGGACCTCATTCCCAACTTGGGGAAGGGTAAGAGATAAAAAAAACTTTTGAAATTCCCAACTGGTTTTATGTGGTATCATTAAGTTCAAACTTGGGTTTAGTTCCTCCAAACACTGCAATAGAATTGGATTGATGAATGTAAGAATAAAACTATCCAAAAATTGGCAAAGGTAATGATACAAGCCAGGGATCTCCCAAAATAATTTTGGATTGAGGGATTTTTAATGACGTGTCATATAATCAATCGTGTCTATATCCATAAAAATTCCAAAATTCCCCATATGAGATTTGGTGCGGTAAAAACCCAATTTAAAATACCTTAAAATCTTGGGAGCATCTGTTATATATCAAAGATAGGGGACCCCTTTCTAAATTTAATGCTCGAGGGGATAAGGGTATTTTCTTGGGATATTCCCAAAACAATAGATATTATAGGGTTTATAATAATCATACCAAATCCGTTCAAAAGTCCATTAACGTGGTTGTAAATGACACGACAACAACACATGTTAGTAATGATCCATATCCTAAAGTCAGGAATGAACTATTTTTCAAAACAACTCAACTGAGGAAAATGAATCCTTACTAGAAGAAGAACCTGTAGTAACAACTTGGGTTTCTAAATATCATCATATCAAAAAGATAATTAGGAAAGTTATAGAGCCTATTAGAACTAGGTACTAATTACATTAATATGAAAACTTTGCATGTCTCGTTTCTCTAGTGGAACTGAAAATTATAAAATGAAGCACTTAATGACTTATATTGGATAAATATGATGTAACAAGAGATTGATCAATTTAAAACCCATGATGTATGGTACTTAGTTCTTATGACTAATAACAATAAAGTCATCAGAACCAAATTAATTTTTAAAAATAAACTCGATGATCATTAGAAACAAGGCCAAGATGGTAGCGCAAGGATATAACCAAAATATATAATATTGACATTGATGAGACGTATCTCCCATCACACGTATTGAGTGAGTACGTCTATTGTTAGTTATCCTGTACCATTCACACTTCAAGTTATATCAATTTAATATTAAATAAACTTTTCTAAATATGATGAAGGAAGTATACGTGGAAAAAATGAAAGGTTTTGTTGACCCACACTACCCTAACCACGTCTTTAGATTGGAAAAGGCGCTTTGCAACTTAAAGCAAGCCCCTAGTGCTTGTTACAATCCAATTTTAAGTTTTTTTAGTCAATAAAGGCATTGAAAGAGGTAGTAATGTCCATACATTGTTCATAAGAAAAATAAATTATATGTTTTGATTGCTTAAATTTAAGTAAACGATTTTTTTTTCCATCAACCTCTAAAAATAAAGTAAAATATGTTTTGATATTATGAATGGCGAATTTTAAATGTCTCTAATGGAGGAGCTGCAATACTTTTTAGGTCTGGAAGTAAGAAAAAAGTGACAGTATTTTACTAGTCAATCCAAATACACTAAAGAGTTGATTAAAATCCAGTTTATTAAATTCTAAAATAGCTCGGACTCCTATAAGTATCATCGTAAAAATGAAAAAAAATGATTCTGGCACACATATAAACCCCACCTTATATCGTAGAATGATAGGTAGTCTCCTTTACATAGAAATGAGTATTCCTGATATCATGTTCTAAATATGTGGGTGTTCTAGATACTAATATATGCTAAGGAGAGTCATCATAGATAAGTCAAACGTATTATAAAATATATCAAAGGAACACTTAAAAAATGGCATATGTTACTCTAAGGATAAAACTAGAGCGATAGTAGGATACAATAATGCTGACTGGGAAGGATATACCGACGATAGTAAGATCACTTTAGGTGGTTGTTAATTCATTAGGAACAGCCTAGATGACTTGTCATGTAAGAAACAAAATTGTATCTCACTATCAACAGTCAAAGATGAATACATAGAAGATATAAGTTATTTTGCACAATCACTATAGATTAACCAAATGTTTCACAACTATTAAATTTTTGATAATTAAATTAATCTTATGTGTGACAACCAAAGTATTATAAACAAATGTAATAATCGTGTTCAGAACTCTAGGACTAAAAACATTAACATAAGACATCATTTTTTTGTGAACTTGTGGAGAATAAGGAAACATTGATTGAGTATGGTCATATGAAAGAATAGTTAGATGACTTGTTCACAAGCCTCTAGATAACCTTAGGTTAATGTATTTGTGAAGCTATTAGAATTTGTGTTGTTGAATAAATTCTAAACTGCCTAAGAAATTTTTTTACGTGTATTAATCTTTGCTTATAATGGTCCTCTGAGGTTTTAGGACATGCATGCTTAATTAATGATAAAAGGAATCTCGTAAAACTTTTTGTTGTAGGAGTGACACGAGATTATACATGTGACTGTATATTGTTGGTAATTAATCTTATTATTTCCTTCAAACTCATTAGAACTATTTGAGACGAAATTGAGGAGAGAGTACATCATTCCTTAGACCCTTTACTCAAATCATATTTTTTATTTTGTATATTTTGTGATCACTTATACTTAATCTTGTGAGTTGGTTGCTAGTTATTTTAAGGAAATTCACAAAAATTAGGGTCTTCGTTTATAAATAATTAAATGATGTAATTTTTCATCTCTTAGGCTTTGGCATGGGTAGAACAGAATTTTACATATAAGATATGATATTTTTTGTCTAACAGTACCCATTGATGTACTCAAAGAGTTTTTTCACAAATATACAAAATGGGAGATTTAAACACCCAACTTGGGAGGACTACCTAGTTTAATTTGATTCTATACTGAGAGTGTGTGTGCTCTAAACAAAGATGGACATATGATACCTAATTAAAATCACTTTTCAATAAGGAGACATTATTTTCCTTTAATTCAAGTTAAGGTAACAAATACAAGGCTTAAGGTCTATGTGATAAATTATTCATCAAGTAGATTACACCAACATTTATCTTCAATATTCGGTGACATAATCTTAGTGAAGAAAGGTAAACAACATAGCACAACACCAAGGCTTACGAGGAAAAAACCACAACAGGAAAAACATTTGGGCCAACAAAATGATAAATAAACTATGATAGGACTTATAGAGGATATCCACGTCTTACAATTCCTAATGCATGACTTCCTCCTAATGCACTTTCACATCATATCTTCCACCAATAGAAAGGCATCAAGAACTAAATCATGATTCACACCCACCACCGATTTTGATCACAACCAATGTCTTCTTCAAGCCATAATAAAAAATCCTCCTTTTGAAATGGAAGAAGAACTTGATGTTTCAAATCTTGGAACAAATCTGAGAAGCGTCCAATGAGTGTAGTACAACTTTATAGGTGTACAAAGAAACTTAAGTGAATGTGTATTTTGAAAAATGGATTAACTCATAAAAATATTTTTTAGAAAAGTAAAATCTAAAAATAATTCAAGAACAAATTAAAAATATATTTGTATAAGGTTTAAAAGATTTTAAAGCAAATAAATTTAATTTCAAGCATGCTTATATTTTACAAGTATTGAAACTAAAATATCTCAAGAATCTAAAGAGAAGAAAAATAAAATTAAAACTTGGAAAAATTCAAGATTCAACACAAAATAAGTTTTTATCTTACAAATATTTTTTCCTCTTAATAATGATTCTTGTGGCAAAATAGAATAATCAAAATATTTTTCCTTACAAAGAAATCATAAAATCACACTTTTCGCACACACTTGAAAATTGAAGCATAAATCCACATACATATACACTAAAGCTTGTAAGATAATCTTGGGGTATAAATAGGTAAGTTAAAGACTTACATTAAAGTGACAAGGTACCAAAGAAAAAAGATATTTCAAGATCTTTAGTGTTGAACGAGTACCAAGAAAGATGTGCACAATCTAACTCAACAACAAGCTTTTTGTGCCATATTAACACATTTACTAGAGCTTCACTCTAATAATAATTTTCTTTGTTGTGGTTATGCCTCAGAAAAATAGGTCACGACAAAACTCAAAAATATCCTTACAAGAATGCGCGGCCAGCGAAGTGCCTTAGCTGCAACGATGCTAGAGTGACAAACTCAACAACAGGCTAAATAAGCATTTTGAGTTGGATTGGGACACAAGTTCAAATTATAACTCAAAAAGTATATTTAATTCAATATAGATTTTTTCAAGATAAGTTTTTACTTTACATATATTTTCTCATCAAGAAGCCATACCAAAGCGAGCACGCGCACTCACACACACAACAGATTTTATAAAAAAAATAAGTTGTGTGATAACACGTGCATAAAGTGTCTCTAATTCATTTTATCTTCCTAATAGTGGTATTTAAAGGATGTCTGTTTTCAAGGATGTCCATTTGAATGATTTGAAAACTACTTTTTCGGAATAACCTCGAGGACAAGACTCAAAGTATATTTATAAGACAATCTAGTCCTATGGGGTACATGAGTATAATGCATACTCTTAACACCCCCCCCCCCCCCCCCCCCCCACACACACACACACACCCCGGGGTAAATTTTGTGATAAAATATAGAAAAAAAATATTACAAGCATTATAATAAAATCTAACAACTTATGACTTGAAGACACAAACCCGACCAACGATAAATATCACCCTATATTACTAATCTTCAAAACAAGAACACAACAATCCGAAGAGATCTTGAACCTATTAAGATATCACATATTCTAAACAAGATAATTAATGATACCAACGTATAAAAGGGTAAAAGAGTGACGAATAAAATATGGAAGTTCATTCATCATCAAAATACATGCATTCAAAGTCTACTATACAAATATCCTAATGGTATAATAAAAGTGAGATATGTACTTCATTTCTTGAACATATATTCCATCTTCTTTTAGTTCTTATGAAGTATATCAATAGATGTTCCTTAATAGAACTCCCATCAATCTAATATTTCTCCCCTTGTTGTCTTAGAATCGACAAAGGTAATGAAATATTAAGTTAAGTAAATGTGCTACCAAATATCACATGTGTGTTTTTTACGTGTCTTATATATGAGAGATGGCTTACAATCATTGAATAAAAGATTTGATCTGAAGGTGGTTAGAGTGACCAATCAAAACGAGTTTACTATGTCACTTACCACAATCCGTTCACATATTTGAAACGCTTCTTTAATGAACGTTAGATCTCATGTAACCGATTATATCTAATCCCTATTATCCCTTTAAAACCCTAATTAAAGATTTATCACATCATGGTATATAAGTTCATGTCATCTCATACACAATAGCTTTTGCATCATTTGAGAAAAGACCTTGGAAAAAGAGAAAGATAGCTTAGTTAGTGAGATAGAATAGAAAAACTAGAGAGAACACTGAGAGAGTGAGGGAGTTTAGAGAGAAAATAAGAGAATGAGGGAGATTAGAAGAGAGAAAGTGAGATCAAACACTTCAATAAATAAATAAGGTTGTATGATGTTTTAGCATTTGAAGAGGGTTGTTTGATACATGCAATCCAGCTCACACCTTGGATCTTGATCTTTTGATTAAATTATCATCTCTAGTTCATAAAAATAGATAGGGTTGATAGGTTTTACATTTTTTCTAAATCCTTAAGCCTAATCTGACATTCTCACTCACATTACACCCCATAATCACGATTAGGATTCATATAAACCTTTGTAATGTTTCAAAATTGACATTTTATGAAGTTATGTTTAGATCTAAAGTTTTTTTTGTCATAAAATGTTTTAAATTTTTTAGAACATTTAGATCTAAAAGATTTGTTGGTCAGATCTAAAAACTAAGTTGTTTTTAAAAATTAGGGTCTATTTAGTTATGAATTATAATTTTAGTTTCTATGTTAAAATACAATTCTGTAAATAATTTACATTTGACACACCTATTTTTAATTAATGAATTGTAATATTTCATTGTTATAATCATGTTTTCAGTAAAAAGTGATTTTTTTTAAATTTCATTTTCTGTTTTTCAACTTAAAATCGTCCATCCTCAAAATTCTATGCATTTATACCTCAATATATAATATACACATATGATACATTATTACATGTGTAATTATAACAATTTAAATTATATATGTAGATGTACACAAAATTATGTATATGTATGTTTTACTAAATTATATAATATGCGAAGATCTAAATGTTAAATAATATTATCAATACATACATGATACTTATATATAGTTTTATACGTGTATTATAGATGTATGTAATAATATAAAATATACAAATAGTACAAATGTATTAAATAATATTATCAATTTATGTATGTGTACAATTTTATTGTAGCTTATATGTGTAATATCATAATATATACATATGTATGCATGTATGTATATATATATATATATATATATATATATTTATATTTCCTAGAGGAAACATTCACTCCTCCGCACTTCTGTGATCTTTCCTTCGCTTATATATTAGTAAGGTGCATGGATGACCGATTGATGCTATGTGGATGTAGAACATAACAAGGCCCTTTGGAGATAGTGCTTATGCATCTAGGATTGCTGTAGCTATATCTGATCCTCCTTGCCCGAGTGGAGCTGACTGGACCGCGTCAATACCTGGGTGAGATAGTGTTACGACAGTTTAGGATTGATCAGCCATTGACTCTTTCTCCACTCATGGCTCAATATATATATATATATATATATGTGTGTGTGTGTGTGTGTGTGTCTGTGTGTGTGTGTGTGTGTGTGTGTGTGTGTGTGTGTGTCTAGTCAAACTCTCCAAAATACCTCATTAAACATATCTAAAGAAAACATGATATATTTATGCATATATGTATGTATGAATGTATGTATACATTTATGTATCATGTATGGATTATAGTTACGTATATATAGGGGATTTCAACCCACAATAAAAGTAGTAATTTAGAGAGGCCCAAATGGTTTTGAGTGCAAGAAAGGAATAAAGAAGGCAAGATGTACGTGAATAGGCCATCAGATGGACCTACGTCCATGACGAAAGGGAGGGGAGATATCTTTATTAACTTATAAATAATAATGACAATTGAAGTCCTAGGGATGCTAACTGAGGGTCCAAGTTCTCATGTGCCAGATACAATTCATTTCCTCACGAACGAGGTTGCCCTAATTTATAGACATGGGTGTCCTACTACCCTAGGTCTCTTTGTGTTTTTCCTAACTAAGTTCTAGAAACTTATTGATATCGGTCTCCTAACCTGTTGACGTAATCTCTTAAGATTTGACTTTATCTCCCTTCAGATTTGTGTGCTCCTTGAGTTTAATCATCTACCAAGAACCTTCCACGTGACATGTCACATGTTCGATCGCATGGCGCCAGTTCGTTCATTCTCCCTTCATTTTTCACCAAGGTAGGTGTGGCCTCCCGAGCATGATTTTAGGGGGGAGGAGGTGTATCCCTCGAGAAAGAACTGCATCGCGGTCTCACACCCCTCTTCGAAAAGTGCTTCGGCCATCGTCGGTGTGGGGTGAATGTAAAGAGATGGATTTGCCAACCTATTTTGCATAAAATAGGCAAAAGAACATGTTGCCACTTTGAGAGAGAGACATTAAGGACAAGCTGATGCATACGAAACTAATAAATCGGAGGTTCGAGGGCTCAGTTACGGAATGAGAAGGTGTTAGGCACCCATTCCGCCCTTTCGGTCTCTCATGGGCAAAGGTTAATAATTTCCTTTATCCCCGTGAAGTGTGTGTATGTGTTTATATAATAGATATTGGAATCGTTCGACCCATACCATAGAAATGTTAGGGTGAGGTCATCCACATGAATATTACCCAAAACAATATAAATGTAAAAAATATAATGACCATTTATCGTGATATTGATTGTTATTGGGAAACGATAATATATGTTGGACGAAACGCAAATAAGCATGATATATATATATATATATATATATAATAAAGTAGGAAACTTATGTACGTCATAAGCTTCAACTATGATGTCATCTATTTAAGTTTTTTTGCACTACCCTTTTTGCCCTTGAAAAATTTGGATTCCCCCTCTTTTGACACGCTCTAATTTTTCCCCCTTCTCTTCCAAATTCAAAAATAGGGGTAAGAAAGTAAATTGCACTTCATTTCTCTCTACCGCACACCAACACGCACACATACCCGTTCTCCATCTGCTCAAAACAATCAAAACCCTCCCTCCATTCCAAACCCAATCGATCTCATCCCCCTCCGGATCCGGTCGAGGTAAGTTTTTTTCTTTGTGTTCAAATCGTGTCTTTTTCTTTATGGTCACAGTTCTTTTTCTTTATGGGTTTGTAGATCTAACACTTTTTCAGCACCGTTCTTTCTTTGTATATTTTGTTTAGTTGTAAAAAGTAATGGTTCAAACCAGGTGTTAATAGTAGTGCGATCTTCACAAATCAAGGAAAACGGGTAGTTTCAAAATACTCCTCTCCTCTGTTTCTGAGTTCTTTTGTAAAAAGTAGATTTTCTGATACAGATCTAATTTACCGTACCAAATTTGAGTTCAAAGGTGATGATGTTGCTTATGATGCTCTTCAAAATCTAGAGGGAGAGAATAAGCCTTTGCCTGTTGATTAATTAATATGTGGGAATTTTTATGATTCTTTTTAAACAATATGTGAGATTTCAATTTTCACAGTCTTCTCATCTTTGCAGATTACTAGTGTTGTTTCACATTTTGTACGCTCTCTTCTTTCCAAGGGAACCCAGTGTATTCACCTCTAGGTTTTAACTTTTTTTTTTAATTTTTTCATTATGTTTACTTTTTATTTTAGTATCTAAAAATTTTCTTATTAGATTTGCATCGTCTTGACCAGCTTACTCATCTATTATGACTATTTGATACTGTTTTTAAATCTGATTTTTAATTTTTACACTGCGATCCGTATTTTGCGAATGTGACGGTGAGAAATGAACATTTTAACACCAAACGCCACAAGAAGCGTGCGGAGATAATGTTGGGTACTGCACCTCATACCCAACTCGACGCTTAACGGTCCTAAGCTAATGCCAATGTGAACTTTCCTTTTATATTGTTGACTGAGCTAGGAGATATTCCCTCTTGAGTTGAATAGTTTTGTTTAGTTTGGTAATGTAAGGAGTATTTTTTCTTTTAATTAAAAACAAAAAATAGTTATTTGCATGTTTAAAAAAAAAGGTTTTCCCTTTTAATCGTCCTAATTTTTTTTTAGATAATTTGATGTCCTATCCTTAATTTCCAGCTTTAAGTGGTTTGTTTTGGTTCTTATTGAAAGTTGAAAATCATACCTGCCAATTTAAGTGGTTGGTTTTTTCATGTATAATTTATATTTTAAGTTGTTTTATTCTTTCATTTTGCTGGTATAACCTATTTTCTATCTTCAATCTCCATCAATGCAGATCAATGTATGTATATTGCTATACTGACTATTTTTTAAGGGTTTCTATTGCTGCTACTAGGCAGTAAGCATCTATTCGAGTGACTCGATAAGCGGACTAATTAGTTGGAATTAATTTCCACATACCCGACTACATATATCGTCAAGTCGCGCACAAATTCAAGTAAGTCTTGGGGGTCTAATTAGTTGAATTTTGTTTTCCCCTAATCTATTTTTCATCGCCACATTCATGTAATTTATAATCTTTTTATTTTTTTATTTTACTTAGATCCAGGAGAAAAAAGAATGGTTCAAGGTGTATATTCACATGGAGCATCGCCACATTGTGCTACTATGGTCCAATTTTTTATTCATTTCTTTTATGTGTTTTAGGTGTATATTCACATGGAGCGTGTTTTTGTATGAGATATAATGTTTAATTGACCAATCACAATACCAAGACATCAAACTATTTTCTGCCTCTGAGACTGACTTTGTCTCCAAACCAGGCAAAGAAACACTCCACCAATGATGATAACCATTAAAATATAAATATTTTCGGATGTATTTTATTCTCCATGTGAACTAACGAATTTGAAGATATGAAATCGCGCACTAGAAATTCAAAAATCGCGAATTCATCATGATTTCGCACAATATTGCTGGATCGCGATTTGAGTGTGGGAGCCACACCCAAATCCAGTGAACTGTAGAGTAGGACCTCACTCAATACAAATGTTTTCATATAGACTTTCTCTTTAAAGATTTGTTGCAGTAACTTTCATAGCAGATCTTGCATTATAGGATGGATTCTCATTTTTGATTGACTATAGAAGAAACTTTGATAGCAACACTTGCATTATAGTCTTGGCTTAGCAGAACATGCATTATAGTAGTAACTTTCAGAACTTTCACAGCAGAACTTGAATTATAGTCTTGGCAGCATTGGGAGAAGTTTTGAAAGCCCTATAGCCAATAGGAAAAATAATCCATTGTAAAAGACTAAAATCAATTTAAAGCAGGCAAATAACAATTATCATACTCATCAATAGACAATAATAACGAGTGTAAAACCTAATTAACTTTTGACTCATTCTGGAACGTTGACAGGCCAGAATTCTCTGTTGTTGGTTGTCAGTCGACCGAAGTCAGTCACGTTCAGGCGTTAATATTTCCAGTCACTGATGTGCAGTGGATGCAGCAGGTCGGGTCAATCGACGTGCATCACAACTTTGGTGCAGCTTAATAGGGAGCGTATTTACCTATGATGCTGGTGAAGCTTCAATGTTACTATATAATGTGGCCCGATAATGAGTAGAATAGCAGGAACTTTACCTTCTATCTATAATATTCTCCAGTATACCTCTCAATTTTGAAATTTTGTTGTTTGGATTTCAATCCTTTTCCATGGTGTTCTTTCAAAAGGAATGCAACATGTTGATGCCAAAACTAATAAAGTATTGATAAGGATATAAATGTATTGATATATCTATTTTTCGGTTGTGGTGGTTATAGGTTATAATACAGAATTGTGGAGATGGATAATGGGCTAAAGGGGTTGGCTGTTAATATTGGTGAAAAAAGGGATGTTGTCTCGCTAATTCAGAAAAATGCATTGAAGAGAGGGGTTTACAGAGGAGAACCAATGGAGGCGATTTCTTTTCCACTTTACCCTTCTAAGGGTTTGAGGTTGAAGAGGAAATCTCTTATTGGTTTGATGAGCTTCAAAAGCTTTCGTATATTTCCCCCTATGAGGATTATTCGGGTTTGAGGCGAGATAGTGATGGTTCAGAGAAATGGGTTATGGGTGTGCTCCACGAGCTGCTTAGTCTATTTGTTGAGCATGCTGCTGAGAGGAAAAAGATTTATGCCTTCGAAAGTATTTGGGGATGCCACAAAAGGTTCATAAATTATTTGCGCAGCCATACTAAAAGAACGGTATTGTGATAATTTAGCTATAGAGGCCCATCCTCTATCAGAGGTGACAGGTGAGGAAAAAATATACTGATCTAAAGAAGGAATCCAATGTTATTTTGAAAGATAGGAGGCTGAAAAATGGGTCTGTTGCACATCATGGTAATGAGAATTTGAAGCTGGACTTGGATTGTGTAGATGAACACATGGCTGCAATGGAAGAGGTTTCTGTATGATGTTTTTGTTCTTGATAAATGCCTATATAGAGAATTAGACATTTACAAAGTGATTGCATTCAAGATGTAAAACTTTTGCTTGAAATCATAATAAGAAATGGTGTTGATGACATCTCTTTATGGTGAGAGTGGAAAAAAAATATATTGTGCTTATATGTTTTGGGTTGTCTCTTCGAAAATCACCTACTTCGTAATTGATCAATTAGTGGATACATGTGATGGAGTTTGTATAAAAAGTTTCATTCATGGAAATGATTATATTCTTCATGTCCCTTTTTGTTTCTAATTGGCAATGGTTATATCCTTTACAGGTAAAACAGGGCATCACTTGCAACCACAAAAGCATGGAGGTTGGAGAAGAGGAGCATTAGGCATCTATGAAGTTGAACATGCCCGCACTATGTGCTGATATATGTTGAGATATGTGGTAATAACAACATATTGATGTATGCTCATTAAGTTGAATAACAAAAATTTAAGATGCATTACTTAAACACTAAGGCTGCTGCTATGAAAGCAATCAAGCAACTATATCTTCCCCTTCTACTTCTCTCTCTCCCACCGAACATGTTAAGAGTTTCAGAACTCGAGGTTAAAGGTAAGTTTTCGTCTATAGGATTTTAAATCTAAGGATTAAATGTTTTTTTTCTAGATTCGACCTTTCTTTCTTTGTATGAGTTTGAAATTGTGGGTGCAAACGCAACATGTGTTATACTCCATTTGTAGTTGTGAGGTTATACTTCATCTCTAATCAGGTTTGTGATGCATATTTGATTAGGTGACCATTGTTGAACAGGGGTGAAATACTTGAAGCCAGTTGTTGACGAGACAGAAAACTAGAAGCCAGTAGTTACGGAGCCAGAAAACTAAAAATCAGCCCTGGGAAAGGTTCATGGATTGCTGTCTTATGCGGGTAATGTGAGACTATTTCGTCATCGCCGTTGTTGGTTTTGGAAAGAAGAGAGGGACAAACTCCTAAGAGAAGTAAGGTGCACGAATGAGTAGTTTTGTAGGCAAAGATTTGTGGGATTTTGGATTATTTGGTATTTTATGTTGTAATTCAGTTTTTAGTTACCAATATTCACTATTTTACAATACAGACTTACATGTTTTGGATCGAGATCTTAGAAATCACGTGGTTATGTTTTTTTTCAATTTTTTTTCTTCATATTTTGGATCTTACATGTTTTTTATTTGCGCATTCTAACCATTTTTTGCTACTAATTGGTGTTGTAAAAAAAAAATGCTACAATGTTGTTTACGTGAAGTCCAAAGCGGACTATTTGCATTGTTGTTGTGGACTATTTTTTATTTCTTAAACATGATTGATAATCCTATAAAATAGGTAAGCTATGCCTAATTTTCTTAGTTTGTTTACATTTATTTGTGTTATATAATAGTTTACAATTATTATGAGGTCGAGGACGAACTATTAGTGCTATTAGTCCTATAAACATAATTTAAATTATTTACACTTATGTGTTGTAAAACAAACTTTTGACTTAATTATACAAGATTCAACACTACTTAAATTTACAAGATTCTATATTTTGAAAATTTACACTTCTAACATATAAAACATTTATTATTTATATTATACGTGACTTTATGCTTTTCAAGTTATCAGCGTGCCTTCAGGCACGGGCATACCCTAGTATATGTATATATATATATATATATATATATATGAAAATGGGGGATTTTGAGAAATTTGGAAAATAAGAGAAATTGGAAAAATTGGAAAATTGGACTCGAGAATTCAAGATGCCTACAAAGCCTATAAAGGAATCAAAGTCTACGTAGTTCGAATGTAGAATAGGGGTGGGATTTATCCCATAGATTCGAACGTAATTTTATTATGCATGTATGTGTAGAATTTTTTTTATTTTGGAAAATGTGTGATGGATCACTCCGTTCAAATTTATGGGTGTAACCCTCTTTTATTTGTTTTTGGGTTTTTTTTATGGAAAATAAAGTATTTTTTTATGGAAAATAAAGTATGTGTAATATACTAATAGAAGTGTGGATATTAATATGTGTGAACTAAAGTGAAAGTAGATTACGAATCTAATGTCACTTATGCAAAAAATAAGAGATTAAAAGAGAGGGAGAAGGAATTGGACCTTCCTTGGAGGTTGAGCTTTGATCTTGGATGAACTCCTTTGAATGTTGATGAATGTTGATGAGACAAAAGGATATTTACAAAATTGGGTGGGAAAAAGTTGGGTATTTAGTCTTGAATGGAACTTCTCATATGGAACTTTACTGATTTCGAGAGAATGTTGTTAAGATCACTGATGATGATGGGTTTCTTCTCTCCTTTCTCTTGGGAGTGAGGTCATAGACCCTATTTATAGGTCCAAGGGGGGTGACTATTGGATGGTAACCCTTGACACTATGACTATCGATAGGTAACCCTCGACACTATGCCAATAGGTAGGGTTCAAGACCTACCAATTGGCAGCCTTGTGGGAACTTGTCTGGAAAATGGTCATAGCGCACAAACCGTTGATCCAAATCGCGCACGAGGCAGACCGTTACAAAGGTACTTCAGATACCTTCAAGATTCCTTTTTGGGAACTTAAAGTAAGCAAAAAATGAGGACCTCTCTATAATACCCCGTATTTTTATGGCTTTTAATTATGAGGTTAATTAAATGGAATTACTTTTAATTCTGGGATTTATTAAATTAATTTGGGATAATTAATTGGAAAATTTATTCGAATTTAAATGCTAGCGGGAAAGAGAGTTAGTATTGGGTTATTATTATGTTGATGAATATTATTGAGTGATTATGGTAATATAAGATCATTGAATTTATTAAAATTTTCGTGAATTGAAAATACGACAGTTTCGGTAATTTAGTTGGGACGCGCGTGTCAGTCGTGTCAAGACCCAATTTAATGGATTTAAAAGTATCTCATTTTTATGTCATCCATATGATCTTTTTGAGTGCGTCAACGTGTCCGGAAGGTTTGAGATAGTCAGAAAATACTAGCCGGGGGTTTAGTTTGGGTCCCAGGGCATTTTTAGGCCAAACCGGCAACCTGAAAAGGTATTTTGGTAATTTTAAAAATTAAGGAATTAAGACCCACGATTTTTAGTGTTGATTTATTTATTTTTGGTTAGGCTATTTGGGCCATTATCAGCCAAAAACAAATAAGGGAGTTACGTGAGTTAGAGCAGAGGTTACAAAAAGTCCCCAAACAAAACCACCACCAATTTGGACAAAATTGTGACCGAAAAGAAGATAGGATCAGCCCTTGAACAACAACAAAGGATCAGAATATCATATTTACAGGCAACCACCACAAATTTGGACGGAATTGTGACCTAAAAGAAGAGAGGACCAACCCTTGAACAATAACAAAGGATCAGAATATCAGATTTACAGGCAAGTGATTTATCTTGCAAGGATTCAAAGCA
Source organism: Sambucus nigra (assembly GCA_949130495.1). Classification (NCBI taxonomy): domain Eukaryota; kingdom Viridiplantae; phylum Streptophyta; class Magnoliopsida; order Dipsacales; family Adoxaceae; genus Sambucus; species Sambucus nigra. The sequence goes on from OX422223.1 coordinate 121,568,463, forward strand.
TATACTTTACATGTTTTTATAGAATTGAATATTTCTCATAAATAATGAAAATTGAATGGATTTGAATGGTTTAAATCATATTCTCGGTAGGACTTTCATGTAGGTTTATGTTGGAGATGATAACAACTAGGAATTTATGATTGATGGCTAGATAATTTCGAAATTTGATGGGATTATGGGAGGTTCTTGAAGAAATAGGAAAAGTAGGTTTTTATATGAATTTTTGGGTATTTTGATCCAAGAAAGTGACGCTATATGTTGATTTGATGAATCTAAAACGTGGGGAATGAAGTAAACATGTTAGTAGGATGATTAGTATATTCATTTGTGAGTTTTGGACGTTAGAATGGAGATTTAGAGGTGTAAAAAGTTGATAAACCGTAACTGTTAAGGAATTTCTGGGCTGATACCTGCTCGATCGATCGATCGACTCAAGAATGTCGATCAATCAAATCCATCGATCGATCGATACCCTTTCTTCGATCGATCGACACCTTCTGGTTTTTGACAATTATTTTTCTTTAAGGTTAAAGATTATTCCAAAGCCTATGTTAGTTGTTAGAGTGTTAAATAAAATCTGGTGGGACTTAGATAACGTCAGTAGGGTATTAATTATTATCAGAGAATGGTATAACTTATGGGATTGATTGACATTGATTATGAGGGTCTACCGAGTGAGGTAAGATTAGAGAGCGTTCGAATTGAAACTATAATGGGAATTTATGATGATGTAAGGTTAAGGGCAGGAACGGAGTGACTTTAAGTGCTGGGATAGCATAAGAATTTAATAAGAAACCTAACAACCTTTTGAGATAGGTTTAAGTACCCAAATTGATACGACGAGAGAGTTATCAAACGGAATTTATATTATGTGTAATGTTCGGGGTAAACTTACTACGTACGAGACTAACTAGATTAAATGTGTGAACATCTATATTGATACATGATTACTTCGGTTGTGTGAATGCCTAGAGAATGGATTTCGTATGTGTATGAACTACCTACCATACTTGCTATCATGGGAGGTTAGTTTTTATTCTGGAAAAGGACCCTCTTATCCTTGTGTGCCTTCGGGGGGATTTAGACTGGTACCTTAAGGACATAGTACTGTGAATGAGTTATTTGTGAGTTGATAAGTCAGCTGACCATGGGAGCGTAGGTATGTGCATGACCCTTGGGTATGTGAACTATGTTCGCCTCCAATATGTGTGATTTGTATTTAGACGGTTCCTGAGAGATTCGAAACACGTGATCCTTACGTGATGTACATGGATTTAATAGCAGAGTATGTGTGCACCGCAGTTGATCCTAGGGGTGCCATATATGTATTTATTTACTCAGAGTGATGTACTTATGTATTTGTGATGGGTTAATTGTTGCGTAGTAGATGTGAATGACTAAGATATTCGAATGGGTTAAGAATGATAATTTAACTAATACTTGAGATAAGTAATTTAATGAATGTGAACATGGGTTATAAATATGGCTTATTTGGGGGTCACGTGTAGATACTCTATATTAAAATGCGAAGGCAGGAATGGTACAAACTAGTTAGATAGTGGCATAACTAGGATGGGTTAAAGGAACATGTTAGGCGCGCACAGTAGTTGAGAGGTGAGAAACTCATGTGAGAGTACGCAATTAACATGTTTATAATATGTGTTGTTTAATTGTAATATAAACACATACTAAACTATTAAATTGTTTTCACATCGGGCCCTGACCCGTTTTCCTCCAAATCTATTTTGTTTTGTAAAAACATTTTAGGTACCCAGCCACAGGGACGCCAATCATAGGAAATTCATTCTGAGGACGTGTTGTAGCTGCTGTGGAAGTTACAAGATATTGGTAGTAGACGGTATCATTTCATCTTTGATTCCTTCAGAGTCATTTGTATCAGTTAGGGCATGTCGCCCATTCTTATTTAGAGGTTGTAGTACAGACTTTCAATATTTCAGTTTCTAGTTTATTATTTATTCAGACTCTTGTATTGGGACATCATTTATTCTGGCATCTTTATTATTGGAGTGTTTACTCCAGACTTATTTGATTTCTTCTCATTGAGAATTTATAAGAGATTGTTTATGCGATTGATGGTTTATAAATAAATTCTTGTTTATTGGTCAACTTATTTAATAAAATTTGACATCTTTATTTTAAATATTAGGTGGTTAGTAATTAATTAAATTTTTTTCGACATTGGTGCTAAGACTGAACCATCTTGAAATTCCGTATTAATTTAATAAAGGAGTAGCTACCCGGTATTTAATTAGATGCAGTATCACAGGTGGTATCAGAGCATCGGGTTCTAGTGTCCTTTAGGATCTGTGTGTCTTATTGTGCTTCCAAGCGTAGCCTTCTTTGATATAGAGCCCTATGTTTAGGATTGTTGATTTCTTTGGTGAGATTTCTTTCTCCTACTATGATATAAACGATGGTAAATCTTATTTGCATTCGGGTGTATTCGGGTGCCGAAAAATGCAGTACGTCAGGCGAAGACTGTTGGCCGGACAACAGGAGGCAAAGATCAGTGAGGTTATTTAAATTTATTAAAGAGGATGACCGTAGTTGAAGTCACCCATATTATGGCACGGAAGTCCAGGATGGTATAAACGGCTAAGGTGTGATTTGCGACTTCCAGGTACAACTATAGCAGGAGTGGGGTCAAATCAGACTCACCCACAAGGTTGGAAAGGGAGAGAGAGAGTCAGGTGAAACATTGAAGAGAACTAGCAGTGGAAATACTTGAAATGCGGAGATGACATGTGCTAGCCAAACGAACGTAATATATCCAAAGATTTGGACCTGTGTCAGTGTATGGTCAATCGGGAGTGAAAATTTGGGGTAAAATTTTTCTTGGCTCGTAAGAGCGGAGTGTCAATGGTGAGAGGCAATCGCCACACTTAGATGTGGAATGTGACGTCGAAAGAAGCGTACACGTATGGTTTGACCATAAGTTCCATCATCAGTTGTGTAGGGTGAAAGGCAAATGTTATTTCTGAACTCACAAAAGAGGGTCGGACAGAGGTCACTTCGTGAGGAGAAATTTAGTTATGTAGAGATCCTTACACCGGGTGAAGTAGATGAAAAGGTGAAGAGGATATTAAAGGGAGAATTTACATACAAGAAGAATTGTTAACTCTTCTGGGAATTCTGCTTTGACGGATAGTGCAGATGGTAATAATGTCCCGTGGTGTTAATTTGGAGGTAAATGTTCCCTTGGGTGGGGAGATACAAGAATCAAGAATCTTTATCGAGTAAGACTGGGAAAATAGTGTTGGGGAAGCACCACAAGGGGAAGACTCAACGGGGAACCCGTTAAAATGATTCAGATAGCTGAATTATTATCGAGCAATGGTGATTTGAGTAAGAGATGTGGTAACTAGTAGCGTGTTCCTTAGGCCCATAAATCTAAGGGAACAATGGAAGTAGTCATCAGGGTCGAGACTACTAATGTAATGACCCCACTTTTATATAGTTTGTTTTTACACTCTTGTGTTACTTATTATCTTATAAATATTGTATTATTAGATATGTGGTATTATTGGCCATCAATATAACAAACCCCATTTTTAATTACAAAGAATCAACTGTAAATTGGATCAAATCGAAGTCTTATGACATATCTTAAGTCAAATAATAAGTTTTGGGATAGAAAATATAATTTTATGAAACTTTAAGGACTAAAATAAAATTATAAAATGGGCCATTTTGTGAATAAAATATTTTCAAGGATCTCTAAGAAATATTCAAAATATATAGTGTGAAATTACCAAAATACCCTTCATGTGTGAAATGACCCTTATACCCTTATCACCTTTCCACCACGTGCTAGTCACTTCCACCTTCCACATGTCATCTGTAGAGAGAGAGCTAAAACACTTGTCATCATTTGGTGATATTAACACTGCAAGACCACTCCGGATCGCGACACCTCGGTGTTGAATCACCAATCCAGAAATCCTAGTCATTAGACACGTGTCAACACCGTAATACTTTTGAAAACCTATAAATAGGGCCTTAGGGTTCAATTGAAACTCACACCAATTCCTTGAGAATTATAGTAAGAAAGAGTGATAGAAAGCTTGGGAAATATCTTAAGAAGGAGTTCTATAGTTTCTAAGAAAGAATTCATTTCGTAGGTATGATTTTATTTAAATGTTATAATGTATTTTTATAGTTTTAATTTTGTGTTTTATAGCTTTACTTAGTAGTTATACTGGTAAAATACACTAAGGACTTCACTAATCAAAACTTAAAGTTTAGAAGAAATCCAAGTTGATTTTATTTTCATGTAAACTTGTTTGAAATTGTATATACGCTTTTAAAAATGAGTTTTTAAAAGTAATTGCTCGTTATTATGGAATCCCATTTAAGTAATTCCAAAGTCAGGCCTCGTGAAATTCTGTCTAGATGAGATGGTATTTGAGTGGTGCCCCTGTGACCCTCCGTCTCTACTGGGAATGAAACCGAAAATGTTATGTCTAGAGGAGATGGTATTTAAGCGGTGCCCCTGTGACCCTCCATCTCTACTGGGAACCGACTGATTAGGAAGAACTATGAATTGAATCCTTTAATTACGATAAATAAGTTTTAAAAGTTAAGAAAATGGTTTTTAGTAATCCTTTGAAACAAATTACTATTAAAATTACTATTAAAATACAATATGTAGACTGGACCTTGTTTAGTTTTTAGTAATCCTTTGAAATAAATTATAATTAAAATACAATATGTAGACTGGACCTTGTTTAGAACATATACTTAAACCTTTATCGTATTTGTTAGATTAACGTGCGATCGAAGACTCGTTATCTATAATTCCGACCTCTATTTTTGGTGAGTACTCTATGCAATTTCTTGCGCATTTTGATTATATTATATTATGCAAACTATGTATATTTTGTGAAATGCTTTTATTCTCAAAATGCATCTGATACCGATGATTCCGTCGTTTGTTATCTGTTTATATCTCTCCATATAAACATCTGATTTGAATTATGAAATTATTGATTCGGCCTATGGAAACTCTCTTACTATGTTCGCCTTAACTACCGGGTGGAAATATTAGGGTGGTACCTTCCCAGTTGGTTTATCGATGGTGTGCCCTAAACAAGGCGTTGTTCTAGAAATCATGATTATCTGTCTGTGATGTTACCGGGTGGAAACATTTGGTTATACTATATGTCTGGGTATTAGAGTGTACATGGCCACTAAAATTGAATAATTGACATATGCTCAATTATTTTATCTTCTCTGTTCTGAACTGTTTATTCTGAATATATATATTGTCATCTACTTTATATATATTACTTGAAATTCCTATCTTTATGTATATACTCTCTGTTCTAAATTGAATAGGTATCAATTTTCTGAAAAACCCTGGAATGTCTGGAGATTGAATCTCATTCGGCTTTTAGCTGACGTTGTATAGATAACCATTTTTCAGGAAATAATTAAGTTCGTGGATGGAACGAAAAAGGACTATGTTGAAGATTTATCTTTTAAAGCTCTTTTTGTTACCTTAAGTAGAAGTTTGTTTAATTAGATAGATCATGTTTAGCTCTTTGTGTCAAGTTGTAACTCGTTGATATTTTAATACAAATAAAGTTCCCTTTAGAAGGCTCTGATGATGTAATTCCTTCACTTTCAGTACTTTATGATTCATAACCATGTGATTATACTTCCGCTACATATATTTTAAAACAAAAATTTTAAGGCCAGAATATTGGATGCCTTGGTGGCATGTTAAGACACCCGTTTCCTACTATTTCCGGGTCGGGGTCATGACAAAGGTGGTATCCGAGCATAGGTTATGAACCCGTAGACTACTGAGCATAGGTTTCGAATGTTATGGATTTTATGTTTCCATCTTTAAGAGATAGTATTAAAAATCTAATTTATGTGATAACCCTCCCTATGTGTTATATTATTTATAATTGGTCTTTTAGTTTTCAATATTGATATAGTATAGTAGATCTTACGTTTGGCCATGACTGTAGAAAATGACCAAGAGAAGATCATCAATGGGAACTAGTGATTCGAGTATACAAGGACTGGAAGGTGCATACAAGGCAATTGAAAGTCTGGCAAAGATTGTGGAGCAGCAGGTGAACAATGGAGTATCAAAGAATCTTGAACTAAGTAGATGTACTATTGAACAGTTCAAGAACTTGAATCCTCCATCTTTTAAAGGTACTCCTAACCCCTCCGAGGCAGAAAGTTGGGTGATGCAGATGGAAAAGATACTCGATGTTCTTAAGTGTACCGACGAACAAAGGGTGTTATTTACAACATTTATGTTAGAAGGGGAGGCTGAACATTGGTGGAGAATGACTAAGAGAATACATGGGGAAAGGAATACTTACATAGGTTGGAATGATTTCTTAGTAATCTTTTATGAGAAATATTTTCCGGAAACGGTGAAAGATGAAATGGCAACTGACTTCATGAGTCTGGTGCAAGGGAATATGACGGTTAGTCAATATGTGGCAAAGTTTACTGAGTTATCCCGTTTTGCACGTCATGTTGTAGCAACTGATGTTTTAAGAGCGAAGAAGTTTGAGAGTGGGTTACGGTTGAATATTCGTAGTCGAATTTCCATCCTGAAATTAACATCATATATTGATGTCGTGACTAGGGCTACAATAGCTGAGAGGTATGGTGAGGAGTACAATAGAATTAGAGATGGCAAGAGGAAGTTTGCGGAACAAAAAGGAAAGAACCCGAATAATAAAAATTTCTTTATGAACACATCCAATATTGGGGGATCTAGTGATAACAAACAGTATAATAACCAAACATGTCAGCAATGTGGAAAGATGCATGGAGGACGACCTTGTTATAAGGATTCAGGAGCTTGTTTTAGTTGTCGACAGAAAGGACATCAAATAAAAGACTGCCCAAACCCAACAAGGGTTCCGATAAAGCCTTTAAGTGCAAAGAAGGATCAAGACAGACAGGGTAGAGTTTTTGGACTTTCTAATACCCAAGCTTCTAATGCAGTAGTGTCAGGTACACTTTCTATATGTGCACAGCCTTTTAAAGCTTTGATAGATCCTGGTTCTACCCATTCGTTCATATCTATACATGTATTAAATTGCTTTCATAAATTACCTGAACCCTTGAGTCATAACATACATGTTTCTACTCCTTCGGGTGAGTTATTGATGGGTAAATTAGTATACAAGGCTTGCCCCATAGATATTGATAGTTATAAACTATTTGTTGATTTGATAGTTTTTGACATTAAAGATTTTGAAGTCATTTTGGGGATGGATTGGTTAGCATCACATCATGCTAAGGTAGACTCTTTTGAGAAGTGTGTTAATTTCCAAATTCATCACCAACCAAAATTTAGTTTTGAAGGAACTGGCATCATATCTCCGATGTGTATTATTTCTGCAATGCAAGCCTATAGTTTTCTTAAGAAGGGATGTCAAGGATTTCTTACAACTGTTACCAGTTTGCAGATGATAGGGCCTAGCTTAGAAGATATTCATATCCCTAAGATATTTACGGATGTTTTTCCAGATGATTTACCAGGCCTACCTCCTAATAGAGAAATAGAATTTACCATTGACCTTATTCCTGGAACTATACCAATCTCAAAACCACCATATCATATGGCACCTTTAGAATTAAGAGAGTTAAAAGTTCAATTAGAAGACCTTTTAGACAAGGGTTTTATGAGACCAAGTATATCGCCTTGGGGTGCTCCAGTGTTGTTTGTGAAAAAGAAGGATGGGACAATGAGACTATGTATAGATTATCGTGAACTGAATAAGGTAACCATTAAGAATAAATACCCCTTACCTCGTATAGATGACTTGTTTGATCAATTAGAAGGTGCACAAGTATTCTCTAAGATTGACCTTAGGTCAGGCTATCATCAATTGAAGATTAAGGATGATGATATTTCAAAATCAGCTTTTTATACTAGATATGGTCACTACGAATTTCTTGTAATGCCATTTGGACTAACTAATGCACCAGCCGCTTTTATGGATATGATGAATAGGGTGTTTAGGAAATATTTGGATCAGTGTGTGGTTGTTTTCATTGATGACATCCTTATTTATTCCAAAAGTATTGAAGGACACGAAAAGCATTTAGAGACGGTATTACAAATCCTTAGGAAAGAGAAATTATATGCAAAATTAAAGAAGTGTGAGTTTTGGATGCCTAGTGTTTCTTTTTTAGGACATGTCATATCCAAAGAGGGAGTGTCAGTTGACCCTCAAAAGATTAAGGCTATACTAGATTGGCCCAGACCAACTAATGTGAGTGAGATTCGTAGTTTCCTTGGATTAGCAGGTTATTACCAAAGATTTGTTGAAGGATTTTCTAGCATTGCCAAACCTCTATCTAGGTTAACACAAAAGAAGGTAAAATATGAATGGTCTGAGGAAGCCGAGAAAAGTTTTCAAGAACTTAAGAATCGATTAGTAACTGCCCCAATTTTGACTATTCCTTTCGGGACAGGGGGAATTGTGATTTATAGTGATGCTTATAAAAATGGTTTGGGATGTGTGCTAATGCAAAATGGAAAAGTAGTAGCTTACGCCTCGAGACAGTTGAAAACCCATGAGCAGAATTATCCAACCCATGACCTAGAATTAGCAGCTGTAATTTTTGCTCTTAAGATTTGGAGGCACTATTTGTATGGTGAGACTTGTGAGATTTATACTGATCATAAGAGTTTTAAGTATATATTTACTCAGAAAGAGTTGAATATGAGACAAAGGAGGTGGTTAGAATTGATGAAGGATTATGATGTAAATATTCACTATCACCCGGGGAAAGCTAATGTACTAGCCGATGCTTTAAGTAGGAAGTCTAAACCAAATTTAGCATGTCTTATTATAAGCCAGGAAGCACTGTTAAGGGATTTGAGAAGTATGGAAATAGATGTACGTATCTATAGCAAAGGAGGAATAATTGCAAACTTACAAGTACAACCCATGTTGATGGAGAGGATCAAAACTGCACAAGTAAATGACCCACAATTGAAGAATATTAGAGAAGAAGTCATCGAGGGTAAGAGAACTGAATTTGCGATGCGAGATGATATATTGAGGTTTGGAAATAGAGTGTGTGTGCCATGTGATGCCCAACTAGAAAGGAAAATTTTGGAGGAAAGTCATTACTCGAGATTCACATTTCATCCCAGATGTACAAAAATGTATAGGGATCTTCGAGAAGTATTTTGGTGGAATAGCATGAAGAGGGAGATAGCAGAATTTATATCTCAGTGTTTGGTTTGTCAACAAGTAAAGACAGAACATCAAAAACCATCAGGATTACTGCAACCTCTACCTATCCCAGAGTGAAAATGGGAACATATTACTATGAATTTTGTGACAGGTTTACCGAGGAGTTCAAATGGTAATGACTCTATTTGGGTAATTATTGATAGGTTAACTAAATATGCTCATTTTCTTGCCATTAAGATTACCCATTCTTTAGAGAAGTTAGCTAAGTTGTATGTGCGGGAAATTATTAGGCTTCATGGAACCCCAATTTCAATTATTTCTGACCGTGACCCTAGATTTGTGTCTCGCTTCTGGAAAAGCCTACAAGAAGCCATGGGAACAAAATTGAATTTTATCACTGCTTTTCATCCTCAAACGGATGGACAATCAGAGAGAACTATTCAAACCTTAGAGGATATGCTTAGGGCATGTGCACTTGATTTAAAAGGGAATTGGGATGATCATTTATCGTTAGTGGAATTCGCATATAATAATAGCTATCAAGCAAGTATTCAAATGGCTCCGTATGAGGCACTCAATGGTAGAAGGTGTCGTTCCCCTACATGTTGGGTAGAAGTTTGGGAAAGAAAATTGTTGGGACCATAATTGATTCAGATCACAACAGAGAAGGGGAAATTAATACAAGAGCGACTTCGAACCGCTCAAAGCTGTCAAAAGAGTTATGTTGACAATCGACATCGACAGTTAAAATTTCAAATAGGTGATTATGTGTTCTTGCAAGTATCGCCTGCAAAGGGAGTAATACGATTTAGGAAGAAAGGGAAGTTGATCCCAAGATACATGGGACCTTTTGAAATCCTTGAAAGGATAGGAGCTGTTGCGTATAAAATAGCCTTACCACCGAAACTCTCTAGTGTACATAATGTGTTTCATGTATCAATGATAAAGAAATATGTCCTAGATCCAAAACATATCTTAAGTCATGAGCATCTTCAAGTTAGAGAACATTTTTCGTACATTGAGCATCCAGTGGAAATTTTGGACCATAAAGATCAAATATTACGAACCAAGGTTATTCCACTAGTTAAAGTATTATGGCAGAATCATTCTGTTGAAGAAGCAACGTGGGAGTGGGAAGATGAGATAAAGGAGTGATATCCATACCTTTTTGAAAATTAATGTAAGTAAAGTTTGGGGACCACACTTTTTATAAGGAGGGTAGGATGTAATGACCCCACTTTTATATAGTTTGTTTTTACACTCTTGTGTTACTTATTAACTTATATATGTTCTATTATTAGATATATGGTATTATTGGCTATCAATATAACAAACCCCATTTTTAATTACGAAGAATCAACTGTAAATTTGATCAAATCGAAGTCTTATGACATATCTTAATGCAAATAATAAGTTTTGGGATAGAAAATATAATTTTATGAAACTTTAAGGACTAAAATAAAAATATAAAATGGGCCATTTTGTAAATAAAATATTTTCAAGGACCTCTAAGAAATATTCAAAATATATAGTGTGAAATTACCAAAATACCCTTCATGTGTGAAATGACCCTTATACACTTATCACCTTTCCACCACGTGCTGGTCACTTCCACCTTTCACATGTCATCTGTAGAGAGAGAGAGATAAAAAACTTGTCATCATTTGGTGATATTAACACTGCAAGACCACTCCGGATCGCAACACCTCGGAGTTGAATCACCAATCCAAAAAGCCTAGTCATTAGACACGTGTCAACACCGTAATACTTTTGAAAACCTATAAATAGGGCCTTAGGGTTCAATTGAAACTCACACCAATTCCTTGAGAATTATAGTAAGAAAGAGTGATAGAAAGCTTGGGAAATATCTTAAGAAGGAGTTATATAATTTCTAAGAAAGAATTCCTTTCGTAGGTATGATTTTATTTAAATGTTATAATCTATTTTTATAGTTTTAATTTTGTGTTTTATAGCTTTACTTAGTAGTTATACTGATAAAATACACTAAGGACTTCACTAATCAAAACTTAAAGTTTAGAAGAAATCAAAGTTGATTTTATTTTCATGTAAACTTTTTTGAAATTGTAAATACGCTTTAAAAAATGATTTTTTAAAAGTAATTGCTCGTTATTATGGAATCCCATTTAAGTAATTCCAAAGTCAGGCCCGGTGAAATTCTGTTTAGACGAGATGGTATTTAAGTGGTGCCCCTGCGACCCTCCATCTCTACTGGGAATGAATCCAGAAATGTTTTGTCTAGAGGAGATGGTATTTAAGCGGTGCCCCTGTGACCCTCCATCTATACTGGGAACCGACTGATTTGGAAGAACTATGAATTGAATCCTTTAATTACGATCAATAAGTTTTAAAAGTTAAGAAAATGGTTTTTAGTAATCCTTTGAAACAAATTACTATTAAAATACAATATGTAGACTGGACCTTGTTTAGAACATATACTTAAACCTTTATCGTATTTATTAGATTAACGTGCGATTGAAGACTCGTTATCTATAATTTTGACCTCTATTTTAGGTGAGTACTCTATGAAATTTTTTGCGCATTTTGGTTATATTATATTATGCAAACTATATATATTTTGTGAAATGCTTTTATTCTCAAAATGCATCTGATACCAATGATTCCGTCGTTTGTTATCTGTTTATATCTCTCCATATAAACATCTGATTTGAATTCTAAAATTATTGATTCGGCCTATGGAAACTCTCTTACTATGTTCGCCTTGACTACCGGGTGGAAATATTTGGGTGGTACCTTCCCAGCTGGTTTATCGATGGTGTGCCCTAAACAAGGCGTTGTTGCAAAAATCATGATTATTTGTCTGTGATGTTACCGGGTGGAAACATTTGGTAACACTATCTGTCTGGGTATTAGAGTGTACATGGCCACTAAAACTGATTAATTGACATATGCTCAATTGTTTTATCTGCTCTGTTCTGAACTGTTTATTCTGAATATATATATTGTCATCTACTTTATATATATTACTTGAAATTCCTATCTTTATGTATATACTCTTTGTTCTAAATTGAATAGGTATCAATTTTCTGAAAAACCCTAGAATGTCTGGAGATTGAATCTCATTCGGCTTTTAGCTCACGTTGTATAAATAACCATTTTTCAGGAAATAATTAAGTTCGTGGATGGAACGGGAAAGGACTATGTTGAAGATTTAGCTTTTAAAGCTCTTTTTGTTACCTTAAGTAGAAGTTTGTTTAATTAGATAGATCATGTTTAGCTCTTTGTGTCAAGTTGTAACTCGTTGATATTTTAATACAAATGAAGTTCCCTTTAGAAAACTCTAATGATGTAATTCCTTCACTTTCAGTATTTTACGATTCATAACCATGTGATTATACTTCCGTTACATATATTTTAAAACAAAAATTTTAAGGCCAGAATATTGGATGCCTTGGTGGCATGTCAAGACACCCGTTCCCTACTATTTTCGGGTCGAGGTCGTGATAACCAACGTTCGAGAGAAGGACCACCTTAACATGGCCAGTGTGACCGAAGATAAGTAAAGTATGTGTAGAGGTATTTTGTGGGAAGTGAAACCCGTGCGTTCTTAATGCTTTCCGATGAAAGTGTATGGATAAAGGTATTATGCCTGGCAAGGGCAACAGTTTCGAAATATTTGGTTTGGTACAGACAAGTGTGTTAGGTCCAAGAACCATTTGAACAACCAAGACGATTGTCAGGATAGAAGTATGAGTTATATCCTCAGATGATGTTGCATGTTGTCGTGGCATGAGCGAGTTGCTACAATTGTTATTAGTATTATTTTTGCTTAAGAGTCGAGTTTTGTGAGTATCGGCAACAATTTTATTATTTATGTGAAATTTTTCCCTGATAGTGTGCGGTTACCTTTATTGTCATCCGCGAAGGATGAATGAGTATATTTATAATGGTATATACTTTATTGAAATTTCTCGTTTTAGTGTTGTGTTGTACGAGTATGATATTATCCTAATTATGGTTTTATAATATGCTTATACCGATAGTGTGCTGGTATTACAAGTTTATCGGGGTTACTACCTTGGGGTAGAATATTTCGGTCTGGCGAGGTTCCATCTGTGAGAGGGTCAGGATGGCAGTTGTACTTTTGTATATATATATATATATATATATATATATATATATATATATATATATATATATATATATATATATATATATATATATATATATTGCTGTGATTTGAAAAAAAGTAAAATGGTTTCGAATATTTAAGTCCAGTATGCGTAGGGATTTAATTAATAATGATTCGTATGTAATTGGTTTACTAGTTAGTGAAAAGATTTAGATGGTTATATTAATTAACGCTCAGGATGTAGTAATAAGAAGAGTGCATTGTTTTATCACCCTATAGAGATTTGGGAGTTTATACTCAGAGTTGAGTGTCCGGGGACGGGGTTTTGAGAGCCCCGATTTTATTTGCATGGTGTATATGGAATGTGATTACCATCAATGTCAAGAGAAAGTGTCTTTCAGGAAGAGTTCCTTGTTTAAGTGAAATTACGGAAGGAAATGTAATTTTGTTGTTAAGAGACGGGAATATAGGGGTACATATTATGGACTGAGGGTTAACGGATCCCGATGACCGACAATGTTAGGTAGTAGTGTATCGGGAGGGTTCCTTGTTTGGATTTCGCTTTGCGAGACATCCCATGCATGAAAATTAGCGTAAGGTTGGTAGTTGGGATACATTTGACCATTCGTCCATAAATTGGATACCTCGATCATTATGGAAGTAAGTAGTTATAACTGGAAGTTAACAAGGGGTAAATTGCGATGTAAGGCCAGTAAAGCCAGTTATTAGTAAAGAAGTACTGATAATGTTGGTTTTGTTACGACGGGTTGAAGGATACATTGAGGTTAAGGAGGATTTAGGATTTCAAATTCAGAGGTGCTTGAGAACGCCCAAGTGGTATAGCCACGTTGAAAATGCAGCGGCAACAAAGAGTTTGGAATACGCATGAAGCATAAATAATGTTTAAAACTGTATGATTGAGTTATAAGGGATGTAAACTTCTTAGTTTGCTAATTTAGTAATCTCCGAAAGAAGGGATATAGATGGGATTAAACGTCGTAATTGAAGGTGTTAATGAATATCATGTGCAATCAGTGTAGACAGTCCAAATTTGGTGAAAAGGTAGTGGAAAGCCATTTAATAAGGGGGTATTTCTTGAGAAGACAAATATTTAATTATTACGGACCATTTGGAGTGGAATTCCGACCAATCAATAGTTGTGGGTGACTCAAGAGTAAATAGATTGAGAATGTCAATAAGGTATGAAGAGTTCGGATGTGCATAAAGTGGTGAAAAAGTGCAAGGGTCGAAACTTTTGGTATACGCCAAGAGAAGAAGAAGATCATTAAGTATCACTTAACGGGAAGAATTATGCGTGAAAGTCGGCATTGAAAGGGGTATAGTAAGTAGTAGATCGGTTGGGGTAAGTTGATCAATCAGATAATATTGTATCATGCCGACGATTCCAGGGATGGAAGAGTTAAGTTGGTAAATTTCCTTAAGGGGTTACCATCTTATAGATCAGTATCGAGTTCCTTCGAACATATGGGACAGGTTGTACGAAAGGAGAGAAGTTGTTATATACTTGGGTGATTTATATTATGAGATAGAAAACACGCCAGTAAGTGGTCCTACGCAGTATTATTCAGAACTAAGGGGAGATCCCCAAAATCCACCTTCAACGTGAGGTAGCAGGAAGTAGTGGAAATAGCGTTTCGTTCTGAGGGTTGTATCACCTATAGCACGAGGTGTAGGCGCAAGGTGATTGACGACTGGTGGATTGTATGAAATAAATTTTGGATTCATGGTGATCTTTTCATTTCCAAATCGGGTATAACTAGTAAGTGAGGTATATTGTGGTAATGGGGAGAAGATATTACCTAATGGTAGAGTTGGGGGAAAAGCACCCGTATCTATTTGTAGTGGACTAGGTGCTTACAAATGTGTTATGTAACACCAACCGACTGAAGTGGTTTTCCCTTGTGTAAAGGTCACAACGTCGGGAACAGAGATTCAACGAATGGGCAAGAGTAGTCAGATGTGTTATTGATTTCTTCCAGAGTGGGAGCTTGGTGTTTTGATAAACGAGGGAGTTAATGCGTAGTGAGGTGCGGACTCAAAATTATATTGAGATAATGCGGCCAATGACGTATATGCTATTTTTATTTGAATGCTATTTAGTAAGAGCACAATGTGAAGTGCATCTATTGTAGTGTAATCTAATAAAGTATCAAGACTGTTAAACAAGCTTGTTATGAACCGAGGGCTTTAGTGATTGGGTCATTCCTTATATTTTGTTTGAGTACCGAAGGTTACCTAATTTTTCCAGGTATGCCTTACTTTTCTGAATTTCGGGACGAAATTCCATTATTAGGGGGAAGTATGTAATACCCCGTATTTTTATGTCTTTTAACTATGAGGTTAATTAAATGGAATTACTTTTAATTCTGGGATTTATTAAATTAATTTGGGATAATTAATTGGAGAATTTATTCGGATTTAAATGCTAGCGGGACGAGAGTTAGTATTGGGTTATTATTATGTTGTTGAATATTACTGATTAATTATAGTAATATGTGATCATTGAATTTATTAAAATTGTCGTGAATTGAAAATATGGCAGTTTCGATAATTTAGTTGGGACGCGCGTGTCAGTCGTGTCAAGACCCAATTTAATGGATTTAAAAGTATCTTATTTTTATGTCATTCGTATGAGCTTTTTGAGTGCGCCAACGTGTCCGGAAGGGCCGAGATAGTCAGAAAACACTAGCCGGGGGTTTAGTTTGGGTCCCGGGGCATTTTTAGGCCAAATCGGCAACCCGAAAGGGTATTTTGGTAATTTTAAAAATTAAGGAATTAAGACCCACGATTTTTAGTGTTGATTTATTTATTTTTGGTTAGGCTATTAGGGCTATTATCATCCAAAAACAAAGAGGGGAGTTACGTCAGTTAGAGGAGAGGTTACAAAATGTCCCAAAACCAAAACCACCACCAATTTGGATGGAATTGTGACCGAAAAGAAGAGAGGACCAGCCCTTGAACAACAACAACGGATCAGAATATCAAATTTATAGGAAAGTGATTTATCTTTCAAGGATTCAAAGCACATACTTTACATGTTTTTATAGAATTGAAGATTTCTCATAAATAATGAAAATTGAATGGATTTAAATGGTTTAAATCATAATCTCGGTAGGACTTGCATGTAGGTTTATGTTGGAGATGATAACAACTACGAATTTATGATTGATGGGTAGAGAATTTCGAAATTTGATGGGATTATGGGAGGCTCTTGAAGAAATAGGAAAACTAGGTTTTTATATGAATTTTTGGGTATTTTGATCCAAGAAAGTGACGTTATATGTTGATTTGATGAATCTAAAACGTGGAGAATGAAGTAAACATGTTAGTAGGATGATTAGTATATTCATTTGTGAGTTTTGGATGTTAGAATGAAGATTTAAAGGTGTAAAAAGTTGTTAAACTGTAACTGTTAAGGAATTTCTGGGCTGATACCTGCTTGATCGATCGATCGACTCAAGAATGTCGATCGATCAAATCCATCGATCAATTGATACCATTTCTTCGATCGATCGACACCTTCTGGGTTTTGACAATTATTTCTCTTTAAGGTTAAAGATTATTCCAAAGCCTATGTTAGTTGTTAGAGTGTTAAATATAATATGGTGGGACTTAGATAACGTCCGTAGGGTATTAATTATTATCGAAGAATGGTATAACTTATGGGATTGATTGACATTGCTTATGAGGGTCTACCGAGTGAGGTACGATTAGAGAGAGTTAGAATTGAAACTATAATGGGAATTTATGATGATGTAAGGTTAAGGTCAGGAACGGAGTGACTTTAAGTGCTGAGATAACATAAGAATTTAATAAGGAACCTAATAACCTTTTGAGATAGGTTTAAGTACCCAAATTGAAACGACGAGAGAGTTATCAAACGGAATTTATATTATGTGTAATGTTTGGGGTAAACTTACAACGTACGAGACTAACTAGATGAAATGTGTGAACATCTATATTGATACATGATTACTTAGGTTGTGTGAATGCCTAGTGTATGGATTTCGTATGTGTATGACATACCTACCGTACTTGCTCTCACGAGAGGTTAGTTTTTATTCTGAAAAAGGACCCTCTTATCCTTGTGTGCCTTCGGGGGGATTTAGACTAGTACCTTAAGGAGATAGTATTATTAATGACTTATTCGTGAGTTGATAAGTCAGCTGACCATGGGAGCGTAGGTATGTGTGTGACCCATGGGTATGTGAACTATGTTCGCCTCCAATATGTGTGATTTGTATTTAGATGGTTCTTGAGAGATTCGGAACACGTGATCCTTACGTATGTGATGTACATGGATTTGATAGCAGAGTATGCGTGCACCGCAGCTGATCCTAGGGGTGCCATATATGTATTTATGTAATGAGAGTGATGTACTTATGTATTTGTGATGGGCTCATTATTGCTTAGTAGATGTGAATGACTAAGATATTCGAATGGGTTAAGAATGAGAATTTAACTAATACTTGAGATAAGTAATTTAATGAATGTGAACATGGGTTATAAATATGGCTTATTTTGGGGTCCCGTGTAGATACTCTATATTAAAATGCGAATGCAGGAATGGTATAAACTAGTTAGATAATGGCATAACTAGGATGGATTAAAGGAAGACATTAGGCGTGCACTATAGTTAAGAGGTGAGAAACTCATGTGAGAGTACGCAACTAACGTGTTTATAATATGTGTTGTTTAATTGTAATATAAACACTTGCTAAACTTTTATATTGTTTTCATATCGGGCCCTGACCCGTTTTCCTCCAAATCTATTTTGTTTTGTAAAAACATTTTAGGTGCCCAGCCACAGGAACGCCAAGCCTAGGAAGTCCATTTTGAGGACGTGTTGTAGCTGTTGTGGAAGTTACAGGATATTGGTAGTAGACGCTCTCATTTCATCTTTGATTCCTTCAGAGTCATTTGTATCAGTTAGGGCATGTCGCCCATTCTTATTTAGAGGTTGTAGTACAGACTTTCATTATTTCAGTTTCTAGTTTATTATTTATTCAGACTCTTGTATTGGGACATCATTTATTCTGGCATCTTTATTATTGGAGTGTTTACTCCAGACTTATTTGATTTCTTCTCATTGAGCATTTATAAGAGATTGTTTATGCGATTGATGGTTTATAAATAAATTCTTGTTTATTGGTTAACTTATTTAATAAAATTTGACATCTCTCTTTTAAATATTAGGTGGCTAGTAATTAATTAAATGTCTTTCGACCGTGATGCTAAGACTGAACCAACTTGATATTCTGTATTAATTTAATAAAGAAGTATCTACCCGGTAATTAATTAGATGGGGCGTTACACTCTCCCAGGTTCGAGCGCTGACCTTGGGTCAAATGTGGCTCGAAAGCGCACGTCGGTCTTTTAGACGAGAGATCATCGGACGAAAACAAATCGTTCGTCGATATGGTATGTCAGAATTGCTCATGGGGAAGACCGTTGGAAAGGTTAGGAGATTTAATTCGACATTCCAAAGATTTTTGCTCAGTATGGAAAGTTGACCTTGGTCGACCGGGGCCCAAAAGCTTCTGGTGACCTCTCGGAGTAAAATGGATCTTTTGTTCGTACCGTTGGTCAGAATCGCACACGGGGTGGATTGTTAAAAAGGGTATTCAGTGATCTTCAGAGATTCATTTAGTCTCATTTGAGTTGAAGAGTTGAATTTGGTCAAACAGAGTCAGGGAGTGCTCGGTGGCCTTCAGATCATTTTTAGGGGAAAATTGATCATTTGTTTGAATGATTACGCTGATTCATGCCGGGGTAGACCGTTGGAAAGGGGTTTTAGTGACCTTAAAAGATTCAAAGAGCTTTTTCTCTAATGGTGAAGCTGATTGTCTGTTATTCCAATTCACACATGAGGTGGAATGTTGGAAAGGGGTTTCAGTTCCCTTCAAATATTCAAAGTACTTTCCCTGTGAGGGTGATGTTGATTGGAGTCAACTCGGGGCCCGATGGCCTCTGGATTGGTACTCGGAGTGCAACCTATGTTTGCGATGGAAGGGGAAAGTCATAGGGGTCTAAGGAGATACTTAGGGGGTCCTAGAATGTCATGTCTATAGATCCCCTCGATGGGTGAGCATGGAATAAGTGATGGTCATCGAATTGACACCACATGACGGAGGGAGATGCGTTCTATGGATTTAAGGGATATGGATGAACGATTGAGATGGCCGAGGTTAATTTTTACCTAAAAGAGGTGACGAATGAGGGCTGAGGTCACTTCTGACCTAACTGAGGTAAAGATCCAAGACTGGGATCAATTCTGACCTAACAGAGGTGACGACTGAGGACCCAGGTCAATTTTGAACTAACTGAGGTGACGATCTAAGACCGAGGTCAATTTTGACCTAAGAGAGGTGATAATCGAGGACTGAGGTCAATTATGACCTAACTGAGGTGACGATCCAAGACCAAGGTCAATTCTGACCTAAAAGAGGCGACGATCGAGGACCGAGGTCAATTCTGACCTAACTGAGGTGACGATCCAAGATCGGGGTCAATTTTGACCTAAAAGAGGTGACGATCGGGGATTGAGGTCAATTTTGACCTAAGTGAGGTGACGATCCAAGACCGCGGTCAATTTTGACCTAAAACAGGTGACGACTGAGGATCGAGGTCAATTCTGACCTAATCGAGGGGACGATCTAAGATTGAGATCAATTATGACCTAAAAGAGGTAATGACCAAGGACGAAGGTCAATTCTGGCCTAAACAAGGTGGCGATCCAAGACCGAGGTCAATTTTGACCTAAAAGAGGTGACGATCCTAGACCGAGGTCAATTTTGACCTAAAAGAGGTGATGACCAAGGACAAGGTCAATTCTGACCTAATCAAGGTGATGATCCAAGACCAAGGTCAATTCTAACCTAACAGAGGTGACGACCAAGAACCGAGATCAATTCTTATCTAACCGAGGTGACGATCTAAGACTGAGGTCAATTCTGACCTAACTAAAGTGACGATCCAAGACCGAGGTTAAATCTGACCTAAAAGAGATGACGACCGAGGACCGAGGTCAATTCTGACCTAACGTAGGTGACAATCCAAGATCGGGATAAATTCTGAGCTAAAAGAGGTGAGGACCGAGGACCGAGATTAATTCTGACCTAACTAAGGTGATGATCCAAGATCGAGATCAATTTCAACCTAAAAGAGCTATACTTTTCCTTTGGGAAATTTGGGGAAGCCATTGGGGATGATTTGTCTTCATTGGATATTGGGAAATAGTGAATGACCCGAGGATTTGTAGCTAGGAAATATTTAGAGTGTCTTTTGGAGACGTTTGTTGGGGAGAATGATTCTCTAGAATTCTGCTGGAGGTGTAAAGAAATGTTTTCCTTGGTGAGCAACGTGCTATATTGGATTTGGAAATTTTAGGAATTTTTCAGGAATTATTTGGGATTTCCTAGTATTTTTTTCAAACTTTCTGTATGAAATCTTAAAGGGTGTGCCGACCGGCATGGTTGGAGGTGTGCCAATCGGCTTTGGTATGGTTTTTTGGGGTACCTCTAGTAGGTAAAAGGATCAGTGTCGATCGGTGGGTTGGGGGGACTGTCGATTGGCATGAGGCCTCCAATAAAAAGGGGGGTTGGTTCTCTCATTTTGCACAGCTTTTAGACTTCTTTTCTTTTGCTAAAAACTTCTGCAAATCGTCCTAATGTCCAAAATGGCTGACTTCTCAAGCAGTACAACCCATATGGCATGGATGCCAATGATTGGAAGGGTTAGAGTGGAGGGATAGGGTGCCCCTCACATTGGGTAGTGAGAATTCGTTTGACTCGTTTGAACTGCTGGCGGATGATCAGAATCTTGTGCATGAGACTTTGCGTCATTGCTCTTCTAGGGTAGTCAACCCTGGTGGCTATGTAAGTATTGCATGACTCTTGGTATTCCTTTATTCTTTTCTTGATGAGATTGCTTTATATCTTGAATCTGACGAGGGTTTTCTTCATTTCTTGGCAGTCTGATGTCTGCATGTTGACTATTCATGCCTACGACTTGTGGTATGCTGGATGGTGTCCTCTGCTAGTTTTGGGAGGCTGGTATCTGCTTTAGATAAGACGCCCCGCTCCACTACGGTTCTATGTGCTTTGGGAAAGAAGTCGCGGGACACTACCAACACCTTCCATTTTGTCTTTTTGGAGATGACGGTGACTCCCATTGATGTGCAACAATTGTTGGGCCTGGACTATAAGGGTGCCCAGATTGAGGTGGATAGGATGCTGAACGTGACGCCGAAGGCGGTGACAGCGACTTTAGGTGACGTGGAGATAGTGGTTTTCAGAGACTTTCTCCTTTTTTCTTCTTTGGGGGAGCTTTTGTTGAGGAAGAGGATCGATGAGGACGATGGAAACAGGTGCATCAGATGCCCTCTTGTTTATCTTGTTGGTGTTGGGAGGTTTTCTGGTGGCGACGAGTGGTGATGTCATCCACTTGTGGTTGTTTTTGAACATATGCTTCTATGATTGGGGGATTAGGACTTTGGTGACCCTTTATTATTATTTGGATGCATTCAGCCGGTGCTGCTGGCCGACTTTTATCTGAAGGTATTCTTTATTTTGCGCATTTTCCTTTATGCATTCACATTTTCCGTTCATGCACTTATTTTTTATTTCTTGAACGAGGATCCTTGTCCTTTGCAGACGTGGTTTTATGAGGTTATTGGGTTAAACACCCAACCTATTTCTTTGAAGGATGACTCTGTGGAGGACTTCTGCCGAATGTTCCGGTGGTAGAGGTCAAACTGGCAATCGAAGAAGACTCTATCTCTGGATACAGTGCGTCAGGTCCTAAATGGCTTGACGAGCGAGCGGGTAAGAATTCTTTTATCTTAATATTTATATTTTACTTTGATGATCTTTTATTGATACTAATACTTTGCTTTTTCTTGATATTTGCAGGTGACCTTTTATCCTTGGGGGATGTCCATTCAACATAACGGGGTGACTAGTGGACATGTGCAAATGCGGCGCTTGCTGGAACATGAGTTCGGTTGCTCCTGGTATCTTGGGGAGAGGGTAGTGAGACAGATCATGGAGGATGAGGTTGCGATGCCGCTGACGAAGCCCCTATGTTCATGAGGTACGTGCGGGAGATGTCTAAGGATGCCCGGGTAGCTACGATGATGGGAGATACATACTCTCTGTACACCAACATAGCGGTGATGTACGACTATCTAGACTTTTTCTTGAGGTAGATGATGCCCCTAGTATATATGATGTGATGCCACTCCCTAGGGTAAGCTCGAGTCCGTAGGTAGGCTCCTCTCATAGTGCAGGTGGTGTATCCATGTCTACGGTGACAGCGATGATGTCAGGGCCTTCTTTTGTGCTGATGTATTCCCCTAGTTACAACCTTCGGTGAGCTGATGGGGGGATGGTATGTTTACAACATTGTCCTCAAGCGATGGACCCGGAGGAGTTGGGCCTGATGGAGGAGGTCCTTCGGCCTATGGTATGTTTTTTTTATTTCTCTTATTTCTTTCTTTTTCCTCTTGCTTGACTGATTTTATCTTTTCCATTTTTCCTTGCAGCATATCAGTGTTTCGACCACTTGGCAAAAGGACATTAGGGACTGGATATCTTCGAAAACTTCTCATATTCATGAGGCGGTTTTGTTCCCTTCTTCATTAGTGTTGTCTTCCTCGTCCAGGGAAGGGTCAAGCTCTAGAAGTGGTGGCACGTCATCCTGCCATAGGGGGAAGAGGGCGCATCGTAGGGATGTGGGATCTTAGAGAGAGAGGGAGAAAGAAAATGAAAATTGGGTTCGGGTTGAGTCCCATTATTTTTCTGCTTTTTCTTTCCATGCAAAAATATCAATGTAATACAGCAAAAATATATGCAAATGAAAAAGAAGGTTTTTGTTAATTTCTTTGATTTAGTGATTATTTCACATGCTCTTTTTACTTTGTTGCTGATACCATAAAAATGATTTGAAAATTAATTTTATTAAAATGAGATGAGTAAAAACAAAAGTACAAGTATAAAAGGAGTCCATAAATTTCCTTAAGATAAGAAATTATTTTTGTTGGTTTTTTGATTTTGACAAAAAATGAAGAAGGGAATTTTCCCACAATAGGGGATTGCCGATCGGCATGACCCCTGTCTGACCTATCGGCATATCAGACTAGTCAAATCAATCCAAGGTTTTGATTGCACTTTCTTCAATTGCTTGGTATTTGATGGGGCAAGTTTTGCTCCTATTTTTGTCGGGTTTCTTGTCCTTTCTTGTGAGTTTTCAAGTATAAATAGGGGTGTGAATGGGACTTTCCTCCTCATACTTTAATTTTTTTTCTTTCTTACACTCGTATTTTCTTATTATCTCTTAGTCTTACAAGATGACTCTCCCTTGTAGCATTGAGTTCGCCAACTACCTCAAAGCCTTGGAAGCAATGTGTTCTTTCAATGTCGATTATGACGCCTTCCATATGCGATGAGTCTCTTTGTGACACAATCGGCCCATTGAGTGGAACATCTTGATGGAGGATGTCGAGTTTTGGTATCCCAAGGATTATGTCTTCCGCTTCAGGTTGGATGAGATTTGTCCTACCTGTGAGGAATTTTCTGCCATGCTGGGGATAAATCCCAATATTGTTGCAACTCTGCCTAAGTTTTCCCTTTCTCTCAGGGAATTACTAGATGGACTTCTTCATATTTCGCCTTTGCCGGCCAGGCCATTGGTTACGGGGGGAATGATTTCCCTTCCGACGGTGTTATAATCCGTGCATTGGTAGGACGTGGGTGATGCTGGATATGTTGGGGGCATCATCCTAGGCCTTATTTCAAAAGTTTTGTTAGTGACTGGGGAGACGCTAGTGGACCCCAACTAGAGGCTATTATTTCCTGGATGTCTTATCGTCATAATCCTGAGGCAGTGATAATGGAGGAGACCTTGAATGGCCTGGATGTCTAGCGGGAGGGTCGTTCTGACTTTCTGAGAAGGAGTCTCGTGATGTTATTTATGTGGTTGTCTGAGAGATTTCGCATGGTGGTGCCACTTGAGTATCCCTTCCTGGCAGTTCCAAACTTCTTCTCGCGCTATTTCATTAGGGTATGCCTGGATATTAAGAGTTGGGGGAACTAGTTTGTGGAGCAAAGAGATTTAGGCTTGGGCTGGTCTATGCCATGGAATGGAGAACTATTGCCCATTATGGAGCTTAGAGAGTATCAGTATGGCTAACTTGTTGTCCTTAGGCAGACCACTTTCTACTTTCCTTGGCGGATTCGGCATCAATATGGTTGGGAGCAAATTGTGCCATCGCAAACACTGGATTTATTTTATGTGGAGGACCTGGCCGAGCATATGTGCATGCGGCTGGGCTCTTTGTGGGAGAATTGATGTCCATCAACTCGCCCCTCACAATATTTTGGGATACGTTTGGCATGTCTTACAGGACTATATGAAATGGATGTGGAGGAGAGTAGTCGTCAAGATAATGGTTGTAGAGACTGGTTAAATGTGGATTTCCTTCTTTGATACTTTAGAGGGAGGTATTGTGGTCTTCCTGAGGCTAGTCTGGGCTTATCGCTCAATTGAGCGCCAATGGCATTCCCTCCAGTCAGGGGAGGTTTGGGGACCCCAAGATGCAGGAGATGGAGGCAGTTCTTTTAGTAGTTGTGGGTAGACTTTTGTGAAGATTTTTGTATGGTGTTTGGTTCTATTTGTGGTTGTTTGTATTATGTCTGTTTTTTAGGAGTAGTGGGGATTTGTTTTTTTAGGAAAGTAGGTGTTGGATGGAAAGGTAAGTCATTTGATCTCTTATGCCAATGTAATTGAAATTTCGAATAATGAAATAAATAAGTTTTTTATCTAGTTGTGCCTCTTGATGACTTTTGCTTTTGAATTATCTATACCCATAGCTAAGGCATACATAATCATTTTGTTCAAGTACATGTTAAAATGAACGTTCTAGGGGATAGGAAAAGGATAGTTTTTTTATGGAAAGAAATGGGCCGCGCTCATGTGAAGGGATGAGCTACTTATTTACCTCTAAGGGTCGTGATTTTGAAATTCATATTGGAAATTTTTTTTAGAGGATCAGGCCCATGTAGTTATGGGTAGGGGAAATTAAGAGAATTTTTTTAGAATAGAAGGAAGATAAGAAGAGTCGTAGCGCGCCGAGATTTTGGACTAGGGTTAAATTTATTGAGATGATCCAGGTTGACTGGACGTCCCATTTCTTCTCCATCAAGGTCGGTAAGCATAGAGGCGCCGCCTGGCAGGATCTTCTTTACTATGTATGGGCTTCTCCAATTGTGCTTAAATTTCCTTTTGGGGTCCCAGATGGGCTCTATTATTTCTTTGAGGGCTAAGTCCCCTTCTCGGACACCGCGGTCCTTAACTCTACTATTGAATGATTACGCTATACGGTGATGGTATCCTTGTATGTGATATAGATCTTTCAGTATCCTTTCGCCCAAGAGGGATAGCTCGTCAAGACGTATTTGGTGCCAGTCTTCCCCGTTAACTTTTCTTTCAAGCATGACGTACAGCGAAGGGATTTCTATCTCCACGAGTAGGACTGCTTCCATATCATAGTTTAGAGAGTAAGGGGTAGCCCCAGTAGAGGTTCGAACTGAAGTACGATACCCCAGAGAGCATAAGGTATCCAGTTGGCCAAATCTCGTTAACTTTTGGTCATCTTGCTGATAATCTCATTGAGATTCTTATTGGCTTCCTCGACTGCCCCATTGGTTTGAGGTCGGTATAGAGAATATTTTTATCTTTGAATTCCATACTCGTTGACCACCTTCGTAACTTCTTCTTTAACATGTAACCCATTGTTTGATACAAGCTCGTATGGGACCCCATATCGGTAGATGATGTTATTCTTGATGAATTTGGCCACTTTCTTAGCATTCAAAACTATGTATGACTCGACTTTGACCCATTTGGTGAAGTAGTCAATAGTGATTAGGATGAACTTATGCCCATTGTATGGTTTCGATGTAACTTTTCCTATGACGTCGATGCACCATGTGGAAAATGGCCAGGGAGAGGTCATATTGTACAATTCTCGTGGAGGCAAGTGTTGTAGGTTGGAAAACTGTTGGCATTTGAGACATCTTCAAACGTAGGATGTGCAGTCCTGAACCATGGTAGTCCAATAGTAGCCTTGTCAGATGATCTTTTTGGCGAGCATATGGCCATTCGTGTGGGGTCCGCATTCCTCTTTATGGATTTTTTACATCATTTCTTTAATGCCATCCGCTGCGATGCAGTGTAATTGGGTTCCATCGAAGTTTCTCTTAAACAGTGCTTTATCACAAATAATGTACTGGGCAGCTAATCTGCGAAGAGTTGCTCGGTCTTTCTTATCAGATCCTTAGGGATAGATATTGTGTTTAAGGAAGAGCCAAATTTCATAGTACCATTAATCGACTATTTTGGGTTCTTCCTCCATGTTGAGCTAGATGTGGTAGCAGTAGGTTGGTTTTTCTTATTTCTAGACAAGGAAAAGGGACATGGTTATTCCTGTGGGCATGTCAATCATGGAGGCTAGGGTGGCAAGAGCGTCACCTAGGTTATTTTTTTCTCGGGGCAGGTAGTGGAAAGTGATTTCTTAAAATTGGAAGGCTAGTTCTTTAAGGTGGGAATGGAAGGGTAAGAGTTCTTCATCCTTGACTTTCCATTTCCTCAGTACTTGACCGATGATGAGGGCTGAATCCCCGTAGACATCGAGGTATCGAATTCATTTCTTAAGGGAAACTTTGAGGCCTACTGTGCACTCCTCGTATTCAGTCATGTTATTAGTGCAGGGGAAATCAAATTTGATAGCAATGGGAGTATGGGAGTCATCAGGGAAAATTTGGAGGATTCCAATGCGATATCCTTTTTTGTTGGCAACGCTGTCAAATAACATTTTCCATCATAGATCATCTTGGGAGGCGCAAAGGAAATTCTCGTCTGGGAACTCAAAAATCCAGACATCGGATTCTTCCATAAGGTAGTCAGCAAGGTATTCAGAGATGGGTCTTCCTTTCATGGCTTTCTGTGTGACATATGTGATATCAAACTTAGCTAGAAACATCAACCAATAGGCCATTCGTCTGGATAGGGCGAACTTTTTGAGTAGGTAATTGACGAGATCCTCTCGGGAGACGAGTTTGATGGGGAAGGCGAGCATATAGTGTCATAACTTTTGGGTAACCCGGACAAAGGCGACACATGAAGGCGGTGTAGTTAACTTTGTAACCATCCAATTTTCGACTAGCATAGTAGATGGCTTTCTCTTTATAGGTTTTTTCAACGTATTAGGATAGCAAAGCCCCGACTGTAGTATCGGTCACGGTTAGGTATAGGAGTAAGGGAAGACCAGGCTACGGTGGCATGAGCACCGTCGGTCGGGTTAGGTATTGCTTAATTCGGTCAAAGGCTTCTTGGCAAGTTTTGTTCTAGACTTTGGTTGAATACTTTCGGAGGAGTTTGAAGATGGTTTCACAGATGGAAGTCAATTGGCTAATGAATCGACTAATGTACTATAATTTCCTAAGGAACCCTAGGACTTCTTTCTCTGTTCGAGGAGGTGGCATCTCAAGTATGGCTTTCAGCTTAGCAGGGTCTGCTTCTATCCCTTTCTCACTGACTATGAATCCCATGAGTTTTCCTTTGGTAACACCGAAGACACATTTTTGTGGGTTAAGCTGCATTTGGTACTGTCACAGTCATCCAAAGAATTTCTGGAGAGCAAGAACATGACCTTTTGTAGTCTTGGACTTGATAATCATGTCATCTACATAGACCTTGACTTCCTTGTGTATAAGATCATGCAAATTGGTTTAGGCGGCCCTTTGGTAGGTAGCCCCTGCATTTTTTAGACCACATGGTATGACGGTGCAACAAAAGGTTCCCCAAAGGGTGATGAATACGTTCATCTCTTGATGACTAGGGTGCATCTTGATCTGTTTATATCTGGCAAACCCATCAATGAATGATTTAAGAGTGTGATTGGCTGTATTGTCCACCATTATATCGATGTTGTGTAGTGGGTAATCATCCTTCGTAGAGGCCTTGTTCAAGTCTCAATAGTCGACACACATGCGGACCTTCCTTTCTGATTTCGATACAGGTACGATATTGCTAGCCATGTGGGATATTCAATTACTTTAATGAAGCCAATGTTCAATTTCTTGACTACTTCTTCTTTTACTTTGAGTGACCATTCGGTGCGGAGCTTTCACAACTTCTGTTTGACTAGTTTACATTTTGGGAGAGCTGGAATCTCATGATGTGCTATCTCAGGGTCAATACCGGGAATATCATCGTAGGACCATGCGAAGACATCCATGAATTCCATTAGTAGTTCTTCAATTTGCGTGCGCTCGTGCTCATCAAGGGTAGCCCCTATCTTAATCTCCGCATTTGGCTACTAGAACCGAGATTAATAGCAATAGTTTCATCTTCATTGACTTGAATGTGATTATGTTGTTTATTATTAACCTTATTTAGATCAGTTAAGAACTTTTCATTTGCAAAGTCATCATCATTAAGAGTTTGATTTGAATCAAGGTAATTAATGTAAGGCACAACAAAATACTCAAAATATTAATTTATTTTATTGATAGGAAAAACAACATTACGAACCTCATCATAGGAGGTCTCGATTACATCAGAGTTAAGGGAAATAACAAAAGGGGAAAGGGGATAAACATCAGGGTTAGGTTAAATATTAGTAGGTGCAACATGCCAATTGAGAAGGGTGCATCATTATCTTTGATGAGGTAGGATGGATTAGATGATGTAGTCCCTGAGTGGATTATGCAGAGTGCCAGCCCGAGTGTCTGTAAGTTGAAAGAATCCTCGGAGTCGCTCTCCTTAGAATCCTTGATATCAGTTATGGTCTCTCTAGTGAATCGTTGTACACAGTGTTGGGAACTCTCGACCCATGGGTAGTTGTCTCGAAAAAAGATCTCCATTCTTGGTTTCATTCTCTTATCCACATGGTCATACCAAGGTTTAGGGAAGCCGCATAAGGGGAAATATTCACCCTCTCTGATGAATCTTCCATTTAGCTAATCTCCCGGGATAGTTCTGGCGCATTCTAACTTTCCCTTCACCCAAGGCTGACAGATCAACTTGAGTTCTTCTTCTAACGGCTGATAGCCTAAACCACAAGTAGGAAAGTCCTTTTTAACACAATAGGTTCAGTTATCCCTTATTGTCTTTGCCCTAGCCCCAATATGTGAATGAAGTGCATGTTCTTGAACATTTGGATTACATTAATGTTTCCATGGGGATCATATTATGAAAAAACCCTGTCTTTAAAGTCATACCTTGTTGGGAGTAGGAGTGGTTCGACTTGGAAGCCTGATAGCAGTATATTATTCACCCCATGTTGTATCTCAAGTACAGGATTACTGGTTCTTGCATTCTCGGTGTTGTCACTGTCTCCCAAGATGGTGATAACTTGTTCATTATCAATGAATTTTAATTTTTGATGAAGGGAAGAAGACACCCCTTTGATATTGTCGAGCCACGATCGTCTAAGTAATAGATTGAAGCAGGCTGGGATGTTAATGACTTGGAATTCCACAATGGGGTTTATAGGGCTATCCCTTATTATAATCTTGATAGATCCCATAACTTTGTGGTGGGTGTTGTCATAGGCATATATGGAAGTAGAGGTTAGAGCGAGATCGCTCACCTTTAATCCCAAACAGTTTGAAGTTCTTAATAGGCATACGTTCGGAGCTGATCCATTATCAACGAGAGAGAAGATGAACGATTTTTCCCATGACTTTGATCGAGATATTAAGAGCATGATTATGGTTGGGACCAGTCTTGGGGATTTCTTTTTCGGAGAAGGAGAGCGTTCGAGTATAGGTCAAGGATCCAACTAGGTTCACTGATTCTTCTGGTGTGGTTGAGGGGGGAACTGTGGGTTCTGTGAGTAGCTTGATTAGGTCATTTTGGTGTAGTTAGGAAGACATGAAAAGTCCCCATAGAGTGATGTTAGCTTCAGTTTTCTATAGTTTATCAAGGATCATACTTTCTTTAAGAGTCATTTTTGGCATAGGGAGATTCTCAACACATTTCCCTTTATCTCTTTGTAAGTTTGGGTTTTGGTAATGTCTCCCCGACTTGGTCATGTGGTTCACGGAAGAGGGGAAAAATAGAATCCTTATTTTTTCATTGATATCAGGTTGCTCAGCTACCTGGTTGAGCTCTCCTAGAAGCTCCTCGAATGATATTATTCCGCATAGGTTGGCTATCAGACTAGTCTTTCCTGAATCTGGCTCTTCATCTAAATCTTCAAAATCTTCCCCCATCCGGTGGCAACAATATTGTATTTACTTCTATGGCTTCTTCGTACAATTCTTTCCATTTGACACGGAAATATAGGACTGAAGGGACTAGGTCCCCTTATAATTTTAAAGCGTTGAGTAGCTCAGATATACTATATATATCACTAGTCTGTAAAAACAAATCGGCCATGATCTAGAATAGGTCATGTAAACTCTGACTTCATCGGTTGGCACCACCCAATTGTTTGACTCTCGGGCCATTTTCGAGCTTCTAAGAATAACCCACTGAATCTTTGACAGTTGATGGTCATTTGGGAGGGCAATTTTACCTCGAACTCTAGGAGTTGGTTCAACACATCTAATATTCCATATCTTTACCTCCAGAATGGGTACGGGCAGTGATGCATGCTCTAGTGAGGAGTGATAATGTTTGATCGTCAAAGTTGGTAGGGTGTAAGAGGAAATATGGGCATGTTTAGAGAGGTTTAGGAGAGTATATGGGTATGACAAGTGATTTACTTCGCAGGATTTGGGTGGATGGGTCGAGTTTTGAGTCTTATTCTAGGAAGATGGCATTTTCATGATTCGGGAGTGGATTATGGGTAGTGTTTGGATTAGGGTTAACTAGTGGGGAGATGATACCCCAATCAATCAGGCTTTGGATTGTGTTTCGGAGATGGAAACATTGGTTGGTGGTATGGCTTGCAGTTTGGTGAAAGTCACAATGGGCATCAGGTTTAAAGTTTTTCGAAAATGGATTTGATAGCGAACGAGGGTCCAAGGTTTTGATCAAGTTTCGGTTCAAGAGAGCCTAGTATACTTTGGAGAGATGTAAGGACATGATTTTATAAATATCCGTTATTAATTAATTATGTCGTATACTGCTACAATCGTCGAAGATTGTCCAAGATCATACATGCATCGAGACGGATACGAATATCAAGATTCTACAACATTTAAGCCTCTGGAAGGTTAATTTCGGTAAGAAAGTATTTAAGTCCCTTTACGTTTCACTTAAAAGTGTTGGGATAGTTTTTAAAAGAGGTTTGAACATTTTTCTAAAATATTTTCTAAGTGTTGAAGCGTTGTTTTTCGTCAAAGTGAATTTTCCAAGATTAAACGAAGAATTTTTGAAATAAAAAATTAAATTTATTTTTCACGAATTTTCTGGTTCGAATGACATGTGATCTAGTTCGAACGACGCGCTGACTCAAATTTTTTTATATAAAGTGCGTTAAACGAGGCATCTTTTATTAAGGAGACCGACGATTTTCGATACTAGTAATCTGCTAACAGTAGAACACTTCGTCTTCTTAAATTTTAGGATTTAAAACCTTATTTTTCAATTCACAAAACATCCCAATCCTTTAGTGAATTATTTTAGAACCCAAAATACCGTCTTGTTGATCTTTCTTTTGTATAGAGGGTAAACCTACATCATATGGCTACGTGTCATTGAGGATCTTTCTACGTGAAGGTTCTTTACTGATTTGGACTGAGGTTCATAGTGAGTACTGCGGTATTCGTAGGCTGAAGATAGGACTGCGATTCTTGTAGGTTCGCTGCATGTGGATCTATTGCTGATGACACCGACTGACACCTGAGGATATTCGTGTGTCAAAAATCTATTTTATTATAACCGTGAAAGTTGTGATTTACAATTATAGTGGAATAAAAGGTTTTGTCCCTGTAGGGGATTTTTCCTCATATTATGACTATTCTGTAATTTGGTTTCCTTTGCATGCTTATTGCTTTATCATTTCATATCTCTTAGAAGCATGTGTTAGGACTAAATTAAAACTTGGGTTTCATTAAAACTGGTTTGGTTGACACACAATTAAAATTGGTTTTATTTTAGAAGTCGCATTTATTCCACTGTAGCGCTCTTAAATTGGTATTAGGGTGGGTTACGCTAATTTATCACGTGATCCTAATTTTTGGATGCACTTTTGTGTCAGAGCCTGTTGCACTAAGTTATTGTGTTTGATCCTATTTTTCTTAAAAATGGATTTTGGTGGTATTGATGATTTTCGATGTCAACTTTTTGAAAAGTCTAATTTGAAAATTCACACGAACATCTATTTTTATATCTTCTGTTGAAAACGATTCTGAGAGCTGTTCAGGATGTGAGGGAATTGGTCACACGATAGATGAGTGCCCCATAAATTTATGAAAGAAATTTAAAAAACCATCATCTCATATGTTTACCCTTAGTGATAGCGATTCGGAAGAAGAAGTTCGTTGGCCAGTAGTATCCCTGCGTCATCACCCTTTGCAAAAGCGTCCGACCTGCTACATGTGCTCCACAAGACCCTTCATGGATTTCTTCAATCAATTCTTTCACCTCGGAGGGATGTACGCATCTCTGCAAACCTGCCATAATTCCTCATCTATATAAAACTCCATTAGTTAATACATACCGAGCTGCTTTAAACTTCAATTTCTTGGCTGCGAGTTTGTCAATTGGTAATTCTCCCTCCTCGATATATGCCCTGATGGGATCCATCCAAGACGGTCCTAAATCAAGGGTGATAAAGTTCATCGTCAGATCTTCATCTATACTTCGACCAGCTAACACTTCAATTGGGATTGTTCGTCGTAGCTCGGTGCGAGTAGCTGATGCCAGTCGAGCTAGGGCGTCTGCTCTCGCATTCTCCATTCTCGGTATTCTGATCAGCTGTATAGCGGCAAATTCTGACACCAGCTCCTTTGCTTTTGCATGATATCTGATCATTAATTCTCCTCTAACTGCATATATTCCCATCATTTGGTTTACGATCAATTGAGAGTCACTGAAGATCACAACCTGCTGCGCCTCCATAATTTTTGCCAAATTAAGCCCTGCAATCATGGCCTCATATTCAGCCTCATTGTTGGAAGCTTTGAATTGGAAACGCAAGGCGTATTCCATGTCGACCTCGTCTAGAGTGCTCAAAACTATCCCCGCGCCACATCCTGCAGTGCAAGATGAGCCATCTACATATAGCCTCCATATAGGTAACTCGTCTTTAAATTTCGAATCAGTCAGAGTTCCTCGGTGAAATATTTTCTGCTTCCTTTCATCCTCCCTGGATTTTTCTCGCTCCTCTTCGATCATCTTTTCTTGCCCTTTTACCAACCGGAGTTGGTGTGAGCTCGAAATTGATGATCCTATAACATCCACTCGCCCTTTTACCAACCGGAGTTGATCTGAGCTTGTGTCTGTTGATCCTGTAACATCCACAGGTTGATCAGCGATCAAATCTTGTTCCTCGTCCGGAGTCCTCACAACTATCTCTGCATCGCATCCTATAATATCCACACGCCCTTTTACCAATCAGAATTAGTTTGAGCTTGTGTTTGTTGGTCCTGTAACATCCACAGGTTGATCAGCGAGCTACTTTTGCTCCTCGGGGGTATCAGGATAGGTGAACTCCGCTATAAAGTCTGCTACAGCCTGCCCTTTTAGCGATGATCTGGGTTCATAAATTATATCATATTCACCGAGCTCTATTGCTCAGTACATCAATCTCCCTGATTTTTCTGGCTTATGAAGGGCTTGTCTCAATGGCACATCAGTATATACGACTATAGTATGAGCCTAGAAGTATGGCCTCATTCTCCTACTCGCCTCAATCAGCGCTAGTGCCAATTTCTCCAGCCTCGGATATCTGATCTCTGCTCCTCAGAAGGCCTTACTTGTGTAGTAAATTAGTTTTTGCACTCCATTCTCCACTCTGATCAACGCCGAGCTAACTGCATTCTCGGACACTACAAGGTACAAATACAATTTTTTCCCATCACCGGCCTAGACAACAGTGGAGGTGCTCCCAAGTATTTTTTCAAGTCTTGAAAAGCCTTCTCACATTCATCATTCCACTCAAAAGTCTTTCTGAGTGTCTTGAAGAATGGGAGGCATCTATCAGTTGCTCGCGACACAAATCTGTTGAGTGCCGCTACTCGTCCTGTGAGACTCTGTACTTCCTTCTTCGTTGTTGGAGATCGCAGCCCTAATAGATCTTTGATCTTTTTAGGATTTGCTTCAATGCCTCGTTGATTGACAATGTACCCGAGGAACATGCCTTCTCGTACTCCAAATATGCACTTCTTCGGGTTCAGCTTCATTTGATATTTATCTAGTTGATCAAAAGTTTGACTTAAGTCAACTAGATGATCGGCAGCTTTCTTGCTTTTCGTCAGCATATCGTCAACTAAGACTTCCATATTGTCACTGATTTGTTCAGCAAAGACCTTGTTCATCAGTCTCTGATATGTCGCACCTTCATTTTTCAAACCAAAAGGCATAACATTATAACAATAAGTTCTCCTAGGGGTAATGAAAGAAGTACTCTCCCTGTCTTCAGGTTTCATTTTGATCTGATTGTAACCAGAATAGGCATCCATGAAGCTCAGCAACTCGTGTCCCGAGGTAGCATCCACCAGCTGATCAATTTGGGGCAATGGAAAATGATCCTTTGGGCATGCTTTGTTGAGGTCGGTGAATTCTACACACATCCTCCACTTGTTGTTCTTCTTCTTTACCATCACCACATTAGCTAACCAATCTGGATATTTAACATCCTCAATGAAACAAGCTTTCTGGAGCTTCTCGACTTCCTACTGTATAGCTTGATTATTCTCGGGACTGAATACTCTTCTTCTCTGCTTCACAGGCTTGATTTCCTTATTCACATTGAGTTCGTGACATAAGAAGTTTGGGTATATCCCAGGCATATCTTCATGACTCCACGCAAAAGTTTGTCTTCTGCTTCTAAGGAAAGTTATCAATTCTTGTTTTAATGAGGCTTCCAACGATGAACCTATTTGAGTAGTTCGCTCAGGGTGCTCGTCGTCCAGAATGATGTTTTCAGTAGCTTCCACCACTTGACCCTTCACGAGTTGCGACTCATCTCGAGGATCCAATGTTTCAATTTCTGCACCTTCATCCAATTGATAGGTAGTAGTCTTTTTCTTCGATTCTTCTAGTTCTTCTTGCTCGGCGGATGAATAATAGCATTCCCGAGATACTTTCTGATCACCTTTCACAACTCCTACTTCGAAGTTTATTGGAAATTTTAGGCACTGATGCACTGTAGATGGTACAGCCTCGAACTTCTTCAATCCTACTCTTCCCATGATGATATTGTATGATGACTGGACATTCTTATCCATCATGAAGAAGCGTATTTTTCTGTCCGACAAGCAGGCCACGTACCAATGAATATATCCAACTTGATCGTCCCAACATCAAAACCGATGAGGGGTCTGTGATAAGGCTCCAGTTGAGATAGCTTTAAGTTTAAACTATCGAAACACGAGTAGAACATGATGTCTGCCAAGCTACCATTGTCGACCAGCACTCTTGAAATCATTACCTCCTTCATTATCATCTTGATCACCAGTGGATCATCGTGAGGATATAAAACACCTGCAAGGTCATTTTTTGAAAAACCGATGACCAATTTCTCCTTGTTAACCTTTCTCGAGCGATCTTCTTCAGCTAGATTTATTCGCTGAATGTACGAGCAAGCTTGAGCCTCACCGAGGTAAGCTTTTCTTTCTGCAGTAAGATCTCCTCCTCCTGCATCTCCTCCTGTAATAACATTATAATCAAATGACCCAAAGCGTATTGAAAATACCTCTCATTCTGGCTGTCTTGGTTTCTTGGGAATATCGGGGTCATCCTCTGGATCAACTTCATGGTTTCTCTTCTTGTTCTCCTCTGCTCGACGAGGAGATCTAGACCTCTCTCTAGTTCGGTCGTTGTTTCTTCTTTCGCCTCCCCGATCAACATATTTAGCTAGCTTTCCTCGTCGGATGAGTGTTTCAATCTCATTCTGAAGAGCTATGCAATTTTTAGTCATATGGCCATAATCCTTGTGGAACTCGCAATATTTTTCCCTATTCCTCGTGTTAGGGTCTGCCTTCATTTTCTTTGGCCAGTTTAACTCCTCGCTGTTCTTAATTTCTTCCAAGACGTGGTTGATATTTGCCTTCAAAGGTGTGTAATTATCAAATTTGCTCAAGACCTCCCATGATGACCTATTTTTGGATTATTTGTCACCACCATTGTTCTTATGTTCTTTCTTCTTAGCTTTATCACCTTCCACCTTGGTTTCTTTGGTGTCCATATTCTTCTTCGCAGACATAGCCTCCTCGGCATTCATAATCTTGGACGCTTTTCCCATCAGGTCTGAAATGGTTCAAGGTGGATCTTTGGCCAAAGTGTAGTACAACTTGTTTGGCAGCAGTCCACTCATCAAAGTGGTAATCGCTGTCTACTCCTCGTATTCAATGACTTCGAGTTTCTCGTTATTAAAACGAGTTATATAATCTCTGATACTCTCACCAGCTTTTTGTCTAACACTTAACAAGTGTGCTACTCGCTTAACTGGCTTTGCTCCAAAGAAGAAATTCCCAATGAATAACTCGTCCAATTGAAGAAAAGTTGAAATTTTACCCCGAGGAAGATTATTATACCATATCTGAGCAGATTCGGTAAGAGTTCCCGAGAATTCCCTGCATCTCATCTCGTCTGGGACAGCATAGATGTCGGCGGTAGCTTGATATTGTTCTATATGAAGGACAGGGTTAGTCTTCCCATCATACTTGGGAGTCACAATAGGTGCTTTGAACTTTGATGGTGTTGGAAAATCAACAATGTCCTGGACAAAAGGTGTTCCTCGAACAAAGGTTCATTGTAGAGGGTTCTTGGCCTTAGCTATTTCCCCTAATCTATCCTCCAGCCTCTGAATAGATCATTTTCATGCATCATTTCCTTCCTCAGGCCTATTGGTTCGAGCAACTGATCGTGTTGAAGTGGCTTCCTGGGATTTATCTTGACGAGCAACTGATCGGTCATAGGATCTATCTTGACGAGCAGCTGGTTGCGACTGGGCAGATCCTTCCCTTAAATCTGATGGTCGTCGAAAGTTCCTCGACGCTGCATTAAGAGGACTTTTGTTCCTCCTAGGGCCTAATCGGTCGAAAGGAGAAGCCTTACTTAATCTTTCCAATGCGCTGGTCCTTTCCGGGGAGAGGGTGACACGTTCAGTATCTGTGGCTCGCACTGACGAAGTTCGTCCAGGTTGATAAGAAAAATCTTTAGATTCCTCATTGCGATATGAATTAGTACGCCTAGTACGCGAAGAAGGTGCACGGGTATTTCTTTGAATGCTTCGCGGTCCGGAATGGGCTGATGCACCGCCATGGAGGATTTGGATGAGTTATCGCATCGTTTCTTGCATGACGGTCTGGCCCTGAGCCAGATTTGCCATTATTCCAGTCAGATCTGGAACAATTGGTGGAGCAGACGGATTTGGAGGGGTACCAGCGTTTCGATTGCTTGATTCAGGAATATCAGCCATTGGTAATGGATTATTTTTAGTGAGAAAACGATATTACCAGTCGTTTCTCACAGACGGCGCCAATCTGTTGATGTAAAAAATTAGATCACTCTAATAATT
Organism: Sambucus nigra; assembly: GCA_949130495.1. Lineage (NCBI taxonomy): Eukaryota > Viridiplantae > Streptophyta > Magnoliopsida > Dipsacales > Adoxaceae > Sambucus > Sambucus nigra. The sequence continues at coordinate 121,606,507 of OX422223.1, forward strand.
CAATCACAGATAAATAAATGAGACAAAAGATTTTAAAGTGGTTCAGCCTTATAAAAATGGCCTACGTACACTGTTGTTTTATTGCTGAGTGTTTAGGAATTCTCGATTACAAGAAAATCCGTTCTGGATTCGGGTCCCCCTACAATGAGGGTTGTACAATGTATTTATAGCCCTAAGGTTGTAATATGAAAGGGTAATACATTAAATGATATACATATGAAAGGTTAATACATTTAATGCCCTCTTTGCGTGTGCGTCTGAATGATAAGCATTTAATGAATCAGTTGAACTGTTGGTTATCCAGCTATTAATGCTTTGTTCGAGATGCAGCTCGGACCGCCTGAGTTGCTCTGACCGCCTAAGCTTCTCGAAACTCAAGAGTTCCTCGGAGAGGCATTGTTCCTCGGAGCATGTGAGTTCCTCGGGTAAGCAGTGTTCCTCGTTGTAGTATTGTTCCTCGGAGCGTGTAGGTTCCTCAGAAATGTTTGTAGTTTCCATGTAGATAGCCACGTGTCTTCATATTATTGGTCCACGTCAGCATATTAAATTTGGTATCGACAGTCTATATATATATATATATATATATATATATATATATATATATATATATATATATATATATATATATATATATATATACGGTGGATCCAATCTTTTTTTCGATATTATCATATTCTCAACGGTCCGCGCTAGCGGCATCCAATCCCCACCACCATCCACCCCCATTGTCGGAGCTACAACAATATTCATCAGAAGAGCTCTAATTTGGGGTGACATGGGGTGTCGCTGGCGCGGACCTTAAGAAATAAGAGAATATTGGATAAATGGGTTTGAATCCACCGGAGCTCCAGTTTGAAGTGAGTAGGGTTGGCATTGGGTTAGGTTTATATCTGTAACATTTTCACAAACAGTAACATTTACTGCGTTATAACACAATTTTTATATATATATATATATATATATATATATATATATATATATATATATATATATATATCGCGTATCCAAACCTCTTTTTTCTGATATTACTTTATTTTTAACGATCCGCGCTAGCGGCATCAAATCCCCACCACCACCCACCCCCATTGTCCGAGCTCCAACAACCTTCATCAGAGCTCTGCGCAGACCTTAGGAAATAAGAGAATATTAGAGAAATGGGGTTTGGATCCACCGGAGCTCCGGTTTGGGGTGAGTAATGGTAGCATTGGATTAGGTTTATATCTGTAATATTTTCACAAATAATAAATGCTACTATTTGCGAAAATGTTACATCGGCATCCCGTGCCACCTCAAATCAGAGCTCTGATGAAGGTTGTTGGAGCTCCGACAATGGGGGTGGGTGGTGGTGGGGATTGGATGCTACAAGCGCGGACCGTTAAAAATAACATAATATCAGAAAAAAAGAGGTTTGGATTCACTGTATATATATATATATATACACTTTATTCTATGAACACAGTAAATGTTAATGTTTGTGAAAATGTTACAGATATAAACCAAACCCAATGCCACCCCTACTCACCCCAAACTGGAGCTCCGGTGGATCCAAACCCCATTTATCTAATATTATCTTAATTTCAGAGGTCCGCACCAGCGGCACCCTATGTCACTACTACCCACCCCAAATCGTAGCTTTGATGAAGGTCGTTGAAGCTCCAACAATGTGGGTGGGTAGCGGTGGGGATTGAATGTCGCTAGCGTAAACTTTTAAAATATGGTAATTTCGAAAAAAAAAAGAGGTTTGGATCTACCGTGTGTGTGTATATATATATATATATATATATATATTGTGTAATATTAACTCAGTAAATGTTATTGTTTGTGAAAATGTTATATATATAAAACTATTTCATTAATATATTAACACACTAAGTGTTATTGTTTGTGAAAATGTCACGATAAATACAGTAAAGTTTAATATATGTGACATTTTCACGAACAATAACATTTACTGTGTTATCACATTACACAGTATATATATATATATATATATATATATATATATATATATATATATATATATATATATATATATATATATATATATATATATATGCTCCTATTTTTAAAGGTCTCCGCCATGGGCACCTAATGTCATCCCTACTCACCCCAAATCGACACTCCAGAGGATCCAAATCCCATTGATTCAATAGTCTCTTATTTTCAAAGGTCCGCGCCAGCGGCACCCAATGCTACTCTGGTGGATCCGAAACCCATTTATTCAAAAGTCTCTTATTTTCAGAGGTCCGCGCCAGCGGTACCACATGCCACCCCTACCCACCCCAAACCCGAGCTCTGATGAAGGTCGTGGAAGCTCCAACAATGGGGGTAAGGATTGGATGCCGCTAACACGGACCTTTAAATTAGGGTTTGTGTTCATTAGAAATTGGGAATTTCGTTGAATTGAAGTTATAAATCTAAAAAGGTGATAAGTTTTGATGAATTTGATGCCCTAATTGATGAAATTGTTAGGGTTAGATTGAATATGATAAAAGGACGGATTTATTACGAATCTTAGACAGTTTTAATGAATAAATATGTACAGAATTGAGGTATTTACTGTTCTAACGGCGATTCTATCCACGATGCCCTGTAGAAAATCGCTTTTTCTAACTTTTTTTCTCTGATACGTTTTCTCAAAAAAGGGCTCCAAAATGCCCCAAAATGGCATTTTAAAAATCTGGTATTCGTGGGGAAAATTTTAAGAAATATTTTATAGTTGTTATTCCGTTGGAGGTTGCCTAGATTGATAGGTGTGACTAATTACCCTTGGATTACTTAGAGGATTAATTAAATTGGAGAGATTAAGGTTTATGATTGAGTGATTGAAACCTTGTTAATTAAGTGGGGGAAAGTTAATTGGATGAAATTGAACATTGAATTGGGAATATTGAATTTCGCGCCGAAAGAGTGAGTCCGGGCATAATTGGTAGGGTGACACCAAAATAATGATAAATTAATTAGTGTATAATTAACTGGAATAAAGTCGGACCATAGACTTATATGTTTAGGCTTATGTATAGGCATAGTACACCGGTAACCTGTATATATATATATATGCGGTGATGTGTAGTATATATATTTGATTTATAAATATTGTTGTGAATAATATTTATAGGAATCTTACCCACCCTAGTGCTATCAGGAGAGGTTGTGCGATGTGGGTGAATCCCCTGACTTGAGGAGCAGGGCGAGTATAGTCCCCAGGTCATAGCATTCAGGTTCAGGAATGAGACGCTTTGGGTATGATTCGAAATCATTACCGTGGAAAACTATGGCCGCCTCAACGACGTTTGTAGATTTTTTTGAAATGGCCAGCTAATCGTATCAGGGTTTCGAGTGGATAAGTATACTCGATTATGATAGCATCAAGAGGATACCCGATGAGTTCCTACTCGAGGGATAGTATATATCTATGGCATGCATATGTGAACGTTGTTGGATTATTACGTATATATGGTATAATTATATACAGGATAATACAGGATAAGAATTGTAGAGTTAATATGACTTGTGAAATGGTTATATAGTATTGAATTAAAATTGATTTAAATAAGTTCGTGTGAACAATAATTTACAATACGTGATGTGAATCATATAAGTGGTATAACCCGTGAGAATTGTGACAATTAAATAAGAAATGACTTAAATAAGTTCATGAGATTAATAACTTATAAGGTATACTAAACCCACTAGCGATACGGTAGTGGGAAATCGTGGGATATATGTGACAAGACTAGTTATGGGGTGGCTAGATAGGTGGGTCAGATATAATACGTTAGATGTGCACATTAGTGGGGGGGTGAGGTGTCCTCGAGAGAGTGAACGGCACTAACTTAAATATGGAGGGCATACTTGCATTTTAAGTTACTACATTTAAATTCACTTCTAAATATTTTCAAATGTTTTGGGTTCTAACCCTTTCTATAAAATATTTTCAAAACCTTTTAGGTGACTGCCAAAATTATCTTATTCCAGGTTTTCGCAGATGCGACACATGTGGATGTTACAGGACTTTGACTTAGCCTCTTTAGTCATTTCATTTCTAGAGTATGATGTAGTTAGTGTTCCATTTGGGCATGTCGCCCTCGTTGTTCTATTTTATTTTCAGTTAGTTGATGTATTCGATTATTAATCTTGTGATTCATTTCGTTATTTGATTTGTAGCCGACGGTTGTTTCGGAAAGGTTTATAACTATTCCATTTTAGTATTGCTTGATTCCATGGTTCCATAAGGGTTAGTTATATATATTCTTGCGTATGTGGTTGTTGGGATGTTAAATAAAAAGAAAATTTGGCACCATGTCTTTTGAATACTAGGTGGTTAGTAAGTTTTAAAAAGTTTTCGACAGTGATGCTAAGAATGAACCAAATGAGATTCCTGTTTAATTTGGTATAGGATTGATCACCCTGTATTTTATTAGGCGGGGTGTCACATTTACAATTATAAGGGATCGTTTGCTTGCAGCATAGAGCAGACAAAAGAGCTGCGCAGATTGTGGGAGAAGGGACCAAAAATTTGAGGTTAGTAATAAAGTTTTGCTAAAGGTTTCACTAAGTCGTGGAATAGTGCGCTTTGGGAATAAGAGAGGAAATTTATCATCGAGGTTCATCAAACCATTCGAGATCTTAGAGAGAGTCGGGAAGGTGGCGTATCGACTCACATTACCTCCTAATTTGTGAACGATACGTAATGTTTTTCACGTCTCCATGTTGAAAAAGTACTTGCACAGTGTGTTCCACGCTATTAATTTCAATGATATCGAGTTAAATGAAGATGTCACATATATTGACAAACCAGTTTGCATCCTTAACCGAAGGACAAAAAATCTACGGATGAAGGAGATTGCATTTGATAAAGTGCAGTGGAGTCATTACGACGAAAGCGGGGCTTTATGGGAACTTGAGCCAGAAATGTAAGAGAGATATCCACATCTTTTCAATAACTAGGTACGTAAATTTCATGAACGAAATCCTTTTAAGGGGGCTAGAATGTAGTGATCTGACTCCGAAATAATATAATATTATTAAGTTATTTTCATTTATAATATTAGTGACGTGACACATCTAGTAAAACATTGAATTTAATCACATATTATTAATAAATAAATTAAATTGTACTAATGTTTCTAAAGAAATATATACATATAAATAATTAAATAAATAAAAATAAATATATATAATTAGTGGTGGAACATTTGGAATTAGTTCAAAGTTAAATGTCAAAAAATTAAAAGTTTGAAAAAAAAGTGTTTAACATATAGAACAAGTGTCCAACACTTGTCCACCCCATGTTAAAACCACCCATACAACACAACCCCAAAGGCTCATGGTTTTGACTAAGTAATTATCCGCTTTTATGAGCCAACATAAAACAATTCCTAATATAATCTTGTATTTATCTTCTTTTATGAGCCAAATTAAAACAATTCCTATTATACTCAAATAAAAAAAAGGGATAAAGAGAGAAGAAGAAGAAGAAGAAGAAGAAGAAGAAGAAGAAGAAGAAGAAGAAGAAGAAGAAGAAGAAGAAGAAGAAGGAAGGAAGGAAGGCCAAAGAAAAAAAATAGAGAGAACGTTAAACTCATGTTTTTAGGTGAGAATTATCTTCTCCTTTCAACTCATCTTTTTTATAAGTATAGTTTAAGTAATGGGAAACCATGGAAGTTCTATTAAAGCTTTAATATATACTTAGAGAGAGAAAATAAAAACCCACCTATTTTAACTCTAAAAATTCTTAAATAATTAATTTAATACATTAAGATAATGAAAATCAACATATTAAAATTTTAGCACCATCTCAATTGGGTAGATGTTTTTAAAATTAAGAATATGACGAGTTGTATTTTTAATTTCGAACTAAGTAAATCATTTTTTTTAATTTCTTTGTGTGACACCCCGCCTAATTAATCCCGGGTGATCAGTCCTAAATCAAGTTAGAACAGGTTTCTCATTTGGTCCATTCTTAGCATCACTGTCGTTTTATATAAATTACTAACCACCTAAGTGAGAAAAACCAGACTAGTGCCAATTTTATCTTTCATTAATTAAACTAAAACCCATACGGAAATTAAACCAATAAAACCATCACAGATAATTAAACTAATCATTCCACAAGTAAAAATAATTTAACCGAATAAACCATCGGTCCAAATAATAAATCCCATAAAGACAAGAATAGAAATCCCAACAAGTCTAAAACAAATAAATGGAAAGTGAGCGACATGCTCGAATAACTAATAATGAGTCTCTACATTATGAATGAAAGAAGGAGGCGTCTATCAAATGTCCCGCAACATCCACATATGCTGCAGCAACGGATTTCCTGGAATCGAGTCAAGTCTGGCGTCCCTGTGGCTGGACACCTAAAAGGTTTTTAAAAAATTTTATAGCAAGGGCTAGTACCCAAAACATTTGAAAACATTTAGCGAATGAATAACTTGCAGTAATAATAAATATGCATGCTCTTCATATTTTAGTTAGTGTCGCACTCTCTTGAGAACTTTCCTTGCCCCTCCTCTAATGTGCACCACTAACGCTTTAATTATCACCTAGTTATCTAACTCATGACTAGATAATTATTAAAGTCTCCTTGAATCCCTTCTACTCTAATTTGAGTAACTGTGATTATGACTTTTAAGTCATTAGTAACATCAACTTAATTAAATCATTTTCCCTTTTTAATTCATATAACTACTCCTCTCGTTATACATATACAACAACTCATGCTTGTATTTATTTAGCCCGTATATAATAATCACCTAATTATATACTTAGAAAATATTGCACCATTCACACACATACTGAAATACATAAAACACTAACATCCACCCGAGTAAAAGTACTCCCCGGATATAATTTCTCTAAAGTGCTAGTACACTAGGTATATTCACATATCCTAGTTATCCAAGTTAGAATCGCTCACTAACTTGGTTTAGTATACGATTGGAGGCGGTCATATTCCTTCCCGGAAAGTGAGATGCCCCTCACCCCCTGTAACGGACGCTATGACCTGGGAATCTACTCGCCCTACTCCTCAAGCTAGGGGATTCATCCACTGCGCGTAACCTCCCCCTATAGTACTAGAGTATAATAATATCTAACCACTGATATTAAGGCATACACTATATATATATACTATCACACACCGTATATATATATACATACATAAAAATGTTCCAGCTACACCGTGTACTAACCCGTGACACAAGCCTATTCCATTTTTATTATGAGGTTATTACCCAACTCGAATTATTAATAATAGCACATTAATAAATTCAGTTACTTTTAATGTTGCCCTCACCATTTAATTGGACTAAATCTCATAGCCCGAATTAACCTCACCCGAGTCTAAATCCCGACTCTAAATTTCCTAGTCCATTACTACGTAATATAATTTACCTCGATGTCACTCAACCAATTTTGACGTGTCATCCAAATCTCTCCTCCCATCTCCTAATTAATTCACTCACATTTAATTAGGTAACCCCATGCATTAATTTCTCAACAATAATTAATTACATAACAATTTTTATATAAATCTCATCCTATATAAATAAAACTGGGCGAACTGTCCGTGTCTGCCGACCGTCGATCGATCGACTTCATGGCGTCGATCGATCGATCGAACAGGTACTCGTCTTCTTCGCGAAGACGGACAGCCATGGGCGAAAATCTGCAAACCCTAATTTCCTTCTACACTGAAGCTAAGTCTCTTTTAGCATTTGTACATATTAGGAAACTCATTAGGCTTCTCCAAAATATTCATCAACATAAATAATTCGTCCATTTACTCCAGTTTCTAGATTTGGGGAAAGTTTCATCATAAACCCTAGGTCCATTTATACCCCAAATTTCATCATCAAATTCGTTTCCAAATATGCAGATAACATTTTATCAGATATGCAATAACTCACCATTATCATAATTTACAAGAATCATCACCCAAGTTTCGTAAATCAGAATTGTAGTTTTCATAATCCCATATTCATTCCATTAACACCCAAAAACGGATTTCTACATAATCACTACACATGAATATGAATCGAAAACAGATTTAATGCTATTGCAAGTTATCCACTTGCCTTAAGGTTCGTAGAGTCTGAATTGGAGCTAAATCCCAAGGTTGAAGATGACCTTTGATGGCTCTCTTTGATCCCCAATTTGGCTTTGGCTGCTGTTAGGGTTTCCTAACCCTTAATTTGCTTTCCCTAATTAAGTTCAGCCACCCCCTTATTTCTTTTTATTAGATTAATTAACTTAATCCCGTTTTTTGACTAATGGGCCAAGCCCAAGTGACCCAAATGTCCCCGAGTGGGCCCGGCTATGTCTAAAAACGTCCCGTGACCCGTTCACTACCCCCGGGTACACTTTTCCGACTATCTCGGCCCATCCGGACTCAACTGTACCCTCAGAATTTGCATCCGAATTAATTTATAAAAATACTTATCCCCCACCCCATATAGTCTTATACCGACTTCCGAATGTGATAAGTACCTCCTCGTCACTAATACTCGAGGCGACGTAATTACATTATTACTATTCACTTAGTAAATAAGTTTTCCCTAAATATTAACCATTCAATCCCAGATTAATATTTATATATATTATTCTGTTCTAATTAATTCATTAAATTACAACACACTAAGTAATTTAAAATCTCCGAATTAATTAAATTTTAAATGTACCAAAAATACGGGGTGTTACATACTCCCCCCCTTATAAAGGAATTTCGTCCCCGAAATTAGATCGTACCTGCTTTGAAAAGTTCTGGATATTGTTCCCGCATATCCTCCTCTCGCTCCCAGGTAGACTCGTCAACATTGTGATGACCCCACTGTACTCTAACCAATGGAACGACCTTGGATCGTAATTTTCGCTCACTATGATCCAGAATTGCTACCGGCCTCTCCTCATACGAGATGTCTGGCTGTAAGTCGATCTCCTCGAGCGGAATATGCCAAAAGGCTCTCTCGCTCCTTCGATATTTCTTCAGCGATGCCACATGGAATACATCGTGTATTCACTGAAGATGATCTGGTAATCCAAGCTTATATGCCACCGGTCCCACCCTTTCAATAATAGGGAAAGGTCCTACGTATCGCGGTGCTAACTTACCCTTCTTGCCGAACCTCATCACCCCTTTCATAGGGGATACCCGGACTAAAACCTGGTCCCCAACTTCTAGCTCCACATGTCTTCGAGAAGCATCAGCATAACTCTTCTGCCTGTCCTGAGCTATTCGAATCCTTCCTCGAATCAACTCTATCTTGGCAGATGTCTCCTGGACAATCTCCGGCCCCAAGAGTTTGTTGTCCCCCACCTCTAACCAACAAGCGGGTGAACGACAAGGTCTCCCGTATAGTGCCTCAAACGGTGCCATGCCAATCGTGAATTGGTAAGAGTTGTTATACGCAAACTCTACCAAAGGAAGATATTTCTCCCATCCTCCCCCGAAGTCCAAAATGCACATTCTGAGCATGTCTTCCAGCATCTGATTAACTCTCTCAGTCTATCCGTCAGTCTGTGGGTGATACGCTGTACTCAAGCGCAACTCCGTGCCCATTGCCTCCTGAAAGCTCTGCCAAAAGTGGGCAACAAAGATTTTGTCTCTGTCTGATACGATATTTATCGGCACTCCATGCAGCTTAACAATCTCTGCTATGAATAGCTGTGCATAACGCATCGTCTCAAAGTCTGTGCGTATCGGCAAAAAGTGGGCTACCTTGGTCAACCGATCCACAATAACCCATATGGAGTCGTGACCCTTCTGCGATACCGGCAACCCTTTGATGAAGTCCATGGAGATGCTCTCCCACTTCCACACGGGAATGTATAACGGCTGTAGCATCCCTGATGGTCTCTGGTGGTCAACTTTCACAAGCTGACACGTGGCACATTTCGAAACAAACTCCGCTATGTCTCGTTTCATCCCTGCCCACCAATACTTCCTCCTCATATCTTGGTACATTTTATCCCCACCGGGATGTACCGCAAATTTCGAACCATGGGATTCTGTCATAACGGCGTGCTTTAAATCCTCATCCTCTGGCACCATTAACCTCCCATTAAAACGTAGGCCTCCTTCTGAGCTAATCGAGTAACCTTCCGCTCCCTCAGCTAACAACTGGCCCACCCTATCCCAGCAATTCTGATCCTCTGCCTGAGCCTTCACAACCCGCATAATGATCTCGGGTGTGATGGACAAAGCCGACATGCAAGCCTTTGCTACGTCGTCTTCATATTGAACCTCTCTCCACTTCGCTTTCCATACCTCCGATATTTCCCCAGTCGGTCTTCTGCTCAATGCGTCTGCTACTACATTGGCCTTACCAAGATGATACTGGATATCAAACTGGTAGTCCTTCACGAATTCTAGCCACCGCCTTTGTCTCATATTCAGATCCTTCTGTGTGAAGAGATACTGAAGTGACTTGTGATCCGTGAATAGAGTAAACTGCTCTCCTAGAAGATAATGCCTCCATATCCTCAAAGAAAAAACGACCGCTGCCAACTCTAGGTCGTGAGTGGGGTAATTCCTCTCGTGGGGCTTTAGCTTCCTGGAAGCATAAGCTATAGCCCTTTCCTCCTGCTGGAGCACACCCCCAAGACCCCATAAGGATGCGTCTGTGTAAACCCGATACTCTAGCCCTCCCTTTGGCAATGCCAGCACGGGTGCAGATGTCAACTTGTCCTTTAGCTCGTCGAACCCTAATTGACAACTATCATCCCACTAACGGGATTAAGTTAATTAATCTAATAAAAAGAAATAAGGGGGTGGCTGAACTTAATTAGGGAAAGCAAATTAAGGGTTAGGAAACCCTAACAGCAGCCAAAGCCAAATTGGGGATCAAAGAGAGCCATCAAAGGTCATCTTCAACCTTGGGATTTAGCTCCAATTCAGACTCTACGAACCTTAAGGCAAGTGGATAACTTGCAATAGCATTAAATCTGTTTTCGATTCATATTCATGTGTAGCAATAAATAGAACCTTAAGTCCGTATTTTTGACTAATGTACCAAAAATACGGGGTGTTACACTTTGTTCCTTTTTTTTGTTAAAGTATAATAGGAATTGTTTTCATTTGTCTCATAAAAGAGGATAAATATTAGAGTATATTAGGAATTGTTTTATGTTGGCTCATAAAAGACGATAACTACTTAGCCAAAATCATGAGCATTTAGGGTTGTTTTGAATGGGTGGTTTTAACATGGGATGGACAACTGTTAGACACTTGTCCTATAAGCTAAACACTCATTTCTTTTCTTTTTTATTAAACTTTTAATTTTTGAAATTCAACTTTGAACTAATTCCAAATGTTCCACCACTAATTATACATGTTTCTTTTTAATTTTATTTATTCATATATTTTTTTAGAAACTTTAGTACAATTTTATTTATTTATTAATAATATGCGATTAAATTCAACGTTTTACTAAATGTGTCACGTCACCAATATTATAAATGAAAATAACTCAATAATATTCTATTCTTTCAGAGTCGGGTCACTACATTCTACCCCCCTTTAAAAAGATTTCGTCCACGAAATTTAGGTATCTATTTATTGAAGAGATGTGAATATGTCTCTTACATTGTTTACTCCAGTTCCCACGAAGCCTTGCTTTCACCGTGATGACTCCGCTACACTTTAACTAACGCAATTTTCTTCGTTCGTATCTTCTTCGTCATTCCGTCAAGGATGCAAAATGGTTTCTCAATGTTTGTGACATCTTCATTTAGTTATGATACCAAGTCTATCACACCCCAAATTATAGAAAATGGTAATAATTTAAAATCAATACTATAATTTGGATATGTCGGTGCACTCACAAAGTTGTCAGAAATAAATTAATAACATCATAAATATAACAACATTTTAATATTACAGAGAGGTTTTAATACATAAGATGTTCTTACATTACATATTTTCATCCAACTACTAGGGAATATAATATGTCTAGAAAAGTACTTTAAATTTTCATAAGGAAATAAAAATATAATTAAGAAAGAAATTTGCCCCAAAATATGTCGGACTATGGCAAAACGAACTTTAAAGAGACTCAATCTTATACAAAATCGGAAAGAAAAAAGTGCGTAGCATCATGAGTAACGCAACCCAATTAGAATACACTTCTTCTCAGAATACATCCCCTGAGTATACTAATAGCAATGGTTTTTATTTTATATATCAATTAATTTAAATTTGACTCAATAAACATAACCAGAGATAAAATATAATTACATGATTAATGATATAATTAAACATTTCCAATTTGTTGAATCTAAAAATTTATTCGTAAGAACTAATAACAAAATATTACGACAGGTACACTAAAAACTTCTAGTGTTCGTTGCACTTAGGCAAAAGACACGCCAACTTGCATATGTGCATACCTATAATCACTAGACAACTTGTGGTGGTATAGATTATATTAATGCACTAACTGTAGGATCATCTCAATACCGGTCAACTTAGGAGTAACCTCAAGTTCAACAACAACAATATTAGGTGATAATATATCACAACTTAATTAATGACATCGGCCATCGGTATAGCCAACTTACATATACCCATACAACAACTCGAATAAGATTAAACACATATGATTTATCATGAGAATAAATATAATTTTGAACAAAACTCACAATATAACATTAACTTACTCAACACAAAAAAATCAAGTAATATTCTCCACAATTATTTTGACATTTTATAACTCGCGGGCTTACTCAAATATTATTTTTATATTACATTTTGATGTTAACATGACAAACATATTTTTACATTAAAGTTTTATTTAAGAATTCACACCTTTGTTAATAATTTGAAACTTTCAACAACACATTAGGGGTAAATTTTAATATACTTACTCATAACAACATCTGTTTTCATAATTCCTAAAATATTACATCATATGTGATTGATTGTGAAATTTTCATAATACCAAAATTTATGAAATGGTACAAACCCAATTTTTTGTGAGATAATTTATCGTTATTAGTCTACTTAAATACTCCATTTACAAATCTGTAATATGTCTAAATTGAAATTTTAATAATAACATCAAATGAAATTATTTTACTTATTTCGGAACACACATTACCATTAATAAATTTGGGACATCAATTTAACACTAACTTTATCATTCTATTAAAATTATTATATCTACTTAAATTGTTCCAAATAAATTAGATAAGGTTCTTATATGAGTTAATATATCACACACAAATTTCAGATATAAATAATAAGCTTAAAAATTTAATAAAAAATTCGGATATAAGACACTTTCAGAATCTTTAAACACATATTTTCAAATTTATATACTAACCTACAAAAATTCATATCTCACTCATTTCTTATCTAAAAATTACGATTTTGGTGTCCAAAGAAAGATAACTTTATGTTTTATCTAGTACAAATACAAAGAAATTAAAAAAATGGCCTACTTAGTTCGAAATTCAAAATAAAACTCATCATATAACTCAGATGGGGCTAAAATTTTAATATGTTGATTCTCATTATCTAAGGGTACTAAATTAATTATTTAAGAACTTATAGAGTTAAAAAATAGGTGAATTTTTTATTTTCTCTCTCTAAGTAGCGATGGAAGGTTCAATAGAGATTCCATGGTTACCCATTACTTAAACTATACTTAAAAAAAAAAGATGAGTTGAAAGCAGAAGATAATTCTCTCCTAAAAAAATGAGTTTAAAGTCCTCTCTATTTTTTATTTCCTTTGGCCTTCCTTCCTTCCTTCTTCTTCTTCTTCTTCTTCTTCTTCTTCTTCTTCTTCTTCTTCGCTCATAAAAGAGGATAAATACTAGAGTATATTAGGAATTGTTTTATGTTGTCTCATAAAAGAGGATAACTACTCAGCCAAAACCACGAGCCTTTAGAGTTGTTTTGCATGGGTGGTTACAACACGGGGTGGGCAAGTGTTGGGCACTTGTCCTATAACCTAAACACTCATTTTTTTTTCAAACTTTTAATTTTTGACATTAAACTTTTAACTAATTCCAAATGTTCCACCACTAATTATATATGTTTAGTTTTATTTTTATTTATTTATTTTTTAGAAACTTTAGTACAATTTTATTTATTTACTAATAATATGTGATTAAATTCAATGTTTTAGTAAATATGTCACCTCACTAATATTATAAATGAAAATACTCAACTCAACAAAGCCCTTTCCCAATTATTTGGGGCCGGCTACATGAATCCTATTTTTCCATTCCATTCTGTCCAGTGCAATATCTTCGGTTAAACCACATGATATCATGTCCTTTTTTATAATATCCCGCTAAGTTAATTTAGGCCTACCTCTACCCCTTGGGTTACCATCAATACTAACTAAATCACTCTTCCTTACAGGAGCATCCATTGGTCTACGCTTGACGTGTCCAAACCATCTAAGTCAATTTTCTCTCAATTTATCTTCTATAGGAGCTACTTTTACCGTTTCACGAATTTGTTCATTTTTAATTTTATCCTTTCGAGTTTTACCACAAATCCATCTTAGCATTCTCATCTCCGCCACCCTCATTTTCTGCACATTGTGTTTCTTGGTTGCCCAACACTCTGTCCCATATAACATGGCGGGTCTAATGGTCGTCCTATAAAATTTTCCTTTTAACTTCAAAGGTATACGCCTATCACACAGAACGCCGGTTGCACTTCTCCACTGAACCCATCCTGCTCTAATCCTATGCGTAACATCATCACTAATATCTCCATCTTTTTGTATAATCGATCCTAAATAACGAAAATGATCATTTCTAGGTATTTCTTAACCCTCCAATTTCACCACATCTCCATTTGTCCTCCTATTACTACTAAAATTACACTCCACATATTTTGTTTTAGTTCTGCTTATTTTAAATCCTCTTGTTTCTAAAGTTTCTCTCCACAATTCCAACCTAGCATTTATCCCCATCTTAGTCTCATCGACTAAAACAATATCATCTGCAAATAGCATACACCATGGCACCTCATCTTGTATTTGTCCAGTCAACTCATCCATAACAAGAGCAAAGAGAAAAGGACTTAATGCTGAACCTTGGTGTAGCCCTACCGTAATTGAAAATTCACTACTTTCTCCAGCTGATGTTCTTACTGTAGTCATCGCACCATCATACATATCCTTGATCACGTCAATATATATGCGAGTCACTCCTCTTTTATGTAGAACCCACCATATTATATCTCTGTGTATCCTATCATACGCCTTCTCCAATCTATTAAAATCATATGAAGATCCTTCTTTTTCTCTCTATACCTCTCCATTAATCTCCTCAATAAATAGATTGCTTCCATTGTTGACCTCCCAGGCATAAACCCAAATTCTCAGATACTGTTATCTTCAATCTCAATCTATATTCAATCACTCTCTCCCAAAGTTTCATTGTATGACTCATTAACTTAATACCACGATAATTTGAACAACTTTGTATTTCCCCTTTATTTTTATAAATAGGTACTAAAATACTTTTTCTCCATTCATCGGGATTCCTATTAGTCATTAAAATTCTATTAAATAATTTTGTAAGCCATGATACTCCATCCTCCCCTAAGCACTTCCAAACCTCAATAGGGATACCATCTGGTCCTATAGCCTTCCCTGTTTTCATCTTTTTTAGAGAAATCCTGACCTCTGTTGTCCTAATTCTACGAAAAAATATATCTTCTCGAGTCTCCCTAACTTCCTCTATATCTAATCTACTCCCATTATCTCCATTTAATAACCTCTCAAAGTAGTTTTTCCATCTTTCCATAATTTCATCATCTTTGACTAGGACTCTCGAATCATCACTTTTGATGCACTTAACGTTATTAAAATCTTTTGTTTTCCTATCCCTAAGTTTAGCAAGCTGATAAATACTTTTTTCTCCTTCTTGTGTTCCTAATTTTGTATAAAGATCATCATACACTTTTAACTTAGCATCTCTTACCACTTTCTTAACTTCCTTTTTAGCCCATTTATATTTCTCAAAATTCTCTTCATTTTTATTTGTTTGCCATGTTTTAAAGCACTCCTTTTAATTTTTACTATATTCTGTACTTCTTCATTCCACCACCAAGTTTCTTTAAACTGTGGCCCTTTCCCTTTTGATTCTCCAAGAATTTCTTTTGATATTCTCCTAATGTATGTGGCCATCTTATTCCACATTATGTTAGTTTCTTCTTCACTATTCCATGTTGCTTCATTTAATACTTTATCTTTAAATAGTTCTAATTTCTCTCCTTTTAAATTACACCACCTAGTTCGTGGGTTAATCTTCATTTTTCTCTCTCGTGATTGATTTTTAATATTTATATCCAACACCATTATCCTATGTTGTGAGGTTAAGCTCTCTCCCGGGATAACCTTACAATCTTTACACGTTAATCGATCTCCTTTCCTAGTATTGAAAAAAATTATTTGTCTCTTATGTGTTCCACTTTTATAAGTTATTAAGTGTTCAAGTCTCTTTTTAAAACATGTATTTACTAGTACAAAATCATAAGCATCAAGTTTTTGGTAAGTAATTTCGATTTACAGTAATGAAAAAGATTAAACAAAAATAACAATTTTTGGACAAGAAAGGTACGGTATAGTAAAAAAGCCGTAACACCCCCTAGTTTGACCACAATAGTATTACAAAAACCTCAAACATGTTGCAAAAAAATAGCCAAATGTAGTGAATGAAGGTTTAACTTAGTTTTTTAAGGATGATGGTAACTTAAAAGTTAGCATAAAAATGGGGGTGTAACTATTGACATACCTATTTAAGGTCAGTTGGTGCGGATGTTGTAGCCAATGCCAGGGGTCTAGAGGACGGGAGCCCTCGAAATTGATTATTTTTTACTTTTAACAAGTTATTGCAAACAAATAGGACAATATATATATATATATAGGGGGGATCTCAAAACTCAGTTGGGGCGGTCGCACCTACTCGAGGCATACTAAGTTCATCCATGGGTGAAACTCAAGGTAACTTTAGTTTTAACACTTTTTCTTCTTCAATTTTTTATATTTTTTGCTTTAGTTTTTGAGTACATATGTTTGGATTGAATGAGACCTCTATTATGGATACAGTCAGTAGAGTAATTCATGCATGTTCAAGATCCAAGATAATTCAACCTAAGAGATAACAAGAGAAATATAATCTAAATTCAAAGTATGAGAAAGTAAGAAATCATCCAGTAAAATAAATCAATTAGAGTTTACAACTTCTCTAAAGCATCACTATATCTATTCATGTGTATACTAGTGATATGCCCAAAGTGCACACTCTTACTCAGAGCCATTAACCTCGGCCAATCTCACAGCCTAGGTGATAAGAAGTCTATAACAACCATTAGTAACATCGTCACTCATAAGTTCGGCCACAGCCGACATTGCTTCTACCTCATACATCAACCTCGGTTGGGCATCAGCCGAGGTCAGAAAGGACATATGGGTTCAATCACCCTTAAACACCATCATTGGCACCATCCGATGTTGCAGTCATCAATTGAGATTAGTAATGTTACACGGGATCAATCATCTGGCAACGTCATCATCGACCCAAGCCGACGTTACAACTACTCATACCTAAACTCGATTAGCCTACATGTCCAAGGTTATCATGAATAACCTCGGACAAAGAAACAGTCAGACTTCACCAACCTTGTACTCTTCCAGGCTGAGGTTGCAACAGTCAAGAACAAGGCCGAGCATTTATAAGCGTATGCAATGTTAGGAACGCGTGGAAAAAATCAGTTGTAACCAAATCAATCCCCTCACGTGGGGGAATATTTCATCATCATTCTCTACATGTGACAGTGAAAGATGTCTTCACTAGATTGGCTAGATCATTACACACATGCTCATTGCATGATTAGGGGTACATTACACCCCCAAACACTATATATACTTGCCTTCTCCTACCTTGAAAGGGATATATAATTATAAACCCTAGCCAAACTCTGTTGCATTTACAATAGAGAGAGAAAGTGGAGTGATTGTATTACTAAGGCCATTAGAGCCCTCTTTTGATAGTGATATTTACACTCACCGGCACAGTGGACGTAGGCATTGAACCACTTATATTGATGTGTTGATCCCCTCCTCCTCATCTCCTACTATATATATACTCTTGTGCTTCCATTGTTATCACTTGCTTGAGCTTGTCAACACCTTTTCTGGTGGTGCTGTTTATAGCATCATCATTTTGGTGTCATCTGTGAAAATGAGAAGATTCATCTCTTCCTTTTCGTAGCTTAACCTCATCGGAGACTCTGGTGGTGAACCAAACCCCACCTTCGTGTGAAGCTGTTTCACCATTGAAAAAGGTCCTTTAAGGCATTTAAGCTCTCTAATATTTTCATCGCAAGCTTTTTATCCCTAACATATAGCATCGGAGTTACCACCACCTCCTCCACCATCTGGTGTTGGAGGACCCAGTTCCATCAAAGCACCACTCTAGTCTGAGATGGCTGAGGTGGCAGTAGCCTTGACGTCATTGGCTGCAACACAGCAAGCAATAAAGGAGCAGTTTGCCCAGCTAAGCCAAAATATGATGAGGCCACCTGGGGTCTCACCGGAAATGATTACTTTGGCAGCTGCTCAAACACATTGAAAGGCCAGGGCCACCCCAGGAACCACGAAAGGACCAACCTACGCCTCAGCGGAGGAGGGACGTTGCTGAACCTAGACGATTACGTTTGTGGAGGAGAATAAACCCTTGCCCTGAGGATAGGTATGATGACATTAATGCAGAAGATGCTCCAGCAGACTACTGGGAGCCATATACAGTCATGTTCCAGTAGACTACTCAGCCATGCTCCAGCAGATAATACAGTATGTCCTATACAGCAGAGACGAGGTTGCGGAGCAAGAAAGGCCTATCTTGGTGATGCCCAGCGAAGAGGATTAGCTTTTGATTGTTTAAGTATAGGGTCGACCTTTGAAAGGTTCGGCCTAGTTAATGATCTGAGGTAGAGGTTATCCAGGTCGAGAAGTGCAGCAGGCTCACAGAGGGAAGATGGTGAACATCAGCCTCATCATAGCCGACCCCAACATGGCTGAGATTGTGACCAAGAGGTCAATAGCTGATGTTGTGCAGCAGCTGGGGAACCCTCAGTTCACCCCTTGGAGGTGGCTGGAGACAACCTCGGCCAGGTCGACGTTGCTAAATCATGGAATGACTCCATTCAACGGCTAGAAGAGAAAATTGGGAACCTCATAAAAAGCCGAGACACACTGCAAAGGGGGTTCTCAGAGGGCTCCCCATTTGTGGCAAGAATTGTGAACTTCCCAACCCCTGCCAGATTCAAACCACCAATGGTGTCTCCCAATTATGATGGAAGTACCAACCCTGTACATCATATTGATATGTATCAGTCTGCAGTTGACATTTATTCAATTCCTGATGAGATGAGGTGCCGAGCTTTTTCAAGCACTTTGACGGGGGTGGCACATATTTAGTTCACTTCCCTTCCTAAAAATTATGTGGAGAACTTTAAAGGTTTGGCTGAGCGGTTCATACATAACTTTTATCTTTGGGTAATACCTCAGAAGAAGACAGCCCATCTACTCTACATAAAATAAGGCAAGAATGAGAGCCTCGGAGACTACGTTGCAAGGTTCAACAAGGAAAAGTTAGAGGTTGAAGATTACGAAGAGAATATAGCCATGACAGCCCTTATAAGAGGACTATAGAAGGGGAAGTTGCTTTGGAAGCTTTCTGAAGACCCTCCAAAATCCATGGCCGAGCTATTAGCAATAACTGGTAAGGTAATGAACATTGAAGAAGCGATGGTCGCAAAGTATGAGGATGAGAACGGGAGTAACAGTGGAAAATTCCAAAGGAAGAAGGATGGAAAGAAGAGGACTGCAGACGACAAGTTTGCACACTACACTCCTCTAGCTGTGAGCTGCGAATACATCCTCAATGAAATAAAAAATGACAGGTCCCTGACATGGTCTAAGGAGTTTAAGTCTCCTCCGTATAAGAGGAACAAGAACCTATGGTGCGAGTTCCACCAAGATCACAGTCATCTGATCGACAAGTGCTTCGCCTTGAAGGATGAGATTGAGAAGATGTTAAAGTCTGGAAATCTCGGGAAGTATGTGGATGGTAGAGATTCCAAGGGAGGAAGAGACGACCCTAAAAAGAAGAGAAATGACAGGTGTCGGGAATATGCCCCAACCAGAAGAGCTAAGGACTCAGATGATGATAATGATGATGACCCTGACCTCTTACCAAAAGACGATAATGTCCCCGTAAAGAGGGTCGGTATAATCTATTTTGGTGTAAACACCATCTGTGGAGGACTAGCAGGGGGTTCAGAGGTAGCAGACCACAAAGCTCATGTAGCAGAGGCGAAGTCAGTGACCAAAGTAGAGGTTATAAATTTTGCATCTTCAAAGGTTAAACACGAGAAGAGAAATAAGGCAGATATGGATACTCTCATAGTTGGATTCTCCTGACTTGATTTCAAAGGTATCTCAGCTCCGCACGATGACCCTCTCGTAATCACTATAAGGGTGCATGGATGTGGGGTGCAGAGAATCCTCGTCGATGAGAGAACTTTAGCAGATGTAATGTTCTGGTATTTTAATAGCCTGGGCCTCAGTAGAGCTAGGCTTGTCCCTACCATCACCCCTTGATCGGTTTTAATGGAGAAAAGGTTCATTCGTTGGGCATATATGAGATGGATGTAAAAATGGGAGATGAGTGGCCTAAGAGGTTGACAAAAAAGATTAATTTCTTTGTAATGGATGAGAACATCTTCTCGGCTTACAACCTCATCATAGGAAGAGTAGCCCTCAAGGAATTTGAGGTCGTGCCTTCAACGGTCCACCAAATGCTAAAATTTCTGACTCCCTATGGGGTAGGGGAAGTGCAAGGTGACCAAACATCGGTGCGTGAATGCTACTTCAACTTCATAGAAGAGAGAGAGGCTCATAAGAAGGCATCAACCACTTACAACATCGACACCCTTGATCCTAAAGATGAGACAAAGCTCAAGAAGGGAGAGGTCGCTAAAGAGGTAGAATCCATCTTCCTTAATGAGGATGAGCCAAAAAAACTGTCCAAATTGGTAAAGCCCTAAGACATGAGATCAAGGAAGAGCTGGTGAAGTTTTTGAGGAAGAGACAGAGCATTTTTACCTGGAGCTACGCAGACCTGCCAGGTATTGATCCTAAGGTCATGTGCCACAAACTCAATGTTATGGAAGACACTAAGCCCATCAAGCAAAGGAGGAAAGTATACTCAAGAGAGAAATATAACGTCGTCAAAGAAGAGGCCAGAAAGCTTGAAGAAGCCAAGTTCATCAGGGAGGTCATATACCCCAAGTGGTTATCCAACGCAGTCATAGTGCCAAAGGCAAATGAGAAATGGAGGATGGGCGTAGACATCACTGATTTGAATAAGTCTTGTCCAAAAGACAGTTTCCCCTACCTCGTATTGATCAGATGGTGGATGCCACAGCTGGACATGAACTCATGAGCTTCATGGATGCCTATTCTGGGTATAACCAGATCTTTATGAACTCGAAAGACTCCGAGAAGACAACCTTCATCATAGATAAGGGACCTATTAATACAAGGTCATGCCCTTCTGGCTGAAGAATGCAGGGGCTGCTTACCAATGTCTTGTAAATAAGATGTTTGAGGATCAAATAGGAAAGTCCATGGAAGTGTATGCGGATGACATGCTGACGAAGAGCCTGAAGGGCGATACTCACGTGGCTGACCTTGAAAAAACTTTTGACACCATGGACAGATACAAGATGAAGCTCAACCAAGCCAAGTGTGTCTTCGGGGTAGGAGCATAAAAGTTTTTTGGATTCATCATCAATCAGAGGGGGATAGAGGCTAACCCTGAGAAGATTAAGGCCCTACTGGAATTGAAGACACCCAGAACCATCAAAGACGTTCAGAGGTTAACCAAAAGAGTTATTACGCTGAACAGGTTCATCTCAAGAGCTACAACCAAGTGTCTTCCTTTTTTCAAAGTGCTTAAAAAGGCCTTCGAATGGGATGAGGAATGCGACAAGGCTTTTAAGGAGCTTAAGTCCTACCTCGGATCCCCTCTACTTCTGTCTCGGCCCATTATAGGGGAAAGGTTGTATATATATCTAGCTATTTCAGAATCAGCCATTAGTGCAACCATAGTAAGAGAAGATGATGGAGTGCAGAGGCCAGTATACTTCAACACTAAAGCTCTCAAGGGTCTGAACAAAAGTACTCTCGAATGGAAAAATTAGCTTACGCTCTAATACACGATTTTAAGAAGATGAAGCCATACTTCCAAACCCACTCTATGGTTGTCCTCACTGATTCCCCACTCAGACAAGTCCTCCATAAGCCTGAGAAGTCAGGCAGGTTGATGACCTGAGCCATCGAGTTGGGGGAGTATGACATTGTTTATTAACCTAGGGTTTCCATCAAAGGGCAGGCACTTGTAAACTTTGTAGCAGAGTTTACCTGGGAAGAGGTTGAAATTAAAATTAGTCATAGGGCTGTTAATGAACCAAAAAAAAATATCTTCCAAGATCTGGATGAGGTTGGGTCAAGCAGGTCCGAAAAAAGTGTAGTTAAGAATGAGGAAGACAGGTACCTCTTCAAGTAAGGGACCCTATCAGAAGGGAACGTCTCTTTAAATGAAGATTTTTGGGACCTCTTCATTGATGGGTCATCCTGTGAAAGCGGAAGCGGAGCGGGGCTGATAGTGTCAGCATCAGATGGTACTGACATTAAATATGCGTTGAGGTTCAACTTCAAGGCTTCGAACAATGAGTCAGAGTATGAGGCATTGATAATAGGCCTCTCCTTAGCAAAATCCCTTAGTGTTGGCCCACTCATGGTCCACGGTGACTCAAGGTTAGTTGTCAACCAAATCCTAGGGGTGTATGAGGCTAAAGATGAAAGGATGGACAAATACCTGAAGCGGGTGAGAATGATGCTAGAGAGCTTCAAGGAAGTGAAGATGAAGAGGATACCACGGCAAGAAAACAGTCGAGCCAATGCACTCGCGAGGTTGGCCTCAGTAACGAGGACAGACATAAGAAGAATGGTACCAATTGAGATTCTTCTCAGGCCAACCATTAAAGAAGAAGAGGTTTCCAGAACTTGCCTCAACTTAAATATGGGAGCCTCATGGATGGACCCTCTTATCAGCAACATTAAACAGAGAGAGTTTCCAGAATCAAAGTTAGAAAGGAGAAAGGTGAGCTTCAGGGCTGCCAAGTTCTCAATTGTAGGAGATGTTTTGTATAAGACGGGGTTCTTACTCCCCCTCCTCAGATGTGTCCACCCTTTAGAGGTTCCACACATCTTACAAGATGTACATGAGGGATCTTGCTCCAGTCACATAGGAGGAAGACCTTTAGCTAAGAGGATAATCACTCAGGGGTATTGGTAGCCGACCTTGGCCAAAGATGCAGCGACATACGTGAAAAAATACGATAAGTGCCAGGGATTCTCCACCATCCCCCATCAACCTCATCAACCTATGACGTCAATCAGCTCACCTTGGCCATTTGCAGTATGGGGTATCGACTTGGTAGGACCCTTGCTAAGGGTTGGGAACAACTATCGATTCTTATTGGTGGCCATTGATTACTTCTCCAAGTGGGTAGAAGCTGAGCAGATGATGACGATTATAGAACAGAAGACCTTCCAGTTCATCTAGTAGAACATCATATGTAGGTATGGTCTTCTAAATACCCTTATCTCAGACATCGAAACCCAATTTAAGAATGCATCCTTAGAAAAATACTGTGAAAGAGTGGGGATCAAGCAGTTCTTCTCCTCTCTTGGTCGACCCCATGCAAATGGGCAGATTAAGGTCACGAACCGAACAATCCTTGATGGGATAAATAAGAGGTTAGAAGAGACCAAAGGGATATGGACATAGGAGGTATACACTGTGTTACGGGCCTACAGGACGACAACAAGGACATCGACGGGAGAGACTCCTTTTATGCTAGCACACGGTTCAAAAGCTTTCATCCCCACAGAAGTAGGACTTCCCACTCATAGAGTCTACACCTATGACCCTCAGAGGAATGGAGAGGAGAGAAGACTTGATCTGGATTTAATTGAGGAAAGAAGAGAAGATGCGGAGACTAGACAGGCTGCCTACCAGCAGAGAACTATAAGGTTCTACAACCAAATGGTGAAATCAATGCCTATAGCTGTGGGAGACCTAGTCCTAAAGAAGACATTGCAGAAAGCAAATAAACTCCACCTAAATTGGCATGGTCCTTACAGAGTAGTTGATGAGGTTGTCCCTGGTATCTACCGGCTAGAAAATCTTGAAGGGGAACCTTTCTCCAACTCTTGGAATGCGGACCACTTGAAGAAATATTACATATGATGTTACAATTATTTCTTTGTAATACATGTATCATTTTATGAAGAGGATATTAATGAAAAGAGCAATGTTGTGCTGATACTTTTGTTATATGCTTAAACCATTAATTTGGTGAAAATTATGAGGCGAAAATTTAGGTGACCTCAAACCTTAAATCATTAATTTGGCAAAAATTATGAGGTGAAACATCACATTATGGTGACCTCAGACCTTAAACCATTAATTTGGTGAAAATTATGAGGTGAAACATCATATTATGGTGACCTAAGACCTTAAACATCATTAATTTGGTGAAAATTATGGCGTGAAACATCATATTGTGGTGATCTCAGACCTTAAACATCATTAATTTGGTGAAAAGTATGAGGTGAAACATCATATTATGGTGACCTTGGACCTTAAACATCATTAATTTGGTGAAAATTATGAGGTAAAACATCATATTATGGTGACCTCATACCTTGAATCATTAATTTGGAGGAAATTATGAGGTGAAACTGAAGCCCTTATACTCTTGACTCACTTGAGTCTATAGTGTATAAGAGTTCGTCTAGTTTGGAAATTAAGACAAAATTATGTCTATCCTAGAAACCAAAGAACCTCAGAGATTGGATTGCTATTTCATTCATTTATCTTGTACTGATCAAGACCAAATTACCAACACTCACACATAGTAGAATGCTTCATAAACAGGTCATATTGCATGTTTATGTGTGTATATATGTTAAGTATGTTTAAATCCCTAAATTTGAATTTTAAATATTTTTTGGGATTTTATAAACATTTTTTAATAAAGTTTTTTTTAATTAAAACTAGGTTTTAAAAGTTTGTGGGTTCAATCTATAATTATGGTTTAAAGGGTTTATTGTCTTAAACGTGGTTTGGGTAGAAACCAAAAGCGGCAGAGAATTCAAGGTGTGGTTGTAATTACTTTTAGACGCGTGTTTTATATCGCCTTACTGATCAACACATGTTGCTTGCTGATTGGTGCATTTTGTGTTTCTTTACTGAATATACAATCGCATATCTTTACAACCATTGGATCAAACCTTATCAACGTCCTACATGCTTTCTTTGGTAATCCCTGTGTATCTTTCCTGAACCAATCAGGTGACTTTTAATCACTGCTTTCTGTGAGCCCTTGGATTTAAGTCAATCCAGCTTGACTCAATCCTGACCCTTATTTTTTAACCTGCTTCTCGATCCTTCTCTTCGTCCTATAAAAGGGACCCTCCTCTCAATCGTCTAAGACTTTTGGCCAGTTCATTCCTGAGAGTAAAAAAGAGAGAGTAGAGAGAAGAGAGAGAGAAGAGAAAAAAGAGAGAAACCAGAAAGAAAGAAAGAAAGAAAGAAAGAGAGTTAGAAACCCTAACCCTAACCCTAACCCCTGTTCGTCAATCCTCTTTAAAACCAAACACTCCACAAAAACTCCTACATATCCAAAACACTACCCTGAGTGTTCTTGAGTTTTTGAGAGATATTTGTGTTGCTGTAACCTCTTGTTCGTTAGATCTTGTTCCCAACTTAAACTGTTTACTTAGATCTATTTTCTTCTTCATAGAAATTTCAGATCTATGTTTTTCATGTTACATCACACTTAGATCTACATGTTTTATTTCTCATCTTGAGAAATATATTGTTGATTCTTTTCTGAAAATTGCTTTTAACTTTGAAATCAACAATAAATGTTTTTTGTTTCTAGTTCTCTTAAAACTAAACCTTTGACCTAGTTTGGAATCACACTTGGAGGTTTTCAATCTCGAAAATCTTTTCAAAACTCTGAGATTGATTAAGATCTTGACTGTCTTCTAAGCAAGATATCCGTGGATTCTAGGATTGATTTAAAGGTCAAACAGGTTCAAAGTTTTATGAGAAGAGAGAAAAAGAAAAATCACTGCATATAGCCTTATATGTAATTTTCTAGGACTGTTTGTACTTAATAAGTGTGAGTGTGTGCATGCATGTGTTAGAGAGAACCTCCACAAACACTTTCACCCTACAACAGGAAAAGTGATGGTAATAAGATCATGTGAACAAGAGTCGACGTAAAGTGCTAGAACAAATCAGAAGTTAACAAACTGGGAGAACAACATCTACAATCAGAACTGCAGAGAAGTTATAAGGACACCAGAGGGTACATTCCTAAACTTATATAGGTCTGAGTTGTATGCATGTTAGTTATATAGTTTGTAACTCATAAATTTGTTTTAGTGGATTTTTTTCATTTTACTCCGTAGAGGGAGTCGTGGATGTTTCCTCAATTAGTTAGGTTTTACCACGTAAAAAATCGTGAACTTAATATTTCTACATCTCCTCATCTCATTCTTGGTTGTGCTAAGTTTAAAGTTTGTTTAAACTGTTTTATAAACCTGTTAGTCAAATCTTGAATATATCTCGTACATACTGTTTTGTTAAACACATCTTGTGTTCAAATAGTTTTGATTTTTAAGAAAAGAGTTTCTTCAAAAAATAGCTCGGAGTTACTTAAATAGTTTATTTTTAATAAACGGATTTAGTAACATATTTTCAATTGGTATCAGAGCTTGGTAAACTTCTTTTAAAGAGATCATGTGTTTCTGAAATTGTTTTCTGAAAATCAAATATGGACGAGAAAAATGAAAGATTTGGTAACTTGACCAGACCTGCTATCTTTGATGGAACCAATTTTGCTTACTGGAAAGTAAGAATGATTGCTTTCATTCAAGTAACTCTGGGAGATGATGTCTGGGACATTGTTGAAAATGGTTACACTTTTCCTACCAAACCAGCCACTGAAGGAAGTAATGAGAGGGTTAAGAAAGCATTAAGTGAGTTCACTCAAGAAGAGAAACAAGTTTCTCGAAATAATAACAAAGGAAAGAATGCCATATTTATGTCCATAAATGAACATGAGTTCAAAAGAATCTCATCTTGTACCACTTCTAAGGAAGCTTGGGACACTTTGGTTACTGCTCATGAAGGTGACACTAGAGTTAAGGCTGCTAAAACTCAAATGCTCATTCAACAGTATAATTCCCTAATTATGTCTGAGACTGAGTCATTTGATGACTTCTATATGAACCTCCCTGATATTGTGACCAAACTGCATGCTAATGGGATAACTTATGATAGACAAGAAATTGCATCTAAAATTCTGAGATCATTACCACAGAAATTTGATAACAAAAGATATGCTATTGAGGAAATGTGTGATATTAATCTCACTCCTGAACTACTCAGTAGTAAATTAAGAACTGTGGAAATGGAACTGGAATTTAAGAAACAACTGACCCAGTCCCATAGAAAACAGACTAGTTCCAATCTAAGCTTTTCTTCTAAATTGATTAAGCCTGAGTTTAATACTTCCAATGATGACTCTGATGAGGAATGCGATATAGAGAGTTTGGACAATCATATTGCCTTAATGTCAAAACAGTTTAAGAAAATCATTAAGTTTAGAAACAAAATGGCAAATAAACAAGGCAAGACAAATTATCCAACTCCCTCTAATCATAGACCTCATGAGAAAAGCCATGACAAAAACCACAAGGACTCTCACATTAGACCTAACAGAGACCTTAAGAAGACTGAATGCTATAGATGTGGTAAACTAGGGCACATTTCACAAGACTGTAGAGTTAACTTGAACGCTCAAAACAAACACACTAGAGCCAACATTTGCAAAACATGGGATGATTCAAGTGACTCTGAAAATGAGGAACCTGAGTCATCTGATGTTTTTGATCCTTGCATGTCTTTCTTTGCCAAGATTATATATAATGATGATATGCTTGTGCTTGTTAGTGAGGATGAATCAAATAATTTTATGTCTGATGGTTCGAATATTGTTATTTCTGGTTTAGATGCTTTGATTACTGAGAATATTGCTATCTCTTCTTCGGGGTGTGTGAGTCAAAGGGAAAGCGATAATGACGATGTCAATGGGTGTGTGAGTTCAAAGAATAAAGCCTTAGGGGTCACTTCACACACTACACTTAGTGACTCGGACAATGAATACCTCCCAGACATTCACACACTTTATGCTAAAACTCTCAAGAAAAGCGCTAGACTAGAAAAAATTGTGAAAGATCTCACCAAAAAGTTGGAAGACCTAAGCCTGATGGCCAAACTGAATGCTGAAGAGTATACCAGCCAATGTTTAACTCATGAAAGTGAAATTAAAGTGTTTGATGAAAAACTCAAAAATTTGACTGAAATAAATGAAACTCTGGAGAAAAAATACAAAGGGACATTGTTAGAATTGGAACAAACTAAAGAAAAGACAACAACTGTTTTCAAAAAATTTACAAAATTTGAAAATAATTCTAACTGTTTTGATGAATTTGTTGCTGAATCTAAAATCAATTCTGATGATCGAACTGGAATAGGGTTTTTCCCCAATTTGAAGACACAAACAAAATCTTTTGAACCTATCAAGTTTGTGTCAGGAGGTAAAAGACCTATTGAAACATGCCCAGATTTTCATTCCTTAAAAACTGAGTTTGATTCTAAACATCAAAATTCTAACATTGGGGAATCAAGTTGCTCTAAAGATGAAAGTTCACCTAAGGCTAAATACGTCTGCCCCTCCATTAGAAAGAGTGAATCTACATTCAAACTTGTACCACCTAGAAATAGAGTTCAACCTCAAAATTCCTCAAAACCTTTGTTTAGAGACTTTTCGAAGGAGACCCCAATTTTGAGCAATCTTTATTGCTCTTACTGCGACATATATGGTCACTCTTTTGATGGTTTCTATGCTAGGAGACTTGTCAAACCTGTCTGTAATCCTCATATCTATCATAATTTTAACTATTCTAGGAGGAGCCGCAACAATTATGTACTTCCTAGACAACCAGACAAAAACTCTAATTATAGGAAGAGAAAGACCAAACCTAAAAGAACATTTCCTAGAGGGATGCCTAAGAATCTTTCTAAAACAAATGCTCAAGTCTTTCACAAAATTCAAAATCATGGGCAAAACATTTTTCAGCAAAAATCCAATGCTCGTAAATTTTATCAATTGAGAGCTAATAGGCGCAAAATGAAAACTAGAGCAATTTGGGTTAGAAAAGATGATCTATTACCTCAGATGAAGTGTAACATAGTTGTTACTGCTTTAAAAGCTGAACACACATCATCTGGTTGGTATTTAGACTCTGGATGTTCTAAGCACATGACTGGTGATGATACAAAACTCTTAAATAAAACCAGCTTTGCTGGTGGAAAAGTCATTTTTGGTGATGGAGTATCAGCCCAGATCATAGGCAAAGGAACTCTCCAAGAAGATGGACTTCCTATTCTTGAAGATGTTCTTCTAGTTAAAGGTCTTAAGGACAATCTACTTAGTATCTCGCAATTTTGTGACTCAGATCATACTGTTACCTTTTGAAAGAACAATTGCAAAATTTTAAATGAAAAAGGTGAATGCATAATTACAGGATTCAGGACTCCTGACAATTATTATACTGTCATGAACAAGTCTGAAATATGTAATGTTTCCAGAATGAATGACAACGAGATATGGCATAACAGAATGGGTCATATAAATTACGATAATCTTAGTAGACTGACCTCTCAGGAAATAGTTAGAGGAGTTCCTAAAATCAAACTCATACACAACATTGTCTGTGGTTCTTGTCAGAAAGGTAAAATTGTTAAGGCACCTCATAAGAAAGTTAATGATATTCTTACCTCTAATCCCTTAGAGCTCATCCATATGGACCTAATGGGTCCCTCCCAAACTGTTAGTCTCTGTGGACATAGTTATATTCTAGTTATGGTTGATGACTTCACTAGATTTACTTAGGTAGACTTTTTAAAACAAAAGTCTGACACTTTTCAAACTTTCCTAAAAATTCTTCTTCGGATTGAAAATGAAAAGGACACTCAAGTAAATAGAATTCGTAGTGATAGAGGCGGTGAATTCAAAGACACTGGTATTATTGAATACTGTGACTATAATGGTTACAAACATGAATTCAGTGATCCTAAGACTCCTCAACAAAATGGAATTGCCGAGAGAAAGAATCGTACTCTTCAAGAGATGGCACGAGTTATGTTACATGCCAAGAATTTACCTAAATACTTTTGGGTAGAATCTATTCGTACTGCATATCACATCATAAATAGGGTCTATCTTAGAAAGAATTCCAAACAAACTCCTTACGAACTTTGGTACAATAAAAAGCCTAATCTTAAGTACCTTAGAACTTTTGGCAGTACTTGTTATGTATGCAAAGATAGGGAACACTTATCCAAATTTGAGAGTAGGGGAGATAAAGCTATATTTCTAGGATACTCGCCTAACAGTAGAGCCTATCGAGTGTATAATCTTCGTACTAAAACCTTGATGGAATCCATAAATGTAATTGTAAGTGACACTATTGTAGAGAACAAGACTGGTGAATCAACTATTGAGGAATAGTCTACAAACATTTTAGAAATGACTCTTCTGAAATAGATAATTCATTACCAATTGAGATTCCTGAAGTACCTAACTGGGTTTCTAAAGATCATCCCATAAATAACGTAGTTGGTAACCCTAGTGAGCCAGTGCGTACAAGATCCCAACTAAGAAATTATGCACATTATACATGTTTTGTTTCCCTTGTGGAACCAAAGAATGTAAATGAGGCATTGAATGAATCTCACTGGATTTCTGATATGTAGTAAGAACTTCTTCAATTTGTCATTCATGATGTTTGGTATCTTGTTCCTCGTCCTGATCACAAAAAGGTTATTGGCACACGTTGGATTTTCAAAAATAAGACTGATGAAAATGGGATAATAATTAGAAATAAAGCTAGATTAGCTGCTCAAGGATACTCTCAAATTGAAGGAATAGATTTTAACGAGACTTTTGCACCTGTTACTCGTTTAGAATATGTTCGCCTGCTCTTTGCTATAACTTGCCACTTGCATTTTACACTTTACCAAATGGATGTCAAATCTGCATTCCTTAATGGAATATTGACTGAAGAGACCTATGTAGAACAACCTAAAGGGTTCATTGACCCTCAATATCCAAACCATGTATTTCGTCTTAAAAAGGCTTTGTATGTCCTTAAACAAGCACCTAGAGCTTGGTATGAGCGTCTTTCCAGTTTCCTCTTAGATAAAGGTTTCAAAAGAGGTGGAAATGATCAAACTCTTTTTGTCAAACATTTTGACAAACAAATCATTATTGCTCAAGTTTATGTTGACGATATTATCTTTGGATCAACTTCTCCCTCAGAAGTAAAATCCTTCTCTGAAACTAAGCATAAGGAATTTCAAATGTCCCTTATGGGGGAGTTACAATTCTTCTTAGGCCTTCAAGTCAAACAAAATTCAGAAGGATTATTTGTATCGCAATCTAAGTACGCTTTAGAGATAGTAAAGAAATTTGGCCTAGAGAGTGCTAAAGATGCTAGAACGCCCATGAGTACTACGCTAAAACTTTCTAAAGATGAAAATGGAAAATTCGTATATCCTACTCAATATCGTAGTATGATAGGAACCTTACTATATCTTACTACCTCGCGTCCTGATATTATGTATGTTGTGTGTGTATATGCTCGTTATCAAAATAATACTAAAGAGAGCCATTTGAATTCTGTTAAACGTATCATTAAATATGTGAAAGGCACTCTTAATCTAGGCCTTTGGTACACTAATGACACACCAAGCACTATAATTGGGTACACTGATGCTGACTGGGCTGGGTGTACTGATGATAGTAAAAGCACATCAGGAGCTTGTTATTATATAGGTAATAACTTGGTAGGATGGAGTAGTAAGAAACAAAACTGCACATCACTCTCGACAGCTGAATCTGAATACATAGCCGCTGGCAGATGTTGTGCTCAATTACTGTGGCTTAAACAAATGCTAAGTGATTATGGTATTCAAGAAAACCAATTGCATCTCTATTGTGATAATCAAGGTGCGATTAATATTTCTAAAACCCTATTCAACACCCGCGAACAAAGCACATAAAAATAAGACATCACTTTATACGCGAATTGGTTGAAACTAAGGAATTAGAAATCAATTATCTTCCTACTGATTTGCAACTCGCAGATATGTTTACCAAACCTTTAGATTATAATAGATTCATTTATTTGCGAAAATCTATTTGTATGGTTTGTGCTGAGTAATACCTTTGCTGATTATCCAAGTTTTTCCCTTTGTCCATTTGAGACAAAATGGGGGAGAAATTTGAGTCGTTATGAATATTTGTATATATTCTAAACTGCTTGATCTTAGTGATTCATTGCAGGTTTTTGTATAGTTTTTCTCAACTGATGTAATAGGGTATTCAATTGTTAATAGTTGAGTTATGTACTTTTGTTTTCTAGAATTTGGGTAGATAGAATCTTTATAGGAATAGGTTTTTCTTATCTTTTTTTTCGCCCTACGAGTCCTAGTTGACTCAAAGGAGATTTTGTCTCATATTTTCAAAGGGGGAGATTGAAGCCCTTATACTCTTGACTCACTTGAGTCTATATTGTATAAGAGTTCATCTAGTTTGGAAATTAAGACAAAATTATGTCTATCCTAGAAACCAAAGAACCTCAGAGATTGGATTGCTATTTCATTCATTTATCTTGTTGTGATCAAGACCAAATTACCAACACTCACACACAGTAGAATGCATTATAAACATGTCATATTGCATATTTATGTGTGTATATATGTTAAGTATGTTTAAATCCCTAAATTTGATTTTTAAATATTTTTTGGGATTTTATAAACATTTTTTAATAAAGTTTTTTTAATTAAAACTAGGTTTTAAAAGTTTGTGGGTTCAATCTATAATTATGGTTTAAAGGGTTTATTGTCTTAAAGTTGGTTTGGGTAGAAACCAAATGCGGCAGAGAATTCAGGGTGTGGTTGTAATTACTTTTAGACGCGCATTTTATATCGCCTTACTGATCAACACCTGTTGCTTGCTGATTGGTGCATTTTGTGTTTCTTTACTGAGTATACAATCGCGTATCTTTACAACCATTGGATCAAACCTTATCAACGTCCTGCATGCTTTCTTTGGTAATCCCTATGTATCCCTCCTGAACCAATCAGGTGACTTTTAATCACCGCTTTCTGCGAGCCCTTGGATTTAAGTCAATCCAGCTTGACTCAATCCTGACCCTTGTTTTTAAACCTGCTTATCGATCCTTCTCTTCGTCCTATAAAAGGGACCCTCCTCTCAATCGTCTAAGACTTTTGGCCAGTTCATTCCTGAGAGTAAAAAAGAGAGAGTAGAGAGAAGAGAGAGAGAAGAGAAAAAAGAGAGAAACCAGAAAGAAAGAAAGAAAGAAAGAGAGTTAGAAACCCTAACCCTAACCCTAACCCCTGTTCGTCAATCCTCTTTAAAACCAAACACTCCACAAAAACTCCTACATATCCAAAACACTACCCTGAGTGTTCTTGAGTTTTTGAGAGATATTTGTGTTGCTGTAACCTCTTGTTCGTTAGATCTTGTTCCCAACTTAAACTGTTTACTTAGATCTATTTTCTTCTTCATAGAAATTTCAGATCTATGTTTTTCATGTTACATCACACTTAGATCTACATGTTTTATTTCTCATATTGAGAAATATATTGTTGATTCTTTTCTGAAAATTGCTTTTAACTGTGAAATCAACAATAAATGTTTTCTGTTTCTAGTTCTCTTAAAACTAAACCTTTGACCTAGTTTGGAATCACAATTGGAGGTTTTCAATCTCGAAAATCTTTTCAAAACTCTGAGATTGATTAAGATCTTGACTGTCTTCTAAGCAAGATATCTGTGGATTCTGGGATTGATTTAAAGGTCAAACAGGTTCAAAGTTTTGTGTGGAGAGAAAAAGAAAAATCACTGCATATAGCCTTATATGTAATTTGCTAGGATTGTTTGTACTTAATAAGTGTGAGTGTGTGCATGCATGTGTTAGAGAGCACCTCCACAAACACTTTCACCCTACAACACGAAAAGTGATGGTAATAAGATCTTGTGAACAAGAGTCGACGTAAAGTGCTGGAACAAATCAGAAGTTAACAAACTGGGAGAACAACATCTACAATCAGAACTGCAGAGAAGTTATAAGGACACCAGAGGGTACATTCCTAAACTTATATAGGTCTGAGTTGTATGCATGTTAGTTATATAGTTTGTAACTCATAAATTTGTTTTAGTGGATTTTTTTCATTTTACTCCGTAGAGGGAGTCGTGGATGTTTCCTCAATTGGTGAGGTTTTACCACGTAAAAAATCGTGAACTTAGTCTTTCTACATCTCCTCATCTCATTCTTGGTTGTGCTAAGTTTAAAGTTTGTTTAAACTGTTTTATAAACCTGTTAGTCAAATCTTGAATAGATCTCGTACATACTGTTTTGTTAAACACATCTTGTGTTCAAATAGTTTTGATTTTTAAAAAAAGAGTTTCTTCAAAAAACAGCTCGGAGTTACTTAAATAGTTTATTTTTAATAAACGGCTTTAGTAACATATTTTCAGAAACATCATATTATGGTGACATCAGACCTTAAACATCATTAATTTGGTGAAAATTATGAGGTAAAACATCATATTATAGTGACCTCAGACCTTAAACCATTAATTTGGTGAAAATTATGAGGTGAAACATCATATTATGGTGACTGTAGACCTTAAACATCATTAATTTGGTGAAAATTATGAGGTGAAACATAATATTATCGTGACCTCAGACCTTAAATCATTAATTTTGTAAAAATATGGGGTAAAACATCATATTATGGTGACCTCAGACCTTAAACCATTAATTTGGTGAAAATTATAAAGTGAAACATCATATTATGGTGACCTCAAACCTTAAACCATTAGTTTGGTGAAAATTAATCATATTATGGTGACCTCAGACCTTAACTTTCATTAATTTGGTTAAAATTACGAGGTGAAACATCATATTATCACGACCTCAGACCTTAAATCATTAATTTGGTGAATATTATGAGGTGAAACATCATATTATGGTGACCTCAGACCTTAAACATCATTAATTTGGTGAAAATTATGAGGTGAAACATCATATTATGGTGACCTCAGACCTTAAACCATTAATTTGGTGAAAATTATGAGGTAAAACATCATATTATGGTGACCTCAAACCTTAAACATCATTAATTTGGTGAAAATTATGAGGTGAAACATCATATTATCGTGACCTCAAACCTTAAACATCATTAATTTGGTGAAAATTATGAGGTGAAACGTCATATAATAGTGACCTCAGACCTTAAACCATTAATTTGGTGAAAATTATGAGGTAAACATCATAAGAGGGTAGTCTCAGACCTTAAGCAACATTCAAGAGGCAAGGCATTCAAGCATAACATTGAAAGAAACAATATAATCTGAAGAAGATGACATTAATGATTATCATTGAACATTTAAAAGTTACAAATTAGAAGTACCAAGATGCCATCAGAATGCAAAAAATCTAAGGGGTACAAAAAATTACAACAAAAGCTTCACAAGGCCAGGCCTAAGTCTCTGCAGTTGTAGTTGTGTCTTCATGACCGACGTATGTCACCTCAGCCCCATCATCCTGTGGATTAGCATCTTCAGTCTCAGTGGCTTCCAGGGGAGCAGTCTCAGTAGGTGCACCATCGGCCTCTTCAACCTCTTATAAGGCTTGAGCAAACCGGGGGTCACCAAAGCCTAGACCTTCAAAGTCTGAGGCAGTCAGACTCCCTGACTCTTTTTCCTTAGAAGTTTCCTATTTTCTAGTTTCTTTTATACTTATTTCAAGGTATTCAAAGCCAAAGATAACAAATTCATCAGAGACTTTATAGTCTTAGATGATCTTCTCTGAAGCATCGTCTAAAGCATCCTTAATTACAGCATCCACCTTAGCCTGCAGAGCATCATCTTTAGCCTTTAGAACTAAATTATGGTCCTTCATAAGCTTGACCGTGTCCCTATCTCTCTGCTGAACAACTTCCTTCAACTTATCAACCTCGTTCAGCTCTTCCTTTAAATGTTCAACCTTTGCGTTCAAAGAGGCTTGGACCCTCTCAGCCTCTTGACCCTTCTCTATGAGGGGCATCTTCTTCAGGGTCCAATTAACAAAATGGTGCACGGATAAGATACCTTGCAGAAGAAGATCAGATGTATAAGCACATGAGCTATAATACACAAAATGGCCGAGGTTACACTTGAGGAAAGTAAATGAACAAAAATTAGTACCTGAATTGATCTGTGGAGGGTAAACTCGGCCAGTAACGGGACGTCCAAAGAGCGTAGGAAACTCTTATCCTCTTCAGTCATCACAGAGCCAATAACATCAGCGGCCTTCAGACTATGACCAATGAGACTGTCGCTGATCTTCAACTGAGAAAGACGAGCAGCCAGGGCCTCGTCTGTAGATATAGGAATGGCATGATCCCCTCTCTGAGTTTTTCCAGGCCTCTGATGCTCCTGGTCTGTTGTAGTCTTCCTCTTCTTGGTAACATCGACCTTGGATGTGTCGACGTTCTTCTGGGTGGTAGCCGGTGACAAATTTGTGCCAGCCTTCTTATTCATCAACCTTACAAGACTGGGAGCAGACATTTCCCTGAGGTCGTCCGATACGCCTTCAGGGCGCTCTGCAAAAGACATATCTGAGTTAGTAAGTGAGAAATATAAAAAGTAAGAGGTACAACTTATAAAAAATGAGACTTACGAAGCTCTGTCAAAGAACCATTCCCCAGGCCTGTCTGAGAGAGGTAGTCGGGGGTAATCATATGTTCATATTTTACTAGAAGACCCTGCTCCCCGTGATCACAAAGATCCTCAACTTTTTGAAGATTATCCTGGCTAAGCCCAGGGCCAGCTTTAGCAGCAAGTGAGAACTTCACCCATCTTAAAGGGGTCCTTATAACTGACGTTCCAGTAGCCTCATTGGGACCAAATTCCCATACCCCGGAGATAAATAAATACTAAGGTTTCCAGTTATGGTTTGAAGTCTGGGTAACCAACAACATTTTCTTCTCTTACTTCCTAGCTAAGAAGTGGTAATAGCTAGGGTGGTTTTTGGCAGAGGAAGGGACGTAACAACCTTTGAAGACCCTAATTGGAAGGTATGAGTGGTGGACAACCATCCAAAGGAAGTTGGCCACAATCATAACCCTCCAAGCATTAGGGGACAATTGTGAAGGGGCTAGATTTATGTGGGATAATATGGCTCTGATGGAAGGGTGGATAGGAAGACAGAAGCCCAACTTGAACATCTGCTCGTAGATGCAGATCTCTTCATCTCGGCCTTCAAAGGCCCTCTCTCCCCTTAGAGGTCTCCTAAGGTTAATGGAAGAGTTTATCGAATAGAGATGCCTAAAAGGTAGAAGGTCTTACTTGCTGACAGAGATCTCAATATCGACCGCCTCAGATGTATCAATATCACTGTCCTGACCATACTCATCATCCCCGACAACGTCGGCCTAATCAGGTGCAGGGACACTGCCAGGAAACCTCTGAGCAAACTCAGCAGAGGATACATGAATCATGATTCGGATAAGTTGGTCATTCTTTATTAAGGAGACGGATAAGTATATAATTGGTAATTCTTTATGAATGAGACGGATAAGTGTATAATTGGTAATTCTTTAAGAATGAGCCAGATAAGTATATAATTGGTCATTCTTTATGAATGAACCGGATAAGTAGATAATTGATCAT
The DNA here is from genome assembly GCA_949130495.1 of Sambucus nigra. Taxonomy (NCBI): domain Eukaryota; kingdom Viridiplantae; phylum Streptophyta; class Magnoliopsida; order Dipsacales; family Adoxaceae; genus Sambucus; species Sambucus nigra. The sequence continues at coordinate 121,644,497 of OX422223.1, forward strand.
CTTTATGTATGAGCTAGATAAGTATATAAGTGGAAATTCTTTATGAATGGGCCAGATAAGTATGCATATATCATCACGGGGATATGATTTATTGCATTTAATTTTATGCAATAGTGTTGTAGTGATGCATTTGCTGAGCTATTTTGCTCATGGTTCCTATGTTTATGTTTTTCAGGTATTGTGTTATCACTGCCAAATCTAGGAGTTCGGTGGGGTTAGCAAGGGATGCATAAAACCATGATTTGGTCAAACGTAAATGGGGTAATTTAAGCCTACTTATCTTTTCAGTAAGTTAGAATAAGCATAATTACCTTAAAAAAAAGTGAAGGGCACTTTTAGTTTTATTGATTCATGTTAATAATTGAATAAAGATACTCGTGTTTATGGTTTGATTTAGGTAATTACGATTTGACTCACTTTGACTTTCAAACTTAATATAAGTAACTGGGTTGGGTGTGCCAACTTTGGTATCAGAGCTTAGGTTTTAGAGGTTTTGGGGTGGGGAGTGCCTAGATTTGGCAGTAGAAGTAGAAATTGTTTTGAGTCATAAGCAAATTGGCTTTATTGACTAATATCTGTTAGTTATACATATATATTGTTGTATGGGATATGAAATGTAAGGATCTTGCAGGAAAGTAAATGAGATGTTGAGGTTTATTCGGGGATGATAGCGAATACAGGTATTTTAATTTGAATCATTCCATTGTTTTATATGTGGTATCGACAAACATGTCATTGAAGGAAAAATTTTAAAAGAAAAATGTGGTGTTCCAAAATTGTGAAGTATTGGAAGTAATCTCTTCTTATACTGGAATATGTAGACTTGAGTTGTGTTACTTATTAAACCATGGTTTGGTGTGTGCCCATTTTTGTGGGAGAGTGAGGTACGGGAACCCATATTCCATTAAAGGATGAGATAGTAAATTGTTAGAGTATGAATAAAATGAAGATTCACATGGTAAAGGTGAAGTGAGAATTAATAGTTGTATAGGTTTAATTTTAATATGTGAAATGGTTTGAAATTCAATTATTAGTCAATATATAATAATTGATACGAATATGGGTTCATATTGAATTATGATAAGTAGAAGAAAATAGTAATAAGAGTTTAGATGTACTTCTTTAATAGCATGAGTATATATAGTGGATATTACCCTTGTAATGTTTTGAAATGCTAATATGAATAATAAAGTTGAGACAAGGTGTTAAAGAGTTGGAAGTTTAAAAATATTGGGGAGCCCTTTTAAGAGTATGTGTTGTGTATGAGTATGGAAAAAAATGCTAATCGGGTTGGAATCTTGACAACTGGTTTGGGTGGATATTTAGTTGTATTTGTCATTGTACGGACGTGTTATCATTAAGAGTATGGCATATAATGAATATAATTGACATTATATGGAGTCACCAAGGAGTATGCGTAAGGATAAGATATTGTGTGAGATATCATAATGTGATACATTAAGGTATTTATTCAAGTTATTTGAAAGAAACACGACATATAATAGTTAAGATAAGTATTATGGGGTTGGTATGTGTAGTTAAAGTTTTCAGTGGTGATGTTATGTTTAACATCCATATTACCAAACAGGTAAGGTGAGTGTATTAATAATGTTGCATAAGACTATAATGTTAATAAGGATTGGGGTAAGATTATGATTGTAAAGTTATTGTGTTGGACAAATGACTTATTAAGGTCATTGTATGTTTAGTTAAAGAACAATCAATTGATACTAAAAAAGGGAATATAGTGAGAAGTTAGATTGAGATAATAGTGCATGACTGCATAATATACATAAGGTGAATATGAAATCTTGGTTAAGAATAAAGATTGAGTGAATGATTGTTCATTTTCGATATATGAATAGTAGTGAGGCTATATTTAAATTAAGAAATTGTAAGGATGAGATTTAACATACTCTTAAACATCATAAATGATATGGATAGTAGTTAGGGTCACACACATGTATTTCATGTTGAATGGAGGATGAGAAGATGGCATATAATAAGCTAGTCTTGTAATATGATATTTATGAATGAAAATATTGAATGGGAGTTGGAGAAAGGAAATATAAGAAGTAGTCTTGTAATAGAATATTTATTATTTGAAATAATACACGATAATAAGGATGGACCATAGGAATGAAGGTATAAAGTAATATATGAGTTGGAAATTGACTTCCATTTATAAGAAATCATTAGATGATTATTCTTACGTGTAAGTGATAAATAAAATGAAGATGATATGAGAGAAAATTTAGTGGGCATGAGGAAGTAGCATTCCCAATTGGTTGGTAAGTGAAATTCCTCCTAAATTTCGGGGACGAAATTTTCTAGGGGGGGGAGGTTGTGAGGACCCGGATATGATTATGATAAACTATGTTTAAATCATGCTTACCGTATGGGATGGGGATAATGTGTTATTATAATATATAATGTTAAGTTATTGTGTTTAGTCTAATCCTACCTTCATAACTTATGAAATATTGAATTAGTCACAAACACAAATTTGTGAAGTCTTCGGTAGGAATATTCGAGTTCGGGACTAGTTTTGGGCACTATAATATAATAATTGACTTGAGGTGAAAACTAGATAGTTGTACATATATGAGTTAAGTTTGTAACATAACAAATGGTGTGTAAAAAATAGGTCCGAGCAACAAGTTATGCTGGAATCACGAAGCAGGGGCAAATCCGTCCATTCGTTAAGTGGTATTTTGTCTTATATGTATAACAAATGGATGAATTTCATTGGATGGAAGGGGGGGAAATCTTGGCCTCCGACTTAAGCCCCTTGAAATAACCTTCTTCTTCAGCCAAACTCATCCATTAGAGAGTTTGGCCTGAAGAGAGAGAAATGGGAAGTTTAAGAAGAGAAAGGCGAGGAAAAATGGGAGAAAAATCCATAAGAAATTACGGAAACATCCCTAAGGGAAGAATAACCGGTTGAACAAGTGCCAGACAAAGGCAAGGGAAAAACACACGAAGTGGTCAAGGTGAGTGTACTCACTGTAAAAAGATGTATTATACATGGTTATGGAGATGATCTGAATATCACTCACGGGTAAGATGTATTACGCATAGTTATGGATAAGATCTGAATATCACTCACTGGTAAGAGGTATTATACATGGTTACGGATATGACCAGAATATTATTGATTATGAATTTGTTCATTTCAGTTTACCGAAATGGGAGGTTACTCCCCGACCCGGAATGGGGGAAATTTGTCTATTAAAGACAAGGGGTTACTCCTAGACCAAGAATGGGGGAGATTTATCTATTAAAGACCAGGGGTTACTCCTCGACCAGGAATGGGGGAGAATTGTCTATTGCAGACAGGATATGTGAATCATGATTCAGATAAGTTGGTCATTCTTTATGAATGAGACGGATAAGTATATAATTGGTGATTCTTTATGAATGAGACGGATAAGTATATAATTGGTAATTCTTTAAGAATGAGCCAGAAAAGTATATATTTGGTCATTCTTTATGAATGAACCGGATAAGTAGATAATTGATCATTTTTATGAATGTGCTGGATAAGTATATAATTGGAAATTCTTTATGAATGGGCCAGATACGTATGTATATATCATCACGGAGATATGATTTATTGCATTTAATTTTATGCAATAGTGTTGTAGTGATGCATTTGCTGAGCTATTTTTCTCATGGTTCCTATGTTTATGTTTTTCAGGTATTGAGTTATCACTGCCAAATCTAGGAGTTCGGTGGGGTTAGCAAGGGATGCATAAAACCATGATTTGGTCAAATGTAAATGGGGTAATTTAATCCTACTTATCTTTTCAGTAAGTTAGAGTAAGCATAATTACCTTAAACAAAAGTGAAGGGCTTTTAGTTTTATTGATTCATGTTAATAATTGAATAAAGATACTCGTGTTTATGGTTTGATTTAGGTAATTACGATTTGACTCACTTTGACTTTCAAACTTAATTATAAGTAACTGGGTTGGGGTGTGTCAAGATGGGTCTGAGAGGGAAGGCCTCAGCCCTATGAGTTTCCTCTTGGACTAGCTCTATCTGCCTAATTTTTTCAAAAGTCTTCTCACGAAGGGAAGCGAACTCTTATATGAGTTGGTACAAGGGTCTGAGCATAAGGTATACGACACTACACTTGGACTAAAAATCACAAACAGGCAAACAACTTAGACAATCTAAACTAAGGATCAAACTTGGAATTTGGAAGGTTTTCAAAGAAAGAACATTAAGAACGGTCAAGAACAATGTCGCCGAAGAAGGTAATCGGAGGTTCACCGAAAACCTAAAGAAGGGATTTTTTCAGTCGAGGTAGCCTCGGAGCTACCTACAACTGCCTATATAATCACTCAAACACCACTATTCTATCCCTACAACCACTAATATTGGTGGAAACCACTATCGGAAAACACAAAGCCTCGTCGAAAAATTCATAAATTAAAAATAAGGGTTGAAAATGGAAAAGAAGGGTGAGAATGATACCTGACTAATTGCGGAATAGAGAAGGAGAGGTTTATATGCAAAGAAGACCTTCAAATTCAGCTAACAATAGAGGTTTTGAGGAAAAAGTTGCAGTTGCAGAGAGAGGCTTAAGAGGGAAAAATAAAATGGGGAAGAAAGAGAAAGGGTTTTTAAACCCACTAAATGATTAGACGCTAGTTTCGAGGGCCCATCATTGCCCTAGGGAACCCAAAATGCAAGCTATGATCACATAACCTTCGAAGACACGCTACATTTCAGCAGGTGACATGTGTCAAGAAAGTATTAGCACACAGAGAAATTCGGCCTCGGCCTAAGCTACATACCCCTCGGTCGTCTAATCACATAGAAGACTAAGGGCTAGGGGGTGATTGATATGCCCAAAGCGCACCCTCTTACTTAGATCCATTAACCTCGGCCAATCTCGCAGCCGAGGTGACTGGAAGCCTATGACAACCATCAGTAACATCGTCTCTCATAAGGTCGGCCACAACCGACATTGCTTCTACCTCATACATCAACCTCGGGTGGGCATCAGTCGAGGTCAACAAGGACACATGGGTTCAATCACCCTTCAACACCATCATCGGCATCATCCGATGTTGCAGTCATTAGTGGAGATCAGTAATGTTACACGGGATCAATCATCTGGCAACGTCATCATCGGCCCAAGCCGACGTTACAACTACTCATACCTAACCTCGGCTAGCCTACTTGGATGAGGTCATTATGAATAACCTCGAATAAAGAAAGAAACAGACTTCACCAACCTCGTACTCTTCCAGGACGAGGTTGCACCAATCAAGAACAAGGCCGAGCATTTACAAGCGTATGCAAGGTTAGGAATGCGTGGACAAAATCAGTTGTAACCAAATCAATTCCCTCACATGGGGGAATATTTCATCATCATTCTCTACATGTGACAGTGACAGATGTCTTCACAAGATTGGCTAGTTCATCACACACATGCTCATTGCATGCTTGGGGGGTACATTACACCCCCTAAACACTATATATACTTGTTTTCTCCTACCTTAAAAGGGATTCAGAATTATAAACCCTAGCCAAACTCTATTGCATTTACAGTAGAGAGAGAAAGTGGAGTGATTGTATTACTAAGGCCATTAGAGCCCTCTTTTAATAGTGATATTTACACTCACCTGCACAATGGACGTAGGCATTTGATGAACCACTTATATTGTTGTGTTCATCCCCTTCTCCTCATCTCCTACTATATATATACTCTTGTGCTGCCATTGTTATCACTTGCTTGAGGTTGTCAACACCTTATCTGGTGGTGCTGTTTTCAGCATCATCAACTAGTGCATTTAATAATGACATTGTTGCTCAAACAATTAAGTTAGATAAACTAAAGCATGTTATTTATATAAGGGAGCAGTAAGGGATGAGAATTGCCTAAAACAACCCTCATTCACACCCATATTTTCAAGTAAATTTGGCATTCTCTCTCCTACTCTATTTTGTTATGGTGTTTTTCAAATTTAAAAGTCCAAACAATTCCCTCATCCTAATAATATTTCAGATATCTATCATTTAGATACCACCGTTATTCGATCTAAGCACCTTGATCTTCCTGGCAGTTTGATTCCCCATCTTCTTCCTCCATTTAAGAAACACCCCAAGGATCTCATCCTTGTGTATCATGGAATAGTCTCAAGTCCTCTAAAAGAAGTCATCAATGAATATTACAAAATAATGACTACTTCTCACATATGATGATTTAGAATGACCACAAACATTCGTGTGAAATTAATTAAGTATTCCCTTTGTGCAATGAATCGTCAGGTCAAATTTGACCATTGTTCTCCTTCTAAGCACGCAATGCTAACAAAAATCCAACTTCCAACTTTTTTCACCCTTTAGAATTCTTAGCTTACTCAATACATTATCATGGACTCATTGTGAGACAAAAGGTCTATAATTTTGATGTAAATGGTATTAATGGAACTTAAAAAAATCATACTCAAACATTTGAAATCTCAAAGAAAAAACTAGTAATATTAATTAATTTATCTCAAATGGAGAGTATACCATTTATAGACTTGAGAGAAAGATCTAAAAAGGGCCATTAGTGACTACTAAGGAATGCTTAGGTCACAAGTTATGTCACAGGTTACATCACTAATAACAACACATGAACATGAGCATTCTTATTACAAAATATATATTCTAGCTCTTACTAAACCTAATAACTATAAGTAAAAATTGAAAATAATAAAAGAAAAATTACAATATTTAAAATAATAAAATTTTAATAATAGCCAAATGCAATTCATAACACACTTCCTACATAAAATCAAGTCTTTTCTTGAGCTTTCAAAATTGAAGGTCTCGTGTGCAAATTCTGAAAATTTATAGCCTGAGTTTTATTCTATTTTATGTTTCTCTTTTTTCTCTCTTTTTGACGTGTGGGGATGCTCAACGAATAAGTAGGTTGTTGGTATTAAAATTGGGACACATTTTCTTCATGTTAATCCTCCTCCAACCCATCTGTAAGGACACAAATTTTCAATTGAGTCCTTTGTAGTTTTGGCTCAATTCCGAACAAAAACATTTGAGTCATAGGATAGAGTATATTGATCATCTTTCAAGCCTATGACGTGTTTGTTGAAGACGTAACGGACAAGTGTATAAAGCTTCATCAAAATGTCATGGTTTATGTGCCTCGTTTCAACGTCATCAACAGTGGTTCCATGCTCCCAAGGTATGAATGCATTACATATATATATATGAGCTTGGAACAGTTTTTATTGGGTGTTAGGTTTTCAAAACTGTGTTTTGTTTTCAGAATGGTTTCCATTAAAACTTATATATAAAGTATATAAAAGTTTTTGGTCTTAAAAAGAATTTTTGAACATTCTGTGAGTTCGTTCTAAGTGTCATTCGAACGAAATTGTCCTTCGAATCACAAGTCGTTCGAACGATATTGCCAACGACTTCCCATTATGGCATATTGGAACTTCGTTCGAAATGTCGTTCGAACGAGATGGTCATTCTAACGAGATTTCTAATGAGCTTCTAACGAGTTCACACTGGAACTTCGTTAGAAGACTCGTTCGAACAAGAATGTCGTTCGAACGAGATTTGGCGGGAACACGTTTTTTAGCAGTTTTAAGCAGTTTTTCCCACTTTCCCACTTGGTTTTACCCCACTACTTTTTGCTGAATAACTATGTGTGGGAATAACTTTTTCAAGGTTATCTTTTTCATATCCTTCTAACTCTTAGAGAGTGTTTAAGAGCGCAAAATACAAAGAGAAAAAGATCAAGTTTTGAGTGCTAATTTTCAAACAGAAAATCATTTACCACTCTAGTTTTCACCCATAGTTTTATGTATCCAATTTCATATATATACATCTTGCTTGGAGGTTGGCACCGGGTTTATCTCTACACCGAAGTGAAGAGAGTGTTTGGGTTTGCTTCTAAATCCCACAAAGGAGAAGTTGTTTATGTTGATTTACCCACTTGGAGAAAGGCTCCTAGTTCGGGTGACGGTGACCATATAAAGTCCGATCGGTGGATTCCGAGACCGCGGTGGATCTCCAAGGTCATCCGCTAGGAAGAGGTGTCTACAAGAAAAAGCGTCGGGGCTTAAGAGGGATCGAGTCGTGTGATGTAAGCCTTTTGTCTTATATTTGTAAAATCGTATCTAGTGAATTTGTGGCTAGGGCCGTCCGAGGTTGTTTCCCGTCTTGGGTTTTTCCTCGTACATCGCTGCGTAGTGTGATTGATTTATTTTTATCTTGCTTAATGACTTAGAACTCATGCTTAGAATAATTCAAGATAATAATGGTTTTACTTGTCACACTTAATTTAATTTGGTGCATAATTAAATTTTGGGTAAATTTTATTTAATTCATGTAATTTGTTAAAATTGGTTTAGCCTATTTTTTTTAAATGAAAAATATGTCTTAGGAAAATTCTAGGACTTGAATTGATTGGTTTAAGTGAAATTAATATGTGTGTGTGTTTAATTAATTCTCACTTGTGTTTAATTTTAATTTGTTAAAGAAATTAAAATTTTGTTTTAAGTTGAACCATCACCTTTACGCTTCCGCATCTGTTTCATATAAAAGAAATAATATTTCTTAGAGAAATTAAAAAGGGGGCCCTCCGGGAAACGACTACACCATCTAAGTCTTAAAATAAGAAGAGGCCCGAAATTAAGCCCAAAGCACGTTCCAAGATGAATAAAAGCTCACAACAGCCCAACATAAACATATTCTTCCTTCACATCATATTTATGGTTTCATAGAACCACCCAATGTGCGTAAACTATGGAAACCAAGCCTAACATGCCTTCATCTGGGAATCTCGTCGGATATTTTTCTCTAGTAAGACCGCCTCTCTTATTCTGCCTTCCTCTCTACTTTTCTCTCATCTATCTTCTTCTCTTGACTTTTTTCTTACCCTTTTCTCCTTTTTGAATAAATCTTATATCCACGTAGCTCAAACATCAATCTATGGGTTCGAAACCTTCGATTCAGCCTTTTATGGCCACGATTCTCCATTTTTCATCATTTCTTCTCCACTTTCTTCCCTCTCTTCAATCTAACCCTAGGGTCAGATTTCAAACCCTATTTCTTTTTGTTTATTTGAGTTTCGTTGGTGGCAGTAGTGGAATAGTAATCAAAGTGGGATTGGTGGTGGATCACTAATCAAACCAAGAATGGTAGTGGTGGAATCTTGGATGATAGCATCCTTGAGGGATTCTAATTTTCCCAAAATAAGCTAACTTATTCCAGTAATCGAGTGAGGCATCGGGTGATTCCGAATAAGACTTTTATAATGGGCGGAGCGAGTAGGATCTAATACAAAATAACTTACAATGACAAAAAAAAACATGTTTGAAACATTGAGACTAAAAAAAAACTACTAATATTGATCTATTTGTCCTAAGTATTGAGTATGTTATTTATAGACTTACAATAACGATCTCAAAAGATCTCGTTACTTGCCTATTAAGGAATGTTTAGATCACATGTGATCTTATGGGTGACATCACATGGACTGAAATAATTTTACTAAAAACACTTTTTCAAGCCTTTATTAATCTCAATAACTAGATATTAAAAATAAGAAAATGCTAAAATTCCCAAATACATTTCTTATAACAAATATTAGTTTTCACTAGAATTTGCCTCATATTTTTTTTTGTAAATCCAAATTTTGTATACGTAAATTTTACTTTAATGACTTAATGCATGGAATGCTGGAAATTAGGTAGATGTATTACTTGGGCAAGAAAATTTGATTTCACCAATGGACATAGGCACGTTGCTGAACCACAAAAATACAACTCTTATGTGAATGTGCACGATTTTCATTCTGATCGGCCTTAATGGTGTTGAATACAATCAGTAGGATTTTACCACCTAGAATTGTGATGTCTCATCCACACAGTGAGAACTTTCCATCTCATGAAAGTCGACAAGATAACCAAAACGCCCATAAGGCCCCTAGGATCAAGTTTGTGATCCAACTCAACAGGATCTTCAATACTCCCAGTTCTCATTACTATCCACAAGAGGATCAAATAGTGGAGAGTACACCTTGAGATAACTACATATCGTGGCTCATGGATGCATATGAGTAATGTCTTCGTCACAGGAGATCGCCACATTCCACTAGCGGGAGGAAAATGCTCGCCTCCATTGTCGCCTAGAGAGGATGGAGAAGGAAATCCACGGAGACAAATACAAACATTAAGAGATTACCCGTGACCACTAGTCCTCGGGCAAATAAATTTGCAGTTGAGGAAGGAGTTCGCAGTGCGGTAAGGATTATTCCTACCGGAGGGGCTCCCAACATAAGAAAGATCACCACATCAGCCATTGTGAAAAAAGGATATTTGCAACATGATACGAATGGAAATGGATAACCATCTAACTCACCGAAGGGCCATGACCACTAAGGAACTAGCCAAAAGGGCCCTTATGTGCCAAATGAAGTTTACCTTTGCCCGATTAACCGACCACTTTGAGCCTTCCAAGAAGTTCACCGCTCCCAGAATTAAGATTTACAATGGGAAAACTGATCCCACCGACCATGTTCACCAATATCGCCAGTCCATGATGCTTTGGAAATAAAACGAGACCCTCATGTGTCGGATCTTGTCCTCCAGTTTGAGGGACATTATGCAGAAATGGTTTGAAAAATTACCACATTAAAATAAAATAGCAAAGTACTCTTAGGTCCCTCGCAGACAAATTTTAAACACTAAAGAAATTTTGACAAATTTTAAACACTTACATCCACTAGTTCTCTTCTTATAGAAGTCCACACTAGTGGCATAACAAGTGGACCTAATAGTAAATTATACTTAAATGTTTAAAAAATTTCAACAAGGGCCCTAATTATAAATTTCCCAAAATAAAATCACAAAGGAACATAAAGTCAAACAAACAAATGAACTCCGCTGATAGGAGATTCAGGAGGGATAAAGAAAGATACCTCCCATGGTTGTTACATAGGTGGGGTGAAGATCAAGTTAAGTTGACGGGGGGAAAGAACGTCTTACTTCAGTCGTCCTCAGGAGTCCTACGAACCCAAAATAGAGAGGCTTCAATTCCACTCCAACGACTCTCTTTCTTCGTAAGAGAATTTTTTTTGATATTGATCGTAATATAGGCTTTATATTATTTTAGGCTACTTTGGCATATTTATTACAAACCGTCACGGTAAACTAACATTAACACTCGAGACTTCCCCACATCCCTTAAAAGTATAAAGCAATTTAGTTTGAATTAATATATAGACTTTATTTTTGAGATGCTTATTTTTATTAAAAACGAGGGTTTGTTAACTTAAAAATATTTTTTCTTTATTTTAAATCATATTCAAACGAGATCTGTCTCCTGTTCAAACGATAATGAATTTTCGTTAGAAGTATCGTTTGTAGTTTTTATCTAACGAGCATCAATCGAGGGCGTAATCCTTTGACTCGTCAGAAGGTTGTTTGAAGCCTGTTCAAATAAGAAAGCCTTCCCATTTAAACGAGACTATATTTCATTCTAACGAGTTACTTTTATCATTTGAACGAGCCTCAAAATTTGTACAAATGAGTCATCGCCTCAAAAATTGTGAATGCCCTATAAATACCTGTTTCGCGTTCAAATTTTTTAAGACTTATGCCAAATCCATTTTTGCGTATATTTTGCAAATGTTCTTCTTTATTTAGTGTTCTAAAACACTTTTGATTCGCAACATACATCCTGAAAATTGTTCTTGTGAATTTATTTAACCCCTAGACTATTTTAGTATCTTACATACACCTTTGTGGAGAAGGCATATCTATGGCTGACTTGTGAAACTCGAGGGGATCACTGCTAAAGACGAAGACTGAGGCTGGTATGGTGGCTACCAAGGACAAATCTATCGTATGTGGATCAAGTAGCCTATAAGATGATAGTATTTGTAAACTCTCTAAAGTGCTGAATAAAATGTTTTGCCCAAAAGGATTTTTCTCTTCAATCATGTGTTCTTGAATGTGTATCTTCATTATCTTATATAGAATACATATTTTTCTTCATGCATAATTTAATCAAAGAAAAAAAAAATTAAATTGGTTTTGTATGCTTAGACTTTTAAATTAAAAAATATGAAAATAGAATTCAAATTTGTGACCATCCTTCTCGAGCACATTTATTTTCACATTATCATATTGTTATCTGAGCATTCAGCTATTCTTAACCTCACAAGTGGTATCAGAATAGGTTGCACCAAGTTATCATTTGTTAGATCCTTATTAAATGCTCTTTTAGGGTGGTTGATTATTTATTCATCTTTCTTGTATTGGTTTATTTTGTTTTTCTCTAGATGGATTCCCATGGTTTTGACGACTTAAATAATTTGAGTTTGAAGTTTTCTAAAAGAATTGAAAATCCTGAAAAAGAAATTTTTTATTTTAGAGATGCTTTGGATCTTTTGCAAACTCTTCAAACTCAAAGATTTTTTATGAGAAACTTGTGGACATGGATCATGATTTTAAAATTTTACAATTGTCCAAGAAAAAGATTGATGATAGAGTCCGATTTTTAAAGAAAGAACTAGACAACTTTAAAAAATTTAGGGTTTGTAATTGTGCCATTAAGGATAGTTAAGATTTCATTAATGATTATAAGGCACGTGAGAAGACTCTTATGGATAAATTCGTTTACATTGAAGGGAAACGATATAAATTTCTAGGAATGATTGATATTTTGAAAAAGGAGTCCCTAAATTTTGGCGAGTCTAATTTTTGGTTAAGTCTAAAATTTTGAAGTTAAAAGATGATTTAAAAGACTCGTGTAGCTTTCGAAGTAATGGTAATAGCTCTCATGTTTATGATACTTCCGATGTCAAAGACAAGACCATTGATTATTTATAGGATCAACCGCATCCAAGGACGTTAGAAAAGGTCAACCCATAGATAATATTCCTCGAGTTTACACATGTTCACATTGTGGTAGGAAAGATCACGTCAGGCGTTATTGTTATGATCTTAGAAGAGGTCCTAGGAAGTTAAAGTCTAGTGTTTCCTTGGTTTTCTAAACTTGACGCATTAAGTATACACCTATTTGGGTTAAAAAATCTGTTTTGGAGGCGCTAGATGTTAAACTAGTTGATACTCACATGCTCGCACATGATGCTTCACATGCTATATCTTATGGATGATTGCTTACATGATTTTGTTTGTCATACTCTAGTTGCGCTTTATGATATATGTTTACTAGTGTTACGACATGTGTATATTTCGTATTATATTTTATTTTTATTGAGTCACATTGTAAAAATACAAAAAAATGTTATTTTGATAAAATGTTTTGAAAAATTCAAAAAGATTTTTGATTTTTGTGTATTTTAGTTTTATACATTTGGTATGATATACTGGTGTGTTTGAATCCAGTCTACTCCGCACTTTCCATGTGGCTAGGACATTTGGTTATGACTTTAGATACTTACATTGATATTAACCGTATTTATGGAGTTGTTTCGAACTTGATTTTCTTTACGAATTCGACTTCTTTATATGCCTCCACACACACATGCACAAGCTTGTTGGATTTTAACTTCACTATGTATATTTGAGCTTGGTGCGATGCTCTGCCATCAATATTATCATCTACATCTTTATGTGACTATGGGGGATTTGTGCATGTAAGAATCGTTACTCGTGAGTTTAATATTAAAAAAATATGAGTGACTACGGGAAAGTACTATGAAAGATAGGCTAAATTTGTATGAAAGCCATCGCTGAAAAGAGTCCGAGACAAAATAAAGGCAATAAAAATAGAAAAATTACCAAAAAAGGACCAACATGATTTAGTTTGTTTTGATCATTCAAAAATAAATAACTTCAAAAGAAAATAAACTAAAAGAAAAAAAATATGAAATATGTTTATCTTTTTAGGGAGTTTAGTTGAAGATCAACGGGTCTGCACAATAAATCCTTATTATACTTGTTTTTTCATAACACTATTGATTTGTAGAATCATCAATATTTTAGATTTGTGTGCATTGTGCTTATTTGTTCATTGAAGTTCACTTTATTTATCACTTGAGACTAAAACTTAGTTTGATAAAGTTTTGCGATTAATTAGAAAATCTTGAACATATTTGAGTGTTTGAGTAATACTTCATTTGTATCTAGTTTACGCCCATTCATTCCATCCCACATGTTTAGACACATCGATACTATGCTAGTGTGTAAATCTTATGTGTTTGTGTCGAGTTTTGTGGTCCTTTATACCTATATATGTATGGTGTAATTTTTTTGGTATATTTCACATATATTATACATAGTATCGTGTTGTATTTGTAAAATTTACATTTTTTTGAAAACTAAAAAATTTCAACAATAGTTGGTTGTCTTTTCCTTTGAGATTATCATTATACATGCTTAATTTATATCTTTTCGTGATGATATCTTATCTTCTACGAGATGCATCATATTTCATGATCATGTTTTACTCCTTTCTCTATTACGAACAAAAGGGGGGAGAATAAATTACGGGGGAGTTCGTATGCTTGTTTCGAACTCGATGCGTCACGGGGAATATATTCTTGTCTTATGTGTATAAGTACTTAAAGTGGAATTTAAGACACACCGAATGAAGATAAATTATGTGGAAGGGAAGAATAAGAAGAAGAAGTAAAAGTTTGAAGACAAAGAGACTTATGTCATTCTGTTCAAGGGTTAGGAAGGGTGTTAGCTTTCTTTTGTCTTTTATAGATTTTTGTTGATGTAATTTGGATTTTGGATAGCTTTTTTGTTTTTGTACAGAAGGAGCCAAAGGGGGGGATTTGTAAGAGAATTTTTTTTTTATATTTCTCATAGTATAGGTTTTGTATTGTTTTAGGCTAGCTTGACGTATCCCATTACAAACAGTCACGTACCGTTACGACAAACCAACTCGAGACTTTCTTACATCCCATAAATGTATAAAGCAATTTAGTGATTAAATTAATTCGCAGACTTTATTTTTGGGATGTTTATTTTAATTAAAAATAATCATGGGTTTGTTAATTTTTAAAAAGAAAAATATTTTTTTTTATTTTAAATCTGGTTCAAACGAGAATGAATTTTCGTTAGAAGGGTCCTTTGAAGTTTTTATCTAACGAGCATTGATTAAGGGCGTACTGTTTTGAATCTTCAGAAGGACATTTGAATCTTGTTAAAAGAGAAAGGCTTCTCGTTCAAAAGAGAATATGTTTTGTTCTAACGAGATATTTTTCTCGTTCGAACGAGTCTCAAAATTTGTGCGAACGAGTCACCGCCTCAAAAATTGTGAATGCCCTATAAGTACTTGTTTCGTGTTAAGACTTTTTAAGAATTCAGTTAGATTCGTTTTTGCATATATTTTGCAAAAGTTATTTTTTTTAGTGTTCTAAAACTCTTTTAATTCAAAACATACATCCTGAAAATTATTCTTGTGAATTCGTTTAAACCCTAGACTCTTTTAGTATCTTGCATACACCTTTATGGAGAAGGCATCTCTATGGCTGATTTGTGAAACTCGAGGGGATCACTGCTGAAGACGAAGGTTGATGCTGGATTGGTGGATACTGAGGACGAATTTGTCGTCTGTGGATCGCTTGGTGACAAGTTATATTCTTTAGAGTTTTTTTTTATATTGTGCATTATACTTGAGGCGGGTATTAAGTAGTCTATAAGTCGATAGTCTTGTAAATTCTCTAAAGTGTTGAATAAAAAGTTTTGCCCGAAAGGGATTTTTCCTCAATCTTGTGTTCTTGAATGAGTTTCCTCATTATCTTGTTTAGAACACATATTTGTCTTAACACTTAATTTAATCAGAGATAAAATTTGTTTAAAATAGGTTTTGTATGCTTGGACTTTTAAATTGAAAAATACAAAAATAGAATTTTTATTTGTGACAATCGGGAATGGGGATCCCCTGCAACCTAATTCCTTCCTTCTCACCTGAGTTTTAATCTCAAGGAAAAGGAATTGGCCCTGATATGGCTTCAAAGGCTGTTAGGCATGGACTGTTACCATCCTTGCCAAGCACATTTAATTGCTTATTCTCGTATTAGTATCAGAGTATTTAGTTGTTCTTACCCTTGCATTCTCTATTTTGTCCTGTTTTCCTTTTCGCTTTAGTTTGGTGTTGAACAAATAAAGTGGAGTATAAATGCACCCAAATAAATACAACGCTTCCAAGAATCCTAATACAACCAATCTAATAAGAAAATTAGACACAATAAAAAATTAAAATACAAGATATGCACGTCAATCTTCAACTAAGGAAAGCAAAAACGGCGCCATTTGACAACTTACGTTTTTGCGTGTAGTCACTGTCTTGGAAAGCTAAGTCTCAAAAACCCTTAAATTACCTATAAAAATTGTTAGACAACTTGTATAGCAGTAAGTATGGGTATCAATCCAATTTTTAAGGTGAATAAACAAATAATGTGAATAATTGCAAAATCATTTTTTATTAATATATATATAATTTCAAGGGAGAATTTATTAATTAATGCTAAAAATCATAAGTGATATATATAAACTAGTGAAAATATAAGTGATAAGTAATCGGGTTTTATAAATGTGAGGAAATCCAAAAGATGGGATTACACCGCATATTTAATTATTTTAACTAAGCAATTTATTTATTTAAAATATTTTGAGATAATATTAAAATTACAACTTAACTCTCGTTACAATTATAAATTTAATAATATCATTATAGAAAAATAATTTAAAATGTCACAACTCTAAAAATTAGATTTATACTTTTTTAATAAATTATCTGCTCAGACCAATTTATTAAAAATTATAAAAATCAGTTAATACAAGACCGACTTAACACTTCCAAATCTATTGCCATATTTAGGAAGAATCTATCCATAATTCAATTCCAAATTTAAATATTAAATTCAATGTGAAATTAATTTACTCTCTCTCGAGGCATAAATTGAAATGTGACAATTTTGTAATTAATTTTCACATGAATATTACAAGTTAATAAATTAATTAATTAGAATAACATCACATACAGTTTCATCCCACCCCTTGAACAGGGTATTTAATCTAGCATTCTCATACTAGCATACACAATATTCAATAAAATGCCTGAAGAGTGCCCAATATGTGTGTTTCAAACAAAACCATTTTTTCTCCGAAAAAGATCCAACTTTTAATTATGCACCAAACCAAGTTGTGAAAAACTCAATTCTTACTTTAAACCAGTTTTATCTTGATTAATCCTAAGCATGCATCTAATGATTAAAGCAAGTAAAATAAAGTAAAGAATACTCACAACTTCGGATGTACGAGGAAAAAATCCAAAACGGGAAAACAACCTCTGACAGCCCAAGCGAGACAATCACTATGAATATGGTTTTACAAAGACAGACAAAGTCTCACTCAACGACTCGATCCCCACGGATCTTGATGTTCTTCTGATCTTCAACCACTCCTCTCACAGTTCCCATGCAAAAAGTCTTTCTTCTGCGATACCTGTCCACAACATACGCGTCCACGTATGTCTCGGTGTCCACCGAATGGCTTTGATTCGATTACGATGTCGAACAAGAAGTCCTTCTCTTTTCTTCACCGCAAAACCCTTTGTGTTCAATGTGTGAAACAAACAACTTTGGTGCAGCAAGATCACGTAAACATATAAGAATGATAACTCGGATCTTTGCAAACTCTAAGGATGTGTTTAAGACTTTTAAACCTTAGAAAACATGTACAAACAAGGTTCTGGTTCGTAAAACTGTTTTCTAGAAAGCACACTTACGAAACTATGATGAAAACACTGTTTAAATAGGATATAAATGCCACCTCGAAAAACATGTGGTTCGAACGACTTGAGGAACTCGTTCGAGCGACATCCCATCTCGTTCGAACGAGATTGGATGTCGTTTGAACGACAGCGCGAAAGTTTGACTTTTTGTTTAAAACGTCTCTTCCAATGAGAGATCCAAAAATATCAAACTCTTTTACGAGCTTATCATCATGAAACGTAGAATAAACCTTTAAAACACTTTTAAAACATTTAAAAACATTTTTCTTTATAAAAATTATATCCTTATCTTTTATAAAATAATTCCGAGCACCATTAATTATACGCATTCATACCTAAGTGATCTCAGAATGAAATTATCTTTGAAGACAATTAAACTTGCACCAATTAAACTTTGGCATGATTAATTCTGTGAAGCTTTGCCGCAATGTCTTCAATTTTTTCCATACGTCATAGACCGAGTGGGATCGTGACAAAATAAAATTCTCCCTATGACATATTACAAACACAGTTTTGTTCACGGAATTAAGTCAAAACAATACAAGGACTCAATTGGAAATTTATGTCCTTACAAATCTCCCCCTTTGACTATTCCGGGATGCCTAAATCCCATCCCATAAATCCAAAATAAAAAATACAGGACATGGACTAGAATTTGTAGCACCGGCAAGCATGAACTGTCTGAATGTGATGTAGACTTGAAATCTCGAATCGCTGAAAGCATACCTACACCCATGAAATAGACAAACATATACCCAGTGAAGTATGGAGGAACACATGATACCAATTTATATTTCTAATATGAACAAATCATTTGAAACATGAGAGCAATTATATGATACCAATACAATCAATCAATTTGTAAATCCAGATATTAATAGAAACACTCAACAAATCTCCCCCCACATCACATACATCTCTCCCCTTTTTTGTCTCGAATAGACAATCCGGTGAAAAGATAAACCAATTTGAAATATCTAGCATGAGAATATGATACCAAATTGAATCAAGTTGATACCAATCTTAAAAAATGAAAAATGCTAGATAAACATGAAACAACCAGCTAAATAAGATCATGTAATGACAAACCAGTAGCTAGTAAACCAAGGAATCACACAAAGAATATCGCAAATTAATCAGGTGTGATAAACGGAATCATATGCAAAATACCAAGTTGGAACACAAAAGAACATGCATATAAACCAGTCAGTAAAAAAAAATGCCTCATGCAGTACCAAAAGTATACCAATTTGAACCTGAGGACAGCAAACCAATCAGAAGCCATTTTTTATTCTTTCGTTCGAACGAGCCAGGAACATCGCTCAAACGAGATGAGGATGTCTCTTGAACGAAGTCAGAAGTCGTTCTCGCGAGATGAGTTGTCGTTTGAACGACTTCGCGCGACCTGCCAAAATTTCCCAGTTTCCCAGAAATATTATAAAGTATTGCCCAGTGAAAAAAGTTCCACAAAAAAATTCCAGGAAGGGCCTGACAAAATCAAAATAGTGTTAAAACAGTAGGATTTTAAGACAAAACGCAAAAACTCATAAAAACTTAAAATGCGAGTTACATGCAAACATAGTACCGATGTGCTCAAACATGGATATGGAATGAATGAGCGTGAAACTACAACAAATGAGTCACAATTCTAGCACATCGAAACGATCAAGAAGCTCTAATTGATAGCTATAAATTATCAAACTTTATCATAGTCATATGACAATTAAAGTGTGAGCTTAATGAACTAAATATACTACATGCACACAAATCCAGAATTTTGACGATTCTACAAATAATAGCGTCAAATTGCAATGTTTCAACATTAGGATTAGTTGTGCAAACCCGTTTAAATTTTTAATCCATCCAAACTCCCTCAATAATATCACATTTTCATTGGAATGAACTAAACAAATTTGGCCCTTTTCTTAGCATATTGCATTCTCTTTTGGGCTCTTTTAAACGGTGGCTTTCACAACGAGTCAATTTTGAAATCTCGCAACCCTTTTCCCGTGAATCACTCATCATTTTTACCAATTTTAAATCCTCACAGTAAATGGTTATTACATGCACACTTCTCCTTAAGTCTACTTACGCATAGATGACAAGATTGTGATAAGAACGCCTCACCAAATTCAAATATGCAAGAGAAGTCAAACATCCATATAAACTCGTGCATGTGTGCAATGTTGGCATATATACAAAGTCAAATAAAAATGCATATCAACTTCGAAACAACCCCATACAAACAATGGTTAAGATCATTCTAAGCATTGATAATAATGACCAAATGTCCTAGCCACATGGAAAATGAAACGATAGGGGGGGTCCAAGCACACCAATATGCCACATCAAACATGTAAACTCAAAAACAAAAACCTAAAATCTTTTTGGCTTTTCAAACATATTTTGACTAAAAAAAACAAAATCTTTTTGGGTTTTCAAAAGTTTTCTCAAAACAAAATCTTTTTGTATTTTTTAAATAAGACTCAAACAAGTGAAAAATAAAATACAAAGAGATAAACATGTCATAGCACTAGCAAATAATAAATCATGATGCAAGGGCTAACATATGACAAAACATGCAAGCTACTATCCATAAGAAATAGCAAGAGATGAATCATGTGCATGCATGTGAGAATCAACCAACGAAGCATTTAGCATCTCCAAAACGGATTTCCTTACCCAAACAGGCGTATACCTAACAAAACTGGTTTTGGGAACCAATGGGACACTACGTTTAATCTTCCTAGGGTCTTTTCTAACATCAAAATAAAAACTCCTAAGGTGACCTTTCCTACCACAATGCGAACAAGTGAAAACACGACGAGGAACGGGACCTTTAGGTTGACCTTTTCTAATACCCTCGGATGTAGTTGACGTTCTAAAACAAACTATGGTTTTGGCTTTTACAATCGAACCACTAGAACAAGATAAGAAGCTACCATCACTACTCGAGTCATTTAAATCATTTTTTAACTTCAAAACTTTCGACTCAAGCAAAAGATTAGATTCCTCAAACTTTACGGACTCCTTCTTTAAATTTTCAATTACCCCTAGAAGGTTATCTCGCTCCCCCTCAATGTGAGCAAACTTATCCCTACAAGCCTTTTCTCGTGCCACAAAATCATTAATCGAATTATATTCCTCAATGGCACAAACTCTAGAATTTTTTAAATTCTCTAACTCTTTTTCTAAAATGAGGACCCTATTATCATTCTCCATTTTGCCCAATTTTTATATATTAAAATATTTAAACAAGGAACTAAAGTGTTGATGACAAATATCTCTTTGAATTTGAAAGCTTTGCAAATATTCAATCTTATTTTTGAGACCATAATTTTCTTTCTCCAAAACTTTAATATGATTTGCAAACTTTAAATTCAAATGATGTAGATCGTCAACGCTTTGTGAATCCATCAAGAGAAACAAACCCAGGAGAGATAAACAAGCACACGGGATCACAAAACAAATAAAAAATATTTTCTAGCTCTAATACCAATTTGAAGATGTGAGTGGCTCGATATGTGTGTTTCAAACAAAACTAATTTTTCTCCGAAAAAGATCCAACTTTTAATTACGCACCAAACCAAGTTATGAAAAACTCAATTCTTACTTTAAACGAGTTTTATCTTGATTAATCCTAAGCATGAATCTAGTGATTAAAGTAAGTAAAATAAAGTAAAGAATACTCAAAATCCTGGATGTACGAGGAAAAAACCCAAAACGAGAAAACAACCTCGGACGAACCAAGCCAGACAATCACTATGAATATGGTTTTATAAAGATAGACAAAGTCTCACTCAATGACTCGATCCCTACGGGTCTTGACGGTCTTATGATCTTCAACCACTCCTCTCACAGTGCCCACGCAGAAAGTCCTTATTCCACGATACCTGTCCACAACATACGCGTCCACGTATGTCTCAGTGTCCACCGAACGGCTTTGATTCGTCTACGATGTCGAACAAGAAGTCCTTCTCTTTTCTTCACCGCAAAACCTTTTGTGTTCAATGTGTAGAACAAATAACTTTGGTGCAACAAGATCACGTAAATATATAAGAATGATAACTCGAATCTTTGCAAACTCTAAGGATGTGTTTAAGACTTTTAAACCTTAGAAAACATGTGCAAACAAGGTTCTGGTTCGTAAAACTGTTTTCCAGAAAGCACACTTACGAAACTATGATGAAAACACTGTTTAAATAGGATTTAAATGACGCCTCGAAAAACATGTCATTCGAACGAATTGAGGAACTCGTTCGAGCGACATCCCATCTCGTTCGAACGAGATTGGAAGTCGTTTGAACGACAGGGTGAAAGTTTGACTTTTTTTTTAAAACGTCTCTTCCAATGAGATATCCAAAAATGTCAAACTTTTTTAAGAGCTTATCATCATAAAACGTAGAGTAAACCTTTAAAACACTTTTAAACATT
The DNA here is from genome assembly GCA_949130495.1 of Sambucus nigra. Lineage (NCBI taxonomy): Eukaryota > Viridiplantae > Streptophyta > Magnoliopsida > Dipsacales > Adoxaceae > Sambucus > Sambucus nigra. Next base: position 121,666,679 of record OX422223.1, read on the forward strand.
TAAAAACATTTTTCTTTTTAAAAATTACATCCTTATCTTTTTTAAAATAATTCTGAGCACCATTAATTATACGCATTTCATACCTGAGTGATCTCGGAATGAAATTATCTTTGAAGACGATTAAACTTGCACCAATTAAACTTTGGCATGATTAATTCTTTGAAGCTTTTCCGCTACGTCTTCAATTTCTTCAATACGTCATATACCGAGTGGGATCATGACAAAATAAAATTCTCCCTATGACATATTACAAACACAGTTTTGTTCATAGAATTAAGTCAAAACAATACAGGGACTCAGTTGGAAATTTATGTCCTTACAATGTCAATAAAAGGCATAAAATTAAATAACAGATATATAAATACAATACTAAAACATGTCTCCTGGTTCAATTGATTCTTTTAAGTTGAGTCCAATTTCTTCCCATGAACTATCTCACTCGATTACAATAAAAAGAAATAAATTTGAAGAAATAATCTTAAAAAAACTTCTAGGCGTTATATTTTTTGAAATTTTCGACCTCTCTATTTTATGCTAGAATGTAGAGAAAAATGCAAAAATGTCAGTACTCTTCGAAATGAGATGGATCATCCTTTTATAATTCTCGAATGAGTAGTTGGGTGAGATATTTTAGGAGGCTTAGTTGTCAAGGTCTGCTGAGTCAATTGTGTTTTGAGGGGATTTGAAATGCACGTGGGTTTTAAAAGGACAAATTGCTCAAACACAAATGGAATACATGTATATATATATATATATATATATATATATATATATATAAATATAGAGTTCTACTACGAGTCCCCAATAACTCTCCCAATACCTTTCCCGAAAGTAATAATTTTTTGTACCCTGGCGGGACCCATACCACATGACAATACTTAATAGGTAAATGAGAGAATATGTGGAATCCACGTCACTTTTGGGAGAGGTTTTGATACCCATATTATTATTCATAAATAAGTGAAAGAGAAAATAAGTTTAAAAAATTGGTAGAAGAAAATAGGTATTAGTTAAGCCTAGGACTGATTCCGATCAGGGATTGAACTCGAGTATAATGGGTTTTTTAGGTTGGATCTATGAGGGTGGTGGTTTGTGGTCAGGTTTTGAGGTGGTGGTCAAACTGATTAAGGATTTTAGGAGTCGGAGCTTGAAAGGCGGTGGCCCGGCACTGCTTGGACAGAACTCAGGTGGTTTTGGGTCTAGATAGGTCATGGACAGTGGTATTAGATCAGGGCATCCTTGAGCATGTGCCAAGTGGGCAATCACATAGGGCCCCCGCTAGTCAATTTGTTATTACTTATATATTGAGGGCCCATTTATTTATATCAATACACATAAAAGAGGCATATTTTATGATTCTTGCACATGACCTTTTCAAATTTTATCAATCTCAGAACAACTTGTATAAGATTATAACATGTATGGGTTGGGTAGCCACCGACTTTATGGGAAGTGGTGGTATAGGATGGATTGGGGTTTGGTTTTATGGGTCCGTGTTGTTAAAATTGTATTTTAACAATACAAGTGGGAACTTTCGGCCAAAAAGAAAAAAGTGACACCCACTATACCCACCTCTCTCTCAACTTGCGGCTAAATCTCGCAATATATCTTGTTCATTATCTCCCACTATATCAGGTCAATAATCACCACCTTATCATATGGGAGTTTTTCTCTTCATCCCGCTAAAAAAATAACACGAGAGACAACTTGAGTTTGTTTGGGAAGAAAAGAGAGAAAAATCAGATGTTTTGAGTTCCAAAACAAAATACACACATACAAAAAAATTTCCGTATTCTTTTAAGAGGTGTCAAAATTTTGTTTACAAAACCAGTGTTGTTCCCCAAAATATTTTCGGAATCGAGCAATTTATTTGCAATGGGTGTTAGTATTCCATATAACTGTAGTGTATGGTTATATGACATAAAGGTGATTCTAGGCTTTTTTTATCCTCAGAACGACATGACTGTACACTACATGCACAAAGAGGATAGAGCCGCAAAATGTCTTAAACAGAGCGACCTAGTCCGCGACTCAACTCAAGAATCGTTTATGACATATTTTATAACCAATTGAGGTAATATTTTTTTTATCTTTATTGTGCAGTATTTATTTGAATTCAACGCATGGGGTTCATATTTTTTTATATTCGTATGAGGAAATAATTTAATTTTGAGTAGTAGATTAAAATTAAATAACGATGTTATTTTTTGATTTCTTCATAAAACTCTTTGATGTGATTTTTAATCACAATATCTAAATTATCCCAAAAATTTTAAGAGGTTTTATATCTACCTTGGAGATCAAAAAAAAATCTTATGAGTTTATATGATTATTTTTCTAATACCTAAAATGAAAAAAAAAAGGCTAACAAAGTTTCTATGTCTAGAAATTATAATTTTGAACTTTCACCTCTAGAAATTCTAATTTAGCCCCGAACTTCCTAAATATTATATTTTACGAAGTAGAAAAATAAATTTCAATATTTTTGTCAATTCGGAATCGATTAATAATTTCGTGAGAAATTAGAATTTCAACAATAATGAACCCCTTCATGGAAAACTTTTAAATAGGTTAATCATATTTTTAGTTATGAATGTGAAATATTATTTCACATAAGATGTTATTGTTAAAAATGGAATTATATAAATTTTTAGATATTTCATTTAGAGCCACTGTTGGTTAAGAAAACAAATGAAAATTTGTTATTCGAAATCAAATGAAAATTTGATATTTAAAAAAAAATTGTTGTATGGAATCAAATTCAAAATTGATATTTGACAACAAATTAAAATTTGTTATATGAAAACAAATGATTTTTTTTATATGGAATCATTTTTAAAATTTGACATTTGAGATGGCAAATGAAAATTTGTTATATGAAAACAAATGAACATTCGTTATATCAATTTGAAGGGTAAATAATAAACATTAGTGCCTTGCGCTATGTTTACTACAAAAGATATTTGTTCAAATATTTTTTGAAGTGTTTATATGAAAGTGTAGTCGGTATTTTTCAACCACAGTAAAGTGATCGTTGATGAAAAAAAAATTCTAAAATTTTTGTTATGAATTTTATTGGAATATCATCTAAGTTTCTTGATGATATATACACTGAAATTTCGTGAATTTTGGCTTGCATATAGTATGCTAAGATGATGAATATTGACCTTTGGAAATTCTGAAAAATAAGTTGCATATCTCTTATTATGATTTTACCAAATGTGATGAGCAATGCTGAATTTTTTGGACAACTTGTATTAAAATGAGTTTACCATAATCTGTACTTAATATTTTTGAGTAATTCCAATTTTTTATAAAACTAGACTCATAAAGGATGAATTCTGAAAATTTTTATAAATTTTCAATAAGTGGTTTGGTCGTGGTGAAATTTCAAATTTGAAGTTTTTCCTTTTAAAGAAATATTTTGGACAACAACATTTTCTTATAAAAATGTACCATGTAATGTTCCCAACGGATTCAAAATACTTTGAAACCTTTAAAACTTTCTTATTAAGGAATTTATGAACTATTTATAAAAATTTGGGCTCAAACTTATGAAAGATGAATTATCTTGAAATGATATAAGGACTTATACAGCATTTGAGTTTGAAGTGCAATCGCTAGAATTTTATTGAATAATTATTCTTATTATTCATTGATATGAGTTGAAAAAGGTATATAATAAAATTGTATTCTTGTATGTTAAAATAAATTGGTGTTCTTCATACGCGTGTATAAATAATTTAGTTGGGTAAAATTATTTTGACTGTATGCTATGTGTTGGATAGAGTATAAGGCTCTAAGATATATATATATTTTACCTTATGTACTTGCATATGAAATCAAACATGTTACGCTTTTGATATGTTGTTTGATCTAAGTATGGATTTAAACCTACAATTGTCTAATATTATGAGTATAAATCTCATGTGCCGAACTTTATCTTGAGCAAAATTGAATCCACGTGTCGAAATAATAATAGTTGGAAGATTTTATCATAATTGAGTTTGGTGCATATGCAACCTTTACTTTGGTAAAGATATTCTAGTTGAATGATCTGGAATAGAGGTTTAAACTCTAATATAAAATATTATTTTATACATTGTGAGAAATAATATATGAAAAATTATATGTTTTATTTCTTTAAGAAATAGATTGTGTAATTTATATATGACTTTCAGACCCATGAAAATATGAAATTATGACTAAAACGAATGGACATATATTTTTTTTATTCGACTATTCCTGAGAGAATTAAGCATGTATTAATTTAAGAAATAGGATTAATTCTTATTTAATTCTTAAACTCTATAAGTTTAGATGCCCTTTTTATGAATTGAAAATATAGTGGTGACACATTACATGTAGCTTCTCAATGCTATACCTAGAGAATAGTGGTGGCACTCAAGCGATTACCTCTCAACTATAATTGAAGAACATCTAATATAATATAAAACTTTGGTGTTCAATAGAACTCTTAATTTTTTGATTTGTGACTTAAAAATAAAATCTTTCTTATGTTATTGGAAAAGACTTCAAAAATCCTTAGAGAAGTCATGTCATAAATGATTGGTTAAATTCCCTGGAATGAACTAGAAATTAGTTTATAATTGACTTATCTTAAAATTTTAAGATAATGAGGTGTATACACATCCTTTGAAGGAATATTGAAACCATTACCATTTATGAATATAAGCTTTGCTTAATAGCCAAGATTCATCTATATAACTTAGTTATACATGATGCATGTTGAATTATTCTCATAAAAATGAAGAAGCTTCATTTAATTTATTTTCCATTGATAGTATACATGATGTTGAGTTAAAATTAAATGTATATAATATCTCTTTTCGAATGGTGACCTATGTAAGACAACTTACGTGGACCAACTTGAAGTTGGATAACTTTTTAATATGGAAGACATCAATAAATGGCCTTATATTTTGATAAATCATCAAATGAAAATCAATTGAGAATAATATGAATCGTGGTTATCACTAAGCATGTCGAAATATGAATGCACTATTATTTATTATGCACAAATGATTAGAAAATATTTGGTTATAATATTTTATTGCCAACAAAACCAAATATATGCAAAGTCGAAGTGTTGGCATAATGAGTTTCGATGAAACAAGAACATTATTTGTTATTATTACAAAGCCAAATATGGATCATTAATAGATCGAGTACTTTGAAATACAAGAATGTCTATTTAATAGATATATGTTAATTGTGAACCATCTTGTACTCCATATGATCGAAGAATGAGAAAACTATATACAGTGTTAAGAAAGATGAATATGCAAACATCTTAAGTAGTCTCAGCTGAACTACTAGATATAGTTGATTTGGAATTATTTTTTTATGGGATTACTATGAAGGTTTATAATTAAAAAAGTGCATTCTTATGCTATTGAGAAAGGTTATGAGTTTTGATAAAAATAAAAAACCTATAATTGATTCTGAATCAATTAATGGATATGTGTCTAACACATATTATGATGTTATTTTTTAAACTCCCAGAAATATTAATTTTTAACACAATTAATGATGGAGTTTATATTGATACCATTAGCTATGGCTAGTGAGGAAATGAAAGTTTAAAAGGCTTATTATAAGATACCATTTATGGTAGAGATTGATACCAGTCATTTTATCCACAACAATAGAACCATGGCTATTGTAAAATTTTAGAACCGTTATCATGGCAAGAATGACAAATATGTCGCAAGCACAGCATAGTTTTAGAATCTAAAACTAATGAGTTGAGAGTGTGGATTATGTTCTGACTGATGCGACCAGAACCTTACTTATCCTTTGATGAAAGGACTTGTGCAGGAGAAGGTGTTTTAACACCTAGAAAGGGATCGAACTAAAAGCCCATTGATATTGAATTACTTGTGGTAATAACCCAACATATAGACTGGAGATCCTAATAAATAGGTTCAAGGGGTAATAACAAGTCACAAGTGATATGGGTTGAATAATGCTAATTAATATATATGGGTTTTACTCAAAGTCCATCCCTATGGAGCATGATATCCTGAAGTGAGTTAAGGTTGAGTTAATTATAACTCTTAATGAAGATCTATAACTCTATTTTGAGTGGGGATACCTAGCTACAGGAGTGTCCTTGATATACCCACCTATGTAAATGTGGAAGTGTGGCCACTTCCTATGGTGAATTTGGGAAAATTCCCTAGAGCGTTTACATACTGATATGGAAGCTCATGGCTGTAACATGTTGTCTTGAGGACTACACCCAAGTAGGGTTATGTGTGGGATGTTGTCAGAGATAGAGTTCAAAACTATGAGTTACTCTAGTATAATCTAAATCATCTATATTATGTAAAGGTTCAAGTCGAAAGACACCTTTGCTTATGCATAATGCTATGAATTATTGATCAATAATTATTTACTAGCGGTGGATTGTTACCAATGATTGTGTTTTTAAAATCCAAGGGGGGATTGTTGTTGAAATTTTATTTTAAAAATATATATGGGAACTTTTGGCTAAAAAGAAAAAAGTGGCACACACTACCCCACTTGTTTACCCACTATACCCACCTCTTTCTCAACTTTTGGCTAAATGTCCCAATATATCTTGTCCATTATCCCCCACTATATCAGGTTTATAATCACCACCTTATCAAATGGGAGTTTTCCTCTTCACCCGACCAAAAAATAACAGGAGAGACAACTTGAGTTTGTTTGGGAAGAAAATAGAGAAAAATCATATGTTTTGAGTTCCAAAACAAAATATACACATACAAAAAAATTCCCCTCTTCCTTTAAAGGCTGTCAAAATTTTGTTTACAAAACTAGTATTGTTCCCCAAAATATTTTCAGAATTGAGAAATTTGTTTGTAATGGGTGTTAGTATGCCATATAACTATAGTGCATGGTTATTTGAGACATAGGTGATTTTGTGCATAAAGAGGTTAGAGCTCGAAAATGTCTTAAAAAGAGCGACCTAGTCTACGACTCGGCCCAAGAATCATTTACGACATATTTTATAACCAATTGAGGTAATATTGTTTATTTTTATTATGCAACAAGCGATTTATATTTTTTATATTCGTATGAGGTAACAATTTAATTTTGAGTAGTAAACTAAAATTAAATAATGATTTTATGTTTTGATTTCTCCATAAAACTCTTTGATGTGATTTTTAATGAAAATTTCTAAATTTTCCCAAAATTCCGCTAGGCAGGTTCGAGTTGGAGGTTGTTCGGTGCTGGAGTGGCTGGGGCAGGGGGTAGAGGGCTTCCAAGGTGGCTGTTGATATGGGTAGGTATGTATTTTAATGTCTTGTTTATAGAGGTAGTAAAGAAAAGATGGGAGAGATGAAAGAGAAGATGGGTGATGAAAGGAGAGAGAGAGAGAGGAGAGAGGATAAAAATATGATCTTGGTATTTGAAACGAGGTGTGGGGGTTATTTGGTGTATGTAAGTGGGTGGTAGTAGGGTGTGAGTGAGGGAGGTGTTTGAGTGTATGGGTGTGTATGGGTCTAGTGTGTGTGTATTTTATTATAAAAAAGTAAAAAAATATATGTACATATATATTTACATACACTCAAAATAAGTTAAAATATCAAAAAACTAAAGGCCCACACATAAAAAAAATGTACGATAAAAACTCAAATAGAAAAATAAGAATAAAACAAATAACTCTAAAAAATAAAATAAAGAAAAATGTTAATAACACATACCTAAATATATACAAACACGGACATAGTACTATGTATAAAACTACATGCATGGATTATACAATATTTAAATAAAATAATAAAACACTCAAAGTAAAAATAAAGATAATAAAAAATATAAAAATAAGAAGAAATAAAATGACACGAATAAAAAAATAATGATGATAATACAAAACACACGTACAATGGGCAATATTTGAAATGGGGCTCGCGATGGTCTAGGCTTGGGTATTTGGTATTCGACAGGATTTAGGCTCATTTAACTGCATCGTTGTCACCTTTGCCTTGATTTAATGCTTTTAAGACCGCAAATGCAAGTAAACCTACAAAAAACCAAATACCAATATAAGTCCAATTTTATCGGAAAATAGCAATTAAAATGCGTCTATTTGGAGTATAATTTTAATTCTTTTGGGGTGATTATCAGATAGTGTGATAATCCTCAACGATCCATCCCCACCCTCATTGAGGATTTCATTATCTTTCCCTGACTGCTTCCGCCTCTGATAGGCTCAATGGAGATCCACTTCGGCACACCTAACCTTTATGACAACCATCTGATGATTGTACCCCTCTTAATATTTTCCTACCCAAAGTTTAGACCTTAAATGGGGTCCTGAAACGCACAAGTTAGGTAGACCCCAAAACATCAAATCTTACCCATTCATTGAAGCTTTTTTTAGCAATTGATTGCGTAAGGACACAAATTTCCAATTGAGTCTTATGTAGTGTTGGCTCAATTCTGGACAATACAATTTGAGTCATAGGATAGAATGTGTTGTGTATCCATCCAAGCCTATGACATGTTTGAGCTGAAGATGTAGTGCTCAAGAATTCAAGTTCACTCCTTTGCCGAGTTTAGCGCTTCGTTTCTACATCAACAACTATTGAATTCCATTGTTTCCAAAAGGTATGAATGCATTTGATATATATATAGGAGACTTGGAATATTTATTAAGGGTGTAATTTTAATTTAAGATGATTTTTACTTTTCATAAAATATTTTAGAACTTTGTTTAAAAGTTTTTTGTCTTAATTTTGAAAAATCTGAATTTCTGTTTTTTCGTTCGAAGAGTCGTTTGAACGAGAATGTCGTTTGAACGAGTTTACCAACGAGATTTGCCAATTAGTTTTCTGTTCTTTCGTTCTAACGAACTCGTTTGAACGACTTTTTCCAACGAGTTTTGGGCCTTCTTTTCTTTTGAAATTTCGTTCGAACGACCGAGGAAAGTCGTTCGAACAACTTTGGCGAGAAGGCTAAATTTTTGGCAGTTTTCTTTATTAACCACCCATGTTATCCACTTGTCCCATTAACTTTTACCAGCCATTTTTTGTTCGGGAAAAAGTCTTTTCTAAACCACTTTTTGAGATTTTTTCATTCTCTAGAGAGCAAAAGTTTTACCCAAAAAGTTCATGTTTGAGTGTTTGATTTCTATGACTTAATATTTTCCAAAAACACTTACACCCATTGAGTTTTGTTTAAATTCCAAATTCCCATATATATATATATATATATATATCTTTCTTGGAGTTTGGTTTGACACTTTTGGTTCATCTCTACACCATTAAAGAAGAGAGTTTGGGTTCTTCTCCACCCAAAAGGAGTTTGTTTTCGTGCTGCGGTGTTCCCACTTGAAGAAAGGCTTTAGGTGCGGGGTGACAGAGACCAAAAGCCTCATTGATGGATTCCAAGATTCCGGTGGAGTCCGAAATTGTCAACTAGATGGAGGTAGTTACAAGAAGATGCGTCAAGGTTTGGATAGAATCGAGCCGTACGAAGTAAGTCATCTGTCTTGTAATAATATTTCCATACTTAGTGGACTTATGGCTAGGGCCGTCCGAGGTTTTTTCCATTTGGGTTTTCCACGTACATCGACGCGTAGTGATTTGTGATTTATTTTATCTTGCTATATCACATAGATGCATGCTTAGGACTAAAAGATAAAATATGGTTTAAATCACTACACATGATTAATTTGGTGCTAAACTTAATTTGGGTAATGTTTAATTAATTGAATCCAAGTCATTACTTTTAATTTGATAAAATTTGGTTTGGCCTATATCGAAAATGAATTAATTATTGTTAGGCAAATTTTAGGACTTGTGTTGAATTAATTGGGTTTAAGTGAAAATTAATGTTTGAGTAGTTTTTATTTCACTTCTAGTTGAGTTTAATTTTAATTTTAATGAAATAAAAATTTGTTACTTTGTGTGTTGCATTGAACCATCCTATTTCGCACTTAAAGGAAATTTACATTTAATTTTAAAAGAATAATTTTAAAATTTGGGGACCTCAAATTGGTATCAGAGCCAGAGCGCTAATTTATTACATTAAGGTCTTTCTAGAATTTTTTTGGTAAAATGGAATTTTCCCCATTTTTAGAATTTCCTTTTTCGATGGTTCCAATTAAGCGTATTGGAAATCACATATGAAATCGGCACTTAAGTTCATAAACGAGAGGGTTTGGTTATCAGTTGTTAATGGGTGGTCCCCACCCACATGTTTGGTTGAAAATGAGCGTGTCCCCAAACCCGTAGATAGATGGAGTGAGAATGAATTTAAACAAGCCAACTTTAATTCCCGAGGCTTAAACGCTACATTTAGTGAGGTTACACTGGATGAATTTTGTCGTATCATGACTTGTGAAACCTCTAAGGAAGCTTGGGATATTTTACAACTCACTCACGAGGGAACTATTGTCGTTAAGGCTTCAAAACTCTAAAACCTCACCACTCAATTTGAAACCATCAAAATGCTTGAGAATGAAACCTTTGATGAATTTTAGGTTAGACTTTCCGATATAGTTTATTCATCATTTAATATGGGAGAGAAAATACCCTACAACCGAGTAGTAAAGAAAATTTTAAGGTCCCTACCCGATAGATTTATTCCCAAAGTGACCGTTTTAAACTCTTTACCCACTTTGCACTCTACCAAACCACAGGAGTTAGTAGGTGATTTAAAAACCTATGAACTAGATATGTTCCCCACCAAAAATGAAAAGAAAATAGATGAGGGCATCACTTTGAAGGCCCGAAAGTAGGAAAAACAAGTTGTGGTTGATGAGAGTGATAGTGACTCGGAGGACATGGTTATGTTTGTGAGAAAATTTCTCAAATTTAATAAAGATAAATTTATAAATGATTATAAGAAATTTGAAAAATCTAAGCATGACAAATACGAAAAGATCCCTAAAACTTATAATGAAAATTTTAATAGGGACGAGTCAAATAGGTGCTATGGTTGTGAGGGTTATGGCCATAGGGTGAGAGAGTGCCCCACTAAACTAAGGAGAGAAGGCAAAAACCAATTTCCTATAATGCCACCCTTAGTGATGAAAGTGAAAAGGAAGAGGGATCCGATTTCTCCATTGAGTGTAACTTTATCACGTTCATGGCAAATCATGTGAGCACCGATAATGAATCTTCCCATGAAGATATTCATATACATGACTCTTTCGAGGCCTTTGTGTGTGAATCCCCGAAAGATGATGGTTGTGAGAATGGAGAAGAGAGAGAAAGTGATAGAGATGAAGAGGTTAATGAGAGTGAACTTCAATTTTCATTTAGATAATTATATGAAGAATTTATTAAATTAAAAAGATAAAATTTGAAGTTAGAATCTAGTTTAAGAGAGCGTGCCAAGTAGGGGTGAACACGGTTCAGGTTGGTTCAGTTTTATTACTAAACTAGAACCAGAACCGAGGTGGTTCGGTTCCAGGATTTTGGAATCGGAATCGGAATCGATTTTTTTTGGAACCGAACCAAACCGAACCGACGGTTCTTGGTTTGGTTCGGATCGGTTCCCGGTTCTATTCGATTTTTGAAATAAAATATTCAATTAACTTTTAAAAATAGTTTTTAAATGTAAAAACAATATTTGTCCTTCCATAATGCTCTATCATATTATTCAAATATAGTTTTCAAATAAATCCCATTCTTTTATCATATTTTAATATTTAACCATTCATTTTCAATATTAAAAAACAACAATGATATATACTCACATCACACTTAAAAACAGCATAAAGTTCACATTACACTTGAAAAAATAACATAGATGGTTCACATTACACTTGGAAAAAACCATTAAAACAACACTAAAAGTCATAAAATAGCATCCAAATAGGTCATTACATAATAGCACTTCAAGTTCTTAGAAAACAGCACAAAACAACTAAAAACAACAACATGACAGCGGCAAAATAGCACCCAATCAGCTTCCAAACGGCACCCAGAATAGGTTCCAAACAGCACTGTAACAACCCGCCCTTTTGGAGACCATTAAATTCCATAATTGGATATAAATTGGAATTTGGGGAATTTTCCTAAATAGTAATTTTTGGGATTTTCGAGGATTGAATGATTTTCGATGGGTGCTGTAATTATTTTTGGTACTATATAGGTCAAAATATTTTAATTATATGTCGTCATTGAGTAAAGCGACACGAGGTAAGATTTTTAATTGGAAAACCCGCATTTATTTATTTTGGGTTGGAATAGTGATTTGCGGTCAAGTACCTCGGATGGGAATTTCGACTGCGCCGTGAGTCTCGGAATGTCTGAGATAGTCGAAAAAGAGTGTCCGATTGTCGAAAATGAGTTTCGGATAATTTTAGAGGTAAAAGTAACTCGTAATTGGGTAAACGAGTCGTTTTTGGGTTTTAAGGGTTAAAACCCTTTTCTTCCTATATAAAGAGGGAGAGAGGGAAAGAAAAGAGAAAGAAAGAAAGAAAAGAGAGAGAGAAGAGAGAGAGGAAGGAGAAAGATGAGGAGAAATGGAGATTCGGGCCAAACTCCGCCGGATTCGACTCGAGGTCGTCGGATTTTATCCACGAGGCAAGTGTTTACTTGCTTTATTTATCTTTTTGCATAAATATCTCATACCGTAGTTTGGTATAAACAAACCCTAATGGTTTTGGGGTGGGTTATCGTGGATAAAACGGGTTTTTGGGAGTTAAAACAATTAAACCCCAAATAATATTTCAATATGTGGAACTTAGGCTTTAATCTAAATTAATTGGTGGTTTTGGGTTCTACGATGTTTAGAACCCTTAATATATGTGTATTTGTAGTTGGTTGAGGTTGTAGGAAGTTGGGCGAGGTGACAAAAGCTTGGGAGAAGCTTTAATGACCGAAATCGTCTCGGAGAAGACGATGAATAGTAACCCATCACTTTAGGGAGCCTTTTTGGTCAGGAAAAAAATTGATTTAGATTTCGGCCAAAACATGAAAGTTGTAGATCTTTTCGATACGGTCGCGTGGGCATTAACCGTGAATTTTTCTAATTTTTCTACGATTTGATATGATTTTTACAAGATGGAAGCTCCGGGTTGAAATCATCAACTCGGAAATCAAATCGGGAATTGGAAAAATTACGGCTAGGATTAATTGCGTAGATGTTTGGGATAATTTTTGGGGTAGTTTAGAAACCCCGGAAATAAATTTGGGCTGTTGGATAAAAGGATTTGAGGAAAATTAATTTGGGAGACCTGGTGTGACCGGTCGACCGCGCCCCTAAGGCCGGTCGACCTCGTCAAGGAGAAAGGGACTACTGCTTTGTTTCGTAGGCTTATTTACAACCTGCGGTCGATCGGGGGTGTAGTACCGGTCGACCGGTGCCCTGTTTTCAGCCCAAGATTTTGGAGATTAGGATTATTTCTCCTTTTTGAGTTTAATGTTTACGGGCCTTCCAAATTAGAGATTATGGAGGGTTATGTCATAAAGGACTTGAGGAATTGGGAGTATATATATGTGTATATTCACTTAGAGTGAATTAGCATAATTGGGGATATCCAAATGAATCCATAGATGGGATTTTGGTATATATTACTTGTTAAAGTAAGAAAATATTTTGGGTTTAGTATCATGCACATATGATTGCATGATTATGATTCTTTGAGAGAATCTTTGGGATTATTGGTCATCGATAGATGGTTTGGCAAATATAGCCATTTTTATATATTCAGGTAGGAATATATGGTGTATATATATATATACTATGTGATTATGTATATATATGATATGATCTAAATGATTTTGAAAATATATAGATGAATATTTTCAAAATGGGAAAAAGATAAATGATTTTCATATTGATAAATTATGGTTACACACCTCCCTAAATCGCTATCATAAGGGAAGTTGCGCGCATTGTGGTGAGGCCTTCCTGGCTATTGAGCAAGTTGGATATAGTCCCTAGGCCATATGGGTGGTTATTTGTTTTTCTGCGCTGGTTAGGGGATTCTGGGTGTGGTCCTGACTTTCCCGCGGGCAATATGGCCGCTTCCCGTCGTTGGTAGGTTCCCAGGTTGTCTTGTATAGATAGGCCCTGGAAGATGATAGCCATTTAGGGACGCGTCTAGTGGGAAAACCCGGAGGGGCGGTCTTAGATTAATTAAAGCAATTCATGATAATCGATTGGCTTTAATTTACAATTCCTGAGTATAAAAAGGGAAATGGGATAAAGGTTTGGCTTCGGTAACACTCCCGGATGGAAGAAGGGATGTGGAAGCATGATTTGATCAAAGCATTTTCATGATAATGGAAATAGCTTTGGGTACATTTCCTGAGTATAAAAAGGGAAAATGGGATGACATATAAAGGAAAAGCATTTTTATGATAATAAAATTGGCTTTGAAAAGGTATATGATTTGTTAAAGCAATTCATGATAATGAATTGGCTTTTATATTTACATTTCCTGAGTATAAAAAGGGAAATGGGAAATTTTGAGAAAAATAAAGGTATTGATAAATACTTGATATATGAATCCTCAGTCCGGGAGATAGATCCGGATAGTTATGGTAAAATTATGATTATATATATATATGGATGAATCGAGTACCGAGGGTCTAATGGATCCCGACGATCGACCTTGCCGCATAGTAGTGTATTGGGGGGGTTCCTTGTTTGGATTTCGCTTTGCGAGACACCCCACGCACGAATATGGCAATGTGTTGAGACTGGGGAAAAGTTTAATCCTTAGTTCTCTAATATTATAAATGCTTAGGATATATATATATATATATATATATATATATATATATATATATATATATATATATATATATATATATATATATATATATTTATATATATATATATTTATGTACTGAGGGACTGGAGGATCTCGACTATCGACCATGCCGCGTAGTAGTGTATCGGGGGGGTTCCTTGTTTGGATTTCGCTTTGCGAGACACCCCACGCACGAACATGGCATAGCGTTGAGACTGGGGTGAAGTTTAGCCCTCGTACATTACTTGGACTATCTAGGGTTGATAGTGGTTGGGTGATAGACTAGTCTAGCAGGGTAGCTTGACTAGGATGTTTAGAGGGATGCGCTAGGAGTGCACTATTAGCGGAGAGGTGAGGGGTATCTCATGGGAGTGCGATACCAAACTTAAATATGAGATAAAACCTTTTTTAAAATAATAAGGCATTTATGCACTTACAAAATATTTTCAAAACTCGGGCTCTGACCCGTTTATCTACTTTTCCTTTCTTAATATATATTATATATATATATATATATAGGTGTCCAGACACAGGGACGCCTGGATGGCACTTCTTTCGAGTCAGACGTCAGCTGCAGCAGCTGTGGATGCGTGCAGGTTTTTGATAGCCGCTTCCATCGTTGTACTCTAGATAGGAGGTACTGTATAAACATTCGAGCCAATGGCTCAATTGCATTTATTTATTCTTTTAGTACATCATTTGATATGGTTGTATAATTTGAACCGAGTGTTCGGTTATTTTAATTTATTTCAGTTTAATTTACGCATTAACTTGTGGATGTTTTATTTTAATCGTAAAAAGAGTAGTTAAGTAAAAGTTTTTAACGCTCGCCTAATAGGATATTAGTAATTAAATGGATTTTCGACAGTGATGCTAAGGATGATCCATATGTGACTCATGTTTTAATTTGATATAGGAGTGATCGTCCGGTATCCCATTAGGCGGGTCGTTACAAGCACCCAAGACAACTTAAAAATAACACTCAAGACAACTTAAAAATAGCTTCCAAACAACACCATTTAACTACAAATAAAATTAACATAAAATAAGCACACCTAAAAACAAATATTTAATTAAAGAAGAAGTTAAAAACAATGCCATTTACCTTAATATGGAGGATTTGAGAATTTGAG
Source organism: Sambucus nigra (assembly GCA_949130495.1). Classification (NCBI taxonomy): domain Eukaryota; kingdom Viridiplantae; phylum Streptophyta; class Magnoliopsida; order Dipsacales; family Adoxaceae; genus Sambucus; species Sambucus nigra. Next base: position 121,682,540 of record OX422223.1, read on the forward strand.
AACACATTAACAAGATCGGGATCTTCCGTAATGACTGAAATAAAGCACAAATATATAATGAGAACATTTAATAACAAAATAAATATTTAATGAGAATGTTTAATAATAAATAATGTTAACTTACCGGACTCAAGATCACTCATTTCATCCAATCTCATCTCAACATTAATAGAAATTGGTGATGAACGTAACCAATCTTGGGCACAGATTAAGCACTCCACAATTCTAGGAGTTAATGAACTTCGAAATTGATCAAGTACACGTCCACCCGTGCTAAAAGTCGATTCCGAAGCAACCGTGGATACCGGAATAGCCAAAACATCTCTTGCAACTAAAGAGAGAACCGGATACCTAGTCGAATTGAGTTTCCAGCAACTTAAAATATCAAAGTTAAACACATCCTTTTCCACATCTTCTAAATATCTATCAACCTCAGATTTTGCATCAACATTTCCTTCTTTTTCTAATTGTTGAAAAAATTCCGATTGAAGAGATTTCATTTCACCGTCTTCCACAACTTCACTAAATTGATCAACCTCCGTTTCATTTGAACTTTGAGTTAGTCTTATTGAGTGGGAACCCATACTTTCAAGCATTTGATAATGAACCAACATTCTAGTCAAAAGGTCTATAATTCACATATCCAAATCATTACCCTTTTCAAAGTGATACATTTTTTAGTAACAAAATTTCACATATTTCAACTTGTAACGAGGATCTAACACCACCGCAATCAATAACATCATATTAATTTTATCAATGTTCCCCCAATACTTATCAAATTTTTCCTTCATCTTGATTGCCATTATACTCAATGTTAAATCACTATTCTTGCTCCATTGGGACAAAAGTGCTTCAATTGCACATATATCATGAAAATAATGATTGGCGGTAACATACAAAAACCCCAAATAATGTTTAGTAATATCATAAAAAACTTTCAAAAACTTTGCCAAAACCCTTGCATTTTCCCAATCTTTATCAATAGGAGCACCTTCCTTAAGATCAGAAGCAAAAGTTGTTTCATGATCATCCACCATCCTTTCAAATGCCCTTTGAAACTTAATTGATGTTTCCAACATGAGGTAAGTAGAGTTCCACCGCGTAGGAATATCAAGGCAAAGTGTGGTATTTGAGGGCAACTTTTCTTGAATACAACTAGATTGAAATTGTGTTTCCCTTTGGATTGAACTCCTAATGTACCTCGCGGCTCCACGAATTCTAGCGATGGATGATTCCACCTCTTTCATCCCATCTCTCACAATCAAGTTTAAAATGTGGGCACAATACCTCATATGAAAAAACTCTCCAACTAAAACAAAAGCATTTTTTTTAAGTTTCCTTTTCAAGTGACCAATTGCGGTATCGTTTGAAGAAGCATTATCAACGGTCAATGTAAAAACTTTTTCTATGCCCCATTGAAGTAAACAAGACTCAATGGCTTGTCCTATTGCAATACCCTTATGACTATGAATGACGGTAAAGTTCAAAAATTTTTTATGCAATTTCCAATTGAAATCAATAAAATGGGCCGTAAGTACCATATCGCTCATGTTTTGCAAAAAACCCATGTGTCGGTGGTGAGACAAATTCGATTTGTTGCAATGCTCAAAGATTTTTTCATATCCTTTTTCAAACCAACATACAAATCCAAACAATCCCTAGCTATTGTAGTGCGTGACACATTTTGAAACTTTGGTTGACAAACGGCCATAAAAAATCCAAAAACCCTCATGCTCAACAAACTTAAATGGTAGCTCATATATGATAATCATTTTAGCAAGTGCATCACGACATAATTGTTGGTCAAATTTCTAAGAAATGAGTTTGCTTTCTTCTTCTTGCCCTTCATTCTTATCTTTTTAAAAAGCCAAGATCTTTTGTTTCTTATCATTTAAGGGATACTGGTTACATTTTGGCAAGTGCTTCCACAAAGTGCTAGTTCCATTTTGACTAGAATATGCATATTCGGTTGAACAATAAGAACACATAACCTAATTGGGTTTACTTCCATCTTCATTTTCAACCTTATTGAAATGGTCCCAAACATCAGATTTATAAGGTTTTTTAGAAGTTACCTGAGCTGATGATGGTGCTTGGGATATAACAGGAGGTGTTGCATTTGTTTGGTCAGTTGAAGCAGGTGCATTATGAGATGGATTTGTATTATCACCCATACTTGACACCTGAAAAAAATAATGAAAATAAATGAGTTTAGACTAACAAACTAAAAACATACCAAGAAATTATACTGGAAAAAGTATTTAACGATAATTTTTAAAGTATTTAGAATGGAAAAAAGTTTGTATATTTCGAATGGAAAAAATTTTGTAACTCAGAAAATGAAAAAAAATCAAGTGAGATGAAAATGAAAAAAAATAATTTCTCGAAATCTAGTAAAAAAAATGAAACCAGGTAAAAAAATGAAATCAGGTTCAAAATTAGTATTGTTTGTGTATAAAATGAAATCAGACGAAATCAGGTAAAAAAACAAAATCAGGTAAAAAAAATGAAATCGGGTCCGAAATTAATATTGTTTGTGTATAAAATGAAATCAGGCAAAATCAGGCAAAAAAAATGAAATCAGGTCCGAAATCAGTATTGTTTGTGTATAAAATGAAATCAGGCAAAATCAGGTAAAAAAAATGAAACGTACCGATTTCATTTTTAACGGAGAGTAGAGCTTGGCTTCTTTATTCAGTGTTAGAGCCTTAAGTCTTGAGAGGGAGAGCTTGGGTTCTTCTTGAGAGGGAGAGCAAAGTGAGAGAGAGAGTAGACCGGCGGCTGTGGCTGATTGAATAAAAGGCTTTAGAGCCTTATGTCTTTATATGCCTAGGATTTTTTTATGACTAAAAGAGTGGCCGCCCATAAGGCCTTACTTTTCTTTTTATTTTTTCTTATTATATAATATATATATATATATATATATATATATATGCATTATATAGTCGGTTCGGATTGGTTCGGATTCGAATTCGGTTCCGATTCGGTTCGGTTTTCAGATCGGATTGGTTTTTTTCCTGCTGGAACCGAGAACCGAACCGAAGTATCTGTCTTTTTTTGGGAACCAGAACCTAACCATTGATTAAAAAAAATGAATCGAACCGAACCAATGCCATCAGTTTGGTTCGGATTTTTCGTTTCGCTGTGCACCCATAGTGCCAAGGTCCTTGATGAGAGTGCGTTAGTGGAAGAACTTAGGACGCGTGAGAGAGCTCTTCGAGAGAAGTTTGAATATGTAGAAGGCGAGAGAGATAGCCTTAGAGGGTTGATGGAGTCAATAAAAAGGAGCTTCTTATGTTTGAAGAGGGGAATGTTTTGCTAGAGTCTAGAATTTTAAAGTTGGAAGAAAAATTGAGAGACTCTAGTGAGGTCAAATTTGATTTGAAATGTAGGTCCTCTAAATTAGATAAAATATTAGAAACCGTCCAAGTAAAAAATGACACTTGTGGTTTGGGTTTCCATTCTTGTAACAATTCCACTAATAAAGCCAAATCCATTATTTTGAGAGAATCACCTAGGAATGCTCCTAGAGGTCAATCCTTAGGTACTACTTTTCGATGTGTCTTTACTTGCTCACATTGTGGTCGAAAGGGAGATCTTATGAAATTTTGTTTTGATCTTAAAAGAATTTCTAGGAAATTCAAAGGTAAGGCAACCGAGGTAGCTAAGATCCCCAAATCCCGAGATTATCACTCTTCACTAGTTTGGCTTAGGCAATCTGACTTGGTAGCTTTACAAAATAGGATTTTTTTTTTTCTCATTTACTTCCACGTGATACCTCCCTTGAAAAATCTAAAGGTTAAATGTGTTAGCTTTATTTTTCATATATATTCTTGCTAGTTGTATGCTTATTTGTCACTTTCCAGCCTATGTCTCTTTATATATGCGTTGCTAGATTTTTGACTTGTTTAATTTTTATATTATATTCCTTTCATTTTAGTTTTCATTAAATGAAAAATACAAAAAGATTTTATTTATCATTGGTATTTTATTTTATGAGTTATTTGAGCTTAACGAAATATACAAAATGATTTTTATTTGTCTTTTGAGTCAATTTTTTTATTTGGTTAAAATTTTTAAAAACTCATAATGATTTTTTTGTGTATATTTTTGTTTGACACACCTTTTGTGGCATATGCTTGTGTTGAATCCTTCCTTTCGCTTCCATGTGGATAGAACTTTTGGCTAAAATTTTCAATCCTTAAAATGTTCTTTGTCATGGTTACATGGAGTTGTTTAAGTTTGACTTGCTTAATAGATTCACTTTTATATGCCTTTTCACACTCATGGACGAGCTCTTTTTGAAATTTTAACTTCACATGTATATTTGAGCTTTGTGAGGTGTTCTCCTACCAATTTAGTCATCTACAAACCTTATGACCTAGGAGGATTTGTGAATGTTAATTCCGTTGCACGTGATATTGTGACAACCCGCTCACTAAAATAAGGGGTGGCCAGCCCAATACTCCAATATAACGGAATCATGGATGGAATCATTCTCAGCATCATAACAAAAATATAGAGTATCCAGGATAACCACCCAATATTTCAGAAAACAGGTTGCCAAAATTTGATTTGAAAGTAAATAAATGAAAACAAACAACCCGATTCCTGAAAGATAAGGGAAACCCCAAGACATGTATAAATAATACAACAAGAATACAATAAAAAGACCGAATATGTAACCGGTCACTAAACTGATACACCAAAATACATGAGTACGAGGAGTTACTTAAAACATTTCATTAGACATTTACAAAAGCTTGGGACTCCCGCCCGAATAACAGACTTGATCTTAACTAGAATGAAAATGAAAGCGTCTATACCAAATGTATCCCGTAATACCCGCAATGCATCACGGCTCGTCGAAAACATCGGAATAAGAATTCAAATCAGGCATCCTTGCGGCGGAGTACCTGAGCAGAGACAAGAAGAATATGCAACAGGAAATGCAACCGGTCAGGGCCCGGTTCTATATGATTACCAGATGAATAAAGAGTATGACAGTTATGCAATATAAATCGTGAAGAAAGAGAAATAAGAAGCTACCTGTACAATTTAAAACATAAGCTAAGCAGGAATAAAAATAAAAAGTATTAAACTAAAGACTTCATCAAATGTGCCAGTTATTTCATATATCTTTTCCTTAGCAGGAAATATATTTATAAACACAATCTTTTGCTCTTTAAGGCAATTATATCTCAATTTTACCCTTTGTAAAAATCCTTTCCTTATCAGGAAAATAATCATTTTCAAATGCTCTTTGTGGCATTTATGTGCTCTTCATGGCACTCCATCATGCTCTATATGGCATATCAAATACATCAAGTCCCACTTGATTATGAACTGTTATATTTATATACATATAACATATTCTAAAACCGCCCGTCCGGGTTTTCCCACTGGGCGCGTCCCTAAATAACCATCATCTTCCAGGGCCTATCATTAGACAACCTGGGCACCTATATCGCAAGACGTCGGGAAGCGGCCATGAGCCTGCGGGGTAGTCAAGACCACACCCGGAATCTCCTACCCATCGCAGAAAAATATACAACAATAAGCGCTCCCATGGCCTAGGACTATATCCACCCTGCATTCATTAGCCAGGGGGCTTCACCTCACGTGCGGACTTCCCTTAAGATGGTATTTAGAGGGGTGTGTAACATCCATTTGTTTATCATTAACAAAAATCAAGTAAATCATTATTTACCGGTTTCATGATTAAGTAAATTATCATTTACCAAAAATCAATACCATTTCCATTTCATTTCCATGTTTCATTTTATTCGAAACCATTACTATTTATTTCTAGTAGCAGATAGAACTTATTATCCGGAGCCATACAATAAATTGTATCATTACTACAACCTCAAAAGGAGTAAATAAACTCTTCATCATCTCCAAGCATTCTAGGAGGTTATTTTAGAACCCCAAGGTTATCATCTTTCGAAGGAATGAAATGACTTTCAATTTATTCTCCAAACTCACCTTTATGGCGTTATTACGAACCACCAAGGTTAACATAGTTCAATCGAACTTTTAAAATCTCCCAACATTCTTTTGGGGTGGTAATCTAAACCATCAAAACTAGTATAGCTTAATTAAGCTCCTAAGGTCTCCCGAACATAACACTACATCTCCTAGTTTTATAATAATTAACTAGAAGAAAAGAATGCCTTATCATTAATAGGCCTAACCCCGGAAAAATCCCCACATAACCCATTCCTAATGTAGGGTAGACATCTAACTCATCTCACACTCTAGGACTCTAAGTTTACTTCATTCAAGAAGGTTCCTAGTCCCTATATTTAAAGAAAAGGATTAAAATTGAGTTATAAAAATTAACTCAAAAACAACAGGAAAACGAATCGATTCGCCCAAGGGCCGAATCGATTCGCCCTAGCGAATCGATTCGCCCAGAAAGCGAATCGGTTCGGACAACCAAACCAACCTTCTGCAATTGACCGAATCGATTCGGCCTTAACCCCGAATCGATTCGGGTTATGCAGACCTGCCAATTCCCACTTAGCGAATCGATTCGCCCAAAGGGCCGAATCGATTCGGACCTGCAAAATTGCCAAAAATGGCTACGAAGGGTTATGAACCCTAAATCCTCCAAACCCCAAATCTCTTCCTTTTCATACACAAGCAACAACAAAATCTACCCCAAACTAATCTACATGATTATTAACCATCAAAACCCACAATTTCTTCAACATAAATCAAGACTAGGGTTTAAATCCCACAAATTCTACATTTAAACCATAAATGGAAATACACAATTATCATACAATTTATGCATCTTAAATCACATATTAGCAAGTAGAAAACTTGCCTTATGGTTGATATCTCAGATTTATTTGGAGAAGAAGCAATCCCAAATCTTCCATCTTCAATCTCTCTCTCATTTTTCCATTTCTCTTCTTCTTTCTTTCTCTCCTTTCTCTCTATGTTTTAAGACATAAAATGAGGGAATGAAATAAGAGGCAAGGCCAAAAATCGGGGCTTAACATAATTCTCCCAACTTAAATGGTTAATACCACATTAAAATGACTCGCAAATACGCATATAAGCTAAAACCAGGTAAAAGTGCCCGGAACACAAAAATACAATATGGCACTTATTTTGACTGTCTCGCACCTTCCGAGACTAACTACGCCCTCTAAACTGGCATCCGGAAATTTATAAATTATTTCGAGTTCCAAAATAATTTAAGCTAAAAGGCCATTTAAAATACATGACACTACAGACATGCAACCAGATGTTATTTACCTTCACCTGCAGTAAATATGCATCAACCTAGTAAATATTAACTTTCAATTCATTAAATTAATATTTACTCCAGTCCCCACATTTTATATAATTACCTTATGCGGTAAAATTAGTATAAAATGAGCCTCCCAGAATCGAGGGTTGTTACATACTCCCCCCCTTAAGAGAGAATTTTGCCCCCAAAATTCGGGCATACCCAAATCTGATAAGGGCATACTACTCTAAACTAGGATTCTAACATCCTAAACAAACTCCTCGTTATCGCAACGTCCCAGATGGACTCGGACTAAGGTCGACCCTGTCGATCTCAGTCAATCATCTTTTGTTCTCTAGTCTAGCAGCACAAGGCGCTCTTCACTAACCATCGATTCTAGCTTCCTATGGAGGAACATGATATCCACATGACTCGGCACAATTAGCCAAATCTTCAAAATTAAGTTACATCTCACCTCGGGGCATCCATACCGGCTCTAAGTGGCTTAGCCCCAACGCTACTCAGCTATCCCCCGCATCGACGTATCTCATCAAGGCGTATGGCTTAAAAGCTAAATCTCTAAAGAAATGTTCCGAGACCATTCCAAGTCTAAGGAACATATTACCCATTGGTTCCATCCAACGAGTTTACGAATTTCTCAACTGGCCATGCTAGGCCACTCACAATGCCATGCCTTAGGAAATGATCCATAAGGCCACCCCAAAGCCTAATGGTTGCACGAGGATCTCCATCCATACCGTTACTGCCCCCATCTACTATGTACACTAAGGCGCACATTCGTAATATGCCTTTAGGCATAAGTAAATTTCCTCCATTTCATCCATCCACTTTAGGGTGGTAGGATATACGCCTTTTTCCATACGGTTCCCATTTCTTCGCGAAAACTTTTGCCAAACCTTCGACACGAACATCTAGTCTCGGTCCACCCTATTATAATAGGCACCTCCCACGGTTCTACCATTCCCCATCGAGAATGGAGTGTACTCTTCTACATGTAGTCCGTCCATAATGGGCGGAAAAGCAACGATTGGGTCGACGGTCACCAATTTTCTCAATTGGGATCATGACCAGTTCGATGCTGGTAGTTCCATGCAAACGTCTATGAATACCCCTCTTCGTTCCACCACTACTCTTCTTCGCACGAGTAGGTGAAATTGTACATCACAAATCGAAATGCTCTCGCTATAGAGTCTTCTGAGTCATACTCACTCTACTTGGCCTTCCCTGCCATTACCATTATCTCTGACGAGTTCTTTACTCGACACGTCCACTAGCCCAATCGCATTTCCTTAGCGAATGAGAAAATATCCAATCACTAGTTCTTCTGAACCCCGAGCACCAACTCGATTCCTCCCACAACATATTGCAACAACTTGTTGCTTACGAGAAGGACCAAATTTCCTGCCCAGGAAGTAGTGCCTTTATCTATTTAAGGTGATCACTACCACGATGAATCTTAATTCAAACACGGGATATTACTCTCCACAAGTTTAAACTTGTGAGACGCATAAACAATAAGTCTATGCCCTAGTATTATTACTCCCCAATCCTGGCAGAGCTTACTCATTGAACTCACTCTCGAGCTTACAATCATGACTCAGGAGTGAGGATCCACCCGTCCCTATTAACTCCCCGAAAATGACGTTACCAACATAACCTTTTCTCTAAGAAATGCCTCATCTCTTTCGGCCGAACCTACCAAACCTCTCGAGACCCCATAATCTCGCTCCTAAAGGATCTAATCTCACATAGAGTTAACCCACAACTTATTCGTGGTCAACTCCTAACAACCATCCTAAGCCAACGCCACCTATCCTCAAGGTCGTACATCAAAATAAGGATCCTAAGGTCTATCTATATACATCCTACCTAAATCGTAAGCATATAATACTAAATATATCCCTAGTGCCCAAGACCTTACTCAACTTTCGACATTTGCTCGGGTTCATGCGTGGGACGTCTCGCCGAAGCGAAATCCAGACAAGGAACCCTCCCGTTACACTACTACCTCGCATCGTCGGTCCTCGAGATATGACGGTCTAAAACACATGATCGGGATCGGTACAATTCTACAAATAAGATTCTACTTCTAGACTTACCTTAGCATTCTATATATGAAATAAGAGAAAGGAAATATGGCATCTCTCCACTCCCAACGTCGTTAAGGTTCACGCGTGGAGCGTCCCGCAAAAGCGGAATCCAAACAAGGAACCCCTCCTATGCATTACTACTTAACTTTGTTGGTCGTGGAGATAAGTCATAGCATCCACACACAATGCAAGTAAACAATAGAACACTCAAACCAAGTAACACATATGACACATATACATTTAAAAATATCATCACTCGCTTCATAACGAGTGAAGAAAAAATAGAACTTCCATACCTCGGAAGTCATATAGCTACCCTTCTATAATAGCGTAAATACTACTACAAGCTCAATATAGACACCCGAGTCTATCGTAGACACAATACTACTAAATCTTATCCTAAGGAATATACACTACCCACCTATAAGGTAGAATTCCCTCCACAATTTGCCAAGCACTCCGGGTCAATACTAATGGTTCTCAGACTCCATATTCGAGCCTTACACATACCAACATTATCTCCACCAACTCCCCAACCAGGCATTTTACTCTTGCCCTTGCTCTCTACTCAACGAAGTTTAAAATGAGTGGTTCTACACTCCACATCATAGCCGTTATTCCGACTCTGGCTGACAATAATTGCCCATGCAGTCCCTCTTACTTTCTCAGTAAAAGAGGACACGCTCTTGGCCTCCTCTTCCTCAGTTCAACGAAACCTCCCTAGGTGGGTGTCCACCAATGGGGTTTCACGATTCTTACTCCATCAGAAGTGTTAACAACACCTATATTCGCCATTGGTCTTTAACCGAACATTTTGTGAACATTCGAGAATCCACCTGCTCCTCAGTCCAGTTATCCCAGAGAAACTCGCCATTGCAAGTATCCACCGGGCTTCTCTATGGGTCAAACTTCTGGCACCCACGAATATAGTGACCACATTTTCACCACCTCAACACTTCTTCCACGGGTGAAGGATTTTCCTCCATTCTACTACAGGGCACTACTCCACTTCAATATAACATCGCGTGAATTCTCAAGTTTAGTACCACTTCCTACTTCTAGCGGTACTTGGGGAAACTACATCAACTGAAATTTGTAGTCGTAATAGCAAGACAAGAAAGTGTTACAAAATGGGAGCGGCCTCTAAAGCGGTCCTCATCCCCGACCACAACTTACAGTTCTCCACAAACCTTCCCATAACGCCCTTCTTCTATCGACCTATTATTCTCACACGAATACGCAAGAGATTTTATAAATTCTACCTCATGGTAGAAGAACGAGATCTCACAAGAGAAATCAACGATCTTAATCCTAAGGCTTTACATCAAATCAAGAGCAACGCTGAAAACTTAAGGCGTCCACACAGATTCCTAAGGACTCTAGAACCTGATGCTCTGATACCATCTGTGACAACCCGCTCACAAAAATAAGGGGTGGCCAGCCCAATACTCCAATATAACGGAATCATGGATGGAATCATTCTCAGCATCATAACAAAAATATAGAGTATCCAGGATAACCACCCAATATTTCAGAAAACAGGTTGCCAAAATTTGATTTGAAAGTAAATAAATGAAAACAAACAACCCGATTCCTGAAAGATAAGGGAAACCCCAAGACATGTATAAATAATACAACAAGAATACAATAAAAAGACCGAATATGTAACCGGTCACTAAACTGATACACCAAAATACATGAGTACGAGGAGTTACTTAAAACATTTCATTAGACATTTACAAAAGCTTGGGACTCCCGCCCGAATAACAGACTTGATCTTAACTAGAATGAAAATGAAAGCGTCTATACCAAATGTATCCCGTAATACCCGCAATGCATCACGGCTCGTCGAAAACATCGGAATAAGAATTCAAATCAGGCATCCTTGCGGCGGAGTACCTGAGCAGAGACAAGAAGAATATGCAACAGGAAATGCAACCGGTCAGGGCCCGGTTCTATATGATTACCAGATGAATAAAGAGTATGACAGTTATGCAATATAAATCGTGAAGAAAGAGAAATAAGAAGCTACCTGTACAATTTAAAACATAAGCTAAGCAGGAATAAAAATAAAAAGTATTAAACTAAAGACTTCATCAAATGTGCCAGTTATTTCATATATCTTTTCCTTAGCAGGAAATATATTTATAAACACAATCTTTTGCTCTTTAAGGCAATTATATCTCAATTTTACCCTTTGTAAAAATCCTTTCCTTATCAGGAAAATAATCATTTTCAAATGCTCTTTGTGGCATTTATGTGCTCTTCATGGCACTCCATCATGCTCTATATGGCATATCAAATACATCAAGTCCCACTTGATTATGAACTGTTATATTTATATACATATAACATATTCTAAAACCGCCCGTCCGGGTTTTCCCACTGGGCGCGTCCCTAAATAACCATCATCTTCCAGGGCCTATCATTAGACAACCTGGGCACCTATATCGCAAGACGTCGGGAAGCGGCCATGAGCCTGCGGGGTAGTCAAGACCACACCCGGAATCTCCTACCCATCGCAGAAAAATATACAACAATAAGCGCTCCCATGGCCTAGGACTATATCCACCCTGCATTCATTAGCCAGGGGGCTTCACCTCACGTGCGGACTTCCCTTAAGATGGTATTTAGAGGGGTGTGTAACATCCATTTGTTTATCATTAACAAAAATCAAGTAAATCATTATTTACCGGTTTCATGATTAAGTAAATTATCATTTACCAAAAATCAATACCATTTCCATTTCATTTCCATGTTTCATTTTATTCGAAACCATTACTATTTATTTCTAGTAGCAGATAGAACTTATTATCCGGAGCCATACAATAAATTGTATCATTACTACAACCTCAAAAGGAGTAAATAAACTCTTCATCATCTCCAAGCATTCTAGGAGGTTATTTTAGAACCCCAAGGTTATCATCTTTCGAAGGAATGAAATGACTTTCAATTTATTCTCCAAACTCACCTTTATGGCGTTATTACGAACCACCAAGGTTAACATAGTTCAATCGAACTTTTAAAATCTCCCAACATTCTTTTGGGGTGGTAATCTAAACCATCAAAACTAGTATAGCTTAATTAAGCTCCTAAGGTCTCCCGAACATAACACTACATCTCCTAGTTTTATAATAATTAACTAGAAGAAAAGAATGCCTTATCATTAATAGGCCTAACCCCGGAAAAATCCCCACATAACCCATTCCTAATGTAGGGTAGACATCTAACTCATCTCACACTCTAGGACTCTAAGTTTACTTCATTCAAGAAGGTTCCTAGTCCCTATATTTAAAGAAAAGGATTAAAATTGAGTTATAAAAATTAACTCAAAAACAGCAGGAAAACGAATCGATTCGCCCAAGGGCCGAATCGATTCGCCCAGAAAGCGAATCGGTTCGGACAACCAAACCAACCTTCTGCAATTGACCGAATCGATTCAGCCTTAACCCCGAATCGATTCGGGTTATGCAGACCTGCCAATTCCCACTTAGCGAATCGATTCGCCCAAAGGGCCGAATCGATTCGGACCTGCAAAATTGCCAAAAATGGCTACGAAGGGTTATGAACCCTAAATCCTCCAAACCCCAAATCTCTTCCTTTTCATACACAACCAACAACAAAATCTACCCCAAACTAATCTACATGATTATTAACCATCAAAACCCACAATTTCTTCAACATAAATCAAGACTAGGGTTTAAATCCCACAAATTCTACATTTAAACCATAAATGGAAATACACAATTATCATACAATTTATGCATCTTAAATCACATATTAGCAAGTAGAAAACTTGCCTTATGGTTGATATCTCAGATTTATTTGGAGAAGAAGCAATCCCAAATCTTCCATCTTCAATCTCTCTCTCATTTCTCCATTTCTCTTCTTCTTTCTTTCTCTCCTTTCTCTCTATGTTTTAAGACATAAAATGAGGGAATGAAATAAGAGGCAAGACCAAAAATCGGGGCTTAACATAATTCTCCCAACTTAAATGGTTAATACCACATTAAAATGACTCGCAAATACGCATATAAGCTAAAACCAGGTAAAAGTGCCCGGAACACAAAAATACAATATGGCACTTATTTTGACTGTCTCGCACCTTCCGAGACTAACTACGCCCTCTAAACTGGCATCCGGAAATTTATAAATTATTTCGAGTTCCAAAATAATTTAAGCTAAAAGGCCATTTAAAATACATGACACTACAGACATGCAACCAGATGTTATTTACCTTCACCTGCAGTAAATATGAATCAACCTAGTAAATATTAACTTTCAATTCATTAAATTAATATTTACTCCAGTCCCCACATTTTATATAATTACCTTATGCGGTAAAATTAGTATAAAATGAGCCTCCCAGAATCGAGGGTTGTTACAGATATTTGTGTGATAAAAAAATTGATATTTAAATGTGCACGGGGAAGGGCTCCGAAAGGAAATATTACCCTCTGCGAGTAAGCCACCACTTGAAATGGACCTAAAATAAATACGTGGCCCAAAGGCCTATTAGAAAAATATGGCATTAAAAATAAAATATTTGCCAAGGCCTATTTTATTTAGTTTGATATATTCATTCAAAAGTATTATATGCATATTTTAAGGGAGTTTGGATGGTATATCAACGGTTTTACACAATACCTTTGTATCCTAGTTGTGTTATCTTGCCATGACTCTATTGGTTTATAGAATCATCAATAATCTAGGCTTGTATGCATTGTGCATGTTTTTCATAGAATTCAATTTATCTTGTCATATAAGGCTAAATCTGAGTTAATAAAGTTTTGCAATTAAATGAGATCTCCGTGAACATGTTTAAGTGATTGGGTTTTAATTCATTGGTATCTAGTTCACGCCCCTTCACTTCCGTTTCCATATGACACATTTATGTTATAAGAGTGTGGAAAACTCATGTTATTTCCTTTTGTGTCATTTGTGTGTTTATATCTATATATGCTTATGCTTATTTTGTATCTATTGTGTATTCGTATATATGATATGTTGTTTATTTTGAGTCTTTGCCATGTTAGCTAAACCTTTTATACTTTTAATTCATAATTGGTATCTATCTTGCTGCGAATTTTGGTTGATATCCCATGCTTATGTTAAATACATTTTAGTTGGTATATTTTTTTTCTCGCATCATAAGTTGGTATCTATTTACCCTTGTTGTGGATTAGTTACTTTTTATCGTTGCCCATCTTCTTTAATGCTCTTATCACTTTATGCAAAATCATGTTTGACTTGTTCTCTATTCTTTGTCTATTCCTGAACAAAAAGGGGGAGAGATGGTATCTAAACCTTTATTTTAGGAGTTTAACTTAGGGGGAGTCGCGACCTTCTTATGTAGATCATATTTGATAAAGGGGGAGAATTAAGTTAGGGGGAGTATGCAGTATATATTTAAATTGCATTTAATATTTTGATATTCCCTATACATTTAATAGTTTGCTTAAGTGTGCAGGAATTTCTTTTAGCGGCATCTTTTTAACGCGGAAAAGCACATCCTTGGGCCATGTCTATAGTGTCTGTACTTTTTATTTTATTTGGGTGGGATGTTGTGTCTAGATGAGCTTGACGGCCCTTTAGGATATTTGGTTTGGTTTTGTCCCGGAATAGCCAAAGGGGGAGATTTATAAGGACACAAATTTTCAATTGAGTCGTATGTAGTGTTGGCTCAATTCTGTACAAAACAATTTGAGTCATATGATAGAATTCCTTGTGTATCCATCCAAGCCTATGACATGTTTGAGTTGACGATGTAGCGGCCAAGATTTCAAGTTCACTCCTTTGTCGAGTTTAGTGCCTCGTTTCTACATCAACAACTATTGGATTCCATTTTCTCCAAAAGGTATGAATGCATTTAATATATATAGGAGACTTGGAATATTTAATAAGGGTGTAATTTTAATTTAAGATGATTTTTAATTTTTAGAAAATACTCTAGAACTTTGTTTAAAAGTTTTTGGGCTTAATTTTGAAAAATCTGAATTTTTGTTTTTTCGTTCGAAGATTCGTTCGAACAAGAATTCGAACGAGTTTACCAACGAGGCTTGCCAATTGGTTTTCTGTTTTTTCGTTCGAAGTTTCGTTCTAACGAGTTTTTGGCCTTCTTTTCTTCTGAAATTTCGGTCGAACGATGTCGTTCGAACGACCTGGGAAAGTCGTTCGAACGAATTTGGCGAGAAGGCTAACTTTTTTGCAGTTTTCTTTTTTAACCACCCATGTTTCCCACTTGTCCCACTAACTTTCACCAACCATTTTATGTGCGGGAACAAGTCTTTTCTAAATAACTTTTTGAGATTTTTTCATTCTCTAAAGAGCAAAAGTTTTACCCAAAAAGTTCATGTTTGAGTGTTTGATTTCTATTACTTAATATCTTCCAAAAACACTTACACCCATTGAGTTTTGTTTAAATTCCAAGTTCCCATATATATATATATATATATATATATATATATATATATATATATATATATCTTGCTTGGAGTTTGGTTTGGCACTTTTGGTTCACCTCTACACCATTAAAGAAGAGAGTTTAGGTTCTTCTCTACCCAAAAGGAGTTTGTTTTTGTGCTGAGGTGTTCCCACTTGAAGAAAGGCTTCGGGTGTGGGGTGATGGAGACCAAAGACCTCATTGATGGATTTCAAGATTTCAGTGGAGTCCGGGATTTTCGACCATGCGTAGGTAGTTACAAGAAGACGCGTCAAGGTTTGGACATAATCGAGTCGTGCGAAGTAAGTCATATGTCTTATAATAATATTTCCATACTTAGTGGACTTAAGGCTAGGGCCGTACGAGCTTTTTTCCCATTTGGGTTTTCCTCGTACATCGGCGCATAGTATTTTGTGATTTATTTTATCTCGCTATATCACCAAGATGCATGCTTCAGACTAAAAGATAAAATATGGTTTAAATCATTACTCATGATTAATTTGGTGCTAAAATTAATTTGGGTAATGTTTAATTAATTTAATCCAAGCCATTATTTTTAATTTGATAAAATTTGGTTTGGCCTATATCAAAAATGAATTAATTATTGTTAGAAAATTTTTAGGACTTGTGTTGAATTAATTGGGTTTAAGTGAAAATTAATGTTTGGGTAGTTTTTATTTCACTTCTAGTTGAGTTTAATTTTAATTTGAATGAAATTAAAATTTGTTAGTTTGTGTATGTTGTATTGAACCATCCTATTTCACACTTAAAGGAAATTTACATTTAATTTTAAAAGAAGAATTTAAAAATTTGAGGACCTCATATTGGGATCAAAACCCATTCCCAATGATATCTCACTTTTGGTGTCCACTTCCATTTTTTTGTTGAATTACTCATTCCCACTTTCGAATCCAAGTCCTTATGAACCATTCAGTTCAACCCCAAATCAAATCTTAGGCCTCTACCACCTCCTCTCGGGTCATCCTTGCCAGTTTAATCGATGTACTATTCATGATGGTCAGTTTAACACATACTCATTTGGGAATGATGTTGTATGAGTATAACTTCTTGTAATATGGACTCCCCGCCTTTATTTTTCATCGTTTACCCAATAAAGGCATGTACATTTATTTTGAGGCCAGGATGAGGGCTTTTATTACGCATTGGTGAGTACACTAGCCACCCCCAAGGTAGATATTCCTTATGCTATGAGAGTTGTTCTTGATGCCTTTAAATATGTATATACCCCATCGAATTGAGTGATATCATTGCAAGGCATCAAAATCGTGATTAATTTCATGTCATGGTCTCATTCCCCCAACCTTCCTCATTACTGTATATCGTCAATTGAGCACGAGGAGTGGCAAAGACATGTTAACGCCTAATGTTCCTTTCAATTGTTAGGAATTATCATGTCTCCATGTCCCGTTACCACTCTTATTGATCAAAAGGACAATGTCCAGACCATATGTGCTGATTGTCATTTGATCAATTAGATCACAATTAAGTACATATTTCCTATTCTCGATTGAAGGACATGTTGGTCCAACTTAATGGGGATCGTGTGTTATCAAATTGAATTTATAGAGTGGATACCATGAGATACATGCGTATGATGAGTGGAAGGCCAACACAAAAATGAAGGATAACCTTTATGAATGGACGGTCATGCCATTAGGCCTGTCTAATGCCTAATCGGCATTTATAAAGGTGATAAAGTAGGATTATATTGATTGATTCGTATACTAAGTTCCTCACTTACAAATTCCAATTTTAATCAATTTTTATCTTCATTAGAAATTTAGTGTTGATGTGATGAAATAACCCAAACTAAATTCTAATCAAACACACATTCAAATCAGCCATGTAAAGAAGTAAGGAAAAATCCCTAAAATGGGAAAAATCTTTATTAATCATTATAGAGTAATTGATGAACACAATTGACTTATAGATTACTTAGAATAACTAAGTATAATGCACAGAGTCTTCAATTTTTTCTAAAGAATACAGTCAAGTACAGTGTTGTCCACGGGAAGTGGTCTTCCCTATGTATC
Source organism: Sambucus nigra (assembly GCA_949130495.1). Classification (NCBI taxonomy): domain Eukaryota; kingdom Viridiplantae; phylum Streptophyta; class Magnoliopsida; order Dipsacales; family Adoxaceae; genus Sambucus; species Sambucus nigra. The sequence goes on from OX422223.1 coordinate 121,700,396, forward strand.
CACCGATTAACCCTCTTCTTCTTTAATAGTGAAACCTCGGTTCCGCAAGTCGGCAGTAGAGATGAACTCTACAATGGGTTTATGCAAGGTGTAAGGAAACTAGGGTTTCATAAATCTCATAAATCACATATAGGGATGAAATATTTGTAAATGTAAAAATGATTTTAGAAAACCAAAAAGGAAAAACTTTGGAACAGGTATGGGAAAATAGTTTTTGCCAAACTTCATCTAAATTTTTGAATTTTTATTATAACAATAACACAAATTTTGAGGCGGCTGGATTGTTCGAGCAAAAACATACCTCATTTGAACGAAAACACTGGTTTTGTTCGAACCAAATAAGATCTCGCTGTAACGACAACCATATATCGTTCGAAGAACCTTTTAATGAGCTTTAACAAGATTTATCTATCAAGGCAGGGACGTCTCATATGAAGCTTATTCTAACGAGACTGCATATTTCATTAGAACGAGACATAATCTCGTTTGAACGAGACCAAATAAAATTTTTATTTTTAAATTCCTTTGTATAAACAACCTCAATTTTGAAAATTTATCATTAAAAAATATAATCCATAAAAGACTATGAAATTCATAATATTATACCTCCATAAAGTATCACTGACGGATCCATAATGGAGCTCGGTCACAAACGTGTCTTTAAATGAACTTAGAGATATAGTGTTCGGTTTAAGATGCCAATTTGTATCGGGATACGCTAAAACTATAAAATAAACCTAAGCTATGAGAAATTATAAAATCTTGCTCTTACAAATATTCCTTTTAACTGTTCCAGTAGTAAACAAAACTGAAAATCAAATTACAATAAAATCCTCTAAGACAATGAATCCTAATGTCCTCCCAATCCTAGAAGCAGAATGACATTTTAACTTTGTCTTCAACTGACACTTATTCTCCCCTTGGATAGCTTTGTCTTCATTTTGTGTAGTCTGTGAAATCATTATCAAAGAGGAAAAGACATATAATGAAACAAACTAATACCATGACGCGTACGAGTTTTAAAGTAAAATAAAACTCCCCCTCAATTTGTTCTTCCCCTTTTTTTCGTAATGTAAAAAGGAGTAGAAACGAGTCATGAATATTAAGCATCACAATAATAAGCAAAGATGTCATCACAAAGATAATAAAGTAAAGCACGTGTAATGATAATCTCGAAAGGATAATAAGAAGGAAACTCAGAGAACACATGCCTTTATTTTTGAAACATTTTCAAAAAAATTCAAGTATAAGTATAAAAGTACATAAAGTTACAAAACGACATAGTCATCATAGAATAATACTAAAATATCCAAATCGTGAAAATGGAATGTAATTGTGTGAATATTTTCCATAAGAATTCATAACATAGGTGCACGAAGTCACGAGACACTTCTAAAGAAAGAAATCAAAGTCTACCTTAGGTGTAAAATTGTGAACTCAAATGAAATTGTTTCAACTTATGCAATATGCCATGAAATTAATTGATTCTCACACCAATAATGCCAAACTATTTAACATTTTTCAAGAAATTTCGTTGTGCAAATCCATTGATCTTCTACTTTATAACTCCCTCAAAATTTCTCATATATATTCACTCTCAAATATTTTGAAGAAATCTTAATGCTCATATGTAGCGAAACATCAATGAATATATAACAAATGGCCTTGACATTCTATTTTAGTGTGTCGTTAATCTTTTTAGGCTATTTTATGCAAATGGCGGCTTTTAACACAAAGAATATTTTGATCTTTCATAGTCCCTTTCCATTGCTTAACATTTGTCATTATTTTTCGGGCAACAAAATTTGGGCAATGGTTCTTACATTCACAACTTATCTTTATTTACATTTGGTTAGTTATTAAACAAAAGTGAGATGAGAACATCGTATTCGACACATGACAAGAGCACAATGTTCATAAATTTCATGCATGTGTGGAATAAAGGTGATAAGGAGTCTAATATATAGATAGTAATCATCAATGAGCAATGTAATGATGTCCACACATTATTAAGCAGACTAACGAAACAAAGTTATGTCTCAAAGAACTATGAAAGGCCACGTGAATGGATGTAATGTAGGGATGATTCGAATATCTAAAAAGTTCATCCATATACAGTGAAAAATCGAAAATATAATGTTGTTTATCTTTTCCAAAAATTTTATCAAAATAATGTTTTTTACTTTTTTCAACCTTTTTCTTAAAAAAAATATTTTTGAATTTTTCGAACTCTTTAATAAAAACAAAACTCTTTTTAGATTTTTCAAAACATATCAAAAAGAAAAATATATAAATACAATGATAATAGAATCTAGTAATAGGAATATAAGATATGAACGTGATAAATATCCTACAATAGATAAAGTAACCGAACTCAATCAACGATGCAAATACCCAAATATTTCCTAAGATCCTCAAGTTTAGGTGCATCTAAAGGTTTCATGAAAATATCAGCCAATTCATGTTCAGTGCTCACAATGCTCAAGGACACGACCTTCTCCTTAACTAGCTCATGTATAAAATGCTCACATATCTTGAAGTTCTTCGTGCTAGAATGTTGGATCGGATTACGGGATATATTGATCGCACTCGTATTATCATAAGAAATAGTCATTATGCCTTGTAAAATCCCATAATCTTTCGACATTTGCTTCATCCATAAGAGTTGCGTGCAATAACTCCCACTATAAATATAAGCATCCTCCATCGTGTAATACCCCGTATTTTCTATGATATTTATTTTTGGGATTAATTAATTAAATGAAAATTAATTGGGAATTAATCCGGATAAAATACTAGCGAGATGTGAGTTGGTATTTGACGATATTGAGTATATATGATGTTATATGAATATTGAATTATGAAATTTATCATGAGATTGATATACGGCAGGGGTGTGGAAGGCCAAGTGGAAGGAATTGGGACACCAGGATGCAGTGGCCCGATCGTTCATGTCTGTGATGACCATTACACCACAGATTGTCACGAAGGTGGTAAGGGCACAGGCAAATGACTCGTTCTGTCAGGAGCAGATAGGTCGATTATTGGCAGAGGGAGCCGAATCCTATACCGTTAGCTCAGACGGGGGATTACGCTTCAATGGGAGATTGGTAGTTCCGGAAGGGGAGGAATTGCGGCACGAGGTGATGGCAGAGTCGCACGGCTCACGATTCGCGGTACATCCCGGTGGGGACAAAATGTACCAAGACATGAGACGTCAGTATTGGTGGAGTGGGATGAAGAGGGATATTGCCGACTTTGTTTCTAAATGCGCCACTTGTCAGCTAGTAAAAGTGGATCATCAGAGACCGGCAGGACTACTACAGCCGTTAGAGGTCCCGATGTGGATGTGGGAGAGCATCTCTATGGACTTTATCACGGGGTTGCCTACGTCACAGAGAGGTCACGACTCCATTTGGGTAATTGTGGACAGGTTGACCAAAGTCGCTCATTTTCTACCCGTGAGGACAGACTACACTGCGGGACAGTATGCCCAGCTCTTTATTTCTGAGATAGTGAGACTTCACGGTGTGCCCCTAAATATCGTGTCTGACCGAGACAAGATATTTGTTTCACGATTTTGGGAGAGTTTTTAGGAGGCCATGGGCACGGAATTGCGGTTGAGTACGGCGTATCACCCGCAGACCGATGGCAAACTGAGCGTACAAATCAGATGTTGGAGGACATGCTACGGATGAGTATCATTGATTTTGGGGGTGGATGGGAGCAGTATCTTCCACTGGTGGAGTTTGCTTACAACAACTCCTACTAGTTGACTATTGGCATGGCTCCATTCGAAACGTTGTACGGTAGACCTTGTCGTTCCCCGTCATGTTGGTTGGAGGTGGGGGATAACAAACTACTTGGGCCGGAAGTGATTCTGGATACTTCGACGAGGATAGAATTGATTCGGAGTCGCATTCGGGTAGCTCAGGATCGGCAGAAGAGCTACGCTGATGCGAAGAGGTTCTTCAGAGAGTTCCAAGTGGGAGACCAGGTTTTGCTCAGAGTATCTCCTATGAAGGGATTATGCGTTTCGGGAAGAAAGGGAAGTTGGCACCAAGATATGTGGGACCATTTCCTATTATTGAGCGGATCGGACCGGTTGCGTATAGACTTGGGTTACCGGAGCATTTGCATCGGATTCACGCTGTGTTTCATATTTTCTCGCTAAGGAAATACCTTAGAGATAATTTGGATCATTCTCACATTGCTGTGGAGGACATCGATCTCCAGCCGGATAGCTCCTACGAGGAGGGGCCGATTACTATTCTAGACCGAAGTGAGCGGAAACTGCGGTCAAAGATAGTTCCGTTAGTGCGTGTTCAATGGCGACATCATAATGTCGAGGAGTCCACATGGGAGCGCGAGGATGAGATGCGCGAACGTTATCCAGAGTTATTCTTACCAGGTACTTTCTAGTTCCGAATTACGGGACGAAATTCAGTTATTAGGGGGGAAGTATGTAATACCCCGTATTTTCTGTGATATTTATTTTTGGGATTAATTAATTAAATGAGAATTAATTGGGAATTAATCCGGATAAAATACTAGCGAGATGTGAGTTGGTATTTGACTATATTGAGTATATATGATGTTATATGAATATTGAATTATGAAATTTGTCGTGAGATTGATATACGACAATTTGGACATTTTATTGGGACGCGTGTGACAGTCGCGTCAGGATATAATTATTTTAATTATAAAAGTGAATTTAAATTCTATTAACCGTATGGTCGTTTTGAGTGCGCCAACGCGTCCAGAAGGGTCGAGATAGTCAGAAAACACTAGCCGGGGGTTTAGTTTGGGTCCCGGGGTATTTTTGGCCATACCGGCAACATAAAGGGTATTTTGGTAATTTTGTATTTTTGGAAATTAAAAGTGACGAAAATTAGTAAATTATATCTGACTTATTCTTTATCCACTAAACCCACTAAATACATTAAGGGACTTAATGGACTACGGGAGAAGTTAAGAAATAGTCCCAACTTACCAAAAACCAACCACACCTCCATTGTCATCATCCTTGGGAAGAACTTGTAGAGAGAGAGAAAGAAGAGAAAAATTCTGCAGAGAGAGAGAGAGAAGACAATCCAACCTTCAAGTTTCAACATCAAAATCAGAGATTGAATCAAGTAAAGTGGTTTAATTTCAATTAATTCAATGCTATGTTTTCCATGTTTAGGAATTTTCGAAATTGATCTTGGAAGATGATATAGACCCATGAATTGGAAGTTAAAAGCTATAAATTATGTTAGGGATTGCATGTAGTAACATTCTGGACGAATTATGTGTTCAAAACAGAACCATTGATGATCTAAAAATGGATTTTAGGAGAAGTTTATTGATGTTCTTGAAAGAAGAAGAAATCTGGAAATTTTGATGAAGTTTTGATCTAAACAAAGCCCTTGAATGATGAATTATTGGTTTTAGAACGTTAATACTATTGTAGGATGATAGTATGATGATATTATAACCTTGTCTTAGAGTTTTATGCTTGTAAATGGTGTTTTGGAACGAATTGGTAACTGCAAAACGAAGCAGTCCGTAGCCATACCTGGTGCGTTCGATCGATCGATGTTCATCAGTCGATCGATCGACCACCATCGATCGATCGAAGGAAAAGGTCGATCGATCGACCTTCCCAGAATGAGTAAAATTTTTCCCTATTTAAATTTTAATGGTGGTAACCCTTGGAAAATAATATTGGAGACCTTATGTATACCCTTAAACTTAAAGAAGACCAGTGGGCATGATTAGGAAACTTGGACCTTAATTAGAATTTAATTTGAGGAATCATTCTAATTTAATGTAATTCGATAAGTGAGATAATATTTGGGTTAATAGTGTAAATTAGAATAATTTGATGAAATGAGGTTTGGGGCAGAAGTAAAGACCATAGGAATAAAGATGTTATATGTGGGAATAATAGGAGCTTAATAGTCTATTTGAGATAGGTTTTAAGTATAAGAAACTACGACGTGAGACGTGTCGACAGTTTAACTTTTATATTATCGGGGGACTTGAAATATATGAATTTGGAATAATGGTATAAAGATGTAGAGTATACATTTATTTATATCGAGATATCTAAGATGTGTGAATGCTTAGTATATAATTTTATGTGTATGACATACCTACCATACTTGCTATCACGGGAGGTTTACGTTCGCATAGGGCCTTCTTATCCTTGTGTTGCCCGAATTTAGATTGGTTACCTCGATGAACATAGGTCAGAGAAGGACTTATTGGGATGTTAATAAGTTTGCTGATCGTGGGAGCGTAGTTATGTGCGTGACCCATGTGATGTGACTGTGTTCGCCTCCATTATTTGTGATGTTGTAATCTGAACGATTCCTGAGAGATTCGGAATGCGTGATCCTTATGTACATGATGTACCGGGATGGATAGCAGAGTATGTGTGCACTGCAGCTTAGCCTTTGGGTACTTGTATTGTATATTTATGTTGTGAATATTATACGATTAAATGAAAAGGAAATTTCTATGTTAAATTGTGAGTATAGTACTTGTAACCTTATGACAAGATAAAAAGGGGACAGTTATCAATAAATGGTTTTGTTAATAATTGGGAATTCGAGAATTAAAGTAGAACTCTCTATTTAATTGTTAAGGTTAGAATTAAAACGTGAACCGAGTAGAAGTGTTAGAAACTCTTTTGAACTAGATAGTTATGGGAAACACATGAATGGGTACAGGAATGTTAGGAGTGCACAGTTAGACGAGAGGTGAGTATCTCATGTAAGAGCACGTCCTAACATGTATTTTACATTTATTGTTTTAATTGTTGTTAAAGCACTTACTATTTTCAAAATACTCTCCACATTCGGGCTCTGACCCGTTTGCTTTCAAATCTACTTTTTGTAAAAACCATTTTAGGTGCCCAGCCACAAGGACACTATGCTTAGGATTCTCATTCAGGTGACGAGCTGTAGCTGTTTGTGGAAGTTACAGGACATTGATTATAGACGCTTCATCTACTTTGACTCCATATTCAGTATTTTATCAGTTGTAGGGCATGTCGCCCATTCCTTTTAGACATTTCATTTATTTCAGTTATTCAGATATTCAGGATTCAGACTTGTTCTATTACCTTCAGTTGTGGGATTGTTGTGAGGAGTTTTTCCTCCGAACTTATTATTATTGTTGGTTATTTCATTACTTCGTTATGGTGAATGGATTTATGTTGTTCTTCCATTATTCTTTTATTACATGTTAATCAGACTTAACTTAAAATTTGGCATCTTACTTTTAAATACTAGGTGGTTAGTAATTACAAAAAAAAATGTTTTCGACAGTGATGCTGTTAACTGGACCAACTTGGCATGTTGTATTAATTAAATAAAGGAGTAGCTACCCGGTATTTAATTAGTCGGGGTATCACACATCGTGGATAAAGATATGGAGTTTTGCTTCTTGCTCAACTAAAAGACAAGAGCACTCCCAAAGTTAAAAAAAACACCCGAGGTACTCCTACAACCATAAACATCCCCGGCCCAATCAGAATCCGAATAGGCAAATAAATGGTCATCGGTATCAAAGGAATACCAAATACCGTAGAAAAGAGTGTCACTAACATATCTAATAATACGTTTAACTGCAAGTAAGTGAGACTATTTCGGAGACACCTGATAGTACGCACAGACTTCAACGCTAAAGTTTATGTCAAGACGATTATCGGTCAAGTACAGTAAACTACCTATCATGTTACTATAAAGGGTTTGTTCTATGTCCATGCCTAAAGTGTCTTTGCTAAGCTTAGTCGAGGTACTCATAGGCGTGCATGAGTTCTTATCGGAGTCTAAATCGAACTTGTTCACTAGGTCCCTAGCATATATGGATAGAGATATAAATATCCCATCCTCTAGCTGATGAACCTAAATACGTAGGAAGAACATAAACTCACCAACCATTCTCACCTCTTCTCTTCCAGAAAAGTGTGAGCATGGCGGGAGCACGTGGATCCAATTATTATGCCGTCTACATAGACTTGGGCAACCAAGATAGCACCACTCTCCCTCCTCACAAACAATGTCTCACCCATTCCCCCTCTCTTGAAGCCACGAGCTAAAAGATAAAAAGGAGCCTCTCATACTAAGTACGAGGTGCTTTTTTCAAACCATACAAGGACTTCTTAAGATATAGATGTGTCCCGGGTGCTTAGGATCTTCAAAACCCTTTGGTTGTTCCACGTAAACTTCCTCCTCTGTAATGACATTCATAAAGTCACTTTTAACATGCATTTGATATACATTGAAGTGCAAATGACATGCTATAGTGACTAATAAGCAAACGGATTCAAGTCTAGCAATAGGAGAAAATTTCTCGTTAAAATTTACACCCTGAATTTAAGTGTAGCCTTGAGCGACCAACCTAGACTTATTCTAAACTATTGCACCATTATCATCCATCTTATTCTTTTTTTTTTGAAAATAAACTTAACAACCTGTCCCTTTACCTCACATTAAACATCTTAACATCAAAATTTGAATTGTAGAGCCCTTCCTACACAAACACCTACAAACCTTGGGCCTATGACATAAGAGGCTTAAAATGCAAATTCCAAATCGCCCCAACGAAGTATTGCAGACAAATGAGTTTCCAACTAACTAATAATTATAGAAATAAAGGAACTGTTAAGGCAGATTTAAGAATCGGCAATGGTAACCTCAACCTCAACACCAGGTTCAATGGTGATGGAGGTGATCTGCTTAACTACATCGGGAGAGCTGAAAAGATCAATCACCCGCTTGTGAACTCGTAGCTCAAATTTATCAAATGTGTCCGTTCCTTCACCACAGGGAGACTTCCGAGTAGTGATTTTGAGAACCTTAGTAGGCATCCTAACAGGTCCTTTCACCCTCAATTTCTTGTCCTTGGCACCACAAACCAAATCAGCACAGACTTTCTCAAGATTTTTGACGTGTTTAGAGGAGAGGGTGATCCTGATCTTGTGAATAGGCTCTTGGGTTTCCTCCAAACCTGCCTTGGTTGGCTTCATAGCTGCGTACGTCATGGTTGCTCTTTTGCTCTGAGGTTGAGTTAGTTGGTGCGACTTCTTCAACCAAGAAGTAAAGCAATCCATCCATCTTATTCTTGTAAATCCACTTAATACCTATCATATTTATCTAGCTAGGTCAAGGGACTTACTCCCAGACATCATTCTTACAAATCTAAAGTAATTCGTCTTGCATAGTGGATATCCAATGATCGTCCTTGAGTGCTTCTTTCACATTTTTAGGCTCGACTAAGGAGGTGTAGCACATATAGCTAATCATATTTTAGAGTTGAGCATGAGTATTGACACCTTGTGTGGGATCACTATATATAGCGAAATAGTCATGACGTTTTCGAACCCAAGAGGGCGGATCCTCTAAATCAAGAGTGGAATCCACCGGGATATTATGAGTAAGGATGGGATCATTACCAAGGGGTGAATCGTCCTTACACTAGGAATTAGTGGAAATAGACATCAATGGCTCATATTCTCTAATCGTGACGTTTATTGACTCGATAACCTTAGATCTTGCAAGGCTAAACACCCTATAAGCCCTACTTGTCGATGAATATCCTAAAAATATCCTTTCATCGCTCTGGGAGTTGAACTTTCCTATTTACTCTCTAGCTCTTAAGACATCGCAAGTACTCCCAAAGACAGGGAAATACGATAAGTTGGTCTTCTTCCCTGTCAAAACTAATAAGGCATGTATAGTGTGTGTGAATAAAAATATATCATATTCACTATATGCAATGCGGTACTCACTGTCTCTGCCCAAAAAATTCTAGGCACGTTTCTCCTACAAATCATGGATATATCCATCTCTTATATCGTCAAGTTCTTACTCTTAATTATCCTATTTTGTTGAGGAGTACGAACAATCAAAAACTCGTGTTTGATGCCCACTCCATCACAATAGCTATCCACTCCGAGTTATTTAAATTCAGCGATGTTGTCACTACACATCCGATTAATAATGACACCGTTTTAGTTTTGTAGGACACAACATATCACAAGAATGTATTTCTTACCACTTAAAGTCTCTGAGTGAGTAGGATCCATAATATCCATATGAATTAACTCCAAAACATATGTGGTGGTAATGTTATTCAACTTTCGATGGGGACTTCAAATTTGTTTTCCTTATTGGTAAGGTCCACAAACTGAGGAAGTTGGTTTTCCAAGTGATGGTAAGCAACGAAATATGTCCTTTTTCACTAGTCTCTCGAGATCTCTAAAGTTCACATGACCTAGTCTTTCATGCCAAAAGTCTATAGAGGAGACCATGGCACTATTGCACACAAAGGAGGACTTGGGAATAATCCCATAGCAATTATCTTCGATCCTTACTCCTTGTGGTAAAAGTTCACTGGATTAATCTTACATGTTACATTTGAATCGGCCAAACTTTACCATAAAGTTTGCGTTACATAGTTGTCTTATGCTAGTTAAGTTCGCTTTCAACCCTTTTACGTATAACACATTGTTTAGTTTAGGAAATCTAAGTATCTCAACATAACCACGTCCTAAAATCCTAGGCCTACTCCTATCTCCAAAGGTGACTTTGCCTTCCTTGTGATCCTTAAGTTTGGCAAAAGATTATATGTCATCATTAATGTGCTAGAGAACCTACTATTAAAGTACCATTGGGAAGTATTTTGAACCTTGGGAGGAACGTGCACAATAAGGGCTTTGTCATCTTGCTTAGGTACCCAAGTGTAGGTAACCTTTTGTTTGCCCTTGTCATTATCGGCTCTAGTTAGAGCATTATAAGCGTTCTCAAATGACATATACTTCCATTGAAATTCTTCCATTAATCTTTGTGAAGCCGCGACTAGGAACTCAACTTGCTCTCTAATACTAGTAAAGGCACTATAGCGGTGCACGGGAGTTGGTGCACGTCTAGTTCTACCTAACGTTTAGTGAAACTCTCGAAGGTGACCTGTACTTTTACAAAAGGTGAAAACATAGACTTTTTTTGGGTCTTTCTTGGTTTGCTTTCTTAGGTTGAACTCTCTTTTATGGTTTAGGTCGAGGCCTATAAGGATTTACCCTAAATTTAGGAACCGGTTCCAGTGTAATATGGGAAGTGGATGCACCATTATAACTTATTCCTTGCCTCTCCCTAAAACCTAAAGCGGTACCGAGGAGAATCTTTCCAACATTCTTCGATGTATCCTCAGTAGTAACCTTGACCTCCCAGGCACATTCGATATCTTTTTCAAGTTGGGATATAAGGGCTTTAAGTTTTTCATGGGTCTTCATGAATGCTTGAAGATCTCTCATAAGACTAATCACTTTGTTATTCAAGTTAACATTTTCCCTTTTAACTAAAATGACTCTCTTTCACAAAGAAATTCTCACACAGGACTCTCTCTCTCACACATCTTTCAACTCCTTCTCTAAATCTAAAGCTCTAAGCGCTAAACCTTTGCTTTGTTTCTTTGTTTCCAAGAACTCAGCGTAAATCTCGACGTAAGCACGTTGAAGGTCACTTTCGTTCTCACTTTAAACATCATCTCCCTCACTCTATCTACAATGAATAGACTCACTGCCGAGGTCATCAAGTTTAGTAGCTTCCTCATCGGTGTGAGGTTCACTAGATGTAATAACATGACCAGACATGAATGCGATGAAGTTACGTCCATGCGATGATTCGTCCCCGAAATCCACCGACTCTGCATCGCTCTCACTAAGCATGGAATTGAAGGCAACTTTGCCTTTGTCTTGTATCTTTAATCTCTTAGCATAGTCATGAGCTCTGTGACCCTTATTCTCTCACTGATAACATATTTATTGGGGTTTTCTTTTCTTTCATTTTCAAAATTTTTCTTGCTCGATTTATATTTTTTTATCTTTCTCAAAACTTTTCTTTTCTTTGGAAGCAATTAACATTACACTAAAAAAAATTAACCATTTAACACACACACACACACAGCTGCTCTCATGCATACCAAGTATATATACCATCGGCGCAAATAGAAAAAATTAAATAAAAAAATATTTTTGGGTTGAGTTTTTTTCTGTGGTATTTAAACATTTCAAGAAACCCATATCAAACTTTCACAGCTTTAAAAGCTGTGAAAGTTTGACCGATTAAAATATCAAATAAGGTTATTTTTAGTTGATTTTTTTATATGGGTCCCCTAAAAATGCTTAAACGTCATATAAAAAAATTAAGCTGAAACATAATTTTTTTACTATTTAAAAACAATAGGTACGTATACTTGGTATACACACTCTCTCTCTCTCTCTCTCTCTCTCTCTCTCTATATATATATATATATATATATATATATATATATGTGTGTGTGTGTGTGTGTGTGTGTGTGTGTGTGTGTGTGTTCTTCGCCAACTTCTCGCTCTTTCCTTTCGATATATGTGTCACGACCTTTGTTCATCCTTTACTCTAGCTTGCCATTGCTGTAAAGTGAGGCTACCACTTTCATAAAACTTATATAACTTTCAATCTGAAATAATATTTTCGGACATGGTTGAACGCAGACAACAAGCTCAAGACTTCCAAACATTAGTTGTATGACTCCAAAATCTCACTTGGAACTTCTATTAGACACCTTGTGTGTACCAAAGTTCCAATAACAATTTGTTGTGCATCAAAAACACTACACCCAACCAAAACAAACAAAAATATATATACATTCAAGATGATGGAAATGTAAAGAAGTCAAACGAATACCACAGATGAACACAAGAGATTTAACCTGATTAAGCAGACAATACCTTTGCAGAGAATGATTTCATTATTTGAGACATGTTACAATCGTACAAGAGTTATACACACTCTCAACCCAAACCCTCAAAACACCCAAAGTTTAACAAATACCAAAGATGAACACGAGATTTAACATGGTTAGACAAGCAATACCTTTGCTGAAAACGATTTCATTATTTGACACATATTACAATCGTACAAGAACTATACACACTCTCAACCTGAACCCCCAAAGCACCCAAATTTTACCTTGACATCCCAAATTTTACCTTTACATCAAGTTTGGGAAACCTTAAACTTTCCCCTCTTATTGCCTCTCTTAATGATTTAGCTTTCTTAATGCCAACTGAAACTGAGGTAAAATGGCCTACACCCAAAGCATTCCATGTGAAAAATCCCAGATACTCTCATTTAGAAACCTGGCAGATTTGAGATGGCTAGATTCACAAACAGTGTGGATGGATCCAAGAAGATTCCATCAAAAAATGGAATTTGAGACAAAAAATTCACTTGTAGGAGAGAATGGAAAACAATGTTTGCGTGAAAGTAAACATAAGTATGAAAATGGCAGCCACAAACGAAGAGATGGACCATGGATTATTGAAATAATCACGTTTCAAGGATGCCCTCCATCTGGGCCATCTAGACCTATAATAGTTATTCACCTTTTTTGATATCCCTCCATAGTAAAATTCACAAACAAGAGTGTCATTGTAAAGTCCATTAAAGAGAAGCGACACATCCTCCGTGCTTAGTGCATGCAAAATAATTCTCTCACCACAGAGAAAATCTGCATCCTTGCTAGTGTTGATGAGGCAATCTAGGAACACTGCATAAGAAGTGAACTTATCTGTACAATCGCAATCACATTGCTCGTAAGCTATTAGATTTCGAAACAAAGATTCTGAATTTCCCCGAATCTTTATGGGAGGGATTTCAAACACCCCATTGCAAAATTTAATGTTTAAAATGTTATCAGGTTTTCCTCTTTTAAACTTGACCCCAGCCCTTAGCAAATCTGTTACTGGAGGAAATAGTTCCCAATTTGTGTTCAGTGGTTGGTTATCTCCAATCCAGGATAACAAACTACTGCGTAACAAATCAAGAATATGCTTGATTTTTTGGTTTCTGGGATTGTATTCAACTGGAACACTTATCAACATCATAGTCTCGAAGAATTTTTGTACAAGCTTAACTAGGAAATTTTCTTCTTGTTCTTTAACGGATATTGTGAGATTAAATAAGTTCTTGATAATGAACCAAGGAATTTGATTTTCGAGTAAAATCAAGTCGTGGTAAAGATTTTCACACATCCATGACGTGTTAAATATAGGGTCGTCTTTGTCTATGGGGACTGACCGAGAGTCTCTTCTGAAAAGCTCTATTAAGAAACAGCCATCAACGACCATCATTTCTATGAACTTATCATTTAACTCGACCTTTTCTGCATAATATTTGATAGCTTGATTTGCTTCTTCTCGAATGCTCTCAATGATGAGCTCCAAATTCTCCTCTGGAGACAGTGGTAATCGATCGAGAAGGCAATGCAAATACCACCTCTTCATCTTCTCCATTGGTTCAAATTTGTCATCTTTGCCGTGGTGAAAAGGGCCAATTGATACTATGTTGGGAGTGTACATATTCTCATTGTTCCTTTTTAGTGTCCCGGGTACTTTGAAGATACAATTTTCCGATATGAATGGAGACTCATGAAATAGTTTTTCATTGATGGAAGAGGCCAAAAGTCTATTGAAGTTCACGTGTTTTAGATCAACAGAAACTTGTTCAATTGGGTCGGCTTCTCTCATCTCACCCTCCCAGACAAGTCAGTTATTTAGCCCACTAGCCTATCAAACTGCAAAAGAAATATTTCAGAGACAAATAATTACTCAAGAAAATGAAGTTTACTGTACAGATTGTTAAACAGGGTCAATTAATTCCTTTTTCAAGGTCTTAAAATTTCATTTTAGCACTTCGAAATGCTAAAGAAAATTAAGGATATCATATGGAGCAGTGAGGAGGGGGGCCACTGGAGGTGGTGAGGGATTGGTGGCGGCGTTTTCGGGATTTTGATTTTTTTTTCTTTCTTGTCATCATTTTCTAAGTTCCAATGGTTATTTTGGGTCATTTAAGGTTTTAGCCCCATTCAATTCTCTATAATGATTCAAACTCCCGCAAATTGACTTTCTTAAGGTTTGACCTCCATTTATAACATTCCGTCCATTTTGCCGTTAACCCACATATTTAATACCGATTATACCCTAACTTTATTATGGGGGCCAGGCCTTAAATTAAAAAAACGCTCAGAAAATTTAAAAAAAAACAGAAAATAACAAAAAATAAATAAATATTAACCTCATAATTAATTTAAAAAAACACCCAGAAATTTATTAAAAAGTCAAAAAATTATTAATTAAGAAAATAAATAATAGAAAATTAAAAAAACGACAGAAAATTAAAAAAAATAGAAAATAAATAGAAAACCAAAAATAATGAAAAAAGTACAGAAAATGAATAAAAATAGAAAATAAATATTAACCCTAGAATTAATTTAAAAAAACACCCAGAAATTTATTAAAAAGTCAAAAATTTGTTAATTAAGAAAATAAATAACACAAAATTAAAAAAACGCTAAGAAAATTAAAAATTAAAAAAAAAAACAGAAAAGAAAAACCAAAAATATAGAAAATGAATAAAAAATAGAAAATATATATTAACCCCGGAACTAATTAAAAAAACCCAAAAAATTATTAAAAAGTCAAAAATTTATTAATTAGGAAAATAAATAACAGAAAATTCAAAGTTCAAAAAAATTGTTTTACTGTTTTAGAAAAAACTGTTTAAAAAATAAATATTTTTTTATAATGTGTAACGTGTTCAAATGACACACATGAAGAATGTTAAAATAATTTATTTAATATTCAAGTTTAATTGCACTTTATACCTCATGTTTGAGAGGAGAGGATTCACTTTCTAATGTGATGCAACGTTAATCAACTTCGTAAATAGATTTATTTTTTAAAATAGATAGTTAATTTCATCATTTAAACTTAATTGAATTTAAAATAAACTTAATTTATTTATTTAGTTTTAACGAAAGGGTATGTTTTGACTTGATGTGAGTAAAAAATTGAGTGGTTAAAGCTTAAATTGGTAAAAAGTAGGACATGTTTGAGTTTTAATTTTTAGAAAAAATTCCCCCTTATTGCGCATAGGGTTAATGGACCATATTATATCAAATTAAAAATTGAGTTAATGTCAAAATAATCCCCTACATGTTTATTTTATAAAATTGATCCTTAAAAGATTTTGTAAAATGTAACATTTTGAGAGTTTTTTAATTCTCTAAGCATTTTTTTAATTTTCTATTATTTATTTTCTTAATTAATAAATTTTTAATTTTTAATAAATTTTAAATTTTTAATAAATTTCTGTTTTTTTAATTAATTCTGGGGTTAAGATCTATTTTCTATATTTTTTTCATTATTTTTTATTTTTATTTATTTTCTGCTTTTTTTAATTTCCTAAGGTTTTTTTTAATTTTCTGTTATTTATTTTCTTAATTAATAATTTTTGACTTTTTAATAAATTTTTGGGTGTTTTTTTAAATTAATTCTGGGGTTAATATTTATTTTATTTTTTTATTCATTTTTTGTATATTTTTCATTATTTTTTATTTTTATTTATTTTCTGTTTTTTATTTATTTTCTGGCATTTTTAAAATTTCTATTGTTTATTTTCTTAATTAATAAGTTTTTGACTTTTTAATAAATTTTTGGATGTTTTTTAAAATTTATTATGAGGTTAATATTTATTTATTTTCTATTATTTATTTTTTATTTTTACTTATTTTCTGTTTTTTTAATTTTCTGAGCGATTTTTTAATTTAAGGTTTGACCCCCATATTAAAGTAAGGGTATAATCGGTATTAAATATGTGGGTTAACAGCAGAATGGACTGAATGTTAAAAATAGAGGTCAAACCTTAAGAAAGTCAATTTGTAAGGATTTGACTCATTATGGAGAATTAAATGAGGATCAAACTTAAATCACCCTTTTATTTTTAAAAGGTCAAGTGCAACGCAGGTGACCGTTGACTCTAATTGAGTTCAAAGTGAATAGGTGCCTGAATCATTTTAATCTCAAATAAGTACTTAAGTATAATTTCAACCATTAACGAGGTATTGAAATAGAAAGAAAAAAACATGAAACTTCTGCTAGAAATGCTTCATTTTCTAACTACTGACTGTATAAAATTCTATACTTTTTGAGTGACAAGCAATTTAGTGCCAGTAATAACAGCTAATGGTCCGTAATCTTTTAACCAAGGGCTGAAGAGTTTCATGCTAATCTCACAAGTTTGGTCATTTTGTACAGAAAATCTTTAACTTGACAATAACAATACATTGGTATCTTGAACTTAATCCTGCTGATTTTATTTTTTTTCCATCAAATCTGGATTGGCATTGAAATGTATGGCAAAACTTGTCTGATTAATTGAATTACCGATTCTCTCTCTTCTCACTTCGTTCAATATGAGTGAGAGGATAAATTTCTTTAGATAATGATACAAATATGAGCATTACAAGAAAGAGTGTTCAATTATAGAAATTTGCATTCAACATTAGTACCATAGATGGATTTTAAAACTGTAGAAGATAGAACACAACATAGGTTGCGTTTGTTTTATAATCTGAATCTGAAATTTGAAAGCTGAATCTGAAATCTGAAATTAAAATCTGAAAAATATGTTTGCTTTTATCTCTGAATGAATGTATTTAGACTCATTCAGACATCAGATTCAGACTTCAAATGTAATTTTACCTCTTAACCAAATATAATCGTTAGCTCTTTAATCATTTAAAAAAAATAAACACTTTTTGATACCTCTTAAATCTGAATAGTTCAGATTCACACTTAACGTAAAAACAAATAACACCATAGTTTGATAAAGAGATTCTTTGTAAGGAGACTTACCTGAGATAACACTCTGTAGGCAGCACAGAGAACCTTCTACCTATGCAATGTCCCAAGACTTGCTGCGTGTTGGTAGGGGTTCTATCTCCTTTAAAAGAAAACATTTTTTGACACTGTAACCTTAAATAATTGAGTTACACACACATTTATCACATTGTCATATCCTTATTGTGAGACAGAAGGTCTATAATTAATTTAATTTTTATTAAAAATTCCCTCATTTCATAAATCCAAATTTGACATACTTAAATTGGAATGTAATGACTCAATGTATGGTGTATGGAGATTAGGTAGCTGCATTAATTGGGCAAGGAATTTGATTTCACCTTATCATCAATCATTCAATAATGAGCAAGACAACACATGAAGGTGTCCAGATGCTTTCTACGGATTGTTTACTAATAACCCCACATATTATATATGTTAGGACCATTAGACCATACCACGTCCAATTCAAATGCTGCTGATATTTATTGATATTTTTAGGACTTTAAGCAATCACTACAAATAAAAAGGTCGTACCCAGTGCACAAGGTTCCTGCTTATCTACAGGGTTTGGGAGAGAGAGATGACGGTTGACTTTACCTCCTTGTATGGAGAGACTGCTCCCATGTCTCGGATCTGAGACCAATCGTAGCTTGAACGAGGGCATTTGCCATCGCACCAAGCCTCTAATTTTTATTTTCCATTCTCTATAGAAAATTTTAGAAAATTAAAAAAGGTGTTCAATTTTTGAAAATAAAGTCCGCTTTCTCTTTATTTCAAAAACACCACCACCATCGGTTCGGTAGTGGTGGTGATGGTGGAAGGGGGTGGTGTGTGGCAACAGTGTTGATAAGGAAAACATTTTACTTGTGTTAATTTACAATAGTCTAGTATGATTATTGGTTTTTTTTTTTTTTTTTTTTTTTTTTTTTTTATATAAGAGGGAAAGAACCCCCACCATTATTATAAATCAAGGAGAAACAGCCTCTCCAAAGTGGCAAACCCATTACAAAAAGCTTTAAAGCAATAAATGAGAGGATAATTAACAACCCCATTACAAAATTAAGAAATGAATAGGGAAACTATAAATTGATAGGAGAAGATCTGATGTAGTGACAGCCCATCTTGTCAAGCCTAATAGCCCCCCTGACCAAAGGAGGAAGCTCTGCCATAGAAGAGAAGATTTGAGAATTCTTGCAATGAATGCCAAAGTTTGCTAAATAATCCGCCACCATATTAGATTCCCTGTAACAATGGGATAAAGAAAATTTAAGGAACTTCAAGTCTTCTTTGATCTCGGAAACCAAATTCTTTAATCTCCATGGGGGCTTCCAGTTCCTATTGATAAGATTCACCACGAACATTGAATCTACCTCAATGTGGATCTCCTCAATATGAAATTCAATACATAACTTCAGCCCCAATCTAAGGCCATATAATTCCGCATAAGAATTGGAAGCAATATCTGTCGAATGAGCATATGCAAGAATTGCATTACCTTTATCATCTCTAACAATACCCCCACAACCACTAGGACCTGGATTGCCTTTAGAAGCACCATCAATATTGAGTTTGAAGCAATTCGAAAGGGGAGATGACCATTTGATAGGCTTGCATAATTTGAAATTATATGATGACTTTAATTGAAAGATTTCTTTAATTCCAACATCAAACTGAGAGATTGAA
The DNA here is from genome assembly GCA_949130495.1 of Sambucus nigra. Classification (NCBI taxonomy): domain Eukaryota; kingdom Viridiplantae; phylum Streptophyta; class Magnoliopsida; order Dipsacales; family Adoxaceae; genus Sambucus; species Sambucus nigra. The sequence goes on from OX422223.1 coordinate 121,719,795, forward strand.
TTTTTAAAATGAAGGCCTGAACAAATCTTGGAAATTAAATAAATGGCTTGAGAGAGGATATACTGAGAGTCCATATTGACATTATTATATGTAGAATTATTTCTACTTTTCCAAATCTCCCAACAAGTCACTGTAGGAATGCACTTACAGAGGAATTTGTGATAATCTTTGGACCCTGCTTTCAGCCACCAACTGTGCATAAGAGAAGAAATAGAAGACATGTCTAATGACATACCCATCAAATCAGCAAAAAACTTCCAAATAGGAGATATGATAGGACATTGAATAAATGAATGAGAAATGGATTCTGCATGGTTATAACAAGATTTGCATCTAGAGCAAAGCCTAACTCCCACCTTCTGAATGCAGTCGTCAATAGGAACACACTGGTTCAATAGCTTCCAAGAGAGAATAGATAATTTTATTGGGATATGAGAATCCCATATCTGCTCAAAAACTCTGGATGAAGGAAAATGATCTATAGACAACTCATAAGCTGAAGAAAATGAAAATTCACCGGAAATACTGGGCTTCCATATCCAAGAACCATCTTCTTTGATCATGTTGTCCAAGCACTCATCTTCAACTGCTTTAATTCTCTTCCATGTCTGAGATCCACCACTAGATGCAGTCTTTAGGTTCTTGTACTTGTTGGCCATAAAAGATGACCAGAGAGATTTCTCTGTCTTGAGCTTCCAAAAAAGCCTCATGGATGAAGCTTTAGAAATGCTATTAAAATTCTTGAATCCCATTCCTCCTGCATGAGTATCTCTGCATAACACTTCCCATTTTTTCCATTGGAACTTCCAGCCCATAGCAAAAGAACCACCCCAGAAAAACTTATTGAAAAGATTATGAATTCTGGTGAAGATGGTTTTTGGAGGGGATATAGAAGCCAATAAGAAAAGAGGGATAGATGATAGAACATGTTTTAAGAGAATCAATCTGCCCCCTGTAGTCAAAAATTTTGACTGCCAACCTGCCAATTTAGATCTCAAAGTATGAAGCAAGCTGTCATAATATTTAAGTTTGTTTCTACCTTTAAATATAGGACAACCTAGATATTTAATAGGTAGGTCTTTAAACTTCAGACAAGTACAATCAGCAACTTTGGATTTGAACTGAGAAGAGCACTTGGAATCAACTGAGAAGCTACTCTTATTGAAATTGACCTTCTGATCAGATATAGATGAATAATAAGCAAGAAATCCCATAACATTTCTTAAGCTTTTTTTGTCCCCTCTACAGAAAATCATAAGATCATCAGCAAAGGATAAATGAGAAATTAAGGGACTGCCACTAGGTAAGTAGAAAGGAGAAATTTTCCTTTTCTCCATAAGCACATTCAGCCCTCTGCTCAAGAAATCTGCTGCAATTACAAAAAGACCTGGAGAAATAGGATCCCCCTGCCTCAATCCTCTAGTGGATTTGAAGAAACCACAACTTTGCCCATTGAAAAGAATAGAGAACCAATTAGAGGATATAATCCTCCAAATAAAATCAATCCATCTTTCCCCAAAACCAAAGCCCCTGAGCACTGAAATGAGAAACCCCCAATTGACTCTATCATAGGCTTTTTCCATGTCCAGTTTAATAATAACATTACCTCCATGAACCTTTTTGTTTAAGTCATATATTTTACAAGCGTATCTCAAACAAGCTTTTTTTCAAATGAACACGAGCCGAACTTGAGTAGTTTAATTTTTTTATAGTCCTATTAGGGACATGTTAATAATAACTTTCGAGATAAATATTCAGTATTTTCATAGACATATTAGCAACGTTGACAATCAAATTATACCAATTCCCCATATATCATGTTAATAACTTTCAAATCTAATTACGCTATTTGTTATAGACATGTTAAAGAATTTGAAACATATTATTGAGGAAACATCTCAGCCTCCTCAAAGTCCCACATAACTGCTACAAAGTTGTCATGCACGTGCTTGTTGAAGACCCAAGAACTGTTCAAACTTTAGGCTCATGCACGTGTTTGTTGAAGACCCGAGAACTGTTCAAAATTTAAACTATATTCCCTAGTCTCATGGGATCCCTTATGCATAGCAGCTTTCTTAGGATAGCTAGACGATTTCTTTGTATAAGTAGCTGAGCTACGGCACATGAAAAATTAATTATCTTCTGCACTAAATAAAATTATCAGTGCCATTATTCCCTCTTCTATAATCTTAAAACTCTTCATGGTATCAGAGCAGTAAAACTCTCACGAGTAATCTCGATCCTGATATTCCGTTTCTCCGGCGGCGGTAGTCACCGTTCATTTCTATCGTCCGCCGGATTCAAAACTTTGGCATCTCCATCCTTAATCATTTGCTCAGTCAATAAGTTTTGTTCAACAAATCAAGCTCTCTCTAAATCCAATGCTTTATCATATCAACATGTTTGTATGGCCTTCTGTTCACGCTCATTCCTTGTCTTGCACCAGCTGAAAAGTTATTTTATTCTTTGAAAGAGATCATTTGGATCTGTTTTCACTCGTACAAAAAAAAAAAAATTCCAACAACTTTGATCCCAAAGGTCATGATTTTTATAAAATCTCATGCACTAAACTGCTTTGCAAGAAAGCGAGCTTTATATTTTTTGAAACAATGGCTACAAAATAGCTTTGCTGTAATATCAAACACCTACCCCTTCCTTGTCATGGGAATTATAGCCAATATCCTATTCGTCATCATTCTCAACAATATTGGCCTTCAGCAGATAAGTTAGTCCCATATAAGGTTTAAGGTGATGACGTGGCTTTGCCAAAAAAAAAAAAAAAAAAAGTCTAAACAGACTTTCATGCTTTGGTAATTGGTGGGAATACATCCATCCGTCCGTATCTGGAATTAAAAAAAAAAAAAAAAACATATCCAGATTAGTGGGAAGTTAGCCCACATTGAATTTAAAAAAAAAAAATATATATATCATGTACCTAGTTCACATGATCTAAAATTTCTATGGCCCCTGAATCCATCGTGATCAAGCCCAAGGAGCATAGAGCCTCTGAATCCATTGCGATCAAGCTCATGTTTGGCCCAAGAGGTCCATTACAAGTGACGGTCCAGCCAAAACTAATGATTTAGCCTCTGAATCAATTTTTTGATCAAGCTCATTATGGTCTAAGAGACCTTATTATGTTTTTTTTAATGCAGCTGAGTATCGCTCCATTGCATCTATCAAGGCAAAAATTAATGGTTTTTTGTTTATTCTAAAGTTTTTGGTGATAGTGGAGATCTTCTCAATCGATTAGATCGCACTCATAATCAAACATTTATCAACTCAGGAATTTCAGTATCTTCGGCCCAAGCTCAGTGTGTCTTCACTACCCACACTTCGCTTGAGGGGGAATGTTAGAAAATAAAGGCATGTATGCATTGTAGTCGAAATTAACACTCAACAAAGTCATGAAGAACTGTTCAACAACAAAGTCAGGAAGAGCTATTCCAAATGAGCTAATATCGGAACACTTTAGAAACTGAATTTGTAACAGTTAGTTTGTTCCCTGATTTTTCTCAACTCAGCAATCTTAGTATCTCAGGTATAAGCTCGGTGTTGCTGACTCTCCCCACCTTCGCTTACGGGGGAGTATTGAGGAAACATCTCAGCCTCCTCAAAGTCCCACATAACTGCTACAAAGTTGTCATGCACGTGCTTGTTGAAGACCCAAGAACTGTTCAAACTTTAGGCTCATGCACGTGTTTGTTGAAGACCCGAGAACTGTTCAAAATTTAAACTATATTCCCTAGTCTCATGGGATCCCTTATGCATAGCAGCTTTCTTAGGATAGCTAGACGATTTCTTTGTATAAGTAGCTGAGCTACGGCACATGAAAAATTAATTATCTTCTGCACTAAATAAAATTATCAGTGCCATTATTCCCTCTTCTATAATCTTAAAACTCTTCACATATGATATGAACATGGCTGGACCAGGTAGGAGCTATGGCAATCGTACATGAAATGTCACAAATACTCTGGTGTGGTGTAGAAAGAGGGCCATAATAATATTATTTCTTTCACGAAATATGATCATTTTAATTTGATATAATTTTTTCACTCATCCATCGTTTTTTGCTTTGTAAAATTGAGACCCATCATGTTCATCCTTATTGGAGCCGTTCTAACTTGAATTGAAATAAAAACAACGATTTTCGTGGCTGGGGAAAATTGAAGTCAAATACTGCTATCACAAGTTGTAAAAGTTACGCGTAATATTAACTTACCTAATTATCATTCATACTTGAGCTACTATTTTATTTTTATTTTAACTTTATTCACCATTTTGACTTTAACGACGAAAAAGAAAGAAAAACATCGCTAAAAGTTAAAATGATGAGTAAAGTCTAAAGAAAAATGACTAATAATATAAATGTATGGTTGGTAAAATCAAAATACCCTAAAAGTTATTCCATGAAGAAAGTTGGAAAAGGTTTGATAAAAAATAAAATAAATAATAGCTCAAATAAACGAATGAAAGACCTAAAAAAAATAATTCAATGTTGTACATATTTATATTTTTTATGCATGTCCACATTTAGAATAAATGTACACATTTCGTTTGTAATCATGGCCAACATTAGAATAAATAGTCTTTAGGGATGCTTTCTTGCACTATAAATAGAGGTGATCGGGGACACTATTGACACATGAATTAATGACAAAATTTTCACTCTAAAATTTCATCTACGACCTATTTTTCATAACACGTTATCTCTACGAGAGACCCTCCATGTGGAGGAGTGTTCTGAGACAATCTTATATATATTGCATAGACAATAGCGACATGATGAGTCCTAAATCCTTATGCTTCTAATACAAATCTGATATATATTAGAGGTGTAAATGATAATTAATGTTGAAGAGTGAAAGGTTAGAAATGGATAAACACGAAGAGAGAGAAATCAGTAACTATTCATATAAGAGCGAGATACATTTTGCTTGGGAATGCAAATATACACCGCCATTTCTCTCTCTCTTATTATATATAACAATGTTCTTAGTTTTCTTCCAACTAAAGAGCCAAAATCAAATGAAACAAGGACGAAGAAAAATATGAAAAAAAAAACATTTTCTTCATCTTCTCCTACCACCATTTTTGGTGAGTCTTCTTCCTCCCTCTTTCCTTCTCAATATATATATATATATATATAGTAAAAAACTATTTTTTTTTCATGATTTTTAAACATTTCAGTGGGACCATAAAAAAATAATCAACCTTAAAATGAATTTTTCTGCTATTTTAAAAAATCAAGCAGTGTGAGTTTTTAAGCTCTTAAAAACTGACAAAGTTTGATCGATTTTTTTAAAATAGTAAAAAAAATTATTTGGGGCTAAATTTTTTAATATGTCCCACTGAAATGTTTAAAAATCATAAAAAAAATCAGCTCAATTTTTTTTTTTACTATTTTAAAAAAATAGACCTCATTTAAGGACCTCAAATTGGGAGCCTCATGAGATCCTCTCTCTCTCTCTCTCTCTCTTGTAATACCCCGTATTTTCTGTGATATTTATTTTTGGGGATTAATTGAATTAAATGTTTATTAATTGGAAATTAATCCGGATAAAAATATTAACAAGATGTGAGTTAGTATTTTAGTATAATGTGTATACTTGGCATTATATGATTATTGGTAATATTGAAATTGTCACGTAATTGAAATACGACAATTTGGGAATTTTGCTTGACGCGTGTGACCGCCACGTCATGGTATTTTATTATTAAATTAAAAAGTGAATTTTAGTTCCATTAATCGTATGGTCGTTTTGAGTGCGCCAACGCGTCCGGAAGGGTCGAGATAGTCAGAAAACACTAGCCGGAAGGTTAGTTTGGGTCCCGGGGTATTTGTGGGCCATACCGGCATCAAAAAGGGTATTTTGGTAAATTGCATTTTTGGGAATTAAAAAGTGACGAAAATAGAGATTACAATCTGACTATTTCCTCAACCCACTTAACCCACTAACTACACTATGTGACAACATGGGCTACGGGAGAAGTTGATATACCATTCTAACTTACCAAAAACCATAACACACCTCCATACTCCATTATCTTCAACCTTGGGAAGAGCTTGAGAGAGAGAGAGAAGGAAAACCTTGGGAAGAGCTTGAGAGAGAGAGAGAAGGAAGAGAATTCTGCAGAAAAACAGAGGGAGAACAACCTAACTTCAAGATTCTACACCAAATTCTGAGATAAATTAAGGCAAGTGATTTAAACTCTTTTGATTCAAGATATGTTTCCATGTTTAGGAATTTTCGAAATTGATTTTTGGAGATAAATTAGACCCATGAATTGGAAGTTAAAGGCCATGATTTATGTAGGAATTGCATGTAGTATATTCTGGACGAATTCATATGTTATAAACAGAACCTTGATGATCTAATAGTGGAATTAGAAGAAGTTTGATGATGTTCCTGAATGGAAGAATTCTGGAAATTATTTCGATGTAGTTTTGATCTAAACTAAGACTTTAAATGATGAATTATGGATGTTAGAACGTTAAAACTGTTGTAGGATGTTAGTATAATGTTAGAGTAACCTTATCTTGGAGTTTCATGCTTAAAAATGGAGTTTTGGATCGAAACTGTAACTGCAAAACAAAGCAGTCCGTAACCATACATGTGCAATCGATCGACCACCATCGATCGATCGAAGGCAAAGGTCGATCGATCGACCTTCCCAGATTGAATAAAGTATTTTCCCTAATTAAATTTTAATGGTGTTAACCCTTGGATAATATTATTGGAGACATTGTGAATACCCTTAACCTTAAGGAAGACCAGTTGACATGATTATGAGATTGGACTTTAATTGGAATTTAATTTGAGGAATTATTCTAAATTAATGAAATTCGTTATGTGAGATAATATTTGGGTTAATAGTACAAATTTGAATAATTTGATGAAATAAGGTTTGGGGCAGAAGTAAAGACCTTAGGTATAAAGAGGTTATATGTGGGAAATTATGGGAACTTAATAGTCTATTTGAGATAGGTTTTAAGTTTAAGAAATCATGACGTGAGACGTGTCGACTATTTAAATTATATATTATCAGGATACTTGAAATATATGAATTGGGAATAATGGTATAATGATGTAGAGTATACCCTTATTAATATTGAGATATCTAAGATGTGTGAATGCTTAGTATATAACCTTATGTGTATGACATACCTACCATACTTGCTATCACGGGAGGTTTACGTTCGCTTAGGGCCTTCTTATCCTTGTGTTGCCCGGATTTAGATTAGTTACCTCGATGATCATAGGTCATAGAAGGACTTATTGTGATATTAATAAGTCTGCTGATCGTGGGAGCGTAGGTATGTGCGTGAACAATTCCTGAGAGATTCGGAATGTGTGATCCTTATGTACGTGATGTACCGGGATGGATAGCAGAGTATGTGTGCACCGCAGCTTAGCCTTTGGGTGCTTGTATTGTATATTTATGATGTGAAAATATACGGTTAAAAGAGAAGGAATTTACTAGGTTAAATTGTGAGTATAGTTATGGTAATGTTTTGAAAAGATAAAAAGGGAACTTTTATCAATAAATGGTTTTGTTAATAATTGGGAATCCGAGAATTAAAGTAGAACTCTCTCTTTAATTGTTAATGATGGAACTTATAACGTGAACCGAGTAATAGTGTTAGAACTCTTTAGATAGTTATGAGATAACACATGAATGGGTACAGGAACGTTAGGAGTGCACAGTTAGACGAGAGGTGAGCATATCATGTGAGAGCACGTCCTAACATGTACTTTGCATATACTGTTTTAAATGTTTTTAAAGCACTTGCAGGTTTTTAAAATATCTCCACATTCGGGCTCTGACCCGTTTGCTTTCAAATCTATCTTTTTGTAAAACCATTTTTTAGGTGCCCAGCCACAAGGTCACCATGCATAGGATTCTCATTCTGATGACGAGCTGTAGCTGCTTGTGGAAGCTACAGGGATTTGCTTTTAGACGCTTATATCATTTGGATTCCTTATTCATTATTCCTCAGTTGTAGGGCATGTTGCCCAAGTTCTATTAGATACATTTCCATTTCAATTTTTCAGACTTTGGCATGTATTCATTACAGTATTTAGTATTTCATTATTTACTTCAGTTGTGGGATTATGTTATGAGGAGTTTTTCCTCCAGTTTATTTATATCATGTGACGGTCATTCTATTTACTTCATTGTGGTGAACGGTGTTATTTTTCTTCTTTACACTTGTTGCATGTTAATCAGACTTTAATTAAAATTTGGCAACTTACTTTTTAAATACTAGGTGGTTAGTAATAATAAAATGTTTTCGACAGTGATGCTATTAACTGAGCCAACTTGGCGTTTTGATTTAATTTAATAAAGGAGTAGCTACCCGGTATTTAATTAGTCGGGGTGTCACATCTCTCTCTCTCTCTCTCTCTCTCTCTCTCTCTATATATATATATATATATATATATATATATATATATATATATATATATATATATATATATTATTGATGTCTAAAAATGAACTTAATCTAGTTTTACAATCACAGATAAAAATATAGTAAGTTAATCAAATCACGTACACATAAGAGAAGAGATTTTTAGAGTGGTTCAGTTGTAAAATAGCCTACATCCATTGTTGATATCATTTCATAGGGTTACAATAACTCAGAGTGGTGTGCATATATGAGTGATTCGAGTTAACCCTCTAGTTGAGGGAGTATTTTGTATTTATAATGATGTAAAACCCTAAAGATGGAACACCTTTATATTGCTTGGCATTTACATATGTGTAAAATAAATGAAAATCTTGGAATTCAGTGCTGGTTGGCATCCCATTCGAGTAACCTTTAATATTCCTGATAATTGGTGTTCTGGAGTTGGTCGGCCTTCCAGCCAACTAAGTATCTCAAATGCCGATCATAGCGGCTAGTCGGCCACGTAGGAGGAAAAATGTACATTTATCATTGGTCCACATAGGAGATTAATTTTTACAAATAACAAAAGCCCCCAGTGTTCCATGCTTGATGATTGATCGAAAGTATGGAGTATTTGGCCAAGAAACTGCTCAGCGTACTGTTTTGAGTGTTTGGTCGGCAGCCGACCTCCCATACTTGTAAAAAATTTACTTGTACTATTTAATAATGGCATTTTTATAAATAATTCAAAAAAAAATTAACCGCCAAAGGGCACGATGGTCTTTTGAAGCTTTGGGAACCGTGCAGTCGATGGTAGTTCAGCCGTTCATTCAGTTAATCATTTTGTTCCCATTTATCGAGGCAACCTATATATGTAGAAAATTTCCCTCCTTTCTTTTCACCTCAAACCTTCTGTACTTATAAATTTTCCATCATCTTCAAACTTTCATTGTATGATCGTTCGCTGCCATTGATTTTTCTTCAGTTCTTGTAGTCACCTTAGATCCCCTGTAAGCCTTATTTTTCTCTTTCTCTGTTTTGTCATTTTTTTTCTCCATTTCCACCATAGTACACATTGTAGACGAGGGTTCATTAGATGAGTTTAGAGAAAAAAAGAAAAATTCCAGCTTTGGTATATTTAGAAATAGCCAAGGGTCCCATAGATGTGTATTCTCTTCCTGAGGATCACTGGATCCCCACCTTATTCATAACTGAGTGTGGCATCACTTTTTCACCAAACTCTCTTTTTCTTTAATTTTGTCAATACTTTGACGTGGTTCCTGCTAGGGTGGCACCAAACACTTGGAGGGTGGTAAATGGTGTCAATGGATTGAATGAAATTTGACCCATGTTGGAGTCCACGAGTTGATATTTTGCTATAAATGGGGTACTGTTAGAGAAAGTACATATTACTTAAAGACTAGGCAAGCCAATAGAGGTTTGGTAGTGAATTTACTAGATTCCAATAAGGACTATTGGGATTATGGTGCAGTTGTTAAGAACTGGAGACACGCTCATCTTCCACAAGGAGTGTCTTATACTGGCCCAATTTCCCCCAAGTGGGACATGGCATAATTTGTAATTTTGTTCTTTATTTGTTCTTCTTTTGTTATGTGTTTCTGAATTCTTCCGGCTAACTTTGTTGTTTCTTTTTTATGTAGAGGAGAGCAAGAAGAGGTGTCCTGAAGAAGGTGAGATCAATCTTGAAAAGCTCAAATTTCTGTGGGGACTTAACTAAAGGATTAGAGATGAACATCCTCGATTTGCCTCCTTGCTGTTGGAATATAAGAGTTTTATTACCTCTTTTGTTACCCGACCAAAACTTGTGCTTCCCCAGGTTTCCATCAATCTAAGGAAGATCATGTGCCTACTTCTTCGACTGCGAAATCCGTTGGTGCTGAACTTACCCAAGGAGAAACTTCTTCCTCATTTGAGTCCTTTGATATTTCATAAATTCCACTTTTTCCTTCCACAAATATGGTGAAAAGAAAGATGCCCAATTTGATGAGTGGGCCTTTGTCTCCTCCCCCCAAGAAGAATGCTGACACTGGCAAGAAGCCAGTTGTGAAGATATCCTAGGACAGCGATAAAAGGCCTCAAGTCCTTAGTGCTGATGAGACTCAAACTACTGAGTCTCAATTTAAGAGATTGAAGAGAGGTTTACCTGACCCTCAGAAACAGGCCCAAAAAACTCAAGCCGACAAACAAGAGTTGGTAAGAAAAATCTAAGCTGGCCTTGGTGACATTGGGTCAACTTCTCTTGCTGTTAAACTTGGATTGACCAGAGTCTTAATCAAGTCTAAAACTCTCCTTGTTGATCGCGCTGCTTTAGCCCCCATGCCCAGGTCAAGCCTAACTGAGAGGGCATGTCATAATTTAGCTCTGGTAATTATCTTATCTTTTTATTTTTCTCCATGTTGCTAAATTTCTCATAATCATCTTCTATTTACTCCTTTGCAGTTTTTGGTTAACTTTAACCAAATAATGGAAAATATGATCAGCCGAGGTCTTCCCCTAGTGAAGTGGAGGAGGCCTTTGAGGGTCTGAGACAATATTTGGTTGCTTGCCGAAAAGCTTTGGAATCAAAGCAAAAGTTTTAAGAGGAGGAGATGAAAAAGGCTAAGGATAAGGCCACTACAGCAGAAGATAAATTAAAGGCTGCTGATGAAAGGCCCAAATTACCAAGAAGAAATTGGATGATACTGGTGGTAGAGCCAATGCTACCAAAGACAAACTTACGTAAGCCACAACTCGGGCCTGACTTCTAAAGTTACTTTCTTGAAGTCTAAAAGCAAAGTTTCCTTTGACAAGAGTTGGGAGAAGGCCATTTTTACTTCCTCTACTCAAATTGAGTATGCTAAGAAATTGTCCTTCAAGGAAGGTTGGTCAGCACAGAGGCAAACTCTAAGTAGTTCCAAAGGCATTACCAAGGCACTCCTCCTAACTTATATGAGGAGTTTGATGACGAAAAAAGGTCAGAAGAGTCTTCAATTATTCCCATTGATTCTTCAGTGGTGCCAAGACCAAGCTAAGGATAAGGAGAAGGTTTAGCTCCTTCTTAGCTAGTTTCCTTTTTTATCCTTTCTCATATGTATTTTTTATTTATTCTCTTGTCTTTCTTACTGATGTATCCACCTATGTACTTCAAGATTAATCAGTGAAAGAATATATTTTGTTAATTATTATTGCCTTTAATCGACTTTGATTCTTCGTGGTTTGTTCTTTTTTGTATAATCTATTTCTCTAGATTTTCCCCATAAACTCGTACTTATAACTTTCCAGTTTGATGCCAGGAAGAGGGTCATAGTCTCTACTGAATCCGACCTACTTAGGCGGTGTAGAAATATTCTAGAAGTTGGTCATATTCCCATATGTGAGGAAGACTTAAAAGGGTTGCTAGGCCCAGATGTCTCCAACAAAGTTAAAGAGTCATATATCCATCTTCATAGCCTTTGGGATAGGACTATAACTAATAATGTTGTGTATTACGCGATGATTGAGAGGATGCGAGATGACCACAAGCTGTCCTTGGCTTTACTTCACTTTAATTATGAGGCTAAGTATAAGGCCCTAAGTGAAGCAAATGCTTTTGATAAAAAATTACAAGTCATCACTTCTTCTATGAATAATAAAAAAAATCCCTGAAATAAGATTTGGAGAGTGCCTGATCAATTGCTGCTACATTAGATGCATAAAATAATACCCTGAGGAGTGAACTTGACAGTATGAAGAGATCAACCACTATTAGTCTATATGAGGGTGTTTCATTTTTAAAGGCTGAAAATGCCTGGTTTTTGGAGGAGATAGAGTCTTTACAGAAAAAGAAAACTAAATTTGTCTCTACCCAATTATCAAGACAAAATATATTTGTTTGTCCTACTATTGATGAGGAAAGAATCAGGAGAACCTTGGTCGAACAAGCTACTCAACTTAAAGATAAAGACAAGGCCATCAAAAGTTTTAGGATAATGTGAACCGACTTACTTTCCATATCCACAAGCATCCTATGGTTGTTTGGATGGATGGATATAATGAAGCTTTGACTTATCTGGATGTGCATATAAAGAAAGCCAAAAATGAAGGTTATAAATGGGGTTGGTTAAACCTGCTCGACTTTATAAAGGTACCTAAAAATGATGAACTTTGGCACTAGCATACTCCAAGGAAATTGGACTATCCTGATCCTCCTTTCTTGATTAACTTCAGTTGGATTCCTCCAAATGTTATTCCTCGGAGTTGAATTAGAAAGTATGTTGGGTATTTTGGACTTGAAGGATAAGTAGAGTATGTTCGTTCTCAGCATCCTCTTAATAGACCAAGTGACAGTAAGCTTTCTAGGAAGAAGCCTTTTGATTCTATCAATCATCCAAGCACCCTTGATGATCCTCCTCTTGGGATGAGCAAGGCTGATGGAAAGCGCCCAATAGAATAGTTTTATACTTCATTTTCTATTATAATGAATTTTGATTAATGAAATGAAGTTATTTAGTATTGAGTTTCCTTTATTTAAGTTTGTGGTTGATATTAATCTCTTTGCCAAATAAGTAACATGTATAACGATTAGTTAATCGAATTATAGACTAAATAACCTGCCTAAATGTTTAATATTTGATTCATGTTTGAATCATTTACGGTCTTAGATTCAAATAATACACTTATATAAACGGTAAATATCTTTATTGTACTAAGTGGTAGCATTAGTTTTAGTGGCGACTAACTGTGTTAGGGATGTATAATTATTCATATGTTTTCACCTTGTCGGGTAAAATCTCTAGGGAAGAAATTTTACTGACTTCTTATTTTTTACTTGCCGAGGACAAATCATACAAGGAAGTTTAACTTTTCTAAAGTTGGAAAAGTTTGGAAAGGTTTGAACCATGCACTTTTCTGAATTTGGAAAAGTTTGAATCAAAATTAACTTTTCTGAAGTTTGAAAAGTGTGGAAAAGTTTGAACCATGCTCTTTTTTAAAGATGGAAAAGTTTTGATCAAAATTAACTTTTCTCAAGTTAGAATTTGAATTAAAATGGCTCACTAATTTATGGTTAAGGTGTAATGCACCATACTCCAAAAAACAAAACAGAAAAAGGAAGTATAATGGAGGAAAACATGCAATTTCATTAACTTGATTAACCAATTACATTAAAAACGAAATTATTGAATATACTTGCGCAGATGGTCTATGTTCCAAGGATTCTTGAATTCATCTCTGTCCAGAGTTTCCACGCGATAGGTTCCTGATCACATAACTATCGATAGGGCTGTGTTTCGACTGGATCGGATCGAAAAATAACCCTTCGAAAAATAATCGGAAATAAAATAATTATTACGATTTTTTATCTAATTTTATTGAAAAATTAAAAAAAAATCGAATTCGGAAAAATTGAAAAATCGAAAAAAAGTCGTAAATTCAAAAAATATACTAAAAATCTAGAATTTTTGGAAATTTCAAAATTTCAAAAAAAAATATATATAGGATTTTCAATTACTTGAAGTTCTCATTTTAAAGAAATCAAGAAAAAAGTTTAACCCAATACGTATATACATAAGGATTTAACCATTTTTTTCATTTATGTAGAGGATAGAGGGATAATCTCCTTTTATAGAGGACTTTTTTGGACCTCTCTTCCTCTCCTAGCCGATGTGGGACACATGAGATGTTTAAAATTTGGATAAATCGAAAATCGAAAAATAATTTGGAAAATATCGAAAATAATTTGGAAAAATCAGATCGGCATAGTTTCGGAAAAATCGAATAGGAAATTCGGAAATTCAATTTTTTTTTTTTTTTTGATCCAATTTTTTATGAAAAAATCGAAAATCAGAAAATCAAAAATCAAAAATCGAAAAACCCAATATACGTTCTGATTAGGCATAAATTCTTTGCATTTATCCCCGTAATTTAGAATTTTATAACATTTCGTGCAATGTAATTCAAGTTGATTTATCTCATAATATTGCTATTGACATTATCTAACGAGTCTGCCAAGTTTCATGTATTTCTCATAGATTTTGTAGGTCCTTAGTGCATGAGAAGAAAGAAAGAAACCGGAGGAAAGAAAGAAGAAAATGGAAGAAACGTCAAAAGGGCAAAAGGGTGATTTGCAGTTGGAATTCGAATGAGAAGCCTAAAGAAGAGTTGAGGACCTTGAGTCATCGAGAGCATAGGAAGAAACGACATCCAAATCCGAGTCCCGGAGCACAAGTTACAAATGTCCAAAGTTAAGAGAAAAATCACAAGGAAGGAGGAAGTTCTGATCAAGCCAAACCGAACCATGGAGGCTAAAAGGAATCGATCCGGATTTTAGCCCAATTGCTGTAAATACCAAAATGAATCGATAGAGTGAAAAATGAACCGATTCGGCAGTGAAGAATGTTGCTATAAGGAACGAACCGAACCGATAGGAGTAAGAACAAACCGATCCAATTATGGGGAAAATTCTCTGTAAAGATCAAACCAAACCGATGGATTTAATCGGATCGATTCGACTATAGAATTTATGAATTATCCTCTTCCAAAATAAGAGTTGTACAAGGTTGAAACTCTTGTAAAAATAAAGTGTTTATATTCCAATGTATTCCCAGAGTCTAGGAAGTCCTTTTAACTTAGAGAGAGAAATTAGAGAATAATGATAGAAGTTTTGATTTGCAATTCAAAATTCTGCAAGTGAAGTTGTTCTTTATTTTTCTTCTTTATTTGAATTCAATTAAATTCGTGCAAAGTTCATTTGATTCAAAGTGTTCTTAGTTTCTCTTTCTCATCTAGTTTTCTTTACATCATGATGGTTTTGATTTCATGTACTCTAGATAATATTTGTTTAGTTAATTACAGTATGATAGGCTAGATTACTAAGGGTTGGGGTGCATGAACCCAACCCGATGTAGTTTACACGTATAAAAAAATAGTTTTGAATTATATGGTGATTGAATCGTGTTGTGTAGTGAACACAACCGTCGTAGAACTTTTATCCTCATTTACCCTAGGTAACCAAGGTGCTTAAGGATGCGAAGAGCGAGTTGGTTATTGCAGCACCGCTTTATTCTTGGTCTTAATTATGTATGATGCGGGCTTGTACCCTCATATATGTAATGCTTGGGATTAATAAAGACTGGGTTTAATTAACTATCTAATTCACAAGCTAGTTTTCTATTCGGCAAATGTACTAGGGTTTGGGGGATTGTAGTCCAACCTATTTGTTGCATTCATATTTTTTCAGTCACAGTAGTTTACTCCTACACACATAGTTTAATTATTAGTTTAATTAATTCGCATTTAGTTAATAGAAAGCAGTCTCAAAATTAATCACCTTTTCGTTTCTTTTCTAGAGTCAGTTTAGGGTTAGTTATCTTTCTTATGTCGTCACGAGCGATCGTTCTATTTCCTTAAGAATTCATACCCGTCTTACCGGGTTATTACTTGCGCAACCGATTTGCACTTGAACCGATATAAGAACGTACTAGAGATAGATTTTCAGTCGCATCAAGTTTTTGGCGCCGTTGTCGGGGATTTAGGTAGACAGTTAGGTTAGGTTGACTAGATCTAAAATTTGACTCCAAGACATAAAAAGCCAAAAATAAATTCATAAAATCAAAAAATCCAAAAACATTCAGAAAAGAAGAAAAGAAAAAAATATAACATCTCTCAAAACCCTTTCATGCAAAATCCGCAACAAACCCCTCAATCTACTCCTACATGCATTCACGAGAATCCAATAGCTAAGTACGATCCTGATAGTCCACATACTCCTCGTGCTCCATAATTTTGGGTTCCACCTCCAAACTCCATCACGAGTCACACCCTGAGTCACACTTCTAGGACACTAAGTGAGGATTTCGAGTCCTTGGGAAAGAGAGAAATGTCAGATATAACTAGTTTCGATACGGGTGAGGGAAACCTACCGTATTGTCCCATTAAAGACCTTTTATATTCTGAGCGAATTGTCACCCCTGGATGCGTTCTACTCCCGTACAATGCAGGACAGTTCCACTTTCATAATGGGATGATACAAATTCTCCCCATATTTCATGACATGGATTCGGAGAAACCATACCTGCACATCTGGGAGTTCGAAGAGGCATGCAACACATTTAGTGACCAAGCTTGCATGAAAGACATCGTTCGCCTAAATTTTTTTCCTTTTTCCTTACAGGACAAAGCTAAGTCCTGGTTGTGGTCTTTATCACTGAATTCAGTATATCATGGAAGGATATGCAATCGAAGTTTCTCTCGAAATTATTTCCACCACATAAAACCAACTCCGCCAAGGCTCAAATTCAATCCTTTCAACAACGAGATAATGAGCCATTTGACCGGTGTTGAAAACGCTTCCAAGAGCTTGCTAATGCTTGCCCACATCATGGATTTGAAAATCATCACCTTATCTCTTTCTTCCATAATGGGATAACTATAGCGTTATGTGTGAAAGACCATTAACTATAGCGTTGAAACAAGTTGTTCAAACTATGTGTGAAAGACCATTTTAGGAGCTAGATGCCAACGATGCTGATGCTCATCTTAAGTATGTCGCCGAGACTACTCAAGCATGGGATACATATGACCCCAATGCCCAAAATCGGGTCCGACAGACATCCACTACTCCTTCCATGTTCAAAATTTATAATTTGTACAAGGATGCTGAGTGGAATTATAAGTTTAATCAACTTGTTAACCAAATAGGGGATGTCCGCGGATGCCGCTCAAGAGAAACTATCAGATCTACCTGATCCATAAAAGAGAAGGTGTGTGCTATTTGTGAGGTGGGTCATTCAACAAAGGAATGTCTGACGATACCCGCCCATAAAGGCATTCTTAACGAGAAAGTAGAAGAAATTAGGGGATTTAAGGGAAATTTCAATTCCCCGCATGAGAACTTTTACAACCCTTCATGGAGAAACCATCCTGGTTTTAGCTATGGGCAACAGCAGACTGCGTTGAATCCAAATTCACACATTACTCCTCTTCCACCTCCACATTTCCAACATGCTCACCAAATGTAAATACATATGTAAGAACCACCTCCCGTAACATACATCACCCCACCGCAAAGGACTCTCGAGGATAGTTTAAATCAGTTCATCTAACTCAAAATGCAACCAACATTAAGCATGAGATAATGTTCACTGAGATCCACACTAATATCTCTAGGTTGCAAAACACTTTAAATATACAAGAGAAGGGCAAGTTTTTGGTCCAAGGCCAAAGAGCTCCTTAAGGTCAAATTTATGTTATCTCTACTTTCAATGATCATCAAGAGCAATGTCAAGCTATCACCACTCAACATAGTGGGTGAGTTATTGATTTATCACCTCCCCCACATGACAAACCTAAAGACAAGGATTTTTCACCCGGCACGAAAGAGGACGAAGATGCCCCCTTAAATGAGAGTGACAATGATGACGCTAGCGATTCAGAAGTCGCAATGAAACCTCCCACCGCTGCACCATTCCCTCAATGGATGGCTCCACCCTAAAAAGGAGCCTCCCGTGCAGATGTGCTAGACGCTCTTAAGAAAGTAAAGCTGAATTTTCCTTTTCTCGATGCTATCCAATAAATTCTCGCCTATGCCAAAGTCATTAAAGATTTATTGACGGTGAAAAGAAGGATAAAGGTGAAAAATAATGCCTTTCTAACACAAAACTTGAGCTCCGTTCTACTTAATGACCTCCCACCAAAGTTTAAGGATCCGGGTGCACCCACGATTTCATGAATTATTTAAGAAAATCGAATAAAAAAATCCTTTCTTGATTTTGGGGCGAGTGTCAACATTCTTCCCTACTCCATATATAGGCATCTCGATTTGGGTGACCTTAAGCCCATATGAATCACTCTCCAACCAGCGGATCGCACATTGAAGATACCTCGAGTGATTTTTGAGGACGTGATAGTCCAAGTGGACACATTTTACTTCCCGGTAGACTTTGTCATTTGGGACACGGAGCCTTCCATCCATTCTAGCAATCATGTTCTCGTTATTTTAGGCTGCCCATTCTTAGCTATGGCTAACGCCTTAATCAACAAACGTAATGGGAAAATGCAACTCACTTTCGGGAACATGACCCTCAAGACGAACATCTTTAACATTACTAACCAGGTGGGTAAAGAAGATGAAATCCATACAGTCGATCTCATAGAGGAGATAGTAGAGGAGCACATTGAGAAAACCATAGGTGGGGATGCCTTAGAAACATGCCTTGAGAGAAGTAATGAGAGTGAGGGTACGTATACCGAGTTTGAGTGAGAGGTAGAGGGGTTAAAAACGCTATTAGATGAGGGAGCATCGATTGAGGACTTGAGAAATATTAATTGGGTTTTTAGATTCGAGGAGCTACCCCCTCAGGAGTCATCCATGATCCCATCAGAAGAAAATTTTCCCACCCTCTAATTCAAGAAACTACCCTCTAACATAAAATATGCTTATTTAGGAGAGGTGTGACATTTCCTATTTTTGTCTCCTCTAGCCTAGATAAAGAGCAAGAGGGTAAGTTGTTAGAAATTTTTAGGAAGCAACGAGGTGCTTTTGGTTGGTGAATAGCATATTTGAAAGGTGCTATGCACCTGCGACTAGAGGAAGCACGGATGCCATTTGGTTTGTGCAATGTACCTGCGACTTTTCAAAGGTCTATGCTTAGTCTCTTTAGCGATATGGTTGAAAGAGGCCTTGAAGTTTTCATGGATGATTTTAGAGTTTTTGGCCCTTCTTTCAACCTTTGTCTTGCGAATCTTGAGAAAGTTCTAGCCCGGTGTTAGGAAAAGAACTTAGTGCTTAATTGGGAGAAATGTCATTTCATGGTAACGAAAGGAATAGTTCTTGGCCACATAGTGCCATCTAAGGGAATCGAAGTAGATAGGGCTAAAATAGATGTCATAGCTGAGCTACCCCCACCTAAATCACTTAAGGATGTGCAATCCTTCTTGGGCCATGCGGGGTTTTATAGAATGTTTATCAAGGGCTTTAGTTCCATCGCTAGGCCCTTGACATGCCCCCTTTGAGTGGAACGAAGCATGCCAAGATGATTTTGATAAATTAAAAAGCATGCTCGTTTCCACCCCAATCATGCAAGCTTCGGATTGTTCCTTACCGTTCGAGCTCATGTTTGATACGAGTGATTATGCGATTGGGGTTGTGTTAGGTCAAAGAAAAGATAACAAACCTCATGACATCTACTACGCTAGCTAGAATTTAATCAGATAACAACTCAATTACTCCACCACGGAGAAGGAATTGCTAGTGGTAGTGTTTTCCCTTGACAAATTTCTCTCCTACCTTATTGGTTCACACATCACTTTCTTTACCAACCACCCAGTGTTGAAATATCTCCTTGTAAATAAAGATGCCAAGCTGCGCCTCATATGGTGGATCCTACTCCTATAAGAGTTTAATCTCTCCATTAAAGACAAAAAAAGGGGTAGAAAACGTCATTGCCGATCATCTATCCCGGCTCTCGTTCGACGTGCCTAGTGATCCCATACCCATAGACGAGTACTTCCCGGATGAGAAATTTTTTACCACCTGTTTTGTAGACATAGTTAACTATCTTGTCACAGGAGCTATCCCTCCCGATTGGGTACCGCAAGAAAAGAACATGTTCATTACTTGGTTACGCATGTTTTTCAATGATGATCCATTCCTATTAAAATATTATGCGGACCAAATCATCCGACGTTGTGTACCGAATGACGAGACTCACAGCGTCATCCGTTTCTATCATATGGAAGCATATAGAGGCCACTTTTCCACGAATTAGACAGCTGCTAAAATCCTTCGAAGATACCTCAATTGGCTCACAATCTTTCGGGATGTGAACGCTTAATATAAATCTGGCGATAGGTGTCAAAGGATGGGAGCTATTACTTGACGAGACATGATGCCATTAGCCCCTATACTCATCATAGAGATATTTGATTGTTGGGGTTTTGACTTCATGAGCCCTTTCCGTCCTTCCTTTAGCTTCCTATACATCCTCATTGTGGTAAACTACGTGTCTAAATGGATAGAGTCCATAGCTACCAAAATGAATGACAACAAAGTGGTGATTAAGTTCTTACAAGAACACATACTCTCTCGCTTCGGTGCTTCGAAGGCAATAATTAGTGATAATGGCAAGCACTTTTATAACGGGTCGTTTACAAAGCTTATGAGAAAGTATGGAGTTATTCATAAGGTTGGAACAACTTATCACCCTCAAACAAGTGGGCAAGTCGAGCTAGCGAATCGTGAAATCAAAAACATCCTTGAAAAGACAATCGACCTTAATAGCAAATATTGGTCCCTTAGATTGAACGATGCGCTATGGTTTTATAGGACTGCATATAAGAATCCCCTCGGGATGTCCCCATTTCACTTTGTCTATGCCAAGCCATGCCATCTCCCCGTGGAGCTATAGCAAAAAACTTATTGGGCGATCAAGAGGTTGAACTACAGTTTAGATAAAGCCGGTGAAGCTCGCAAGCTTCAATTAAATGAGTTGAAAGAGATGCACAATGATGCATACTAAAACGCTAAGATTTCCAAAGAACGAATGAAACTCACACGTGATAAGATGATCCAACGTAAGGAGTTTCATTTGGGAGAAAAGTTGAAGATCCAAAAGGGGGCGATACATTCAAAGTTAACTGACAACGCCTAAATCCATATCGAGAGGCGTATGTGGAAGAAGCTGACACAATCTAGTTGTCGGACCCCATTTATGAGGATGAGTGAGCTGTAACGGAGAGGTCGTCGCACCCCAGACGTGTATGGGGTGAATCTTATGTACAATAGTTAGAATTAGGTTAGGGTCGTTAGGAGCCCGTAGGTGTAAGTCATGAGAGGATAGGAGGTCAAAGTGAAATGAGTCCTTGTTAACAGAGGAGAGGAACTTTCGGAATAAAAAAATGAACTGAACCGATACATGGGGATCGGATCAGTTCGTTAAGGGAAATTTGAAAATAAAAAATTGTCGGACAGGATCGATTAGCCCCTGGGCACCGAATCGGATCGGTTACTGCAGAATTCTTCCCTTACCTAGGTGCTTCCCCCTGTCCCAATCCCTTTATTTCCCTCCCATTCCGATTTTCCCTCCATTCATACCCCTCTTTTCCTTCCAAATCCTTCCCCCCCCCCCCCAACATCTATAAATTCACACCTTATCCCACCATTTTCTTCACACCCACATCACTTCTCTCCCATACATACTCTCTCTCTCTCTCTCTCTCTCTCTCTCTCTCTCGCTCTCGCTCTCTCTCTCTTTCTCTCATCTTCCAGCAGCACCCACCTCTCCCATGGCCAACTAACCACTTCCCAACAAATATACATCCACCATGGTCCGCCCGACGGAAATGGGGACCACCACTCTCGCATCGAACGCCTATGGTGTGAGCAGTTCTTTAGCCTTCCAAAAGCTCCACATAGAGCGCGTAGTGAATTGGAACGAACTATACCCGTCTATCACCAATATTTTTTGGCCTAGGGGTGGTGCCACTACCTCAGCGATCCCCACGAGGTCGTATGGGAGGAAGAGGTAAGGTCCTTCTATAGCTCACTCATACAAACGAGCGAGTTTGAGTCCGAAGCTTTTGTTGATGGGCGCCCCATTACCTTAACCTTGGACATTCTATCTAACAAACTTGCACAAAAGGGGGTCCCGATTTTGAAAAACCTTAACTACCCAAATAATGCCACCTCCGTGCCCAAAAGTTAATGCATCGCTCGACTTGTACCCGACAAACTGTGGGTTCAGGAGAATTTTTCGATCGGGCGCCCAAATGACATGGCCCGAATCACATTCCACATCGTTTGCGCCAACATCCTCCAAACCTCCAACGACTCGGCGATGCACCCTCGCCAAGCAACACTCGTGTACCACCTCTTTGATTCCACCTTTTCTCATTCACCTAGGTCGCACATTCTACGTCGACATCCTCTTTGCAGCCTATGAAAACAAGGGTTCAGCCCCTCTCCCATATGCCCGCCTAATTACCTCTATCCTTGTCAATGCCGGTATACACCCCCCTCGACCATTTCCCCGCCTCCCAAAGCCCATTGGGCAAGCATCATGCGATAGAAGCGCAAGACAACGGGAAATTGCAAGACCAATGCAGATAGATGATGATTTCGATGAGGAGGAAGAGGAGGACTCTGACAAAGAAGAGGAAGAGTTTGAGGAGGTGGAGATGGAGGAAGGCGAGGAGGAAGAGTGCGATGAGGAGTCTGATTCCGATTTTTAGACAGCGGGAGCAGAGCTTGATGGTCGCATCACTGACCTGGAATCACGCTTTGACGGGTTTATAAATGAATACCATACTGATCGTAGGGCATACCAGCATGATACGAGTATGATGCATTGCCTACAAGCTGAGTTATATCTCCTGCAGATGGGTACACCACCGCCGAGCTATTTTTACGACCCATATGACTCAAATGCTCCCAAAACATCCCACCCACCCCCTCAGTAGCCTGTTTTTGAGTTAGTTGTTAGTTATGCCTAGTTCTTCCATTTTTCTGTTCATACCTGCTTGTAATTTTGTTATGTAACGGAGAACTTTGATATGCCTATCCTTTCATTTCATATACCTGCTTGTTTTTATCATTGCATTTTGTCCTTTGTTTATTTTCTATGCATTCTATCTTTATTTTATATTTTAGTCCTTTTGCAACGGGACTTTACAAAAGTCTAAGTTGGGAGAGGGGTACGCATGCGCTTCAAAATTTTCACAAAGTTCAAAATGCCCAAAAAAAAATAGAAAAATGAAAAAAATGAAAAAAAAAATGAAAAATTTTGAAAAAGCCAAAAATATTTTCTTCAAAATAAATAAAAATTAGAATTTAAATTTTTCAAAAATGTCACAATTGTTTAAGTCTCGAATTGAAAATTTTCAAATGCACAAAGCCAAAATCGACCAAAGATGGAAATTGAGAGAAAATTGATGACTTTATGAATAAGTGTGAAGATTAATTAACCCGGTGAGATTTCGAGCCTTTCACTTTTTTCGAGTAATTAAATCAATCCGAGTTAATGGTTAACTCAACGTTCAATTCAGCGTTTAAATAAGTCGTTGATGATCTCTAAATTTTTGCTTTGATCGGTTACGGGAAACGTGTGAGATGTTGTCTTGAAAAACGCGCTAAAATATCTCTAAACTAAATTAATCTCGAGACGCGTATGGTAAATTAATAAGTAATTCGCATAATGAAGTTAGGCCCTCGTTTGTCACCCAAAAATATTAGCCATAAAAAATTATGAAATTTTTTCCCTTTGCAACCCAATTTGAGCCTAATAAAAATTTTCCTTTTCATTTGATAACATAAATAAACCATATAGCCTGGAATTGTGAAAAGGGAAAATTCAAAAATTTAGTCCGAATGGTGCAATAAAAAGGTGCAAGAAAATATAGAATAATTCTCAACAAAAAATAGCAAAAAATAGAAAAAGAAAAGAAAATGAGCAAAATCCCGAAAAAGCACTAACGGACATCATAAGCAAAATTTTCCAATTTCGAATTTCCCAACCTTTCCCAATGTTACCCAATACACCGTATAACCCGTAAAAGACCTAATCGAGTCCGAATTTCAAAATTAATTACCGCGTAAAGAGCTAAGGCATGAAAAGGTAATAAGAGAGAATAATTAGTATGAATAAAAGATGATGTTTCCCATTTTCCAATGATCGTAACCTGATGCAGAGATCTTTTCACCCATAAATTTTCATCTTTCAAATTTGTGTGCATAAATTTGCATTCGACTACATTTACTCTTATAAATCACGCATACTGAGAGAAATAGCCATAATTCGAGTGATTCGTTTGTGAGAGCATCCCGTGAGATTTTAAATCGAAATGAATTTTTGGAAAGTAACGTAATGATCAATCGATGAAAATTAGCGGTTAAATTTTTGGCTTCACACACACACGCTATGATTTGAGACTTATGAATACAAATTTATGGTGACTATTTTTGGAGAGTTTAAATCGTACAATTTTTAGGTATTTTCATATTTTTCTTTGAGTCAAAAAATGAATTTTGTGGGTATATTCACTGCAAACCCCACGAGACATAACTCATCCTACTAAGGTAATCTAGGAATTTAAAGGCTTGTTGCATATGCTAAATGTAATCGCTTTCCCGCGAAACAGGTATTCTATCCCAATAAGACTTTTGAGAAGAGTTTGGCCATGTTTTGATTCTTTTACAGTGCTCGAGCCGTGCAAAGCTCTAAGTTATGGGTGTTTTGATTAGGTATAAATTCTTAGCATTTATACTCATAATTTAGAATCTTTTAACATTATGTGCAATGTAATTTAAGTTGATTTATCTCATATTATTGATATTGATATTATCTAATGAGTACGTCAAGTTTCGTGTATTTCTCATAGATTTTGTTGGTCCTTAGTACACGAGAAGAAGGAAAGAGATCGAAGGAAAGAAAGAAGAAAAAGGAAGAAAAGTCAAAAGGGAAAAAGAGTAATTTACAATTGGAATTCAGACGAGAAGCCTAAAGAAGAGTTGAGGACCTCGAGTCATCGAATGCATAGAAAGAAACGACATCCAAATACGTGACTCGGAGCACAAGTTACAAAGCTTCAAAGTTGAGAGAAAAATCACAAGGAAGGAGGAACTTTTGATCAAGCCAAATCGAACCCATGGAGGCTAAAAGGAACCGATCCAGGTGCTGGTCAACTTACTGTAAAAACCAAACTGAATCGGTAGAGTGAAAAATGAATCAATCCGGTAGTGAAGAATGTTGCTATAAGGAATGAACCGAACCGAACCGATAGGAACAAAAACGAATCGGTTCGATTGTGGGGAAAATTATTTGTAACGATTAAATCGAATCGATGGATCTTACCGGATCAGTTCGGCTATCGAATTTCTGAATTATCCTCTTCCACAATGAGAGTTGTACATATTTGAAACTCTTATAAAAACAAAGTGCTTATATTCTAAAGTATTCCCATAGGTTAGGAAATCCCTTTAGAGATAGTTTAGAGTCCTTTTAACTTAGAGAGAGAAATTAGAAAAAAATTCTAGAAGTTTTGCAAGTTTTGATTTGCAATTCAAAATTCTACAAATGAAATTGTTTTTTATTCTTCTTCTTTATTTAAATTCAATTAAATTCGTGCAAAGCTTATTTAATTCAAAGTGTTCTTAGTTTATCTTCCTCATCTAGTTTTCTTTACATCACGGTGATTTTGATTTCCTGCACTCTAGATAATATTTGTTTAGTTCATTGCAGTACGCTGGGCTAAATTACTAAGGGTTAGGGTGCGTGAACCCAACCCGATGTAGTTTGCACGTATAAAAAATTTGTTTTGAATTAAATATTGATTAAATCGTGTTGTGTAGTGAACACAACCATCGTAGATCTTTTAACCTCGTTTGCCCTAGGAAACCGAGGTATTTAAGGATGCGACTTGCGTGATGGCTATTGCAGCACCGCTTTATTCTTGCTGTTGATTACGTATGATGCGGGCTTGTACCCTCATATATGTAATGCTTGGGGTTAATAAAGACTAGATTTAATCAACTATCTAATTCACAAGCTAGTCTCTATCCGAAAAACGTACTAGGGTTTGGGGGATTGTTGTTCAACCTATTTGTCTAATTCACATTTATTCAGTCATAGTAGTTTACTCCTGCACACGTACTTTAATTATTAGTTTAATTAATTTAAATTTAGTTAATAGAAAGCAGTCTCAAAATTAATCACCTTTTCGTTTCTTTTTTAGAGTCAATTTAGGGCTAGTCATCTTTCCTACGTTGTCACGAATGATTGCCCTATTTCCCTGAGGATTTTACCCCGTCTTACCGGATTATTACTTACGTGACCAGTTTGCACTTGAACCGATATAATAACACACTAGAGATAAATTTTTAATCGCGTCACCTTGCAAAATTGAAAAATATCGGATCAGATATAAAAAAAATTAGAATGTTCAGAAAAAAAAAACACAACCTTAGCTGCCAAGATACGGTATGGACCATACTAATTAGGCTCCAGCTTGTTGCTCTTCTGGATTACTTACTTGAGAACAATTTGTCCTTGCTTTAGGTTGGTTGGCTTAACCCTTCGATTGTAAAACTCCTTTGTTAATAAGCAGTCATCTAAACAGTGGCATCCTCTCGGACTTCTTCTATCATGTCCAGATCTAGTCGCTTCATCAGGTCACTCTTGGATTAATCAAAGAGCCATACCCTGTGAGTCGGCAGACCTATTTCGATTGGTACCACTACCTCAGTGCCAAAAGATAACATGTATGGAGTTTACTCTATTGTTGTTCTGAGAGGGGTCCTATATGCCCAAAGGACACTGTGGAGTTCATAAATTCAGTTGACTTTAGCCTCATTAAACCTTTTCTTCAACCCATTTAGCAAGATTTCGTTGGTGATTTCTATCTGGCCATTGCAATATGGGTACCCAGGTACTGAATAAAGTTTCTGGATGCCAGATCTAATATAGTACTCTTTAAATTCCTCATTATCAAATTGAGTGTTATAGTTGGTGGTGAAGGCATAAGGCATGTCACACCTGCAAATGATCTTTTTTCTTATAAATTAAAAACCCCCCTAATAGGGCATATCAATACAAGGCTCAGCCTCCACCCATTTGGTGAAGTAATCAACTGCTACAACCTGATATCTGAACATTCCCTTGGTGGTCGGTAATGGCCCGACCAAGTCAATTCCCCAAATAGAGAAAGGCCATTGAGAAGTGATGGGTGTTAGAGTAAATCCCGATCTTTTATGGATGGTGGCAAATTTTTTGCACTTATCACACTTCTTGGTAAAAGCAACACAATCTTCTTTCATTATCGGCCAGTAGTAACCTTGCATTGTTATCCGTTGTCTTAGAGACCTCCCGATTGTGTGAGCTCCACAGACCCTTCGTGCACATCTTTATCAAATCATTTACTTCATTTGGATGAAGACAATGAAGTAGTAAAATAGTTTATCCTCGCCTAGATAGAGCCCCTCTTATAACACATAATTGGTTGCTTTATACCTCACCTTCTTGGCTTCTTTATTTTCGAACGACAGTGTTCCTCTTTCAACATACTCCCTAATTGGGTTCATCCATGAGGGACCTAATTTCACAGAGATGACGTTGAATTACATACCATCAATGATTTTATGAGCAAGAATTTCTACTGGGATTATTCGTCAAAATTATGTCTGAGTTGCTGAAGCAAGCCGAGCAAGAGCGTCTGCTTGAGCATTCTCTATTCTAGGAATACTCACCATCCTCATGGAAGTGAACAAATAAATAACCTCCATAGTTTTTTTATGATATCTCATCATTTCCCCTTTTACGCAATAAATTTTTTTCATTTGATTAACAATTAGCTAGGAATTACTATGCACTAACACCTGGTTGGCCCCCAATAATGAAATCAGTTCCAATCATGTGATCAATGCTTTATATTCTACCTCGTTGTTAAAACACTTGAATTGGAATCTCAAAGTATATTCAACATTTAAGTTTTTCGGAGTGTTGATGATAAGGCCTGCTTCACTTCCAGTAGCACATGAGGATCCATCTACAAAAAATTGCCAGATTGGAGTATTCTTAGAGAAATCTTCCTCTGCCAACACTCCATATTTGAACATCTTCTTAATCTATTGAATTATTTCTTGAATAGCCAACGATTCTGGTTGATCGGCCACAATCTCTATTTTCTTTTGAGCTAAGCTCTCTTATAAAAAAGTCTTCTCGACGGGTAAACTCAGATTATGTTGCACCTCTGCATATGTGAATTTGACTATGAAGTCTACAACTGTTTGGCCTTTTATTACAACTCTGGGTTCAGAAATAATTTCATACTCTCCCAATTAAAATGCCCAGGACATTAACCTTCCATACTTCTCAAGTTTATGTAATTCCTGTCATAAAGGCAAATCTATGTAGACGACAATGGTGTAAGCTTGCAAATATGGCCTCATTCTCCTGGAAGCTTCAATGAGAGCTAACGATAACTTCTCCAGGCGTAGATATCTAATTTTTCTTCTCCCTATTTTTCGAACAATTTAAGTGGAGTCTCCACTGGGATGCAATAGTTGCCCCAAGAACCATCGTGAAGGACGCTAGTGCAAAGTTAAAAAACCCAAGTACAGGCGATAAAGGGTAAGGGCAGAAGAAGATTTTTGGTTTTAAAAGAACAATCCTCTAGAATTTGAGGAAGGTGCGGAAGGGTGAGTTACTAATGGATAGAGAACCTCCAATTGGGATCACAGGTGGGGGAGTGTAGTGATACTCAAGTCAAAAATTCCGGGCAAAGAAGTTTGCTCGTGGAAGCAATATGGGTGACGGGAGCAAGTCAACACATCCATGGGAAGATACCATGAATAAATGGGAATTTGGTGAGCGTATTATTATGAATCCTGTCATTAGAGGTTAAATTGATAGGCAAGGGAGATTTTAGTAATTTTTCAAAAGGGAGGGATAATGGCCGGATGGTAAGGAAAGTTGACGGAATTCGCAAACTTAGTAACCGATGAGAAGGATACGAAGAATCAAATAGGGTTTGTAAGTTGATATTAGACCCGTGGGTAGAATATACAATCATGGATAGGAGATTTGGCTAGGATGACCGGTGTCATTGTCATCAAGGTTTTACATTTAAATTTATATCAATGCTCTCGAGAGGGGAGTGATTCGTATCGAATCTTGCATATTTATTCCCTCGAACTTATTCATTTTGGTCCCTTGGGTACTTTAATGCCTATAATTATGCTCGTTAATCAGAAAACCTCTATTTTATATGCTAACATGTTATTTGAGGTATTATTGAGCTTTTATAGGTGTTACGGTGCTTAGTATGAAGTTTGAGCGCATTTCGGTAAATTTTCGTAGCGATTCGCACGTTCAGGGGCAATTCAATAATTTCACACTTTGGTATTTTTAACCAAAGTCTTCACGAAAGTTGTAGCCCTCGGTCAAGCTTTGTGTATCTCTGAACGGTGCTTGAATCGGAGTCCGAATGAAGAAAACACGGATCGTTAATCGGGGAAGAAATATAAGATTCTATTTTATTATTATTTTCTTAATATATTAACAATCCTAATAATACCCTCCATGTCCCTTTCTCTTTGTTTTTGCAGCAAACTTCCAATTTGAGAATGGCGATTTTGGTCCAAGCTCGAGTTCGGATCGGGTTTTGGGTTCGTCCCAAATTGAGGACTTTCATTCGAAATTGAAGCACTATTTTGGTCAACATATGCAAATGGGTCTTGTGTGCTGCTTCATCTTGGTCTTGCAAATGGGTCTTGGACCATCCATGGAGGTCATATCTCGGTTTGGGCACATAATCGCACTTGGGTCTCGGCATTGTGAGTCATTGCGGCGTGGGTTCTTTGCTGCGATGTGGGTCTTGATTACCTTGGTGGCTTTTGTGTTGAAGCGTGTTGGGTCATTGGCCATTATTGCTCCATGGCAGCTCTCGGCTTGTGTTTAATTAGGACCCATTTGGGTTTTGTTGGGTTTACTGTAGTTCACGATTGCTGAGCAGACCGGTCGACCGGCCCAGCCGCCGCGGTCGACCGGGGTTTCACATTTTGCTCTTGGATGCAGACAGTGTGGTTATCCCCTTTTGCGCGGTCGACCGATCACCACCCCCGGCCGACCGGTCCCCTGTTTCATTTAACCAAGATTCCTGTTTCCCTTCCTTTTCCTTTTTTATTTTCTTTTTCTATTTTCTTTTCTTGTTTAAATAGAGACTTATCCCATTTTTCTTTTCTTTTTCCTTTTTCTTTTATTCCTTATTCCCATTTAGTATATAACGTGGGATTTGTTTATTTGTAAGACGTAATTAATTTATCTTCATTTTAGTCAGTTTTTAGGTAAGGGTTTGAAAAGCTATTTTAGGGATTTTGTGCAGACAACCCATCTCTTCCATTTTCTTGTTGGTTTGACACCCATTAATGTAAGTGGATACTATTTATTGTCTTCTCTCTTTCTTTTTTGCTTTGTGCCCTAGTTTTTCATGCTTTTCATTTATTTTCAAGCCTAGTTTAATTTGTAGTGTTAATTTAATTAGTTGTTGTTTCTTTAATTAATTAGTTGATTTTATTTAATGCATTTAATCATGCGTAGCGGCTAATTTAGTCTAGGTTGTGTTGGATTGAACTCACCTAAGGGTTGACTGGTTGCTTTGCTTTGGTGATGGAGTTTTACGTGTTTATTTCGAGTGGGTTGTCCTAGTTATTATGCCTAGGAGATTTAACGGGGTATATCATGTATGGTCCATTTTTACGACCTTGCGTGTGTAATTCTCGGGATATTTGTTGACGTCAGAATCTTATTAGACTTTTATGCGAATTTAGGGGTGCGAAAACTCTAGATTTAATTAACTGTCCAAACGAGACGCAATCTTAATAACTCGTATGCCCATGTAACCATTTTATACTAATTAAGTCGGGGTGAGGGATCTCCGATGCAACCTATAGTTTTTATTCTCTATATTAATTTAGTTTAAATACATTCTCACCTAGTATAATCTTTTCCTTTATTTATCTTTTATTTTGGTAGCAATTATCTTTTACACTTTTAATTTAGAAGTATTAAATCAATTAAATTCTAGCAACTCGTCTCTGTGGATTTTCGATACTTGGACTTAGCCGCTATACTCCCTCTTTTAGTGTAGTCATAAGTTTAGGTTTTTGTATTAAAGCGGTGAATAGAAAACAACGATCGGAGTTTTGACACGCGCTACTTTTCTCGCTTAATCAGGGAGCTAAGGGAGTTAGAGAATTTATCAAAAGAGTAAGACTGGATTTTTATGCTAGTGAGGCACCAAGGGAAGGGATACCCAGTGGAGAACCCAAATTTATGATCGAGATCAATAAATTTTCTACCAAGTGATGGGGGGTTCAGTTAGGGTCGTCAACTCCATCAACAAGTCCTAGGGACCAGCGGATCCAAAGGAACATTTGGGGTAGCAATCAGGGTCAAGACTGCCAGGTCCATGAGAAGGACAACCCCGACAGGGCCGATGGGGCATGGGGGTTCAACCCATACTTATACTCGCTATTCTATAATATCTCGTTCACTTGTGGTGTTTTATAAATTGATAAACAATCAACTGAGGTATCTTAATCAATCCTGCAGCATCCACAGCTACTGCAAGGGCAAGAAAGATCTATCCCTTCCATCTTTAATGTTATTAATGCACACCTCGAGTTTTAAAAGAAAACTAGTAAAAATAATTTGAACACGGGTCAAAGCCCAAAATGTTTGAATTTCCAAGTAAGGAATTGTCTTAAATCGATAAAACTTTTAGTGTATTACCTTCATAATTAATTAGTCGATCGCACTCACATGAGATAAAATCCTCACCTCTCATCTATAGTACGCACATAATGAATTCATTTTTATTATTCTAGTTAGAACAGTAATCGCTATCCAAGCCTAAACCATCTACTAGTCACCATGCATCGCGCATCACGCGGAGCCACCGGGTCAAAATCTCACCACCAATCCCAAAACATAAACATAAACAATGGAGGAGGTCATAAACATACACCCACAGGATCGAAACCACACCACATCGCACCCCACCGGTCTCTAAACCACACTTATTTCGAAGGTTTCTCCTGTATGTCCTCAATCCTTCAGCAACTCGAGATAGAACCTTATTCTCGGAACGGTCAGGAAATGAGAAATGCTTGCAAAGTTGGTCATGTATGTCATCTTTGACAGCTTGATCAACAAGGTTCCAATTGTCTGGTCCACCGAATCCCACGTTCATTTTTCCCAACGACAAACACCGGGCTTTAAATTTCAGTACGTCATTCCTATCACCCGTCGGGTTATTTCCGAGAAGGGAGAACTCAATAGGCTTCTTTTCATTTGAGCAGGAGGCATCAGGAGTGCTAGATGGGGGGGCGTTAAAGCAACGGGAGTGCTGGATTGGGACGTAGGAGCACTTGGAGTTGGACTTGGTGAGGAGTGAACCATTGGTGGAGTTATTAATTGCTCAGCTATTGGTGTTGAGAATTCGGGTTATGCACCAGATGGTGAACCTCGTTGTGGTGTCACCTTGGCACTTGGTACCCTTGGGTTGTTTCCTCTCGACATTATCTACAAAAATGAAAAACTATAAGTGACTAAATAATTATAATAATATGAAATTATAACTAATTAATCAAGCTTATGATTATATATATATAGATATATAGATACCTTTTTAGAGTAAGACTTTAGAATAAGTTCAATGTGTCTGATCTCCATCCATTCGGTATTAGTTTTTAAGAACCTATGAATTTTTGCATGTGGCCAACTAGGAGGAGGTTATCTATGATTGATGTGTAGATATCCGTGACATGAACTCGGAATCCCATATTTCTCAACTTATTGGCAAGATTCAATTTTGCATGCATGTGGCGTGAGACATCACAGTCTATGTCAATGCTCTTTGTACGCAGTTGTATCCATAACGGGTGGATTTTTTTTTGCCTTCTCCAACAACGTAACAAAGGTTAGGGCTATGTCGGGATTATGTGTGTGAAATATATTTTGTATAACGTCATCCCAGTTTTCTGGTAGAGAAAATAGAATACGATCGAACAAGTAATTTGTTGGAGATCAAATCCACGATTTACAAGGTAGTTAAATTGTTCGATCTTTTTATTTCCATACCTATAAATAGGAGTACCCTCTATATGACGCACGCTAATAAAAGAGTTATGTGTGCGGTTTAATTACAACCTCTGCCACTCTTGTTGACAGTAATTATCACCGAGCCTCATTTTTCCTAAGAAAAGTATACGAGGGCGTGAATACGAGTCCTGCTATTAAGGTTTGGGTTTGAAAGTTATGAGAGTTTAAAAGTATATGTGAAATCCCAACAATAACCCACCGTAATTGTTTGTAACATATTTTGTTAGGGTTTATTATGAGAGAGTTTAACAGAAACACACACTGTACTTACACACATATTGTAGTACTTACACACATATTGTAGTGCAAAAAATCACGACATGCATATAACCCCCAATATAATATGATGGCACGTATATAACCCCCAATAAAATATGATGGCACGCATATAACCCCCAATAAAATCACGACAAGGTGGATGTAAATTTTTTTACTCATTAAAAATTCATTTAATTATATTTTGTCAAAAAAATACACACACATACAATCTAGGTTTATTGGCATAATCTATACAACCACACACATACAATCTAGGGTTTATTGACATAATATATACATACACACACATACTATTTAGGGTTTACTAAACCCTAATATTTTTTTGACATAAATCTATACATACACACACATACAATCTATACATACACACACATACAATATAGGGTTTATTGATAAAAAAATATTTTATTTGTTCATAGTTACACACATAAACATACGTATACACATAAATCTATACACACACACATATAAACATAAATCTATACATACACACACATACAAACGTAAATCCACACATACATACACAGAAATTAGGGCTTTAGATAGAAATCATGAAATCCAAATGAAATCAAAATGAATCCATTCATACAAGGGTTAATCCAAATGCCAACCACCTGAAATCGCTTAACCCTTGAAAATCCAATCGAAATCCAACTCAAAATCGCACTAAGAAGTAGCGGCCTTACTCGAAATGAAATGAATGAAATAAGAAGCAACGACGGGTCTTTTATTTCTTTAAGCCCTGGAACTGGTCATGTCCAAGAGTCGTGACCCCATATGCGCGAACCTTAAAATGAAGGTATGGCAGAGCTGGGTTCTTCACACCTGGTCACAGCCTAGAATCGTGACCCACCATGCGTGACCCTTTTCCATGCTTGATTGTGGTATGGTCACGGCCCATATCTGTGACCCATAACAAGAAATGGTCATGGCCCATAGTCGTGACCCATACCAAGAAATGGCCATGGCCCTCAGCCGTGACCCTCAATGTGTGTACTATCTTCTTCATCATGCCATAGGTCACGAACTTGGGCTGTGACCCCTCCACGACCAAGCTTGGAGGAAATTTTGATGCGAGTTTGGCGCTAAGATGGTCACGACTTGGTCACGGCCCAAATCCGTGACCCACAATGGTCACGGATTTGGTCCGTGACCACTTCCAGAGCATCAATAATTTAGTGTGGTAATAAATATGGTCACGCCAAATATTGAGTGGGTCACGGCCCAAGTTCGCGACCAGCGGGTCACGACCCAAGTCCGTGACCCACTCGGTGTGACCACTCGTAGGATTTGGTGTAGTGAGTAGCGATCAAGCACTAGAAAGGTTTCCTATAGATTGGTCATAAACGACAGGATCTTGAGCCCCTATGTGGCATCCATAAGCTCATCGATCCTTAGCAACATGTATGAGTTCTTCAGATAGGCTTCATTTAGATCCGAATTATCAACGCACAATCTCCATTTACATTCAATTTCTAAAAAATGACGATGATTGACAACCACTCCGGGCATTTGACATCCTGAACAAATCCTGCCTCAAGTAACTTTCCTACCTCCACATGGGTAACTTAGTTCCTTTCATGAGCGAATGCTATTTTTTTTTGTCTTACCAATCAGAAATATGGGTCAACCTTTAGTTGGTGAGTAATTACTGAGGTGTTGATACTCGGCATGGCGTCGTGACTCCATAAAAACATCCGGTAGTGATTTTTGAGGAATAAAACCAGTTACTTCTTATTCTCTATAATTAGTGATGATCCCAAATATACTATTTTTCATCATGGGTCATGGTATAGAGGAATTATAACTAGGTCCTAAACTGGGGATGCCATAGCTGAATTCTCTCTTGGGTTTAACTTATAAACGTTGGATGTCTCTATCTTATTCTCTAGAGATGCAAAGTAATAACTCTTGGCGCACGACTGACTCCTGAACACTACCCCTATCTTGTTCAGCATAGGAAATTAAAGGGTGAGGGGCTTGATTAACAGGACTGTATCGAGCATACTTAAAGTTGTCCATCTGATCAACACATTATAGGTCGATGGCGACCTTACTACCAAGAATTATACCTGTAGTGTAGTTATCCTTGGCTCTATCCCGACCGTGAATGAAATCTCAATTGATCCCTTTAGGTATACTTTCTCTCCGAAGAATCTCAGTAATGGGCCTTTCATTAGCTTCAGGCGTGCCCCTTCTAACTCTATTTGTTTAAAACATTCTAAGTGGGTGATGTCGGTTGATCTCCCTATATAGAATATTAGTCTCTCAACAATCCATTTTGATATCAGGCCTTTGAATAATAGGGGATCGTTATGAGGAGTGATTAGATTATGTTAATCCTCTGGTGTGAATGTGATATTTTCCCATTTCTTAACGGGTATATCTATTTGTACCTCCAACAGTTCCCTCTTCTAGCCTTTGTAGACCCTTCAAGCCTACGTCGTCTCTCACCCAGCTATAAATCCACCGGAGATCATACTTATCCTTCTTCCCTTTTATATAAGAAAACTTATCTTATTTTAAGGTTCTTATTCTTTTAATCGGCTTCTCCTTCGATTATCCTTTCAGTCATTTCCCCTCTCATCTTATCGATGAGACGTTCTTCGTACAAACTCTGTCAAATTCTCCTTTTTACCAATGCTTCAATCTCACTCTTCAGGTGGAGGAAATCATTGGTGGCGTGACCATAATATCAATGAAACTAGAAATAAATATAATACTTCACCTTGAGTGGCCTGTTCTTCGATTTGTTTGGCCACCTCAATATCTTCGATTAAATCACGATGTTCAATACTTTCCCCACAGTTGTATTGAAGGGAATGAATTGATCTGTGTAGGTTTGGTTTTCTCGATGATTTCCCCTTAAGGTGAACTTCCACTTCCCCTGGTTGTCCTCAACCCTTCTTTCTTCAATATATCTGGTCTGATGGCTTGATTACTGGCTACTAACCATTTCCTCAATGTGGATATGTTTCTCCACTTTCTTCATGAGCTTTATTATGTTAGTGGGAGGCTTCTTGGACAGGGAGTAAATTTTGTGCTCCAACTATACTTCCCTCATAATAAAGTTGACATGATCCCCTTCTCGTCTGGATGATCAATATGGAGGAGTTCATTACTGAATCTCTTCATATATTTTTTGAGATTCTCGTCCTCGGTTTGGAGGATTTTGAATAGGTGAGCTAATGGTCTTCCTATGGATTCGACTTCCGATAAAGTGTTGGATGAAGCACTCAAGGAGCTCTTTGAAGTATGTTACTAATTGGGTGACAAGTGATTGAACCAATTTCTCATCAAATCCTTTAGCTCATTGGCAAAACACTCGACATCTAATCTGGCTTAGTTTGGCCCAAAAATCCATGCGGGACCCATAATGATTTACGCGGTCCTTTGGATAAGTGGTCCCGTTGAATGAAT
This sequence comes from Sambucus nigra, assembly GCA_949130495.1. Classification (NCBI taxonomy): domain Eukaryota; kingdom Viridiplantae; phylum Streptophyta; class Magnoliopsida; order Dipsacales; family Adoxaceae; genus Sambucus; species Sambucus nigra. The sequence goes on from OX422223.1 coordinate 121,756,521, forward strand.
TTATTCTTGAGATCTTAAAGTTATGAGATATTGCGCAATCCATCACTTCTTGACTGAAAGGAGACTCGCATTTGATGTCTTCGATAACTAGTGGGAGTTCTACCTACCTGGCATTTGACACTCGTTTAATGGTGGAGGAGATTTTTGAGCGTGAAAGAGGTGACCTGGATAATTATTCTCCATGTTTTTCTTAGTAGGAGGAGTCAGGTTCACCTGCTGCTCCGATACCAATGGTGGAGTGGCTGGTATACCGATCAAGATCTCTATGAGTTGATCTTGAAGAGCTTAATGTTTCTCTTTGAGGCCATCGACATCCAACATCACTTGATTCCTGTTCATTTCTTTTGAAACTATCCTTCCCACAGACAATGCTAATTATATTGAGGTGAATATATAATGGTCACACACACAACACAATAAATTTGTAATATATAGTGCCAAACAACTGGAGGAGATGACAAGAGAATGAAACACCGGATGAAGGGGTGTAGGAGTTCTTTGATTAGTTTAGTGAATTGCAGATAATTGTTGAAGGTTACAAAGCTTGTTACCTTAACCTTATTAAATACTACATGAGGATTTATATATACTTAGCATTTATAGTGCCTTTCCAATTCTTAACATGCATTTTATAGATATTTGAATTTAAGGAAGACACATTTTCATTTCTACCACCTCTATAGATTTCCACAATTCCCATTCATCGATTATTCAGACTGCATTAATGGGAATTTGTTAGCCGTTTGAACTAAAAACATGTTGCTAAAGTCTTGGAGATTAAAATGGTTTAATGGTCATTCGTCTCACAAAGATGGGCAATTGATTGGATGTGGTGGTGTGTTCCTCCTCACAAATTCATCATGCTCCGCATGTCGTCATTATGCATTCAATCATTCGTCTGATCGCTAATCCATTGTCCCTATTGGTGTGTTTGAATCCAATTCTTCTATGCTATCCATGTGATTATGACATTTAGGTATGATTGTTGATACTTAGATGGTTCTTAATCATGCTTTCATGGAGTTGTTTCCAACTTGATTTGCTTCATGGAATCGACTTTGTATATGCCTCCATACAGACATGCAAGAGTTTTTTGAATGTTAACTTTACATGTATATTTGAGCTTTGTTAGATGTTCTTCCATCAATCTCGTCATCAACATATTTTGTGATTATGGGGAATTTGTGCATGCAAGAACAGTTGCATGTGAGAATATTTGTTTAGTATTAAAAAATATGAGGGCGCAAGAGAAAGGGCTACGAAAGGATCAAATCTCCTTTTCGGGAAAGCCACCGTTGGTAAAAGCCTAACGAAAATATTAAAGGCAATAAAAAATAAAAATTGGCATGTTATGGATGGTTTATTTATTTTATCTGCTTATTACCTAGATGCATATTTTAGGTTAAAAGATAAAATTGGGTAAATAAAGTTTTCACAACAAAGTTTTTACAGGGTTAATTTGTTTAAAATTTTAATCTTTAAAATTAGAAAAATCTAAAAATAGACTTTTTTGTTCGGAATACCATCCTAGCCTAGTGGTACCTGCATTCTCAAAGTGGTATCAGAGCAGGTTGCGCTAAATTATTTTGTTTTAATCCCATATTTTTAGGCATGAATTTGGAGGATTTAATGGCATTAGAACCTCGATGTTTGATGTGTCAAATTACGCATACTGGAAAATGCATATGAAATCAACACTTAAGGCTATAGATAAGCGTGTTTGGTTACCAATAGTTAAAGGGTGGTCTCCACCTGTCACTAGAGAAGGATATATTTTTATTTAAAACATGTAGAGTCATGGAGTGAGGCTGAGCATAGGCTAGAAAATTTTAATTTTGAGATTAAAATGCCTTGTTTTGTTCTATCACCATGGAGGAGTTTCATTGTATTATGACTTGTGAGACATTTAAAGAGGCTCGGGACATACTCCAACCCACCCATGAAGGAACTAATGTTGTTAAGGCTTCTAAACTTCAAAACCTCACCACTTAGTTTGAAACCATTAGGGTGTTGCATAGTGATCCCTTTAATGAGTTCTATGCTATATTGTCTAATACAGTTAACTCGTCGTTTATCTTAAGAGTAAAGATATCCAACAACCGTGTTATCAAGAAAATCCTATGGTCGTGGCCTAAAACATTTAACCCAAAAGTGACTGTTTTGAATTATTTGGGTAATTTACACTCTAAAAAATTTGAAGAGCTTGTAGGTGACTTACAAACTTATGATATTGACATGTTTATCTCCAAGAATGTGACAAAGAAAGAAAAGAGCATTGCTTCGAAAGCCTTAAAGGAGGAAACATCTATTTTAGATGATGAGTCTGACATTGAGTCTGAGGATTTGGCTTTGATTGCTAAGAAATTCAAGAATTTCTCAAATTCCAAAAGCATTCGAAAGATACAAAAAGGTTTAAGAAAATATTTCACTATAAGGTCGATCACTTCCTTAAGAATCGAAATGATAATTTCAAGAGGGATGAGTCGGAGAGATGTAATGGTTACGATGGTTATGGCCATAAGGCAGCTGAGTGCCCCACTAAACTAGGGAAGGAGGACAATAATTTGATATCATTCAATGTCACCCTTAGTGATAGTGATCCGAAAGAGGGAAACGATTCCCCTATTGAGGGAAATTTTACAGCATTCATGGCTAGTCATGTGAGCTTTGATGAGAAATCTTCCCATGAAGGTATATCTTTACATGACATTAATGCGTATCAATTGTCCCAAGACATTTACAATATTTTCATATTTGTGAAAGTAGTGATCGCTTAAATAAGCTATGATAGCAATTTCAGAAAGTGTCGTGTGATACAGATTTAATCAAATTCGCAAATTTCCAATTTAGACTTATTTAATTATAGTCAATTTTTAAACCAATTTAATTCAGCCCTAAAACATACATCTAGGTGCAGTGGATCATTCCAACACAAATAAAATTGAATTGCTGACTCATAGATTTCAAGAAAACATTTTATTTCACTAATAATACTCACAATGATTAAAAGTGAAATCTGCAAAGGATTTACCGCAACAAACTCTCATAGGCCACAACATAAATCAGCAATGAATTATCCTCATAAGATCCACTAAGACACGCAGTCCAGTCAACCCAGGAACATCAATGAGTAGTCCTTTTGACACGCAGTCTAGTCAACCCAGCCCCTCCCTCAAGTGGCACCTAGATCAACAGTACGTTATCCACCCTACAAGAAAAACTCCAGCAAAACTGTATCTTAGGTTCCAAAACAATTCACTAAAATCAATTGGGATTTGTGAATTGAAAACAAAAGGATTTAAACCTTAAATGAAGAAGACAAAAGTAATCTGCAGTTAGCATCTTGCGCAGAAAGAAATTCGCTAGGTCTTCTTAACGAAAATGGATTGATTTAACACGCTTTATATAAAAAACTTAAGTCGAAAGATCGCTCAAACGAGATCAGACTGTCACTCGAACGAGACTTCGCGCGACAAGTTAATGTCTCTTTAACGACATACAAGTTTCGCTCGAACGACCTAAAAAATAATTTTTTTTTTTATTTCGTCAAAAACTCCACCTCAACATTTAGAAAAAAAACTTTTTGATAAAAAAGAACGCCTCAACACTTAGAAAATATTTTAGAAAAATATCCCAATACGTTTAAATGAATCATAAAGTAACCAAAACACAACCTTACCAAAATTCATCTCGTAGAGGCTTGAATGTTGAAGAACTTTGATATTCGGGTCCGTCTCTATGTTTCTTCAAACTTGAACTTTTTCTTCGACTGTTTGTAGCAGTATACGGCATACACTAAAGTAAATAGGACTTATAAAATATGTCCTTACAATATTTGTTATTATAATATGAATAAGTGTCTCGTGACGAATCTCAAGAATTTGTAACATACTTGTCAAACGTATTACTCCTAAAGTGTAAGGTACACCCCTATTGAGCAATTGAACTTTCAGAGCATTTTAATTTTAAATTAATTTCGCATTGTCTATTCTTGTATCTCATATTATCAATTTCTACAAACGAGATCAAATCCAAAATTATAATTTTCCTGCGTTGGGGTCAACAGTTTATTTTCGCAAACTAATAGGCTCGGCATGAATTTTTAAGTATATGAAAATATATAAATTCACCTAATATAACATAATTTAGGGTTACACGGATTTAGTTTAGGTGAATTTAGCAAATACACACATAAAAGGAGGGGAGTAGAAAGATACTTGCCTCAGAAGAAATGCGTTCCAACTTTTCTTTCGTGTTAGTGAAGAACACTCGAACGACGCTTGACAAGAATCTTTAAAAAAGAAAGTCCTCTCGAACCTTTGAGTACAAATCTGAAACCTTCCATTTTTAAACCTCTAAAGTATATGGGCTAGGTTTGTAATTCTTGATAAGTTTCAAGGTAGGAGAATAATTAATTTATTTGGTGCTCAAACTACCATGTAAAACCACACGCCTCCTAAACTCATTTCCATCGCAAAAATATAAAGAGCCCAAAATGCACACTTTACTGCTATCAATAAATTTCAAGACCATCATCTTACGTTGTTTTTATTTTATGCTGCCCAGCTTTTGAGTTAAAAGCCTACTGTTGAAGAGGATATTTAATACCCACAGAACCCTCCCCATTGAGTCGAACGATTCCCCTTCTCTTCCTTGATTTTCAATGCCCCTCGTGTTAATACGCTTCACCACTTGCTATTCACTTTCAAAACGCTAATTCCCCCCTCATAAGTGAGCTGCCGACTTTAACTTCCAAAGATAGAAACCCGTCTCTCTCTCTCTCTCTCTCTCTCTCTCTTATATTCTTAGATAGCACCGCCCTTAATTCTTTGAGGTTCCTACTGTTGCTAAATTTCCAACCATGGGAGCCTATGACTTATAAGGAATCTTATCTCTTTTTTTTTCTTTTTTTATAATATGACATGTCGAATCTTCTCTATATTTATGGCTTGAGTAGGGGTGCAACCGGTACGGTACTGTCGGTAATGACTCCTTACTAATACCAAAATCACAATCTAAATGGTAAAATCATACCGTAACAATTTACCGATCGGTACATCAAAACAAAAACCAAAACCAAACCGATCGATTTTTTGGGTTTTTCGATATTTTTGGGTTTTTTTGGTTTCGGTAATTTCAGTTTCAATTCATTTTTTTCTCGGTACGGTACGGTTAGAACTGATTTTGCTTTATTTTTTTGGAATGTGAATCCTAATTTCGACAACTGAAACTGTGAAAATCTTTCAGAAAAATTATTTTTACATTATTTGCTGTGATTGTTGGAATAAATCATTTAATAATAAAAATTCATTTTCAATGATATTTCTAACACATTATAGTTTTTTAGTTTACAAAATAGCCATCAACACATCACAAAAACTAACACAACATTGAACACAAACAGAACACAACATTGAACACAAACATATCCTCCACAAATCCTTAAACACATAATACAAGAGCAAATGACACAAATATTGGGTATTTCAGAAAAAATGTCTTCTTTCTCACAGTTACTTTGGTTAGTTTTGATGAGGGTTTGATATGGGTATGCCATTTTGAATCTGTCCATGGTACTAAAACTAAGTGAGAGGAAGATAGACAGAGGAGGCATCGAAAATCTGGTAGAGAAGAAGGAGGAGGCGCCGTTGATACCAGTTGTTTAAAATAAAATATTCACAGTTTTTCAAAATAAAATCTAACCGTTGGTTAAAATCACTAACCGAATTGGATGAGCAGCGGTGGTGTACTAACGATTGAGCAGCGGCGGCAAAACCAGTATGGTTGAGCAGCGGCACCAGTGTTAGGGAGGATTTTGTTGAGTAGGGTGTGGGCGTGGGCGTGAGGTAGAGTCTAGAGAGAGAGGGTTTTGTATTAAGTCAGATGCGGATGTGGGTTACTTTAGGTTAGGCTATGTTAATAACTTACTAGTTGAGTTGACCGTGTAAAAAAAGTGCATGGGAGAGCGTGGGTTTAAATGGGTTCTAATTAGGTTAGGAATCCTTGATATCGCGTTATAATCAGGTTATAACGGGCTGATTTCGGGTTAATTGCGTGCCAATTTTGGTCGGTATGGTATTTTGGTATGGTAAATTGGGTAATTTTGGTATGGTAAATTCGGTACGGTAAATTCGATAAATCGGTTTTTTATATCTAAAAACCAAAACCAACCATTTTTTTTTGCGATATTTTTGTTTTGGCAAAATTGGTTTTCGGTATTTAATAATATGAAACCAAAACCATTTTTTCCGGAGCAAAACGGTACGGTACGGTAAAAACCCGTACCGGTTGCACCCCTAGGCTTGCGCCGTTTCTCCCCTCTCTGCTAATTATGAGCCCTTCTTTAACAAAAAAAAATACCCCTCAACATTTAACCTAGCGCCTTAGCCCACTAACAGTTTAGCCGAGGCCCATACAAATACTTAATTAAAATAGTTCTTTTAAGAAATCAAACTTATTATCAAATTAAAGTCTATTAAACGATTTAATCAAGCGTCATTGAATTCCAACTTCTAATAGGTCCAAAACACACCGTAAATTAATAATAGTAATAATAATAATAATAATAATAATAATAATAATAATAATAATAATAATAATAATAATAATAATAATAATAATAATAATAATAATAATAATAATAATAATAATAATAATTGTTGATGTAAAAAACTGGACCGAATCCCATTTTTATGATCACAGATAAATAGATGAAAGCAATCCAATCAAGCACATGAGAAACAAAGATTTTTAAAGTGGTTCGGCTATAAGAAAAAGCCTACGTCCACTGTTATTTTATTCCCAGGGGTTTACAATAGCACAATATGATGTAGAGAGAGAAAAAGGTGTGGATCTTGTGTATGGTGTCTCTCGATTCTCCCGGATCTTCTCCCTCTCCTTTTGGCTAAGGGAATACATGGATTTATAGTGATGGGAGATAAAGAGATTCACTGTATGTAGACATTTATACATTATGTCTACATTCAACGAATCTAATTGTTGAATTGCTTGGTATGCTATGTGTTGTCATCTACAGTATAAATGTACATTAATGCTCATTAAATGCATAGTTATCCTTTGATCTTCCTGGTTGGTATGCCGATCAACTCTCCTCGGGGGCCGACTAACTCTCCTCGTGGGCCGACCAACTCTCCTCGGGTGCCGACTAATTCTCCTCGGGTACTGACTAATTCTCCTAGGGTGCCGACTAACACTCCTCGAGTGCCGACCAACTCTCCTCGGATGCCGACCAACTCTCCTCGGGTGTCGAATATAGACACGTAGGATGACATGTGTCCTTTTCTGATTGGTCCTCGTAGATGGAGAATTTTTGCGTTAACAGAAGCCCCCAATGCTCCATGCTTGATGGTTTACTTGAAAGGATGGAGTATTTATTCTGCAGTGTTGCTCGGTGCTCGTGAAATTCTTGATCTACCTTCTTGATTTGTTCAACATAAAGTGCATTATCTCCTGGACGACATATGATGCAGGCTGATCGACGGTTGCTAATCTTTCTTTTGAGGAACTCCGTGTGCTATGTATCACCCCTGGGAATTTGGATGCAGCCATGCCATAGTATGCAGCTTGTCATAATCTTCAAGTATGTTGATTGGTTCGCTAGCCGACCAACTGCCTCCTGTACCGAGCCACTGAGTGCTAACTTCACGTGCTTCATTCTTCTGATTTATGATCCTCTGAATACTTTGTTGAGTAACATACTAGCTTTTGAACCCAACTCTTCAATCTGATTAGTACTAAGCTAGTGGTGGACTTCGAAACATTTTCATACAACTTCTTCTTCAATATTGGTTGGGATAGTAGTAGTAAAGATCTCAGTGCTGTAGATGCTAAATTTGACTTATGAACTTCAATATTATGTGCATAATAACTCCTGAATATGCCTCCTGAACTTCTGAATGCACCTCCTGAACTTCTGAATACGCCTCCGTGTGAGTTTGTGAAGTTGAATTTGGTGCTCGACTGCATGATGTTATAAGAATGTGCCACCAAATGAACAAATATATCTGTAATAGAAGCCCCCAAATGAACAAATACTTTATCGAGCAGCTCCTAGATCGACCATCCGCGATGAATATCAGGATGCTCAAAGATCTTAACTTCATAAATTCTCCTCTTGCTTTAAATGATCCACCTGCTGGAGAGGAACCTGTTTCAAAAGCAGAGGGGAAGAAACCAATAGAATGGGAATATTGATGTAATAAATTTGTATTTCATTCCTGATGTATTTTTTTTTTTATTTTAATGAAAGACTTTCATTTTTGTTCGCAATCTTAATTGCTATTGTCTTGTAAAAAATTATTCAATCACAGATAAATAAATGAGACAAAAAAATTTAAAGTGGTTCAGCCTTATAAGAATGGCCTACGTCCACTGTTGTTTTATTGCTGAGTGTTTGGGAATTCTCGATTACAAGAAATTCCGTTCTGGATTCGATCCCAGAGTTTTTATTTCGTCCTCCTACAATGAGGGTTGTACAATGTATTTATAGCCCTGAGGCTGTAATGTGAAAGGGTAATACATTAAATGATATACATATGAAAGGGTAATACATTTAATGCCCTCTTTGCGTGTGCGTCTGAATGATAAGAAATTAATGAATCAGTTGAACTATTGGTTATCCAGCTATTAATGCTTTATTCGAGATGCAGCTCGGACCGCCTAAGCTTCTCGGTACTCAAGAGTTCCTCGGAGAGGCATTGTTCCTCGGAGCATGTGAGTTCCTCGGGTAAGCAGTGTTCCTCGGGGAACTAGTCTTCCTCGTTGTAGTCTTGTTCCTCAGAGCGTGTGAGTTCCTCGGAAGTGTTTGTAGTTGCCATGTAGATAGCCACGTGTCTTCATATGATTGGTCCAAGTCAGCAGATTAAATTTGGTATCAACAGAAGCCCCCAATGTTTCATAGTTCGAAATTTGAGGAGTATGGAACATTATTTCTCAGATTGTGGTAGCTTTAAATAGTCTTCCTGATTTTTAGGAGCATTTCCCTTGTATTTATTTTCTCTTTCCCAATTCGTAGAATCATGCTTTTTTGGACTTTTCTGCGTGCTTCGATTCCCGCGTCGCTTTTTGTCTTTTTAGCCGCTGTTGTTCGCTTTGATTCCCGCGTCAATATTTAATGCCCTTTTAGCTTCCGGTAACATAATCATCCTTTTTTGTAATCATTACTTCACCATTTCCCAAGGCAAGGTATTTAAACTTCACAGACACTCCCATCATCTTCTACCTTTTCAAATTTTTATCTTCGAGTTTTTCATTGTCTTCTACTCTCTTGTGCGTTCATCTCTTCCGTCGTTCGTTGTCAACAGCTTCAGTCTTTTTTCTGTAAGATCTTATTCCTTCTTCTTCATTTCTTTATTCACCATGGTTTACCTTGTTGAGTCTCTTAAGAAATTTCGTTCTGATTTCTCCATTCCCTCTTGGGTTGTCTTGGAAGAGCTTTCTGAGCCTTCTAATTATTTCAATTTGGCTGAGGGACATTGGTTCCCCAGTCTCTTTTTTGCTGAGTGTGGATTTTCTTTTCCACCAAATTCCTTGTGTCTGGAATTCTGTCAGTATTTTGATGTTGTTCCTGCACGAATAGCCCCCAACACATGGAGAATAGTTAATGGGGTGCATAAATTAAATCAAGTGCATGGAACTCGTATAGGAATTCCAAAAATCATGTACTGCTATAGATGGACAGTTAATGATAATATTTATTATTTAAAAACTAGGTTTATAAATAGAGCCTTAGTAGTCAATCTCCCTGGTGCTAATAGGGATTATTTTGAACACGGGGTTGTCATAAAAAATTGGCAACACCCTCCATTAACCGGAGATGAGGTTTACCAGGGCCCCAGATGCCCTCTTTATGGCAATGGGGTAGGTTATTTTTATTTTATTTTATTTATTTTGAAATCATGTTTGTTTTGTGTTTGATAAAATGTGTCACTGATAACAATGTTTGTTTATTTGCAGTTGATAGCAAGAGAAGGTGCCCAAAAGAAATAGATGTCAATATAAGGCATTTGGGACTTATCTGGGGTCTGCATCAAAGGGTTGCCGATGAGCACATCAGGTCGGCTTCGTATCTGCTCCAGTACAAGAGCTACACAACCTCCTTCACTGCTCGTCCAGTGATCAGTGAAGCAGAGCCAGTACCAGCCTCTGCAAGTTCTTCGCCTGAATCTCATATTCCTTTGAGCGAAAGGATGAAGAAGAGAAGGCCTCCTACCCTGTTTGAGAAATCTGCCTCCGGTTCTGGTGAGGGAAAGAGGAGTAGCATTGATGTCCCAAGGGAGGGGACAAAGAAGACTGATGCAGCTGCTCCTGCTAAAGTCGTCGAGAAGATTGCTGATAAGCCCGCAGTGGCTCCGAGCAGCTCTGCTGCTCCTGGAAAGGTGATTGTGATATCACCGACCAACGGTTCTTCCTTGGTTGAATCTGTACCTGTTCCCCCGAGGAGGCTGAAGAAAAGCTCCTCGGTCAATTTGGCTGACACCACTACTCAGCTCCCAGCTGCTGGGACTGTAGTTCCCACTTTTGTTCCTATGAGCTCTGCCATGAGCTCGGTGAAGTTCCGGACCATTCCCGAGGTCCAGGGTAATGAAGATAATCTTACTCGAGACATGGTTACTTCTTTGGCTGCTCGTCATCTTACTTCAGTAAGTCTCTTTACTTTGAACTTTTCATATTTCCTTTGTTACTTCAATTTCTAACTTGCTTTCTTTTTCTGTTCACTGTTGACGAGCTTCTTCAACATAATCCTGAAGAAGGATGAAGCGATTAAGGCTTCTTGCTCTTCGTCCAGTGTGGAGGGAGCTCTGGAAGAAGCTACCAAGTCTCTGGCAGATTCTCGCCAGAAATATACCGATGATAAGGCCACTTGGGAGAAGAATCTTGCCTCCTCCGAGCAAGAAAAAGCTCGGGCTGTTAATGCCTCCAGGGAGTTGGAGAAGAGAATAAATGCGTCGGAGAAAGTAAATAAAGAGCTCGAAGAAAATCTCAAAGCTGCTGGAGAGCTTGAAGATAAGCTCAGAGTTGCTGAGGAGAGGTTCGGCCATCTTCAAGAAGTAGGTCGGCAGAAGGAAGAGGCAGAAAATAAATTGAAGGCTGCTGAGAACCTGCTGTCCGAGAAGCTTGCCTTGGAGAAGGCTAAAAGGAAAGCTGCTGTGAAGAAGTCCTTCAGCTCTAGCTGGGACAAGGGGTGGGATAAGGGGTGTGCTGCCATGGTATCTCAAGTGGACTATGGCAGTCTAAAGTATTTTAGGGATGGATGGGTTGCTGCCCTTCAGGAAATGAAGGTCGACGAGTCATCCGAGCTTTTCCAGAGACATATCCCTGGTCCCCCTCCTACTCCAGAAGAATTAGAAGAGGACGAAGCTACCTCTGAGGAGTCTTCAATGGTGATGGGAGATCACCCCCCAGCCATCCAGTCTGCTGCTGAACAAGTCGTTTCTTCTTCCGAGCAACAGCTGGTGCTCTCCGAACAGCCCACAGTTCCCTCCGAGCAACCTGCTTCCTCTTCCCAACCTCCCGAGAAGGTTTTGGGAGATAAGGAAAAGGTGTAGTGTTGTTCGGGCTTACCTTTATATTTTTCTTTTTATCAAATGTAACCCAGAACTTTGTAACTCTGAACTATGATCTAATAAAACTTGAACTTTTCTTTGCATATTGTTATTCATCTTCTATTCATACTCTGCTTGTTTTTCTTATTGATGATTGCTCTTTCTTTCTCTGCTAGTTTCTGGCCAGGATGGATCTGCTATCTGCCAATGATACAAAGCTGATGCGGCAATGTAATGAATATTATAAGGCTGGTCACACAGACCTGAGTGCATCAGAAGTTGTCGACATTCATGGTCATGATGCTTCAGAACAGGCAGTTGGAGCATATCAGTACTTGAAGTGTCTACTTGACCGAGAAGTGGCCAATAATGTGGCTTACTATGAAATGATCGAGGATCTCCAGTGCACCCTCAAAGACCTTCAGAATCAATACAAGGAATCAACTGCCTTGTTGCATGAGAGTTACGAGAATAAGTATAAGCTGATCGTTGCTGACAAGGGCTACGAGAAGCTTTTTGCTGGTTATGATGTAAGGGAGAGAACCCTGAGGGGCGAGGTCGAGGAATGCGGACAGATTGTCGAGCTGCTGGAAAAGGAAAACAACAACTTGCAGAAAGAGTTATCACAGTTGAAGTCTGCAGCCTCTTCTTCAACAGCCCTAATCCCAGTGACTGGCGAGGGATTTTCATTCTTAGAGGTTGAGAAAGCCAAATTAAGGGACGAATTGGAGACTTTGAAGAGTTCTGGCACTTCTACTTCTTCTCGTGGTCGAGCAAGAGCTCCTCGGGGATGAGGAAGAGCAGCTCGGGTGCTTGTCGAGGAGCAGAGAACTCAGTCTGCGTTAGAGAACCAAGCTTTCCAATTAATGCCAAAGAACCAGGCTTTGTCTGATATGTCAAAGAAAATTAGGGACTTGGAAAAATAGCTCTCTGCGCAGAAGTCAGTCCTGGAGAATAAGGAACTTTTCATTAAGAGTCTCCACGAGCAGCTAGAAAGGCTAACATATCAATTCCACAAACAGCCCAGGGAGTTCTGGATGGCTGGATACAACGAAGCACTATTCCATTTGAATGATCGTATCCAGAATGCCAACAATGAAGGCTACAAGCAAGGCTGGCTGAATGCCTTAGGTGTGTTGAAGCTCGAACAAGGTCATTATCTGTGGGACTACCATGATCCCGGGTTGCTCGACTTGCCTGTGCCACCATACAATTTGGAGATGGAATGGATCCCTGCTCGGGCCATTCCTCGGAGCTTAATTTCAAAGTACCTCGGTGACTACAATCTTCACTCTCAAATTGAGGTATCTCGTCCCGAGCATCTTTTAGATCGACCATCAGTGATGAATGTCAGGATGCTGAAGGATCTTAACTTTATCAATTCTTTCACCTCGGAGGGATACACGCATCTCTGCAAACCTGCCATAATTCCCCGTCTATATAAAACACCATTAGTTAGTACATACCGAGCAGCTTTAAACTTCAATTTCTTGGCTGCGAGCTTGTCAATTGGCAATTCTCCCTCCTCGGCATACGCCCTAATGGGATCCATCCAAGATGGTCCCAAATCAAGGGTGATAAAGTTCATCGTCAGATCTTCATCTATACTCCGACCAGCTAACACTTCAATTGGGATTGTTCGCCGTAGCTCGGTGCGAGTAGCTGATGCTAGTCGAGCTAGGGCATCTGCTCTCGCATTCTCCATTCTTGGTATTCTAACCAGTTGAATAGCGGTAAATTCTGACACCAGCTCCTTTGCCTTTGCATGATATCTGATCATTAATTCTCCTCTAACTGCATATACTCCCATCATTTGGTTTACAATCAATTGAGAGTCGCTGAAGATCACAACTTGCTGCGCCTCCATAATTTTTTCCAAATTAAGCCCTGCAATCATGGCCTCATATTCAGCCTCATTGTTGGAAGCTTTGAATTGGAAACGCAAGGCGTATTCCATGTCGACCTCGTCCGGAGTGCTCAAAACTATCCCCGCGCCACATCCTGCAGTGCAAGATGAGCCATCTACATATAACCTCCATATAGGTAACTCGTCTTCAAATTTTTGATCAGTCAGAGTTCCTCGGTGAAATATTTGCTGCTTCTTTTCATCCTCCCTGGATTTTTCTCGCTCCTCGTCGATCATTTTTTCTTGCCCTTTTACCAATCGGAGTTGGTCTGAGCTCGAATTTAATGATCCTGTAACATCCACTTGCCCTTTTACCAACCGGAGTTGGTCTGAGCTAGTGTTTGTTGATCCTGTAACATCCACAGGTTGATCAGCGAGCAACTCTTGTTCCTCGTCCGGAGTTCTCACAACTATCTCTGCATCACATCCTGTAACATCCACGCGCCCTTTTACCAATCGGAATTGGTTTGAGCTTGTGTTTGTTGGTCCTGTAAAATCCACAAGTTGATCAGCGAGCAACTTTTTCTCCTCGGGGGTATCAGGATAAGTGAACTCCGCTATAAAGTCTGCTACAGCCTGCCCTTTTAGCGATGATCTGGGTTCATAAATTATATCATATTCACCGAGCTCTATTGCCCAGTACATCAATCTCCCTGATTTTTCTAGCTTATGAAGGGCTTGTCTCAATGGCACATCGGTATACACTACTATAGTATGAGCCTGGAAGTATGTCCTCATTCTCCTACTCGCCTCAATCAGTGCCAGTGCCAATTTCTCCAGCCTTGGATATCTGATCTCTGCTCCTCGAAAGGCCTTACTTGTGTAGTAAATTGGCTTTTGTACTCCATTCTCCATTCTGATCAACGCCGAGCTAACTGCATTCTCGGACACTGCAAGGTATAAATAATTTTTTTCTCCCATCATCGGCCTGGACAACAGTGGAGGTGCTCCCAAGTATTTCTTCAAGTCTTGAAAAGCCTTCTCACATTCATCATTTCACTCAAAAGTCTTTCTCAGTGTCTTGAAGAATGGGAGACATCTATCAGTTCCTCGCGACATAAATCTGTTGAGTGCCGCTACTTGTCCTGTGAGACTCTGTACTTCCTACTTCGTCGTTGGAGATCGCAGCCCTAATAGAGCTTTGATCTTTTCAGGATTTGCTTCAATGCCTCGTTGATTGACAATTTATCCGAGGAACATGCCTTCTCGTACTCCAAATATGCACTTCGTCGGGTTCAGCTTCATTTGATATTTATCTAGTTGATCAAAAGTCTGACTTAAGTCAACTAGATGATCGGCAGCTTTCTTTCTCTTTGTCAGCATGTCGTCAACATAGACTTCCATATTGTCATTGATTTGTTCAGCAAAGACCTTATTCATCAGCCTCTGATACGTCGCACCTTCATTTTTCAAACCAAAAGGCATAACATTATAACAATAAGTTCCCCTAGGGGTAATTAAAGAAGTACTTTCCCTGTCTTCAGGTTTCATTTTAATCTTGTTGTAACCAGAATAAGCATCAATGAAGCTCAGCAGCTCGTGTCCCGAGGTAGCATCGACTAGTTGATCAATTCGGGGCAGCGAAAAGTGATCCTTTGGGCATGCTTTATTGAGGTCGGTGAAGTCTACACACATCCTCTACTTGTTATTCTTCTTTTTTACCATCACCACATTTGCTAACCAGTCTGGATATTTAACGTCTTCGATAAAGCAAGCTTTCTGGAGCTTCTCGACCTCCTCTTGTATAGCTTGATTCTTCTAGGGACTGAATACTCTTCTTCTCTGCTTCACTGGTTTGATCTCCTTATTCACGTTGAGTTCGTGACATAAGAAATTTGGGTCTATTCTGGGCATATCTTCATGACTCCATGCGAAAGTTTTCTTTCTGCTTCTTAGGAAAGTTATCAATTCCTGTTTTAATGAGGTATCCAACGACGAACCTATTTGAGTAGTTCGTTCAGGGTGCTCGTCGTCCAGAATGATATTTTCAGTAGCTTCCACCACTTGACCCTTCACGAGTTGCGACTCATCTCTAGGATCCAATGTTTCAATTTCTGCACCTTCATCCACTTGATACGTAGTAGTCTTTTTCCTCGACTCCTCCAGCTCCTCTTGCTCGGCAGATGAATAATAACATTCCCGAGCTACTTTTTGATCACCTTTCACAACTCCTACTCCAAAATTTGTTGGAAATTTTAGGCACTGATGTACTGTAGATGGCACTGCCTCGAACTTCTTCAATCCTACTCTTAACTCGATTAAGTCAAGTATGAAGCTCTATGCCCAGGATTGGGGCATGTATGAAATGAATCTGATGGTGCCAATTGAATTGTTGTTTGCAGTCTTGCTGATATGTTGTGTGCAGTCTAGCTGCGTTGTTTTTGTTCGTTATTGACCTTTTAAGGTCTTTATGTGCTGTTGATGAGCATCCAAGAATTGTCCTGGGCAGATAATTTTTCCTGAGCACTTGTTGAGGCTGAATCATATAAAATATACGATTAGAATAATTATTCAGCCGACCAATATATAGTGCGCATTGGCTTCGATATTGGACAATTTAAATTTCCAGATAACAATATGAGAGATAACAATCAAAATATCTCGTGTTCTCATAAAAATATGATGTACATAAACGTGTCTCCATAAAAATATTTAACGGACTTGTGATTATGAAATTTTCGTTTATTCATATTTGAAATAAAAACCGATCCACTAATTTAATAAAATCGTGATTTGCAATATTTTACAGATTTGATAAATGAAAAATTGGACAACTAATTTATGTTTATAATCATAAAAAGCATGACTGAATCAAAAGATGTATGTATGTATGTATCTACAACATATAATCGATTATTCATATATTGATAAAATTGATCGTATCAACACAATTACATAATATGATTATTTGTGCAGAGAACATAGTTTTCTTGAAGAGAGAGAAAATGGGTCTGATTCAATTCATGTTAATATCGGAATGGAAAATACATAATCGTTCTTAATGCTTATCCCTATCCTAACATATTTGTTCAGAAAATCTTCAAGTGGATCCATAGATGCAAGGATTTGTATAATATTTATGAGTCTAAAATTCACCAGATCCCCAAATTGAAATCGATCACACGGTTAGTGCATATAAAAATTATGACTAAATTAAAAGACTTCCAAATGAATCAAATTTGTATATACTCATATAAAAGAGATTTATGAACATAGAGAAATTATTTTATCTCCTTAAAGAAGAAATAATATAATATGTACACAAATTTCTCAAACTTTGCGATTATGAAATGTACATTTATGCAGATTTGTAAAATTAGATTCAACAATTTGTGAATATAAAATCATGATTGAATTAAAAGATGTATGCACAATATATAATTGATTTGATCTCTAATTTTATGGATATAAACATATGAGAATCATGATTTGAACAAAAATATAATGGGAATTTGAATAGTCATCAAAGATCTTTCACAAATTATTTCAAAATCAACAAAGAAAATTATCAAATCTTATCATCATCGTATATATTGGTATATTTAATCATTTAAAATATTTATTCCATGATATAAAACTGAAACTTGAGAATCAAGCAAAAAGTTATGATTTATGAAATCCACTATTTTTCAGATATCTAAATAAGAATTAATCTAGCAGTTATGATTTAAAAATCATGATATGCAACATTTTGCAGATAAAAATCGGACAATTAATTTATGTATATAAACATAAAAATCGTGATTGAATCAAAAGATGTATGTATAATATATAATTGATTATACATATAGAAAATAAAAACTTAGCTTTTGATGGAGAACAATGCTTGTAACACGTTCCCACAGACGGAGCCAATCTGTTGATGTAAAAAATTAGATCACTCTAATTATTCAATCACGGATAAATAAATGAGACGAAAAATTTTAAAGTGGTTCAGCCTTATAAGAATGGCCTACGTCCACTGTTGTTTTATTGCTGAGTGTTTGGGAATTCTCGATTACAAGAAATTTCGTTCTGGATTCGATCCCAGAGTTTTTATTTCGTCCTCCTACAATGAGGGTTGTACAATGTATTTATAGCACTGAGGCTGTAATGTGAAAGGGTAATACATTAAATGATATACATATGAAATGGTAATACATTTAATGCCCTCTTTGCGTGTGCGTCTGAATGATAAGCAATTAATGAATCAATTGAACTGTTGGTTATCCAGCTATTAATGCTTTATTCGAGATGCAGCTCGGACCGCCTGAGTTGCTCGGACCGCCTAAGCTTCTCGGTAATCAAGAGTTCCTCGGAGAGGCATTGTTCCTCGGAGCATGTGAGTTCCTCGGGTAAGCAGTGTTCCTCGGGGAACTAGTCTTCCTCGTTGTAGTCTTGTTCCTCGGAGCGTGTGAGTTCCTCGGAAGTGTTTGTAGTTGCCATGTAGATAGCCACGTGTCTTCATATGATTGGTCCAAGTCAGCAAATTAAATTTGGTATCAACAACAATAATAATAATAATAATAATAATAATAATAATAATAATAATAATAATAATAATAATAATAATAATAATAATAATAATAATAATAATAATAATAATAATAATAATAATAATAATAATAATAATAATAATAATAATAATAATAAGCCCATTGATATAATGAACTAATTACTATTTACAATTGATCTTATTTAATTACAAGCCTTTATTAAATTTCTTTAGTCATTACAAAATTTAAATTTAACGTAGTGACATAAGACGACATCATAAATACTTTACTCTCTCAGATTAAAATTCATGTTCTCTAATTGGTTTAAATACCTATCATTTACATAAAAAAAATACCCAAATTAAAAAAAATCTCGAAACTAACGGGATATTACACTCGTGCCCAATAGGTAATTATATATGGAATAAAATCAAGATTTTTAATACAAATGAACATAATTCTCAATCAAGAGTTTCATGGATTTGAGGTATGTCACTCCCTCAAACAAATGTCTTCCCTAAAGTCACCACGCCTGGATGGAATGCCGAATTTCTTTTTTTTAAATATTGGCATATAGTCAGGGATAATGTGACTATAGAGAATCTCTTTATTATTAATAATGGCAACCCTATTCACCATATAAATCATAATCACATTGTGTTGATTCCCAATAATAAAGACCGACTAAACTATCTCAATTTAGTATATTAGCTTATGTAACTTTATTATAAGTTTGTCTCCAAAGTACCAGCTAATAGTCTTACAAGAATACTTGACCTTGTAATCTTGGAAAATAAAAGTTCTTTTGTGATGGGAGGATTGATTACGAAAAATGTCATTGTGCCATTCAAGCTCGATCATTGAATTTGAAAAAGGAAAATTGGGATAAGTTAGAAATTTGCTCTTAAACTTAGTATGAGTAAAGCATATGATATGGGTAGATTAGGAGTTTCTTCATAATGTATGGTTAAAATGGGCTTTACTAGTAAATGGGTTAACTTAGCAATGTCTCTCATCAGTTACCTTTTTAATCATGATGAACAGTTACCGCAAAGGGAATTTCAATCCTAAAAGAGATCTTTGTCAGGGGGACCCTTTATCACCTTATCTTTTTTCCTATGTGCAAAAGGGCTAACATCCATGTTTGACATTGCTGAAAATAGTAAAAATATTTCGAGTTTGGAGGCGGGTAAGTGGGTCCAATACGTCTCTTATCTTTTCTTTGTTGACAATTGTAAAAATTTTGGGAGAGTGGAGGTAGAGGAGGTTAAAGAAATAAAAATAATCTTAAAATTTTACAATTTATCCTTGGAGAAAAAAGTTAATTTGGGTAAGTGTGGGGTTATTTTTAGTAACATAAATCCATCCATTAAAACTAAGATGGTTGACGACTTAGAAGTAAAGGAGGTGAAAAGTCATGATCAATATTTAGGTTTGCTTTCTATTGTGGGAAAGTCAAATAAGGTGATATGGTGTGGAAAAAAATAAGGAATGGAAAGAGACATTAGTCTCAAAGGCGAGAAAATAAATTTTGATCAAAGCATGTCTTACATATGCAGTGAGATGCCTTAAAATTCCTGAATATATATGTGATGATATGTAACCCCCCATAATTTTGAGGATATTTATATTTAATTATTTTTGGGTGAAATAAAAAAATTTTATTTTTGGAGAAAATTAAATTTATGATTTGGAAAATTTTTAAATTAGAGGATCTATTTAATTTGGCAAATTGAGATTTAATTATTCGGATTATTTTTGTGTCGCATTTTTGAAGTAAAAAATCGAAGAATGTTATAAATTAATTCGGATGGCAATTCTGAAAGCAAAGTTGAGTCCGGATGGGTCGAAATAGTTGAAAAAGAGTACCCATGGTCTCAGGTATTTTTAGCCATATTTAATCCCACATAAGAGTGTTTGGGCCTTTTTATAAATCCCACAAGCCTAAAAACGGGATTGAGTTATTAAACCCTAAAAGTGCGAGAGTGTGGAAACCATAACACATTTTAGAAAACTCAATTGAGAGAGAAAAGTGGGTGCAATTAGAGGAACCATGGGAGCCAAAATCAAATTCATCAAATAATCATCATCTACACCAATGGATTCAGACCCTATGAACTCTAAGGCAAGTGGTTAAACTTGCTTTTAAATTAATTACAGATTTATATTCATATCATAGTGGGTGTGATAAGATGATATGGTTTTGGGTTACTTGATATCGAAAATTGGGTTTCAATAAATTTAGATTTATAACCTGTAGAGGATTTTAAAATTTTGATTTATCAACCATTAATCAAATGTGATGTTGTTAATTAAGATTTGGGAAATCTTGAAATCTTAGGTTTTAGGCTATTGAGTAAATGGATGCTGTGTAAATATTAGGCAGAAGGTTTTAAAGATTGTTAATGGCGGACGGACTGTGTTGATGACGAAGGAGAATAGGGAAATCCAGGGTCGTTCGAACGACCAGGATATATAGTTCATACCACGAGGGTTTGGGTTCAAACGACGTGTTGGATTACAGCCACCATTCTCTCCTCCCCTGTTTCGGCCTTGGGTCAGTTTGGGGTTGTTGTTTTGGGGTTGTTGGGTTGGTGGCTACAGTTATGAGTTGGATTGTGAGGATTTCTAATGGGATAATTAATATGGTAATCCCAAATGGGACATTATGGTTTAAATTGAATGATTTAAGTACCTTAGATTAATAAATGTGGAAAACTTATTGAGGAGAATTTGAGTAATAAATTTTTATTTTTATTTTCAGGCCAAGTTAGTGAGTCTGAGTATATTGGTTGAGTGACGCTAAAATAATAAATTAATTAATGCGTGATTTATTAAATTTGAGTCGGGTTATTGACTCGGGTATAATTTTGGGGCTAGTGATATGAGGGCTTAGGCACGGATTTAGACAAATTAATTTATTATAGGGTTATATAATAAATTATGGAATATTAAAAATAAAAATAAAAAAGGTGTTAACATTAATATGTGGGATTTGAGGAATAAGTTCAACAAAATGAGATTTCGGAACGAAGGAGCTGGTCTGGGTAAATTAGTTGGGTGATGCAACTCGAATGATAAATAAATAAATAAATAAATAAACGTGGGAATTATTTAAATATCAAGTCGGTATATAGACTTGGGAATATTAGACTAGTGCTACGGTAATTGTGCATGGAGTAGCCTGGATTAATTAAATACATATATGCGGTGATGTGTAGTATATATATATTTGTGTCATTTATAAATATTTTTATGAATAATATTTATAGGAATACATACCCATCTAGTGCTATCATAGGAGGTTGCGCGATCTGGGTGAATCCCCTGGCTTGAAGAGCAGGGTGAGTATAGTCCCCAAATCATAGCGCTCGTGACGAGGGGTGAGACGTCTTGGGTATGATTCTTTCTCACTTTTGTTGGGAACTATTGTAACACCCCACCCGCCCTGGGAGAGCGGTCGGAGCGCCACTACGATAAAACTAACTAAATCCACAAATAACAAGGTATAGAGCATCTAAAACCCACAATAAAAATAAGAGAATGTACTAATTTCATTTTTCCCCGATTTTCAAAATTAATTTAAAAATTTTTCATTTAAAAAATCCGAGTTGTTACATACTTTCCCACTAACAAGGAATTTTGCCCTCGATATTCAACGAAGCCTAACACTCAAAAATCAGGCCACACCAATAATCTCTAAAAATAAATCACGTCTCCAAAAATTAACTTTAAATACCTCACATCTAACGTCGATGCCTAACATGACTTATCACTAAAAATCTCAATCTCCAAATAATCGCCACAAAATGCAACTGACCCAAAACTCAAGACCCGAGGGTGTTCGTATACCAAAGCTCTGATACCATTCTGTAACACCCCGCCCGCTCGGGGAGAGCAGCCGGAGCGCCACTACGATAAAACTAACTAAATCCATAAATAACAAGGTATAGAGCATATAAAACCCACAATAAAAACAAGAGAATCCACTAATTTCATTTTTCTCCGATTTCCAAAATTAATTTAAAAATTCCCATTTAAAAAATCCGGGTTGTTACAACTATGACCGCCTTCACTGCATTTATTTTATTTTACTGATTCGGGGAGCTGTTACACCCCGCCTAATTAAATACCCGGTGACCAGTCATTTATTAAATTAAAAATTAAGGTGAATGGTTGGTTCATTCTTAGCATCACTGTCGCAAAATAAATATTTCCAAATTAAACACCCTAAACAACTAAGTCAGTGTCAAAACAATTTAAAGTCTTATTTCCATTATATTAAATTCTAATATGAAAACCTTTTTAAATAATTAGTTTAAGAATCACATAAATGATAAGGATGGCAATCAACACAAAATAATTAAGCCATCTAAATTAACCCAACCAAGTTAAAGAGCCATAAATGAAATCATCCTGACAAGAGTTAGCTCTCAATGAGTACTGAATACTGGAAATATAAATAAATAGAAATCTCTGACAAATCCGAACGGAATAGGACATCGGGCGACACATGCCCTAACTATGCAGAACTAAAATAAGAACTGAATCAATGAAGAAGTCGTCTAAAGCAAGGTCCTGCAACTCCCACATAAGCTGCAGCACGTCCAATCCAAAGAACCTATGCCTGACGCCTCTGTGGCTGGGCACCTGTAATACATACATATATATACAAGAGAGAGAGAAATGACAAAAGACGGGTCAGAGCCAGAGTGTAAAACATTTTTAAAAATAGTTTAGTGAGTATTTAAAATGCTTATCGGCTAATGTAACAACCATGTTAGTATGCGACACTCTCTTGAGAATTCTCACCTCTCCTCTAGTGTGCACGCCTACCGTACTACTAAACTCATAAGTCTATCTAACTTATTCTCCATAAATTTTTATCTCGAGAAGTAATAAGGCTATGTTATTTAGTTTAAAGAATCAATCTTTTCATGTTTACTTACGTCACTTAGAATATCTCAGTACCGTTACAAAGTTCCCGAACACTTATCGTAAAGTTTGGAGCATTTATTCAATACTTAACTACTTATATGCACAGTAGAAAGTTTCAATATATAAATATATATATTAGTCACTCATATAATATATATATATATACTATCGGCACCTCACATAAAATTTATGGTGCTGGCATACTCTGCTATCAAGTCCCTGTATCTCTCGTACTAAGGCAAATACTAGTTCGGAATCACTCTCGAACTGTATTAACACAATACACATAAAATGGAGGCGAAGCATAAGTTCCAAGTCACTAAGAGGTCATCACATGCCCCTTACGTCTCTTAGGACCGTCTAACTATCATTCTCAGATAGCCTGTACCAAAGAATCCTATGTTCTAGGGTACAAGTCAATATCCCCCATAAAAGTCCCATCGAGATAAGACTGTCCCGGAACGGCAAGATCCGTGATAGCAAGTAGCGCGGGTATGATTATACACAATCATAATATAAATATATACACATGCACTCGGTCATATATATGTAACACCTCGTATTTTTGTGCATTTAATATTTAATTAATTCAAGAATTTAAAATTACTTGTGTGTCATAATTTTAATTGAATTAAGTATAGAAAAATATATTTAAATATTAATCGAGGAGTGAATGGTTAATATTTAGGGAAATTTATTTACTAAGTGAATAGTAATAATTTATTTACGTCATTTCGGGTGTTAATGACGGGGTATGTACTTATCTCAGCCAGGAGTCGGTATAGACTAATTTGGGTGTGAGATAAGAATTTTTATAAATTAATTCGGATGTCAATTGTGAGTGTACAGTTGAGTCCGTATGGGCCGAGATAGTGGGTAAAGTGTACCCGGGGATAGTAAACGGGTCACGGGACGTTTTTAGGCATATCCGGGGCCACACGGTGGCATTTAAGTCACTTGAGTTTGGCCCATTAGGCCAAAAACGAGATTTAGCCTAATTACCTAATTAAGAGAAAAGGGAAACGGCTGATTAAAGTTTAGGAAAACCTAAGAGGCAGTTAAAGACAAATTGGGCGACAAAGGAAGAGACAAAGAGTAAGGATTTCATCTTTAACCTTGGGAATTCACAACCTCAAATCAGACCCTACGAATCATAAGGCAAGTGGTTAACTTGCTATAGCATTTAATTTGCATTTTGATTCATATTTATGTGATGTGAGAAAATTAAAATTCGTTTTGGGATTTAAAGGGTATAAACATGGGGGTTTTGTAAACCAATATTCTGATTTCTAAATTGTGTAGAAATTCATATATACTCTGAGATTAGTATGTATGTCTGGCATGATGCGTTACCTGGATGAATTAGAAACGAATTTAAGATGAGGATTTGATGTTTAAATGGGTTAAAGATTAAAAACGGATTTATACCCAACATATGAAAATAGTAAAGAATAATTAAAAGGTGTTTGTGGGTTCTATGGGGGTTCCTTATGAGGTTTTGGAGTAGTTTATTGATGAGAAGGCTTGGATTTGACAGTAGAAGGAGTTAGGGTTTTAAGCGTTTTGTCCATGGATGAAACAGTAAGCCGGAGAAGACGATGACCTGTACGATCGATCGATCGATTGAGGGTTGGGGATCGATCGATCGATGGTCGGCAATTTTTGGCAGATCGGCCAGTTTTTTTTATAAGGGAGATTTACTTAAAAATTCCTTCCATGCCTTATTTAATGAGAAATAAATATAGGATTTTCAATCTAATTAATTATGGGGGAAAATTAATTAGGATTTGGAGGAAATTTATGTGTGTCACACCATGGTTAAATTTTGGGAATAATATTTCAAAATAATTAAATACGGATTGAGTGGGCAAGTCCGGGGTTATTGGTTGAGTGATACTAAGACGTTAAATTTATTTATTTAGAATTAAGGCTAAATAATTTGGAGTCTGGAATTTAGACTCGGATATTATTTATTTCGAGCCACGAGAGTAAGTCCGAATATATTGGTTGGGGCGACACCAAAAGTAATTTAATTAATTAATGTGTGAATTAATTAATAATTAGAGTTGGACCATAAACTCTTAATAATTTGAATAGGCTTGTGTTACGGACTTAGTACACGGGATAGCCGGGATATATATATATATATATATATATATATATATATACGGTGGTCGATAGTATATATATATATATATGGTGTGTAAATTAATATCAGTGGCTAGATATTATTATTACATATACTCTAGTGCTATAGGGGGAGGTTGGGCGTAGTTGGTGAATCCCCTATCTTGAGCAGTAGGGCGAGTATATTCCCAGGTCATAGCGTCCGTTATATGGGTGAGGGGCATCTCACTTTCAGGGAAGGAATATGATCGCCTCCAATTTTTACGTATTATCCAAGTTAGAGAGCGATTCTGACTTGGGGTAACTAGGTTTTGTGAATATGCCTAGTGGGATAGCACTTTAGAGAATTTACATCCGGTGAGTTATTACTCGAGAGGATGTTCAATATTAATTATTATTCCAACATGTTTGTGAATGTTGTAATATAACTATACGTATATAATGAGGTAAATAATTATATAAGGATAAATTAATACAGGCCGTGAATCGTATTATACATATAATGGGTGTGAAAGTTATATGATTTTAAAAAGGGAAATGACTAATTAAGTTAATGTTAATAATAACTTAGAAATAATAATTTTGGCACACTCGGTTAGAGTGGGGTGGTTGCAAGGGGTTATATTAGTTATCTAGTCATGGGATAAATAACTAGGTAAATTAATTAAGGCGTTAGTAGTGCACATTAGAGAAGGGGGGAGGATATTCTCAAGAGAGTGCGCCACTAACTAAAATATGAAGAGCATTCATATATATTTATTACTGCAAGTTAATCATTTGCTAAATGTTTTCCAAATGTTTTGGGTACTAACTCTTGCTATAAAAACTTTTAAAAAACCTTTTAGGTGTCCGGCCACAGGGACGCCAGGCATGACTCATTCCAGGGATCCGTTGCTGCAGCATGTGTGGATGTTGCTGGAGTTTGATAGGCGCCTCATTCTTTTCATTCTTAGTGTAGAGACTTCCTATTAGTTATTCGAGCATATTGCTCACTGTTTTATTCAGTACTTATGTCAGACTTGTTGAGATATAATTGCTTGTCTTTACTTCTGTTGGATTTTGAACCGATGGTTTATTCGGTCAGTCATTTAATTGTGAATGGTTAAATTCAGTTAATTTTGATTGTCATATTATTTTGTTTTCGTATGAGTATTTCATTTAAGTTATTGAAAGATAAAATTGGCACCAGTCTAATTTTCTCACTTAGGTGGTTAGTAATTAAAAAGGCGACAGTGATGCTAAGAATGAACTAAATGAGAAACCTGTTCTAATTTAATTTAGGACTGATCACTCGGGGTTAATTAGGCGGGGTGTCACAGATGGTATCAGGGCATCAGGTTCTAGTGTCCTTAGGATCTGTGCGGCTTACTACGTTTGAGCGTAGCGTTCGGTTGATATAGAGCCCTATTATTAGGACTGTTGATTCATTTTTTAGCTTTTGAGTTATCGTATTTCTGCTGTTAGATGTTTTTGTATAAATTGTGTACTTATACGATTCAATCTATTTTCAGATGCCACCGAAGAGGCAGAGAGCGGAGAGGGATGAGGCTAGGGATGAGTTAATGGAGGCTCGTCAGGAGCCACAGGTACCGCCACCACCACCCCCACCCGAGTTGATCTCCACTACTCAGGTGGCCGTGATAGTGGCCCAGGCAGTTGAGACATCAATGAGGGCTATGGTATCCCATTTTCCTCAACCCCAGGCACCAGTAGTTCAGGCTCCAGTGGGGCCACCGTTTTGGCAGCGAGTTAGGGATACCTTTCAGAAGCGTCACCCACCCGAGTTTCGGGGTAGCACCGATGTGGTAGAGGCTTGTGACTGGAAGAAGAATATTCATCACCATCTACGCATGCTGGAGTGTACTGATGTGCAGAAACAGATGCTTGCTACCTTTCGTCTATTGGGGGTAGCCTTATAGTGGTGGGAGTTAGTTACCACCGCTGAGAAGAGGGATTTGATGAAAATATCCGAGTTTTGGGTGCGGTTTGACCGCAAATACTTCTCACCAGTGGTAGAGGCTGAGATGAGGAAGAAGTTCATTGAGTTAGTGCAGGGTGACCGGTCAGTGGCAGACTATGAAGAAGAGTTCACCCATTTGGCAAACTTTGTGCCAAATGAGGTGAGCGATGAGGAGCAAAAGAAGTCGAGGTTCATGGATGGCTTGGCCTGGAGGATCAGGTAGCATTTGATTAGGAATCCGGCGTTAGTGACTAGGGGTGTAAACGGATATTCGAAAATCCGAATCCGTCCGATATCCGAGTCCGAATTTTGCGGATATTTATCCGAAAAAATGGATATGGATACGAATATGGATAGTGTGTTAAAATATCCGAGAAAATGGATATGGATACGGATAGTATGTGTATCCGACACGAATAATTCGTATCCGAAGCGGAGTATCCATATTTGCGAATATCCGTATTCGTATTATATTAAATAATAATTTACTATTAATATTAATTATATACAAATTGTAAATATAACTATGTAATAATATAATATAAAAGTTTTTTCATTTAGCAAATAGCGAAACTAGTAGCAGCTCTCGTCCGATATCCTATTCTGGGGTTCCTTTTTTTCATTTTCAGTCGTCGACTTCTCTCTCTCACCTTAGTAGCAGCTCCCGTCTTCTCTCTCTCGTGTAGGTGGTGTAGCAGCTCTCAGCTCTCGTCTTCTCTATCTCAACTTAGCGACGGTATGAAATCGACCCATATCTGCTCTCGTCTTCTCTCTTTCTCTACTCGGGTTGGTATGAAATTCGTAGGTATATGTAAACACAAACCCATTATCTGCTATATACTTACGGATTTACACAAGCATACCTATAGATTTTTGCTCTCTCTTTCTCTGCTCTCTCCCACCTTACGGATTTACATACAGATTTACTGTTTACACCAGAACTTTTGTAGAAAGAGTTGTACAACTTCTCTGTAAAATTATTGTTGTATGAAATTATATTGTTGTATGACATTATTGTTTTATATTGTTGTATGAAATTATACCTACAGATTTTTATATTGTACAGAGCATACCTACAGAGTTTTATATTGTTGTATGAAATTATATTGTTGTATGAAATTATACCTACAAATTTCTATATTTTACAGAGCGTACATACCTACAGATTTTTATATTGTTGTGTGAAATTATTGTTTCTGTATTGGTAATTTTTTGTTATGTTGTATGAAATTATTCATTCTTTCTGATTTTGGTGTTTCCGTGTTGTTTGGAGATCATAATGTAATTCTTTTGTTATGTTGTATGAAATTATTGTGGGTTTGCTATTTTTTTATTCAGGGTTGTTTTAATTTTTTTTATCTCAATACAGTTTTATTTGTTGTTGTCCTACTTATATATTGGTGAAGTTGTATTTGGGTGAATTAGTGTGTTCAAATAATTAATGTCTTAATTTATCTTTATGCATTACTACTAACTTACGAGTTGTGATTACCTTAATGCTTAATTCGACAAGGATACAAAGGAAATGAGATGAGAATGACACACTTCAGGAATTTAAAGGGTAAAAAAAATCCCTTCTTTATTATAATATATTATTTGTTTTCTCCGTTAATATTTTAATTGAGTTATATTTTTCAGGTAAGATGATGCTTCACTTTCATTTTTGTTCAAACATTAGAGAAACTGAAGAGGATACAAATTTCAATGGCTCACAATTGAATAAGAAAATGCACATTAAAGGTTAGTACTTTTGCTCGAACCTTCTTTTATAATTTAATATAATGCTTTACACATTATCTATATTGTACATGGAATGAAAAAATATAAATTTAATTCATTGATTAAATTAATGTTTAATAAGTTATATGTATCTTAATGTATCTTAAACAATAAAAACGGATAAGGATATTATCCGAATCCGGGAAATCCGGGAGGATACGGATAAGGATAGCTGAAATTATTATCCGGGCGGATACGGATATAGATATGGATAGTGTGGAGACTTGGCGGATACGGATGTGGATACTATGGTATCCGCTCAGTATCCGTCCGTTTTACACCCCTATTAGTGACTTATACAGATGTCGTTAATGCCGCCCTCGTACATTGACAGGATCATCGCTTCCATGCGAAGGGGAGCAAGAGAGTAGGGGAGCCGAGACAGCAGGGCAAGGCAATTACTGGTGGTGACACGAGTGGTACTCAGTAGCAGACTAGCAGTCCGCAGGGGAATCAGGCTAAGAAATTTAGGCCTGGTGGGTTCCGACCGGGAGGACAGGGGTTCAGGTAGGGGCAGCCAGGCCCAAATCAATAGCAGCAGGTTCCTCAGGGCCGTCAGGGCCAAGGAAACAATGGGGGAGGCCAGCAGGGTCAACCACGTCTGGGCCAACGACAGGGGGACGGTCATAAACGCTGTTTTGTTTGTGGCCAACCAGGACACTTCAAGAGGGAGTTCCCGCAGAGGGGCAGAGGTCATCAGCAGGGTGCCCAACAGGGGCAACAGGGGCATATGCTACTAGCAACACCAGCTCCACCCGCCCCACAGCAGCAGGGGCAAATGCACTACGAGCGTGTGTATAACATCCGGGATGTTTCTAATCCTCCAGCACAGTAGGCGCCGCCAGAAGTTGAGCGTATGTTTCTCATTCATGGTCATGAGGGTAGTATACTTTTTAACATGGGAGCATCGCATTCATTCATTAAATCTAATTTTGCTAAACGGTTCGGGTTACTAGAGACTGTGGGTAGTCTTCATATGTGCATAGAGTCGCCCGTAGGCAGCGGGGCTTTAACTCACTCGATTTGTCGGGGAGTGGACATTTTAATTGGGAGGCTTAGTTTAGCAGCAGACCTCTTAGTGTTAGATATGGAGGGGTACGATGTCATCCTGGGAATGGATTGGTTGGCAGGTTATCGGGAAACTGTGGATTGTTATGAGAGGACAATCGTGTTCTCCATTCCGAGACAAGATATGTTCCTAATAGTGATCCCACTATCGGAGGGAGGTTCGCACACCCACTTGTATTACATCGAGGAGGAAACCTCACAGGAGGTGGTGGTTCCGTTGGACTCAATCCCAGTAGTGAGGGACTTTGAGGATGTGTTCCGAGAAATACCAGGGTTGCCACCCAGCAAGGAAATTGAATTTGTAATCGATTTAGCACCGGGGATGAGGACGATTGCTCGAACACCTTACCGTATAGCCCCTTCAGAGATGCGTGAATTGAGAGAGAAAATTTAACAGCTCCTCGGTCAGGGTTTCATTCGGCGGAGTACATCTCCATGGGGTGCACCGGTCTTGTTTGTAAACAAGCGGGATTGTTCACTTCGATTATGCGTGGACAACAGGGAGTTGAACAAGGTGACGATACGGAATAAGTATTCGTTACCTAGGATCGATGATCTTTTTGACCAATTAAGAGGGGCAACTTATTTCTCCAAGATCGATTTGAGGTCAGGGTATCATCAGTTATGCATCCGAGAGGAGGATGTTTCTAAGTCTGCTTTCCTGTCGCGGTATGGATCTTACGAGTTCAGGGTGATGCCATTAGGGCTCACCAATGAACCAGTAGTGTTCATGGACCTCATGAACAGGGTTTTCAGGGAGTATCTTGATTAATTTGTCATCGTGTTCATTGATGACATCCTGATCTACTCGCGCATCAAGGAGGAGCACGCGGAGCATTTGCGTATGGTTTTACAGACACTGTGGGATCATCAGCTCTATGCCAAATTTGTGAAGTGCGGATTTTGGCTGCGGGAGGTACAGTTTTCCAGGAGGGATCGATCGATCGAGTAAAGGGGCTGATCGATAGATTAGTCGATCGATCGACACTCTTGGGTCGATCGATCGATCAAGCAGGTATTCCGAACTCTGTCATTGTTAACTACGGGTTTTCTTCTCCAACCTCAACCAAAACTCCATTAACCATCCCTAAATTCCCAAACAAATTTACCACTGGTTACATATACCTATATACATGATTTCCTACGTGAAGCATGTACAAATTCATCAAAAGTATTGAATTAAAGGGGTAATTCATCATAATTATCAAGAACCCTAATTTTACATTAAACTTCCATTCTTCTAAATCTTTTTCCATATTTCTCACTTCTAATCCAATAAAAATTCGTTCGTAATCCTCTACATATGTTTAGATTTCCAGAATATATCTAATTCCACTCAAACATGTGATTTAAATTCCCTAAGTCATCAAATTCTTCCATGAAACATATGTTGAACAATCCTATTCTAACATGGGGGAAACATTAACTAAAAGAATAGCAAGATAGATACTTGCCTGGGATTCGAATGTCTGATTTGTTGATGACAAGGATATGGTTGCATTCCTCGCCTTACGATCTATGTTTTGGTGGTGGTGGTGGTGCAATCGAATTTGTTCTTGGCCTTGGATTTCTTGGAAAGCTTTTCCTTCATTTCTCTCATTGCCGTTCTATCTTTATTATTTTTTTTAGAGTGTTAACCCCAGAAGACTCTTTTAATATCTAATAATAGTGTCCCAATTTTCGTCACTTAATTAAGGCCAAATTTGGAAATGACTAAATTGCCCCTCTAGGGTGCCGGTTAGGCCTAAAAATGTCCCGAGACTCAAACTAAACCCCCGGGTACACTTTTCTGACTATCTCAACCCTTCTGGACACATTGGCACATTCTAAACGACCATACGAGTGAATTATAATTTATTCACTTTTATAATACAAATATAGTCCCGACACGACACAGGCGCGTCCCGACTTAATTTCCATAATTGTCATATTATTCACTCGTGACAATATTAATAAAATCAATCTCATATATTACTTTACTCATCTAGTAATATTCAATAAATTCTCAATAATTACTAACTCTCATCACGCTAGTTAATATTTAAAATAAAAATTCTGGATTAAAATTAAATTAATAACTCAATTAAATTTAATAAATCCCCAATTTTGAAAGCCATAAAAATATGGGGTATTACATACTTCCCCCCTAATAACAGAATTTCGTCCCGAAATTGAAAAAATAAAGTATACCTGGTAAAAATAGATTTGGATACTTTAACAATACTCAAAACTGACTTTAGGGTAAGGCGAATTACTATAGCCCCCCACCTCACAGTAAGCTTATTTAACACTCTTAATACTATCACTTATAGAGTCACACCTTAAAAACGGAACTTCACATTGTGCTCTAATTTACTGCTATTCGAATAAGACGAGCCTACACATCATTGGCCCCTATTGTCTCAATATTATTGGTAGGTCTCACCTCACTACGTATCAATTACTAGTATTTATCTAAATACAAAACTCCCATTTTGAGAGAAACCATGCGAACACTTGACCACTCTTGTCAGTTCTTCGAATCTCGATTTTTGGCGACGTAACTCTTACGACAGTCAAAAGTCACCTAAAACAGCCGTGGTAATTCCACCATAGTCATCAGACTCTAACTCAGCCGATCAAAGATTTTGATTATCCACTCACCTCTAAACAACTAGATGGAGAATAGTTAAGGTTTTTCCACACAAAATTTCAATAAGCAGTTTGTCCACAATAAACAAGTACGAGTGTTTACACACTACGTTACCATTAGGTAATATCTCATCCCAATTATCGTTATAAGCTTCACTTACTAACTATAATTGTTGCGGATATGAAATGACCACTATGAGTCCAAAATTACACTCGTACCGCTCCACCAGTCCTTTATCACCTTTCGCCTACTCCTCGGGCTATAGGTGATGCAACCTGCTCGAAATGAAATGTCATCCCCACTGCATCCTGAAATCTTGTTTTGAAGGTGGGGTTCAATGATCCTATTGTAGTTCAGAACATTTTTGGGAAGAACCCCTTACCGACGCGATTATTATTTTCAAAGAAAGATTGGGGCATACTGCTTAATAGTGTATATCACCCAAAAGAATAATAATTACTTTCTTTTAGGTCAACTTATTACACACATTCCAAGTAACTCGTGACCTTATCTTGAGGTTGGCACCCCATCCAAAAAATTCACCAAACTGTTCTCTTCATTTTAGGAATCGTAGGCTTGCTACAAATTTCTCTGGTTGATCCTCTTGTTTCAACCAGTTTCTATCTATGAGTGATGCCCGCGGAGACTACTCACTATGTCCCGCTCAACATCAACTTCTACTTGTAATGTCTCACATTAAGTGACACTTAATACTCCCTTCTTTCCTCGGCGTATACCGAAAGTTTCGGCCCGTGAAATTTTCTCCATGATGTGCACTGTTGGACCTTTTATACCTTAATAACATCATCATTCTTTTTTTGTGAAGTGTGACACCCCGCCTAATAAAATACCGATCGATCACTCCTATATCAAATTAAAACAGGAGTCTCATATGGTTCATTCTTAGCATCACTGTCGAAAACCAATTTAATTACTAATATCCTATTAGGTTGGCGTCAAATTTTTTTAATTAACTAATCTTTTTAACCAAAACATTCGAATAAAACAATTACAACAGTTTATATGCAGCAACAAAAATAAAATTAAATAAAATAATCGAACACTCGGTGCAATAATACAACCAAATCGAATGCCGCACTAAAAGGCGATAAAAGAATAAATGAGTACAGTTGGGCCATAAGTCCAAATGTTTCTACAATACCTCCTATCTATATCTCAATGATAGAAGCGTCTAATATAAACATGCTTGCATCCACAGCTGCTGCAGCAAATGTCTGACTCGAAAGAATCATCATCTAGGCGTCCCTGTGTCGGGACACCTATATATAGATATATATATATATAGCAATAGGGGAAGATAGAGAAACGGGTCAAAGCCCGAGTTTTGAAAACAATTTAGCAAGTGCTTAAAATCCATATTTTAAAATATGATATTTCTCATATTTAAACGGGTATCGCTCTCACATGAGATACACCTCACCCCTCTTCTAAAAGTGCACAACTATCGCATACATTTTTAAACAACCTAGTTAAGATACCCTGCCTAACTAATGTAATTACCCATCTTCTAATAATCCTCATCAATTCGAGTACTAAGGAAAAAACTTCTCCCCATTCCCAACATTACGTTACGTTCGTGCATGGGGTATCTCGCGAAGTGAAATCCAAACAAGGAACCCCCCGATACACTACTACGTGACAATGTTGATCATCGGGATCCATTAGGCCTTCAGTACATACCATATTTATACCATCCCGTATTTATTAATAGTTCTCATTAGAACCTAAGATTCATATTCATATAAATTCGGATATTCATTTACCGGAAGTAATATCACACTTTATTCACGTACCTACGGGTCACGCACATACCTACACTCCCATAGCCAGCAGACTTATCAACTCACAAATAAGCCTTTCACAGTCCTATGTTCTTGAGGTACCAAATCTAAAATCCCTCCGATGGCAACACAGGATAAGATTGTCCTCTTTTGAACGCCAACCTCCCGTGATAGCAAGTATGGTAGGTATGTCATACACATAATAAACAATCTTGTAGGTATACTTTCCCCTACATAAATATATCATCAATTGGGTATTCACACAACCATATTATAACGATAGATATTTATCTCACCTGTACATAATTTCCCATAGGTGATTATTTAACCCACGTATATAATAACATCAGGGCATACGCATCACCCATATAATAATCCCCTACGTAGTATATTTATATCTCGACTATCCTACACATTTATCAATTTTTTGACTAATCCCCAATATTATATTTTCGAGCTTTTCTCACCGCACAATGATAATATCAACAACCCCGATATATTCATTCGTCTCATAATATATATACTTTAACGACATCGTATATATATTATTTATATCTCTTCTCAATATTCTATGGCTAAAATTTCCAAACTCTTATAACGATAGCCAATAACCTCAAATATTTTCATTCATAATAATATAAGCAGTCACACCCTTAAAATATTATCCCCAATACGTACTCTTTTATTTATTATTCCAATCACACCTAAATGCCCCTTTAAGTATTATTCCTCACGAACACCCCTATTTGGGTAAATCTTGAATTTTACTTTCAACTAACCCAAAGTACATGACATACTAAAAAAAATATTTATAAGTCCTTACACTATTTTTAGGAACCCCAAATATTTATCTCCAAACAATTCTAGCCTTTATTTTTCCAATTTTCGGTTTTATTTTCGAGTTAATGATTAACCCCGGAACTGCTTTCTTAGAAAAATCATATCAAATCGAAAAAAAATCAGAAAAATACGCGGTTGGCGCCCACGCGACCGTATCAAAAAGATCTACAACTTTTGTGTTTTGACCGAGAGCTTAATCGGCTGTCTTCCCAGCCGAACTTGTCCGGAAGTGATGCTGGTCACTATTCACCTTCTTCTCCAAAAATTCAAACCTCCATTAAAACGCCTCCAAACTTTTTATCTCCCCTCTCATCATCAACCAACCTCAAACAATCATAAATACACATATAGAAAGGATTCTAATCATCCTAGAACCCATTTTCAACAATTAATTTCAATAAATTCCAAGTTTCTCAAATTGGGTATTAATCGAGTTCTATCCGTTTTAATCTTCCGAAAACCCGTTTGATCCACGAAATTTCAACCCAAAAATCTTTAGTTTTATACCAACTACAATATGAGAAATAAACATACTAAATCATAAAGCAAGTTAAACACTTGCCTTATGGATTAAATCTGACGACCCCGAGTCGACTCCCGCGAATTTTGGTCGAAAATCTCTTCTTTCCTTCTCTTTTCTTTCTTCTTCTTTCTTCTCTTCTTTCTCTCTTCTCTCTCTCTCTCTCTTAGGGTTGATATTGGGAGGAAATAAGGGCTTTCCCCTTATTAAACCCGAAATTGGGTGTATACCCAATTGTTAAATGACTCGTGTACTCATTTACGAGTCCCTACTAGTCCAAAAATGCCCGGAACCCAAATACTACCCCCCGGGTACTCTATTTTGAATATCTCGGTCATTCTGAACCCAATGGAGGAGTAAAAATCTCCATCCGAGTCACTTAACTAAAATTCACTGTTTTGACCCAACACGTTCAATACGTGTATTTTCCAAATTAAAATATTTTCCTTTGTCGCTTTACCCAACTACGACATGTAATAAAAATAATCTACTCATATACTTAGTCTCGAAATATAATCCACGTAAATATTAATCTGTCACTCAAAAACTAATATTACTATTCACTTTATAATATTGAATTTATTTAATTTCACTCATTAATCCCAGAATTACTATTTATAATAATTTCTCAAATTACCAAATTACATCCACAGTGTAATTTAGATACCTTTAAAAGTACGGAGTATTACATGAAGTCTCTTTCAACATTTGACTATTTACAACTTTTCTCTGAGTGTTCGCCATAATAGTTAAATTTTACCCTTCACAAGGAATACCCCTAAATGGCTTCCCATAGCCTTCCAACTAAATTCGTGTGTGCTACTTGATCGCACATGTATATATGGATTATCGTCCTTCACACCATGCTTAATCCACTCTACCAGTTCCACTTCGTTATGTTACTCTCACGAACATATGTTTCGTGCGTCTATTCTCACGTCCCTTCAACTCGGACGATTCAAG
Organism: Sambucus nigra; assembly: GCA_949130495.1. NCBI lineage: Eukaryota > Viridiplantae > Streptophyta > Magnoliopsida > Dipsacales > Adoxaceae > Sambucus > Sambucus nigra. Next base: position 121,793,095 of record OX422223.1, read on the forward strand.
CAACAACTAACCAGGATGCCCACACACCCTATAAACCGTGCATATTAGTGTAAGCATCACATATGCTTCACACATACTCCAATTCTTTATTTCTCTTATGCTCACAATGTGGTTACAACACTTGGGTACTCTCAATCACCCTAGAAATCGAAATTTTTAAGTCCTCCTTATCATCGTTGCGCCCTTTAACTCGTGGTGATAAAACAAAACTTTTAATATTTACTTACCACACAACCGGCTCCACTGGCCTTAAATCATCACTTAACTCTAACTTACAGTCATAATTATTGTCTCGTATGACGATCGAGGCACCGGACTCATGGACTAATGACCAAACATCTCTCTACTCCCAACCTTACGCTAAGTTTCATGCGTGGGATGTCTCGCAAAGTGAAATCCAAACAAGGAACCCCCACCCCCCCCCCCCCCCCCACCCCCCCGATACACCACTACCTAGCATTATCAATTATCAAAATCCGTTGGGTCCTCCTTCCATAACCTGTACCCCTCTATTTCATCTCTTGGCATAAAAACTACATCTCCTCCCACAATTGTACTAAAACAAAGAACTTTTCACCAATTGCACTATCGTTCAGTATTGGTGGTAATCACATTCCATAAACCTCGTACGTATACAATCGGGACTCTCGAAATCCAATTCCCAAACATATGAATATAAGTCTTAACTTCCACATTTCTAAAGGATAAATATAACAATGCACTCCTCCTATCACTAAGTCCTAAGCGCTACACACAATAATGAGTGAAATCTTTTCGCTCAAAGGTAAAACCAATACACACTGAGTCATAACAACGAAGTCCCTAAACACGCCAGGATCAAATATCTCGAGACCACTATACCCTCCGAAGCCTCTATAATATATAATATGACTGTGATCCCGACCCTCTCACAGGTGAGGTCTCGCCAGAACAAAACATGTTGCACTAGGGCAGCAACCCCGATAGCCTAGCAATCACTGCCTACTATCGTTTTAACCATTACTTATAAAACCATAATCCGGATAATATCATAACCGTATAACGCATCACTAAGAAGAGTAATCTTAATAAAGTATATAACACTATTAATACACTCATTCATCCTCCGCGGATAACACTAAAGATAATCCCCCTACACTAGGGAAATATTCACATAATAATAACGTGTATAGATATACGCACTAAACTCATCTCACATGCGAATCTAGCAATAAACAAAATATAGTGACTCGCTCGAGTCACATAAAACATGCCTCATCCTCCGAGGGTAAAATTCATACTTCTACCTTATCAATCGCCTTGGTTGCTCAAATGGTTTCCGGACGTAACATGCCTGTCTGAACCAAAACAAAAACTACTTTAATCGTTTCCTTTTACTAGGCACCATGTTCTTGTCCCCTTTACTCGCTTCGGGAAAATTAATGCATGTGGTTTCGCTCTCCACAAAATACTTTTATGCATAATCCACTTACCACTGGTCATACTGACCATTTTAGGGTTGTTCTTCTCTCGAACGTTGGTAGGCCCGATTCCTGATGGCTACCCCCGTTGTTCCCTTAGCTTTGTTGACCTAAAGGAACATGTTACTAGCTTCAATAGCCCTTACTAAATTCACCATCGCTTGGTAATAATTCAACTATCTGAATCATTTAAATGGGTCCCCTGGTGGGTCTCCCCCTTGTGGTGTTTTCCTAACACCGCTTAGCCGAGACTTATTCTCTGACTAAATTCTTTGATTATTTTAGCCTCCCACACAAAGGCATTAACATCTCTTATGAACAATGCGTGACCTTGCCACCATATGGATCAATTGTCCAGTAGAATTCTCTTAAAGTGTTGTCAGCATTTCTTACGAGTGAATTTCCATCTTGAGATCCTCTTCTCCATTTGTATCTACTTCTTCCGGCACGGGACTTGCTAAATAATTAAATTCATTTTGCACACATGGACTTCTATTCGTCCCTCCGATGATGAGTTCAACACAACGTTCCCATCTTATCCCGAACATCTGATGAAGGAACCTACGGTCAAACTGTACCTAAGATCCTTCTATAGACATGGCATTCCACTTCTAAAAGTGGTGGCTGACTCCTACCATTACAGCTTCGTTTCGACAAGTTAAGATAAATTTTACCCCAAATTTTCACTTTCTGTTAGCCACACTCCGTCATATACCCAAGACTTTGGATATATTTATTCGTTAGTTAACACACAATTTTCGTGTTTCTAGAATTTCCACCGATGGTTCTTCTAAATGCTTGTTCGACTCTTTCCCAGTCCTACTGCGTTGGGTGAGTCTGATTCGGCCTCACCTTCAACTATAGCAGCACTTGGAATTCGTAGGCTGCATCCTAGCCGTATTTACAGTCTTGGCCTCTCGTTCCATAATAGGGGTGACCTCGACTACGGTCATCATCCTCGAATATACTTCACAATCTCACTAAGCTCTGCCTCCCGCTACCCGCCCAACGGCCCTCATATGCCATACTTCATTGTTCGAACACGTCCGAATGCAAATAAGATCCACTAATATATATGTGATAGCAGGAGAACAAAATTCACCAAAGAAATCAACAATCCTAAACATAGGGCTCTATATCAAAGAAAGCTACTCTGGAAGTATAATAAGCCGCAGATATCCTAAAGGACACTATAACCTGATGCTATGATACCACCTGTGATACCCGCCTAATTAAATACCCGGTGACCAGTCATTTATTAAATTAAAAATTAAGGTGAACGGTTGGTTCATTCTTAGCATCACTGTCACAAAATAAATATTTCCAAATTAAACACCCTAAACAACTAAGCTCAGTTTCAAAACAATTTAAAGTCTTATTTCCATTATATTAAATTCTAATATGAAAACCTTTTTAAATAATCAGTTTAAGAATCACATAAATGATAAGGATGGCAATCAACACAAAATAATTAAGCCATCTAAATTAACCCAACCAAGTTAAAGAGCCATAAATGAAATCATCCTGACAAGAGTTAGCTCTCAATGAGTACTGAATACTGGAAATATAAATAAATAGAAATCTCTGACAAATCTGAATGGAATAGGACATCGGGCGACACATGCCCTAACTATGCAGAACTAAAACAAGAATTGAATCAATGAAGAAGTCGTCTAAAGCAAGGGCCTGCAACTCCCACATAAGCTGCAGCACGTCCAATCCAAAGAACCTATGCCTCACGCCTCTGTGGCTGGGCACCTGTAATACATACATATATATACAAGAGAGAGAGAAATGACAGAAGATGGGTCAGAGTCAGAGTGTAAAACAGTTTTAAAAATAGTTTAGTGAGTATTTAAAATGTTTACCGGCTAATGTAACAACCATGTTAGTATGCGACACTCTCTTGAGAATTCTCACCTCTCCTCTAGTGTGCACGCCTACCATACTACTAAACTCATAAGTCTATCTAACTTATTCTCCATAAATTTTTATCTCGAGAAGTAATAAGGCTATGCTATTTAGTTTAGAGAATCAATCTCTTCATGATTACTTACGTTACTTAGAATATCTCAGTACCGTTACAAAGTTCCCGAACACTTATCGTAAAGTGTGGAGCATTTATTCAGTACTTAACTACTTATACGCACAGTAGAAAATTTTCATATATAAGTATATATATTAGTCACTCATATAATATATATACTATCGGTACCCTACAAAAAATCTATGGTGCTGGCATACTCTACTATCAAGTCCCCGTATCTCTCGTACTAAGGGAAATACTAGTTCGGAATCACTCTCGGACTGTATTAACACAATACACATAAAATAGAGGCGAAGCATAAGTTCCAAGTCACTAAGAGGTCAGCACATACCCCTCACGTATCTTAGGACCGTCTGTCTATCATTCTCAGATTGCCTGTACCAAGGAATCCTATATTCTAGGGTACAAGTCAATATCCCCCATAAAGGCCCATCGAGATAAGACTGTCCCGGCGCGACAACCTTCGTGATAGAAAGTAGCATGGGTATGATTATACCCAAGCATAATATAAATATATACACATGCACTCGGTCATATATATAAATATTATCATTTTCCAATTAGGTTCGCCCACTACCCATTTTAATTATTATTAACTGTACTTCGTACAAGTTTACCCGATTATCTCGCATAAAGGATTCGTCTCGTTTATTCTCAATTATAATCATTTCATACTTACTTCTCATCTCTCGAAGTATTCTCTCTCACTAAAGCTAATTTCAGTAGGTTCACCCTCTCTAACCTACTAGTTTATAAACATCTCAATTTCGTAGCAAACGTGCGAACGATTTTCAATATGAAGTAAGCCCCCGTTAACACTCGATTTTATCACATATAAAATTTCATTCAACAGTAATCTACTTAGACCCTACTGGTCTTCTTCATGACCCATTATTCTCTATAAATAATATTCAAGGGTTCCTATTCCTTTTATCCGGATTAAACGAAAAGGGGGAAAGACATGCTGTTTTCTAGGAGGGATCGATCGATCGAAGAAAGGGGTCGATCGATCGACACTCTTGGGTCGATCGATCGACACTCTTGGGTCGATCGAGGAAAGGGGTCGATCGATCGACACTCTTGGGTCGATCGATCGATCAAACAAGTATTCTGAATTCTGCCATTGTTAACTACGGGTTTTCTTCTCCAACCTTAACAAAAACTCCATTAACGATCCCCCAAACTGCCAAAAAAAATTACCACTGGTTACATATACCTATATGCATGATTTCCTACGTGAAGCATGTACAAATTAATCAAAAGTATCGAATTAAAGGGGTAATTCATCATAATTATCAAGAACCCTAATTTTACATTAAACTTCCATTCTTCTAATTCTTTTTCCAGATTTCTCACTTCTAATCCAATAAAAATTCATGGGTAATCCTCTACATATGTTTATATTTCCAGAATATATCTAATCCCTCTAAAACCTGTGATTTAAATTCCCTAAATCATCAAATTCTTCCATGAAACATATGTTGAACAATCATATTCTAACATGGGTGAAACATTAACTAAAAGAATAGCAAGATAGATACTTGCTTGGGATTCGAATGTCTGATTTGTTGATGATAAGGATATGGTTGCGTTCCTCGCCTTACGATCTATGTTTTGGTGGTGGTGGTGGTGGTGCAATCAAATTTGTTCTTGGCCTTGGATTTCTTGGAAAGATTTTCCTTCCTTCCTCTCACTGCCATTATATATTCTTTTTTTTAGAGTGTTAACCCTAGAAGACTCTTTTAATATCTGATAATAATGCCCCAATTTTCGTCACTTAATTAAGGCCAAATTTGGAAATGACTAAATTTCCACTCCAGAGTGCCGGTTAGGCCTAAAAACGCCCCGGGACCCGAACTAAACCTCTGAATACACTTTTCTGACTATCTTGACCCTTCCGGACACGTTGGTGCACTCGAAACGACTATACGGATGACTTATAATTTATTCACTTTTATAAAATTAATATAGTCCCGACACGACACAGGCGCGTCCCGACTTAATTTCCATAATTGTCATATTATTCACTCGTGACAATATTAATAAAATCAGTATCATATATGACTTTACTCATTTAGTAATATTCAACAAATTTCCAATAATTACTAACTCTCGTCATGCTAGTAAATATTTAAAATAAAAATTCCGAATTAATATTAAATTAATAACTCAATTAAATTTAATAAATCCCCAATTTTAAAAGCCATAAAAATAAGGGGTATTACAGGAGCTAACCGTGTCAAGGTGTCCAGGTGGATGAGTATACCTGGAGATGATAGCAATTTAGAGAACATCCGGTGAGTGCCTACTCAGAGGATGGATTATATATTTACAACATGTATGTGAATGTTGTAATATGATGATACGTATATATGGTGTAGATATTTATATACGGGTAAATACATGATGTGATTTGTATTGATATTTCATATAACGCGTGAGAGTGTTATATGGTTCCAACAGAGGAATAATTAATTAAGTTAATGTGATAAATAACTTATAGAACATATAATGTACTCGGGCTAGAGTAGTGTGACAGAAAGGATATTATTGAGAACTAGTTTCAGGGTAGGTGACTAGGTGGGTTATATAGAAGAGCATTAGGTGTGCACAATAGTTGAGGGGTGAGTCGGTCCTCAAGTGAGTGTGACACTAGCTTAAATATGAAAAGCATTCATGCATTTTAATTTACTATAACTTAATTCAGTTGCTAAATATTTTCAAAATATTTTGGGTTCTAACCCCTGCTATAGTAAATTTTCAAAACCTTTTGGGTTCTAACCCTTGCTGTTTAATTTGATATAGTATTGATCACCCGGTATTTTATTAGGTGGGGTGTCACAGATGGTATCAGAGCATCAGGTTCTAGTGTCTTTAAGGTTTGTGCGGCGTTTCACGTTTCAGTGTAGCGTTCTTTGATATAGAGCCTTATAATAGGATTGTTGTATCCTTTTATGTGTGCATCTCTTGTTATTATGTATAGTTGATCTGATTCATATATGGTTCCGATCAAGTGAGGTAAATCGAATAGCATAGAACGACAAGTGTAGGACGTTACAAGGATTGTAGGAGGGAGGACTTAGTAGAAGCTATAGAGTATTCTGGAAACAATGACGTGGTAGGAGTAACAACCCGCGTAATTTTTGGGGTATTTTCAAAATAAAGAGGAAAAAAAATTGAGATAAAATTATTTTTTATTGCTCAAACTTGTTGGTTATTATTTTTCAAGGCGAGAATTTCAAACAGTTTTGAAAACGGAGTTAAAACGGATTTTATATTGATTTTATAATATTTTGCCTTATAGGCATTTTTTAGGCTAACTGCCAGTTTTTCTGGGCGATCGATCGATCGACGCTTGGGGGTCGATCGATCGACCCCAGCAGAAAACGTGCACGGCAAGCAGTTTTTAGAGTTTGTTTTGTTTACAACTCTTTTGGTTTTGCCTTATAAAATAAGGTCGTTGGTGACCATTTTTGGCACAACTTTTTGGCAGAAAACATATTTTTAATTCCTCTCTTTTATACACAAACAAGCCCTTTGATTTATGCATTCAACCTTAGGTTTTTGGAGGTGTTCTTGGGGCTGTTTTGAGGTTGTTCTTGGAGGAACTTTTGATGATCTTTGGAGCAGATTTTTGGTGGTTTTTCTGCGTTTCTGGGCAGAATTATTGATGGTCTCTTTTGGTGGTTTGAGGTATGGAGTTTTACACAATATGCTCCTTAATCTCGCGAGTATTATTCTCGTTGTTTTCTTGTGATTATTGACTCATATTTGAATCGCTAAATTCATTGAAATCTAATTATGATTCATGTGGTATCATTATTGTGTTGAGCATGTTGTCATGAAGATTTTAATATGGCACGGAGGTTGGGCACCCGCCAATATTTCTTTTTCCGGATATGCTAAAAATGCATAGGCGCGGTACAGTGGTGAGGCTTGGTGACCCGATTAATGTGTTGTTGAGAAATTATAGTGATATAATTGCTTATGAGATTCGCATTTGACTTGAATATTCGTATTCGTATTGTGACATTTTATTCATCGCTAACATATTTGTTGAGCATCTTTCCTGTCGTATTGTGTACTTCCCCATCTTTTCTTTTAGTGGTAGGTTAGCGCGGATTTTGGGGCGCTACGAAGATTGATTTTTAGCGAGAATTATTTTGGGAAGATTTTTAATACAAGTTGAGAAGATTGTATTTTTTTTTATGTATAGAGCATTGGAGATTCATTTTAGTATCGACATAGATAGTTGTTTTAATTCGAGAGACTTGTTGTTTTAATTGAAGAAATTTCAGATTAGTTGTTTCTCTTGTTTTATTGTGGGAATTAGATTCTCTATACCTTGTTATTTGTGGATTTGATTAGTTTTATCGATAGTAGCGCACCGCTCGCTCTCCCCGGGCAGGCGGGATGTTACCTAATGGTATCAGAGCTTAGGTATACGACCACCCTCGGGTCTTGGGTTTTGGGTCCATTGGATTTTTGTGGCGCGTATTTTGGAGATATATTATTTTAGATAATCATTTCGTGTTAGGCATCTAGATTAGATGTGAGAAATTATTTTTAGAGATGAAATTATTTTTGGAGAATGTGGTCTGATTTTTTAGAGTTAGGTTTGCGGCGAATTTTGAGGGCAAAATTCCATTGTTAGTGGGGAAGTGTAACAACCCGCGTAATTTTGGGGGTATTTTCAAAATAAAGATGAAAAATAAATTTTGAGATAAAATTATTTTTTATTGCTCAAACTTGTTGGTTATTATTTTTAAAGGCGAGAATTTCAAACGGTTTTGAAAACGGAGTTAAAACAGATTTTATATTGATTTTATAATATTTTGCCTTATAGGCATTTTTTAGGCGAACTGCCAGTTTTTCTGGGCGATCGATCGATCGACGCCTGGGGGTCGATCGATCGACCCCAGCAGAAAACGTGCGCGGCAAGCAATTTTTAGAGTTTGTTTTGTTTACAACTCTTTTGGTTTTGCCTTATAAAATAAGGTCGTTGGTGACCATTTTTGGCACAACTTTTTGGCAGAAAACATATTTTTAATTCCTCTCTTTTATATACAAACAAGCCCTTTGATTTATGCATTCAACCTTAGGTTTTTGGAGGTGTTCTTGGGGCTGTTTTGAGGTTGTTCTTGGAGGAACTTTTGATGATCTTTGGAGCAGATTTTTGGTGGTTTTTCTGCATTTCTGGGCAGAATTATTGATGGTCTCTTTTGGTGGTTTGAGGTATGGAGTTCTACACAATATGCTCCTTAATATCGCGAGTATTATTCTCGTTGTTTTCTTGTGATTATTGACTCATATTTGAATTGCTAAATTCATTGAAATCTGGAAATTTTTGTTGGAATCTAATTATGATTCAAGTGGTATCATTATTGTGTTGAGCATGTTGTCATGAAGATTTTAATATGGCACGGAGGTTGGGCACCCGCCAATATTCCTTTTTCCGATTATGCTAAAAATGCATAGGCGTGGTACGTTGGTGAGGCTTGGTGACCCGGTTAATGTGTTGTTGAGAAATTATAGTGATATAATTGCTTATGAGATTCGCATTTGATTTGAATATTCGTATTTGTATTGTGACGTTTTATTCATCGCTAACATATTTGTTGAGCATCTTTCCTGTTGTATTGTGTACTTCCCCATCTTTTCTTTTAGTGGCAGGTTAGCGCGGAGTTTGGGGCGCTATGGAGATTGATTTTTAGCGAGAATTATTTTGAGAAGATTTTTAATACAAGTTGAGAAGATTGTATTTTTTTTATGTATAAAGCATTGGAGATTCATTTTACTATCAAGATAGATAGTTGTTTTAATTCGAGAGACTTGTTGCTTTAATTGAAGAAATTTGAGATTACTTGTTTCTCTTGTTTTATTGTGGGAATTAGATGCTCTATACCTTGTTATTTTTGGATTTGATTAATTTTATCGATAGTAGCGCACCGCTCGCTCTCCCCGGGCGGACGGGGTGTTACATCACCATATTGTTCGAACAATTGACATTGGAGTAATTATTGGGGAGTAGTAGCTACCCCAAGAACCGTCGTGAAGGATGATGGCGCAAAGTTAGGGACCCAGCAAGTGTAGAAGACAAGAGCGAGGGTCGAACAAGATTTTTTGGTTTCAAAAGAACAATCCGATAGAATTCTAGGAAGGTGCGTAAGGGTGAGTTACCAATGGATAGAGAACATACAATTGAGATCACAGGTGGGGGAGTGTAGTGACACTCAAGTCAAAATTCCGGGCAAAGAAGTTTGCTCTTAGAAGTAGTATGGGGTGATGGGAGACAGTCACCACATCCATGGGGAAATACTGTGAATAACAAGGAATTTTGGGTGTGGATTATTACGAATCCTCTCAACAGAGATTAAATAAAGAGGCAAGGGAGATTTCAGTAATTTTCCAAAAGGGCCGAGCAGTGGCCGGATGTGAAGGATCGATGACAAAATTCATAAACTTCGTAACTGATGAAAGGGATACGAAGAATGAAAAGGGTTTGTATGTTGATAATAGACCCGTGGGTAGAAAATACAAGCACAAATAGGAGATCCGACTAGGATGACTCATGTCGTTATCGTCAAGATTATACATTTACAAACTGGTATCAATGCTCTCGTGAGAAGGGAGCTAAGGGAGTTAGAGAATCTATCAGAAGAATAGACTTAATTTTCTAGTGCTAGTAAGGTACCAAGGGAAGGGATACCTAATAAAGGACCCAAATTAATGATCGAGATCAATAGAATTTCTACCAAGTGACGGTGGGTTCAGTTAGGGCCTTTAAGGCCATAAACAAGTCCCAATGACCAAATAGTCCAAAGGGATAATAGGGGTAGCGATCAAGGTCAAGATTACCAGGTTCGTTAGAGGACGGCCCCGATATGTCTGGTGGGGCCAAAGAAAGGGGAAAGGGGAATGACATAGAGAGGTGTCTTATATGTAAAAGAGTAGAAACACATGGGTGGATCTTGTCCGCAGTGAGTAAGGGGACAGGAGTGGGACGCCTAGCTGGGGAAACAGTTAGATAAGTCTTTAGTTTGGTTCGGGCGAGGGTGTTATGTTTAGGAACTGTGTGAGCCGCCAGTGTTATGGGCAATTGGAAGTATGAGTTTTATCCCGAGATGATTGGGGTCTGTTTTGTGTGACGCGAGCGAGTCACGGTAATGTATTTGTACTAGATTCGCGTGAGAAACATGTTTAGTAGAGGTATCATAATATCACTAGTATGTGAATGTTTACCATGGAGTAGCGGGTTGCTCTTCAGTTCCACCTGTAAGGGACAGGGTGGATACACTGAGATGATATATACTCTGATGAGAGTAGCTCGTTTTGGGAGGTGATATTCAAGGTATGGTTTTATCCTGGGTACAGACAGGTTTGTGATAGTGGGCGGTTATAGCAAGGCTATCGTGTTCGTTGTTCTAGGGTAGGATGTATATTCTTTTGTGATGCCTCACCTGAAAGAGGGTTGAGCCCGCGGTGATGTTTTGTGAAGTAGACTGTGGAGAGTACAATTGTCTAGTCATATTGGATCCAGGTGCGAAGGGATTCTTACTGATAAGATTCAGGGTATGTCGGGTTGTTGTGGGGTGGAGAGATTTAGCCCATTATTAATATTTAGCGCTAAGGGCTTAGTGATAGTGCGAGCGCAGTAATATGTGACTCCTTTAGAGACCCGGGGGTCCATGATGAGATGTGTGAGTATAGGGACAGAGGTTGAGTGTCCCAAGTGTATTCTTTAGGTTTTACCAAAAATCGAGGACCAACAATGCTAGGGAATATTGCATTGGGATAAGTCCTTTCGGGCTTTGCTGTGAGATATTACACGCATAAGCTTTAATAAGTGTAGGAAGTGTGAAGACGCTATCGGATGCTAGGTCATCAGATTTAATGATAATCAATGAATGTGTGGAGAAAATACGTTGAGTAGAAAGCCACTAAGAGATAGGGCCAGTGGAGCCAAAAAGTGTTGCGAAGGAAACACTACAAATATTTACACCACGAGTTGATGGGTGGGACAATATCGGGAAGAAATGAATAGTAATTGGTAAGGTTATTGAAAATACCCGGAGGATATAGCCACACTGAGGCCGAACTTGATGTAAGTATGTTACATATGTGTTGAACTGAGTTTTGTGCAAATATGCACGGAATGTAGGGTGTATGGGAACCTTTGGTGAAGTAGAGTCACACTTACTCACATGTCGAGCAGTTTGGGAGCAAATGCAAGGGCAGTGGTTTTAGGTATATTTCAGAAAAATGGGAAGAAAATGCCCCTCGAGATGTGAAACGTTGAGAGTGGGTATGTTTGGAGTGACATTTGGTGCCTCACAACCTAAGATTTGTTATCACTAGGATTCACGAGTGAGATGGATATTGGTGGATGCGTTGGCCGTAATGGAATTCATATATATAAGTACCGTGGGGTAGCGGGGTTCGTTGGTATTAACCATGAGAGAGTGGGGGTTACACTAAGAGAATGGTTGCATTATACGAGAGATTTCTACTTTCGAGAATTATGGAAGTAGGGTGAATGATTTTTCAAGTTTTAACTGGTTAGCGATAGTTTGGAACTATAGTGGATAGTTATAGTAATACTGGGTGTTCGCGGTACTAGGGTATGAATTGTCTTTGCTAGGTCTCACCTGAGATATGGTCTAGCGTATATATATGAGTGTATGTGATTATGATGTGTTACATAATAATATGTTAATAATGTTAATTGAAATCCCGGGGAGTAGGGACGTTACTGATGTGATTCAGGTTGGGTAGACTCATTGTCGAGCGGGGAGATATAGCTCGAGATTTATTTTCGCGCAAGGAAACTAGTGATAGTAAGGGAGCAGTATTATATGTTGTCTTTTGTAGCATAAGAGTTGATTTGTATACTTTTATGTCAAGAGAAGGGTATTTAGGGGTGTTATAACTATGATTGAAGTTATAATACGGTATAAGGATGGTAAAAGTCGAGTATTATTTTGTGCGGTTAAGCACGGGTACAGGGTGTATGGGCGCTCTCATTAACTATATTCGCTTAAGAAATATGCTAAGCGGTCCTAAAGGTAAGTAATTAGGGAGCTAGTCGAGGCTTGCCTGAATTTTGAGGATGAAATTCCATTGTAAGGGGAAAGTATGTAACACCCCGTAATTTCGAGGATATTTAAATTTAATTATTCTTGGGTGAAATATTTTTTTTTTATTTTTAGAGAAAATTAAATTTATGATTTGGAGAATTTTTAAATTAGAGGATCTATTTAATTTGGCGAATTGAGATTTAATTATTCAGATTATTTTTGTGTCACATTTTTTAGGTCAAAAATCGAAGAATATTATAAATTAATTCGGATAGAAATTCTGAGTGCACGATTGAATCTGGATGGGTCAAAATAGTTGGAAAAGAGTACCCATGGGTAGTAAATGGGTCTCGGGGTATTTTTAGCGATATTTAATCCCACATAAGAGTGTTTTGGCCCTTTTTATAAAGTCCACAAGCCTAAAAACGGGATTGAGTTCTTAAACCCTAAAAGTGAGAGAGTGTGGAAGCCATAACACATTTTAGAAAACCCAATTGAGAGAGAGAAAAGTAGGTACAATTGGAGGAACTATGGGAGCCAAAATCAAGAACAAAGGTCTGTGTTCTTCATCAAATAATCATCATCTACACCAACGGATTCAGACCCTACGAACCCTAAGGCAAGTGATTAAACTTGCTTTTAAATTAATTTCAGATTTCTATTCATATCATAGTGGGTGTGATAAGATGATATGGTTTGGGGGTTAGCTGATATCTAAATTGGATTTCAATAAATTTAGATTTATAACCTGTAAAGGATTTTAAAATTTTGATCTATCAACCATTAATCTGTGTGATGTTGTTAATTAAGATTTGAAAAATCTTGAAATCTTAGGTTTTGTGTTATTGAGTAAATGGATGTTCTGTAAATATTAGGCAGAAGGTTTTAAAGATTGTAAATGGCGGACGGACTATGTTGATGACGAAGGAGAACAGGGAAATCCAGGGTCGTTAAAACAACCTGGATATTGTTCGAACGACGTACAGAGTCATTCGAATGACTGGGGTTTGGGTTCAAACGACGTGTTGGATTACAGCCGCCATTCTCTCCTCCCCTGTTTCGGCCTTGGGTCAGTTTGGGGTTGTTGGGTTGGGGTTGGTGGGTTGGTGGCTATAGTTATGAGTTGGATTGTGAGGAATTCTAATGGGATAATTAATGTGGTAATCCCAAAAGGGACATTAAGGTTTAAATTGAGTGATTTAAGTACCTTAGATTAATAAATGTGCAAAACTTATTGAGGAGAATTTGAGTAATAAATTATGGTTTTTATTTTCGGGCCAAGTGAGTGAGTCCGAGTATATTGGTTGAGTGACGCCAAGATAATAAATTAATTAATGCGTGATTAATTAAATTTGAGTCGGGTTATTGACTCGGGTATAATTTTAGGGATAGTGATACGAGGGCTTAGGCACAGATTTAGCCAAACTAATTTTTTATAGGGTTATATAATAAATTATGGAATATTAAAAATAAAAATAAAAAAGGTGTTAACATTAATATGTGGGATTTGAGGAATAAGTTCTACAAAATGAGATTTCGGAACGAAGGAGCTGGTCTGGGTAAATTAGTTGGGTGATGCAACTCGAATGATAAATAAATAAATAAACAAACGTGGAAATTATTTAAATATCAAGTCGGTATATAGACTTGGGAATATTAGACTAGTGCTACGGTAATTGTGCACGGAGTAGCCTGGATTAATTAAATATATATATGCGATGATGTGTGTGTGTATATATATATATATATATATATATATATATATATATATATATATATATATATATATATATATATTTGTGTGATTTATAAATATTTGTGTGAATAATATTTATAGTAATACATACCCCTCTTGTGCTATCATAGGGGGTTGCGCGATGTGGGTGAATTCCCTAGCTTGGGGAGAAGGGTAAGTAAAGTCCCCAGGTCATAGCATCCGTGACAAGGGGTGAGACATCTTGGGTATAATTTTGTCTCATTTTTGGTGGGAACTATGACCGCCTCCGCTGCGTTTATTTTATTTTATTAATTCGGGGAGCTAACCGTGTCAAGGTGTCCGGGTGGATGAATATACCTTGAGAGGATAGAATTTTAGAGAACATCCGGTGACTGTCTACTCGGGAGGAGGAATTATATATTTACGACATGTGTGTGAATGTTGTAATATGATGATACGTATATATGGTGTAGGTATTTATATACGGGTAAAATACATTATGAGAATTGTATTGATATTTCATATAACGCGTGAGAATGTTATATGGTTCCAACAGAGGAATAATTAATTAAGTTAATGTGATAAATACTTTATAAATTGTATAATGTACTCGGGCTAGAGTAGTGTGACCGGAAGGATATTATCGAGAACTAGTTACGAGGTAGGTGACTAGGTGGGTTATATAGAAGAGCGATAGGTGTGCATAATAGTTGAGGGGTGAGTCGGTCTTCAAGTGAGTGCAACACTAGCTTAAATATGAAGAGCATTCATGCATTTTAATTTATTGCAATTTAATTCACTTGCTAAATATTTTCAAAATCTTTTGAGTTCTAACCCTTGATATAAAATATTTTCAAAACCTTTTAGGTGTCCAGCCCCAGGGACGCCATAATTGTTCTATTTCAGGGTTACGCAGTTGTGGCATACGTGGATGTTGCAAAATTTTGACTTAGCCGCTTCAGTCATTTCATTCCTAGAGTAGGATGCAGTCAGTATTTCATTTTGGCATGACGCCCTAGTTATTTCATTTTGTTTCAGTCGGATGATGTAGTTAGTTTATTCTTGCGGTTTATATTTTTGAAATTTGGTTGTAGCCGGTGGCTTTCTCGGCAAGGATTCTCTTTATTCCTTTCCTTTATTGTTTGATTTAGTGCTTGTGTGAATGGTTTATTTTATTTTCTCACGCATGTTGTTATTGTTGTTTAATTAAGATAAAATTTGATACCGTTTCTATTTTAATACTATGCGGTTAGTAAGTTTTAAAAACGATTTTCGACAGTGATGCTAAGAATGAATCGGATGAGATTCCTGTTTAATTTGATATAGGACTGATCACCCGTTATTTTATTAAGCTGGGTGTCACATGATATTAACACTCTTACAAGTAATTTTTTATGGACTCATGGAAAAAAAGGGGTTTGAGTTGGGTAAAGTAGGACAAGATGTGTCACCCCCAAGCGAAAGATGGCATTGGTTTTAAAGACCTCAAAGCATTCAACTGATGTTTATTAGCTAAACAAAGATGGATAATAATTACATGCACTAATTCGGTAGTTACCTAAATTCTTACAGATAACTACTTTTCGAATACCTCATTTTGGGAGTCCAAAAAAGGGAACAATCTCTCTTATATGTGGCAAAATATTTGTGAGGCTAAAAGAGTATTGACTTTTGGGATTCGATGGAGGATTGGAAATGAGAAATCAATAAAAATATGGAAACATAAGTGGATTCTTAAACCTAATCTCTTCCAACCAGTGGCGGATCCAGGATTTTTGGTCAACTGGGGCCAAAGTTTCGAGTGGTGCCGGGGGTTCGGGGGCAAGAGCCCCCGAGACGATTTTTTTTGGGGGGTTATTTCGAGTTTTATATAAATTATAACTTTATTCCGAGTTTTATACAAATTATAGTTCATCCAAATTGACTAAAAATTATATGTTTCGAGTTTATTTCGAGTTTTTTTTTTTTTTGCATATATGTTTCGGACACAAATTACAGAAATTTGACAAGGGCGGATTATAAAAATAAGGGTATATGTTTGGTGGGACTACAAAAAATCATACATACAATTTCTCCAAAAAAATTATACATACAAAAAATCAGCTTAAGGTTAAAAAAATATCTGATGGTGATGAGTTAGTGGCTCCAGCTAGCATAAACAAAAATCATACATACAAAAACCGTACACAAAAATCAACTTAAGGTTAAAAAAATACCTGATGAGTTAGTATTGGCTGGCCGGAGGGGCTGGGTTGGGCTGGGGCGGACGGAGGAGGGAGGTACTCAGGCAGCGGACGGAGGGGCTGGGGCTGGACAGAGGCGGCGGACGGGAGGGACTAGGGAGTGAAAGAGAAAGTTTTAGAAGGAAAAAGAAATAAAAGAGAGAAAGGAGAGAGACCCGATCCGTACATTAGATTTTTAATTGATTACAATCTTACACTCTCAGCTTTGAATATAATTAGAGTTATATCTTAAAATTTGACCCCCCTTGGTCTCCATGTGCATCTGCCCTTCAAACCATACTCCCCTCCCCCTCAGTTATAAATGAGGAATCATGAATTAGTGAACTTTTATACCCAAATCAAAACAAGTGGAATAAAATCTGCTGTAAAATATTTTTTTCCTTTCAAAAATTGACAATATTCTTAATATTCCAGTCGGCCTACCCAATAAGAAAGATATTTGGCACTATAAAAAAATGGAAAATTCTTGATTCGCAGATGCTATCACCTTATCATGTCCAAAAATATTCTTAATAATGAATGAGGACAAGTCAGCCCTTCGTTGTCTACAAGCATTGAGTGGAAGGGTATTTTAAAGTGTGATGTACCAAATAAAAAATATAGAGAATTAAGGTAAAGATCATGTTTCTTTTTATATTTAAATTTTTAGGATAATATTTTTTAAGTTTATAAATCTAGTCCCTTTGATACAATAACATTTATAAATCTAGTCCCTGTGGTATAATATCCTTTATTTTTTTGGTCCGCGCCAGCGGCACTATTTTTCACAATTTTTTATAGTGTTTTTAATACAGGGACTAAATTTATAAAATTATATGAAGTGTCCTATTTTTATACACTTTAAACATTATGAGGATCTTTTTCCAAACCCCCTAAAAAAATCACTTCTATGTACAAACTCACTTCCCACATCTAACAATCTAATAAAAGGGAAATATTAAAGCCAATTCATGTTGTTATGTATGCAAATTAGAGGAAGAATCTCATCCTCTAACTTAAGCCCACCCTAAAAAGAGTTATTTTATATAGCCAAACCCACATAACTATACACTACACAAAAGGCGTACACACATGAACAGATCTTAAAATTTAAAACACCCAAGACTCCTTTTCTATTAAGAAGTCAAACTTAACTAACCCACTACCCCACACATAGACGTGCCATTTTCCAAAAATTAACCAACTCCTCATTTTTTTATTCTTTTTCAATTCATCTTTCAAAAGAAGAAAAACAACACCTGTTCTCGGCTCTCTTTTCGTTGCTGGATTCCAAGTAATATTTTTTAAATCTTTTCCTTATCATTATTACAATCTTAGATTAATAAAGAATTACTTTCTTTTATATTGTTTGTAATATTAATTTTATCAATATGATTGCAATGTTGTTATGTATTTTTTTTTACATCTTAGAATGTAAATTTAATATCTTACTCATTTCAATTGTCATATTTTTAGGGTTTAAACTTAAGGATTTTCAATTTGTGGTGCATTCTTCCTTTTGGAGACCAAAGTAAGGTTTTATTTCAATTTAAATACACTATTAGATTGTAAATATTATTGTACATTTTTTATTGTGAATTATTATAGTGTAAATAATGTTGTACATTTTTTTTATTGTGAATGTTGATAAAGAATAAGGAATGATGGAGTATAAATTCAGTTACTTTCAAATCAATATCATATGTTTTTAATTATTTATTTTTTTTTTTTCATAAGATCATAGGCCATAAATATAATGGCACATAATTAACCCCCACCCAAGAGAGGCAAAAGTATTTTCTCATTCTTTAAAAAGTGAGAAGGTGAAGATTCATCGAAAGAAGATACATTTGAAGCAACTAATATTGACACCTCAATTCCCGAGTCACAACCTCAAGTTAAAACCGAAAGTGTTGAGCCAAAACAATTTGATCCAATGGCTATTGAACAAGATCCTGCACTACGCAATTCGATATATGCGATAGAATATATTACTCACCGAGATACAATTAGACAAGCTTATATGAATTTGGGGCATATCAACCTAACCTCTCTGAGTACCCAATAACAAAGAAAGGAAATCAATATCGTAGATTTCAATATGCTTGGTTCAAACAATTTTCATGGCTAGAGTATTCCCCTTAGGCGAATAAAGCGTATTGTTTCCCATGCTTTCTTTTTTAAGAGAAAAATAAGTCGGGGATTCGTTCTGCACCTACCACCGGTGTATTTGACAATTGAAAGAGAGTTAATGATGGTGCAAATTGTGTATTTTTACAACATGACGGGTTTCCATCTTCACCACATAGTAAATATGTTGAGTGCCTTAACAATTTAAAGACAACGCCCCAACATATTGATAAACTGTTGAACCAACAATCCAGGGAAGAAATTATAAATAATCGGATGTGTCTCGACGCAAGCATTCAAATTGTTCTAATTCTTACACTTCAAGCATTAGGTTTCATAGGTCATGATGAAAGCCCAAGTTCATTGAATCGGCGGAACTTTCTCGAATTATTGAATTTCAAAGTTGAAGATAATGAAGTACTTTCAAGTATTCTTCAAAGTGGCCCACATAATGCAAAATACACTTCTCATCACATTCAAAAGGAGATTCTCGATATTCTCGCTCACAAAGTGAGAAAGATGATTTGTGACGAAGTGGGAGGGGGGAAATTTTGTATTCTTGTTGACAAATCACAAGACGAGTCTAAAAAGAGCAAATGGCTCTTATTTTGATATATGTCACCCATGATGGTATGCTAACACAACGTTTTTTTAATATCGTTGGCGTTGAGGATACATCATCATCCAGTCTTAAAAAGGAGATCACTGATATTCTAGTTCCTTACAACTTACTGATTCAAAACTTACGAGGTTAAGGATATGATGGTGCTACTAACATGCGAGGTCATTGGAAAGATTTGCAAGCATTATTTCTTACAGATTCCCCATATGCGTATTATCTACATTGCTTTCCCCATCAACTATAGCCAGCATTAGTTGCGACTGCAAAAAGATGAGAGTGGTGTTTAGCAGTTCTTTTCTCACTTGACTTGTATTGTCAATCTTATTCTTTCTTCTTCGAAACGTATTTGTGAGTTAAAAAATGCACAAAGGGATGAAATTGAACGTATGTTGTCTAGTGGTGAATGACATTCAGGAAAAAGGGTTAATCGAATTGGTACCACGCATCGACCTGGAGCTACTCATTGGAGCTCACATTATGATTTTTTCCGGGACTTAGTGGGCATGTATGATGCATCTTGCATAGTTATTGAAACTCTTAAAAAGAGTATGGCAAGTGCACAAATACGTGGACAAGCTCGTGGTGTTTTTAAAGTTATGCGGAGTTTTGAATTCATATTCATCATGCACTTAATGGAGAAAATTATAGGAATCACTGATACACTTTTTCAGGCCTTACAACGTCAAACTCAAGACATTTTAAATGCTTTAAAGTTAGTCTCTACAACAAAATTTCTCCTTCAAAAACTGAGAAATGACGATTGGGGAAATTTCCTTGAGAACGTGGTAAAAAAAATTCGGGAACATAATATTGTTTTACCATATTTGAGATCTCATTATGATGAGGGTACGGGTCATGAATGTCAACAATAAGATCACATCACCGTCGAACATTATTATCACTTTGATGTTTTCAACTCCACGATAGATTTTTAGTTGATGGAGTTAGAAAACAGATTCAATGAAGGGGCAATGGAAGCTTGGGTTTGGATCCTAGTGATGGTTTTTAATCATTTGACATGGAGAATTTTGTAAACTTGCCGAAACATTTTATTATAAGGATTTTACCGGACAAGACAGTCATACTTTGAGATGCCAACTGATGCATTATCAACTTGATTTGGCTAGTGATCCCGAATTTCTGAATATTTCTACTCTTAGTGATTTGTTTTGAAAATTATTTGCAGCAAGAAAGTCGGAAACCTACCTAATGGTTGATAGATTGATTCGTCTTGTGTTGACTCTTCCTGTTTCCACTGCGACTATGGAGAGAGCATTTTCTGGGATAAAATATGTTAAAACAACAATTCGCAATTCAATAGGGGATGAATTTCTTATCGGTTGCATGACTTTCTACCTTGAACGTGATTTTAGTTTAAAGATTGATTTAGATTCTATAATTGATGAATTTGAATCTTTTAAGACTCGTCGTTTAAAATTAAGATAGAGATTTTGTCATCATCGTGTTATTTAAATACTATTATTTATTTTTCAATTATTTTTTCTTTATGTAGTTTTATTTTTTAAAATTTGCCACTATTGCTTAATGTTAGCCCACTCCTACGTGTAATCCTGTCTCCGCCATTGGTTCCGCGATTTTATTTTAATTTTGTAGGGGACACAAGGAAATGCAGTAAATTGGTATTTTCACAACCAAGCGGGTTGGTTCATGAAAGGGAATGGATTGTGGATCTAAAAAATCTTTTGAATCAAGATTAGTTTAAGTTTGCATTAGCAATAATGTGGAATCTGTAGTATAATAGAAATTGCATGCTACATGGAGAGGAGGGCATTCCAGCGGAGGCGATCGTTTGGAGAACAAAACAAGTGCTAGCATAGTTTAAAGAATCCAATGAGAAGCATTATCGACCAACAATTAAGTGACAAAGTGGACGAGACCGACCCCAAATATTTTAAAATATATTATGATGCAGCAACTTTCCCAAAGAACAAGAGTGCATGGTTGGGGGTAGTAATATGGAATTCTGTGGCGGATGTTTATGTAATGTAACACCCCGTTATTTTTAGGTCGTAAAAATCTGTTGTAAATTAAATATTTGGAAAATTAATTTTTGGGATTTAATTAATTTTAATATTTAAAATCGTTGGTTTTGATTTATATAAAATGAGATTTTAATCAGAATTGAAATCGAGATTTATATTGGGTAATTATAAATTTTTTAACCAAAAAAAAAAGGGAACCTCGGCTTGGCAGACCGACCGAACCGATTCGTCCCTGGGGGCGAACCGGTTCGCACTGGAGGCAGGGCGAAAATTGATTCTTTTTTTATAGAGTTTGTGTAGGACTCAAATTCTTTTCTCTTACTAAAATATAAAGGCTCGGGTTTAGGGTTTTTAAAACACATTTAACCTATCTCAAAAAATATATTTCCTTTCATCTACAAAACCTAAACCCCATTAAACACAATTTTCGACCCAATATATGATGATCTAAATAAAGTTTTCTTAAGAACCACCAAGAACGTGTCTTTGGTATTTTTCCAAGAGGACCACAACCGTGTAATCACATTTTCATGACGACTTCTGTACAGCCATGAATACTTCTATTGTTCCCCTTAAGTGTTATGCGTTTTAGATATTTTCTAAACTTTAATAAATGGTGTTTTCTTAAAATAAATTAGAAAGTCTAATTAGGAAAAGTGAATATAATTTTTTGCTCAAATCTAAAAATATATTTAAGACTTGAAATAATTGCACGCTTAGATTAGATATTGGGATTACGATAGAGTTGTGGGATGTTTCGTATTTTAAAATTTAAAAATATAAATTTGTAATAATGTTTCGACTCAAAAAATCAAGATTTTTTTGTGTAGATTGTAGAAGGAAATTTATCATGGTGTAATATGTGTATATGCAAGTTAAAAATGGAATTATGTGTTAACCGCTAAAATATCACTTGGATGGAAATTACAAAATTTGAGAACTTTTGTGACGATTAGTAAGACTTTATTAGTTATATAAAAAAAGGACGTAATTTGGACAATATTGTAACCGGGGAATTTATTTGGAAGAATTGTAGCTATAAACTGAAAATATGCTTTATGAGAATGTTGCTTGCGTTAACATTTCAACACCATGGGGAAGCTACCCGTATTTTAGGTTTCTGGCTGGTATGGGACTAATAGGTAGGCCTTGTGGTCCGTAACACTTTCTAGGTATGAGACTAGTGAGTGTATGATAGTACGGTTTCATATTTCTTGGGTGAGAGTAGGTAGTACGTCGTTCCTTGTCTTCAGTTAGCCTAGCTGCGAGACTAGGTGGTAATTTTTTGTGTGTATTCTTCCTAAGTGATAGGGTAGGAAATACTGGTAGTTTTGGTGATCTCTAGGTATGGTACTAGGGATGGTTTAGGATGTGATGCCCGAATAAAAGGTGGAACTAATAGAGAAAAATGATAAATTGATAATTAATGCCTAAGGCATGAACAAGTATTAAAAGGAATTGGCGTCGTGAGATGTGCAGGGCAAACTCGCTATAGTAACGTGAGTGTGTGTTGGTATCATGAGTATATGCGGGGCTAACGAAATTGGACAAACTGGCTATAGTGACGTATCGTGCATGGAGCCTCACGAATATGTGTAGTGCTAATGAAATTGGACGAACTAGCTATAGTGAGGAGATATATGTTGTGTAAAATTGTGGGTGCACCGGGAGTATATGCAAGACTCGTAATAGGGTGAATTGGATATATAGGTGTCGCATTAATAACATTGGGTGTGGAAGGAATATGTGCAGGACTCGTAATATGGTGAACTGGCTATACTGGTGTCTCATTAAATAAATTAGCTACATCAATTCAATAAATTATTATGAATTGATATTTTAATGTTGAAATTAATAATTAAACTTGAATAGTGTGGTGTCTTAGTATGTAGGTAGTTAGTATTGCGTTGCTTTATTCGCATGTAATTATATCGTTTAATTTAAAATATTCTATTGTAATATTTATCATGTATGATACTTATGTCTGAGTTCACGGACCCTAATTGGGAAGAGTAGCTAGTGTTCATGCGGTGGGCTCTGACTCATTGCGTTGATTAACATTTTAGGTATAGTTATCGAAGTAGCTGCATAGGACGGATTGGAGATCTTTGGAGTGCAGCTGGAGATTTATTTTTACTGCTTTAGTAGTTTAGAGTATTTATATTATGTCGTTTTATTATGAGACAGTTATTATGAATTGGTGGCCCATTCGATTTCACAATTGTTTACGAATTTTAATCAGATATTTTAGTTGGATTATTTATCTGGAGTTTTGATCTATCATTTGGGATTGGATTTATTTTAGAATTAGCATGGCGATGGATTATATTCTCTAGATTAGATTTATTCAAATTATATCTTGTGGAACTAAAATTTTTATTGTCTCATATTATTGTCACATGCTGATAATGGTATTTTATTTAGTGACGCCTGGCATAGTTTGGCGACGGCCGACGCCAGAGTGCGCGGGGTGTTACAGTTTATGGCAGGAATGACTATGAAAATGGGCAAAAATCTGAAACTAAAACCTCTAGAAGCTTTGGCAGCATACCATGCTGTGAGGTTTCACTACACCAAATATGCCGAATTGTCACGGTCATTGATCTTGACAAGTAATTGTCAAGGTCAATGATCGTGACAATTTTGGGCGAGACAACTTATTTTGTCACGGACGTGTCACGGTCATAGACCGTGACAAGCTCGTAAGAATTGTCACGGTCGTGTCACGATCTTGGACCGTGACACGTTTAGTCACGGTTAATAACCGTGACAAATTCTTGTCCCCTTTTAAAAATTGTCACGGTCAATGACCGTGACAATTCTTGGCAGAATTGAAAAAAAATCTGCTGGGCAGTATGGCCACTGCCACTGTCCAGCAGTATATTTGTAGTTGTTATATCAACATTGTACCTATTCAAATATCATATATCTAAATAAACTAGAGATAACGCAAATATACATTCAAAATAGAAACTATTTAAGAAGAAACAACATCACCATCAATTATCTCAAATCTACAAAGTATTTAGCTGGAAAAGAGATTTTGTACCGCGACGCTCGGAGACACCTCCTTTTCCTTCCCTTCTCGTCCGAAGAGCCACATAAGTATCGAGCATAAGTGGCCTACCCTCGGGCCACTCTATGTCCCCTAAAATAAAATAAAGTAAAATTAGTATCCGCCCCGCAAATATAGATAAATATAAATCGAAATCGAAATTGACATATAAATATAAATACATTACCTGTAGTGTCACCCAAACAGCTAACTTGAGCTCATATGGCACCTCCTTCCAACTAATGTACCCCGGGCAATCGTGTCAAATATAATTCCCTTCATATCTGAACACTAAGAAATGCCATAATCCTATGGAGTTATGCGCTGCAAATTCCTTCCAACCGTTGTGTAGCCAAAAATCAGCAGTTGAAGTTGTCAATTCCACCTTCCAATGGCCTCCCATGTTTTGCTAGAGGTTCCAAGTGGTGGGGTATGGAAAGTGGAATTGACAACTTCAATTGGTGATGTTTGGCTAAATAACGGTTGGGAGGAATTTACAGAGCATAACTCCATAGGATTATGGCATTTCTTAGTGTTCGGATATACGAAGAGATTTAGTTTCCTCTCCACAAATAGGACACCCCAAATAACTATGTACTAATCACCTATTAAAGGTAAGAAGCGTATATTCATGGATTAGTATAAACAAAACTTAGATGTAGTTGGAATATTTATGTATTAATCTCCTCTCCACACACGCACACTACACAAGAGTGAAAATGATAAAGTTCAAATCAATTAAAAGCATTAAAAATGGATGTTTCGGTACAAATTGAAATATTTATTACAAATTGAAAAATTGTTTCAAATTCGGGTTATCATAAAAAATGGATTGATATTCGGTAGGAGCAGCCGAGTCATCCACACTACTATTTAGACGCCTTGGAGCGTGTTGGACAATTGACCACGGTTCGTTGTTGATATACTCCGAATAAAATACTTGCTTAACCTTTTGAAATGCACAAACAAACGGCTCATCGCTCACGTGGTCGTTGCTCTTCAACTTGGACAGGTCAATCATGATCAAATTGGTGACAGGATCAATTTTACAAGCATTTTTATCCTCAACTCTTACCTAGTCACAGTAAAATACAACCTCTTTGAAGCTTATATAATCCAACTCAAATATATTTTGGATTACACCATCGTAAGTCATTTCAGCTTCAGCGAGGTTTTTATCTTTTGCGCTCGCTCGAAAGATAGTAAGAGCCTTGTATGAAATTATTGAGTTCTGTACATTTGTACTTTCCTCATACACTTTAGCGCCGAAAATGTAACCGTTCAATCGATACTTTTTGTACTCTTGTACCACGAACAAGGGTCCAGTGGCTAGACGAGCAAGCCTTGATGTCGCATCACCCGTCTTTAGGAGCTGAGAATATAGATAAATTAATTATATTAGTGGTAAAATTTGAGTGTAATGTAACATTATATAACGAAAATTTTCATTATAATTACCTCTTGTGTCAACCACAACCTAAATTCGCTGTCTGATTGTACCATTATTTTTCGTCTTTTATTATTCTCACAGGCTTCATATTTTCTGCATATTACCAAATTAATCATGTATAAAATAATCTAAAATAATGTTAAACATTATAATAATCGAAACTTACTTTTTTCATTCTTCGACATCTTCATGTGTGTCAAATAGATAACGAGCTACTTGTTCATGTTGCAAACTCGTTAATTTCACTCGTTTTCCCATCACATGGCCACCATCATCGACGAATTCATCAGTGTCATCAACGCTGGTCGAGTCAGACATATATTCTCGAGTATATATTGATGACTCCACGGTGATGTATTCCTCTGCAATTGATCCGGCAATGTATCGCGTATTCTTGACGTAATCTTTAAAAACTTTCGTCAATCTTTCAAATCGATACATCCACCGATATCTAACTCGACCACAAAGAAGTTCCTCGTCACATAGGTGTACCAACAAGTGAACACTTATGTCAAAGAATGCTGGGGGAAAGTACTTCTCCAATACACAAATCGCTTCGATCACAGCCAATTTTTCGGCCACTATGTGTTCTCGATTCACTACCTTCTCACACAAGAGGGAGGAGGTAATACTAATTTTCATAATAGCCCTACGCAAATCCATGTGCTTGGAGAAACAGTGCTTAAATAATAGAGGAACCAATTGCATGATCACATGCCAATTGTGGGACTTACACTTATATAAATCATGAGTAGCACAATTCACAATCCTTTGCAAGTTGGACGAAAAAGTAGATGGGACCTTCAAATTATATATTGTGTCTAGAAGCACCATCCTTTCCCCACTCGTCAAAGTAAACGCACCAGGGGAATTATTGTCCTTCCCCTACTATCTTCTTTCAACCATAGTTGTTGCTTAAGTTTTAACGATTTAAGGCCTTTTCGTGCATTTTCTCCATCCTTCGAATGACTCCCCCCAAGGCAAGTACCCACAATATGTTCAGCGAAGTTCTTCTGTGCATGCATCACATCCAATACATGACGCACCGGGTTATTCTTCCAATAAGGCAAGTCAAATAAAATTGACCTCCGAGACCATGCCTTTCTTATCTCAGTTTCATTCCCAATTGGGGTCATCTTATGCTTGACGTTCTTAAATTTGGGATTCTTACCTGGCATATTAGGGCCACATTCAGAAGATTTACTTTCAATTTCTGAACCCGAAAGTTATCTCGGCGGTAGCCTATGTTCAACTCCGCCCAATAAAAAATTGGAACATTTCTCACATCTGAAACTATGAGCTGGGGGTAAAAACCTCCTATGGCGATGGTATACATTTTTTAAGCTAGAGGATAGAAGAAGAGATTCAGTATCCTCTCCATAAAGAGGACTCCCCAAATAACCATGTACTACTGATTAGGCATAAATTCTTCACATTTATCCCCTTAATTTCGGTATTTTTATGATCTCGTGCGGTGTAAATAGATTGGATTTGGCTTATATTTATGCTACTAACCCTTCTTGGCAAGTATTTCGTATTTTGTGTATATCTTATGTGTTTTACAGGTGTTTCATGCAAGTTAGTGCCAAAGAGAACTCAAAACAGTGAAAGAAAACCAAGAAACGGGGAGTAAAGGGCATTTTTATAATTTTGTAGCCTTATTTCGGAGGTGGGGCCAACTGGAAAGTTGAAGAGCTTTCAACTACAAGAACACTGGAAAAAACGGCACCTCAATCGGAGTCCTGGTGTGAAAGTTATGAGCAGTCAAAGATAGAAGAAAAAGTCAAATAAAGAGAGGACCGGTCCGCCCAGAAATTAAAAGAACCGGTCCGCATAGAACCGGTCCGCCCAGAAATTAAAAGAACCGGTCCGCACTGCCACATTCCAGAGAACCTCGGACCGAAGAAGGAAGAAAATAAAAAGAACCGGTCCGCCCCGGATCGATCCGCCAAGAAATTAAAAGAACCGGTCCGCATTCAAGGCAAACCGGTCCGGAGGAGGACAGGACCGGTCTGGATCAAGGCAAACCGGTCCGGAGGAGGAGGGGACCGGTCCGGCTGTCGCAATTTTTATTCTCTTATTTTACTCTAAAGGAGAGTCCTAGTGCTGCTAAAACTCTTGGAGTCTTGTAGGGTATAAAAAACCATTTTATTATCATTATTTGAACGAAGATTTAGGGAGAATTTTAGTCAATTTACTTTTTTTTCCACAAACCCTAGTTTAGATGCAATTTCCAGTTTTAATCCAAATCGAGAAGATTATTCAGAAGTTCTTTGATTACAAGTTTTATTAATTGCTGTTGTTACTGCTTTGGTGAAATTAGTGAGTTATTTCTTCTCTTTAATTCTGTTCTACATCCATTCAAAAGTTCTCCTTAGATTAATCATGATTTTCTGCAAATCAAACATTGTTTTCCTTACTTTCAGCATGCTAGGCTAGATTTTCTAAGGCCGGGATACATGAACCCAGCCTGATGTGTTAGTTGCATGTGTATAACATTAATCCTCTGAATTTAGTGATTGATTACGACCGTATTGCGTAGGAACACAACAATTGTAGATCTTTATATCTCGTTTGTCTCTGGCTAACCGGGATGATTTACAATGCAATTCGAGTGTCACTATCGCGATACCGATTTACTCGTCTTCAGATTAAGTATGATGCGGGCTTGAACCTCGTATACGTAATGCTTAGGAGTAATAAATTCTGGGTTAAATTAATCAGTTAAATTCACGATTAGTATTTTATCGGCAATACACTAGGGTTGGGGGATTGTATTCCCGTCTTGTTTTTCTCATACATAGTTTAAAGTTCAAACTAGTTTTCATTTATATTTTAGGTAAGTTAGTCTAATTGAAGCTTTTTTATAATTTCATACTTGCATTTAGTTGTAATCAATTCCCAAAACCAAATCATTTTCCCTTTCTTTTTAGAGTCCAAGTTAGGATTCCTTCGTCTTTTCCCGTCGTCACAACTTCGTTGTCTTAGTTCCCTGAGGATCGATACCCGACTTACTGGGATTATTACTTGAGCGACAGGCTTGCACTTGAGCCTAGAGAGAACGCATTTCTGAGACACATTCTTAGTCGCGTCAAGTTTTTGGCGTCGTTGCCAGGGAACTAGGTAGACTTAGGATTAGATTGAGTTAATCCAAAACTTTGACCAAAAATTTCCAAAAATCCAAAAACATAAAAAAAAAATTCAAAAAAAAACACAAAAAGATTCGCCATCATCTCTTACAAACCATTAATGAAAAATTCTGAACTCACTCCCACACCCCATAATACTCCAACCAGCATTCACGAAAATCCAATTATTGAGTACAACCCCGATAGTCCCCACACTCCTACCGCCCCACAGTTCTGGATCCCACCTCCCACACCGTCACACTCAATCTCCAATAACACTCTGTTTTCCTTCTTAGGACACACCTCCGAGCACACTTCGAGCACACCAACTGAGAGCACCGAGTCATTAAGAGAGAGGGAGATGTCGCAACATGGTAGTGCAGCCGCCAGTGAGGAAGAGGCCCCATACCACCCGCTGAGAGAATTTTTATATCCCGAGCGCACTGTCACTCTGAGATGCATTATACTCCCGTATAATGTCGGGCAATTTTGCTTTAAAAACGGGATGATTCAGATGTTACCACATTACCATGGTATGGATTCTAAAAAGCCATTTCTCCATATCAGGAAATTTGAGGATGTGTGTGATACCCTAAATGATCAAACTTGCACACAAGAGGTGATCCGCCTCAAACTCTTCCCCTTCTTGCTAAAAGATAAAGCTAAGACCTGACTATGGTCTTTACCTCCAAGCTCGATCCCATCTTGGAATGAGTTGCAATCTAGATGTCTCAAGAAATTCTTCCCACCACATCGAACAATCTCCATAAAGGCTCAAATTCAAGCGTTCAGACAATCTGAAAATGAGCCATTTCATCGATGTTACGAGCGTTTCAATGAGTTAGTTACTTCATGCCCCCATCATGGATTTGATTCAGCGCAAATCATTTCTTTTCTCTATAATGGGATAAACCTTAACTCCAAGAAACTCGTTGAAACCATGGGAAGTGGTCCGTTTATCGACTTAGACGCCCACGATGCTGAGCTTCACCTGAGGTATGTCGCCAAGACTACCCAATCCTGGGATACTTCTGATCCTAACGCTCAAAATCGAAACTGTCAAGTGACCACCACTCCGTCGGCGTCCGGCCTATTTCTCGTAGATAAGAATTCTACGACGGACAGTCGATTGGATACCCTTGAGAAAGGATTTCAATACCTATGCGAGATATGTGGAAGAGGACCAACTGGATCCATACCAAACCCCCATCGAGGAGGTGTGCGATTTGTGAGGCGGGTCATTCAACTAAGGAATGCCCGACTATACCCGCCTACAAAGTAATGCTTCAGGAGCAAGTTAGTGGTATAGGAGGATTTAACGGTAATTTCGATGCACCGCACGAGAATTCTTACAACCCTTCATGGAAAAACCATCCTGGTTTTAGTTATGGGCAACAACATGCTGCGATGAACCCTACTTCACATGTTGCCCCTCCTCCACCACAACACTTTCAACAAGCTCCACGCATGTAAGGACATGCGCAAGCACCACCACCTCAAGGAGCATATATCCCTCCACCGCGGAGAACTCTCGAGGATACTATGAATCAATTTATCACTAGCCAAACTACAACCCACGCTAAATATGATCGCCTGATCAACGACATAAATGCAAATCTGTCAAAGATACAATCCTCGTTGAGCGTCCAAGAGAAGGGAAAGTTTCCTGCTCAGGGCTAAAGACCTCTCGATGGTCAAACTAGTGTTAGCTCGACACCCCATGACCTTCCTGAGCAATGTAGCGCAATTACCACTCTACGTAGTGGGAGAGTAGTTGACTTGTCACCTCCCCTACAAGACGTACCTAAAGACAAGGAGATTTCCCCGGCACGAAAGAGGCCGAAGATGTCCCCTTGAATGAGAGTGATAAAGACGACACTAGTGAACCCGAGGTAGTAGTGAAACCACCCACCGCGGCACCATTTCCTCAAAGGTTGATTCCTTCACATTAAGGAAACCCACATGATGAAGTGCTAGACGTGCTCAAGCAAGTAAAGCTGAACTTACCTTTCCTCGATACCATTAAGCAAATTCCAGCTTATGCAAAAGTCATCAAAGACTTGTTGACAGTAAAGAGAAAGATGAAGGTAAAGAAAAATGTCTTCCTAGCACAGAACGTGAGTTCCATTCTACTTAACGATCTCCCACCTAAATTTAAAGATCCCGGTGCACCCACCATTTCCTGCATCATTGGAGAAAATAAAATCGAAAAATCCTTACTTGATATGGGAGCAAGTGTCAATATCCTCCATTATTCCATTTATAGGCAACTTGATTTGGGTGATCTCAAGCCCACAAAAGTCACTCTCCAATTAGCGGATCGAACCGTGAAGATCCCAAGAGGCATAGTTGAGGACGTGATCGTCCAAGTTGACACTTTTTACTTCCCGGTAGACTTTGTCATTTGGGACACGGAGCCCTCCTTCACCTCGAGCAACCATGTTCCCATCATCCTTGGGCGCCCGTTCTTAGCTACGGCTAACGCAATCATCAATACTCGGAATGGGCGAATGCAACTCACCTTTGGGAACATGACCTTAGAGACTAACATCTTCCATATAGCCCAATATACGGGGGAAGAAGATGATCTTCACGCGGTGAGCCTAATTGATGAGATCATAGAAGAGCACATTGAGGAAAATTTATGTGGAGACGCCTTAGAATCTTGCTTAGTGTCTAGTCATGAGAGCGAGGAAACTTATACCGAAATTGAAAGAGAGAGAGAGAGGGCTTAGAAGAAAGAAAAATGGTGGAGTTAGAGATCGAGCAAGTAAGAGAGGATGTGGGCACTACTCGGGAGAGAGGGCTAGGGGACATGAGCATGGAAGAATTTGAAAAAGAATTCGGTCCAGTGGATGAGAGCCTTAACGACGAAGTCCAAACTCTATTGGATTCATTTAGTCACCTAGAAGAAAGCGAATGGAAAGATAAAATCGATGAATTCCTTCTTTGTGACCATCCACCCATACCACTAGAGGTTCCTAAGGCGAGTGAGGAGAAAAGGTGTGTTTCATCCGACTTAGAGCCCGACCCATGCATTCCAAAAATTGAAAAAAAATTAGGAGTTCCCTCTGAGTCAGTGCACGCAAGCTATGCTTTGAGTAAGCATCACGAGGATCCCTTTCCAATTATTCACGATGAGTCTCCCGGTCTATCCTTTATCTATGGGCGAGGTCCCAACTTATTCCGGTTGTTAGTATATGATAGGAAGACGGGAGTAACAAGGAGAGCATCGAACCCCGTGAGTGGGGTCGGGTGAGTTCGTGGAGAGATGAGAGGTCGTCGCACTCCCGACGCGTATGGGGTGATTGTTAGTGTATTTTTGAGTCATGCATGAGTGTCATATAGTGTCTTGTTGCATTTTAATATTTGTTTGTTTTATTTTTCCACACTTTTCATTCGCTTTGAGTTAGATTTTAGTCCTTTTTGCTTGAGGACAATGCAAAAGTCTAAGTTAGGGGGGGTCACAAGTGTGTATTTCTAAAACTTCGCAAATTTTCAAAATGCCCAAAAATCTCAAAAAAATCATAAAACTTTGAAAAATCCAAAAATATTTTTCTTCAAAATAAATAAAAATTGGAACTCAAATTTTTCAAAACTATCATTAAGAGTCGGTTTAAAGTCTCAAGTTGTAAAAATTCAACATACACAAAGCCGAAATTGACTAAAGATGGAAATTGAGCGAAAATTGACGACTTAACGAATAAGTGTGGAGATTAACAAACCCGGTGAGATTCGAGCCTATCACTTTTTGCGAGTTTTTAAATCAATTCGAGTTAATTGTTAACTCAAAGTTCTTTTCAGCGCCTAAAAAGTCGTCGAGGATCTCAATCCTTTCATTTTGATCGGTTATGAAAGACGTGTGTGATATTGCTTTGAAAAACATGCCAAAATTGATCTCTAAAGTTAAATTCATCTCGAAACGCATATGGTAACACAATTGGTATTTTGAACAATGAAGTAGACCCTCGTTTGTCACCCAAAAATATTGGCCAGAAAAAGTAGCGAAAAATTACCCCTTTTGTAACCCAATTTGAGCCAAACAAATTGTCCCTTTCGTTTGATAACCCGAAAAACCCAAATAGCCCGGAATTGCGAAAAATGGAAAAATTCAGAATTTAAGTCCAAAAAGTGCATATAAAGGGGCAAGAGAAAAAAAAATATGCTCAAGAAAAATAGTGAGAAAAGAAAAGAAGTGAAAAACAGGAAAAAAATGAGCCATAGCCCGGAAAAAGCATAAATGGACATCACAAATGACTTTTCCAATTCCAATCTTCCCTACCATTTTCATTTTACCCCATATACCTTAAAACCCAAAAAAGTCCTAACCGAGTCTAAATTGCGAAATTGGTTACCGCGTGGAGAGCTAATACACCAAAAGATAATAAAAGAGATTGAATGCGAGAAAAAGAGGCAATGTTCCCGTTTTTAAAATCGTAATCCGTTGATGAAATCCTATTACTATAAAATTTTCGTCTTTCTACTTGTGTGCGTGACTTTGCGTCCATTATATTTACTCTTTATATCACGCATACCGAGAGAATAGACATAATTGGAGATATTTATTTGTGAGAGTATTCCGTGAGAATTTGAAATCAAAACGAATTTTTTGGTAAGTAACGTAATGATCAATCGGTGGAAATTGGCGGTTATATTTCTGGCTTCGCACACACACACTACGATTTGAGACTTGTATATATGACTTGATGATGACTATTTTCTGGGAAAGTTTGAATTGTACAATTTTTAAGTATTTTGAATTTTTCCTTGAGTCGAATTTTGTGGGTATATTCTCGGCAAACCTCACGAGACACAACTCGTCCTACTAGGGTGACCTAGGGGTTTAAAGGCTTGTTGCATACGCTAAATGCAATCGCTTGCCCGCGAAAAAGGTATTCTATCCCAATAAAATTATTTTCAAGACTTAAGCCTTGCTATGATTCTTTTACATTGCTCGAGACGCGCAAAGTTCTAAGTTAGGGGAATTTGATTAGGCATAAATTCTTCACATTTATCCCCTTAATTTCGGTATTTTTATGATCTCGTGCGGTGTAAATAGATTGGATTTGGCTTATATTTATGCTACTAACCCTTTTTGGCAATTATTTCGTATTTTGTGTATCTCTTATTTGTTTTACAGGTATTTCATGTAAGTTAGTGCCAAAGAGAACTCAAAACAGTGAAAGAAAACCAAGAAACGGGGAGTAAAGGGCATTTTAGTAATTTTTTAGCCTTATTTCGGATGTGGGGACAACTGGAAAGTTGAAAAGCTTTCAACTATAAGAACACTGGAAAAAACCGCACCTCAATCGGAGTCCCGGTGTGAAAGTTATGAGCAGTCAAAGATAGAAGAAAAAGTCAAATAAAGAGAGGACCGGTCCGCCCAGAAATTAAAAGAACCGGTCCGCACAGAAATTAAAAGAACCGGTCCGCACTGCCACATTCCAGAGAACCTCGGACCAAAGGCAAACCGAAGAAGGAAGAAAATAAAAAGAACCGGTCCACCCCGGACCGGTCCGCCAAGAAATTAAAAGAACCGGTCCGCATTCAAGGCAAACCGGTCCGGAGGAGGACAGGACCGGTCCGGATCAAGGCAAACCGGTCCGGAGGAGGAGGGGACCGGTTCGGTTGTCGCAATTTTTATTCTCTTATTTTACTCTAATGGAGAGTCCTAGTGCTGCTAAAACTCTTGGAGTCTTGTAGGGTATAAAAACCCATTTTATTATCATTATTTGAACGGAGATTTAGGGAGAATTTTAGTCAGTTTACTTTTTTTTCCACAAACCCTAGTTTAGATGCAATTTCCAGTTTTAATCCAAATAGAGAAGATTATTCAGAAGTTCTTTGATTACAAGTTTTATTAATTGCTGTTGTTACTGCTTTGGTGAAATTAGTGAGTTATTTCTTCTCTTTAATTATGTTCTACATCCATTCAAAAGTTCTCCTTAGATTAATCGTGGTTTTCTGCAAATCAAACACTGTTTTCCTTACTTTTAGCATGCTAGGCTAGATTTTCTAAGGCCGGGATACATGAACCCAGCCTGATGTGTTAGTTTCATGTGTATAACATTAATCCTCTGAATTTAGTGATTGATTACGACTGTATTGTGTAGGAACACAACAATTGTAGATCTTTATATCTCGTTTGTCTCTGGGTAACCGGGATGATTTAGAATGCAATTCGAGTGTCACTATCGCGATACCGATTTACTCGTTCTCAGATTAAGTATGATGCGGGATTGAACCTCATATACGTAATGCTTGGGAGTACTAAATTCTGGATTAAATTAATCAGTTAAATTCACGATTAGTATTTTACCGACAATACACTAGGGTTGGGAGATTTTATTCCCGTCCTGTTTTTCTCATACATAGTTTAAAGTTCAAACCAGTTTTCATTTATATTTTAGGTAACTTAGTCTAATTGCATCTTTTTATAATTTCATACTTGCATTTAGTTGTAATCAATTCCCAAAACCAAATCATTTTCCCTTTCTTTTTAGAGTCAAAGTTAGGATTCCTTCGTCTTTTTCCGTCGTCACAACTTCGTTGTCTTAGTTCCCTGAGGATCGATACCCGAATTAATGGAATTATTACTTGAGCGATAGGCTTGCACTTGAGCCTAGAGAGAACGCATTTCTGAGACACATTCTTAGTCGCGTCAACTACACAACCGGATAATGTCCCATAAGCTGGAAAATCATGAATTGCCCACATCAACATAGCTTTCAGAGTAAACTCTTCTTTTCTAAAAGAGTCAAATGATTGCACACCCTCTTCCCACAACTCATTTAATTCTTCTACCAAAGGAGCCAGGTAGACGTCAATGTCATCACTTGGTGCCTTTATCCTAGGTATCAACAAAGCCATCATCGAAAATTCAGGTCTAATACACTGTGAAGGTGGGAGGTTGAGTGGGTCTAGGATCACTGGCCATACACTCTGATTGGTGCTTATATTTCCAAATGGATTGAAACCATCTGTTGATATAGCCAAACGAATGTTGCGTTGTTATCGAGCAAAATCGGGATACTCAAAATTCATCCTCCGCCAGGCAGTAGAATCAATAGGATGACGCATGATATTACCCCCTACTTCTGCCTTAACATGCCAAGTCATTGCCTCTGCAATCCATGGTACTGTGAAAAATCGCTTTAATCTAGGCCCAACGGGAAAATATTTCAATACTCTTTGAGGCACTTTTGAGCTTGTGCCTTCATTACTAGTAGATTGGACATATCTAGGTTCATCGCATACCGGACAACGATCGAGATTTTCATACTCCTTTCGGTATAGTATGCAGTCATACACACAAGCATGAATCGATTTATACTTCATTCCCAAACCTTTCAAACTGTTCTTCAGAAGGTTCTAAAAAATGCGGGGCGTGATTGAGGCGTGGAGGTCAAGCCTTAAGCCTTAGAAGCCTAGGCGGGCCTAGGCGTCAAAAAGGCGTGAAAAGGAGTTTAGCCTTTCTTAATATAGTTTAATATTTTTTAACCATAACAAGGCTATTAAAATACAAAAATTGCACAGATCATAAAAATATGTCTGAATATATGCAAATTAAAATACTATTTGATTATTTTGGATGAGATAATGGTCCGATTTGTAAACAAATTCTTTAAAAGGCGACATCGTTTCACTAAATCATTGTTGTTTTTAGGAAAAAGTGCGCCTTAAGGGTTTTACCAAGAATAAGGCGTGAAAAGCGTAAGGCGAGGCGTTTCTCCCAAGCCTTAAGCCTAGGCGTGCCTAGGCGGAGCCTAGGCGGGTTTTTTAGAACAGTGGTTCTTCATAACAGGATAGCTATTTGGAAGTGTATTCACCTTGGGTAATAAGCCCTTCACCCATTTCAGAATTCCCGTCACGCTATTTCCAGACAAACCGTACTGCGTCTTCAAACTGTGCAAACCAACCATAGCATGTAAAGTTGTTTCATCTTTCTCACAGCCCGAGTATAACGATTGGGTCGCCTTAAATTTTAAACTTTGGTAGTCATCGTCAAGTTTTATCGTGTTATCTTCACGAGCACTTGAATCTTCTACATCATCAGCAACCTCATTCTCCTCTACTTCATAAACTCCGTACGCATCATCAACTAAATCCTCTAGCATATTATGATCTATGTCGTCCCCTTCTACATATATTCTACTTGTTGAAGGTTGTTGTGAAGGTTGGTTGGGGACAAAAGGAACTTTCAATTCACCATGAAAAATCCAAAATCAATAACTATCTTGCATTCACGATCTTAACAAATGTAGTTCAACTGTTTTCCACTCAAACACCTTACCATTCTTACACCTAGCACACGGACATGGAAACTCTTCATCATTATGACATCTCTTTGCATATTTCACAAATTCGTTATCACCTCTGCGAAACACATCCCCCATTCTATTAGTCTCACCCATCCACTCTTTGTATTTCGGATATCCCATCATAGCTACCACAACTAAACACCTATTAAAGGTAAACAAAACTTAGATTTATAGTAAGTTTTATTTAATTATCTCATCATTTAATTATCCCATCATTTAATTATCCAATTAAAGGGTGAGTGGTTCTATCCCATTCAAGACCGCATTTTTTTGTAATATACTTAACAGCTCATGCACATTGTTACGATTTGAAAAAAAATCAACAGCATATTCCCGTAGTTCTCCAAGTACACGACGTAGATTGGCAGGTGTGAGTGTTATTTCAATTGATCAATTGAAATAACAGTCACACTTTTCAATCTAGTATGTACCCAGAGAACATTAAGATACGACTGCAGAACTTCCTCCAAAAGTAACAACTTTAAGCCACTAAGAATATTATATAGAAATTATACAGTCTCAAACTGTCCAAACGGGACAATTCGAGAGATCTCATTACAGGGGTAATGACTCTCGAACGGGTCTAAGGGCTATTGAATGCGTACGCATAAGAACTAGAAGGCTAGTATCTATGTGCACTATATTTAATTTCAAGTATGTTTCATTTAATTATCATACTATATATATATTGTTCGATATACAAAGTAATTTTCAAAAAAAGTTGAAAATCCCACCCACATATGGACAATAATCCAGTGGTCATGCCACTTTTAAAACTAACCAACCAAACATTTACTAAACAAAATAATCCAACAGCAATGTCAACAACAAATGTGTATCCCGTACTCCTTCTAATTCATCTACTCAATTAATTCATTTCATCAATTAAACTAACAATTAACGTATTCAATTATTAATTTACTAATTTACACTGAGGGGCAATCCTACTTTCATATGAAATGGGCACTAATTATTAATTTACTTTCATCTAAAACTGTTTCATTTATTAATTATATTTTAGTGGATGTAATTATAGAATCAATGGATGGATTCAATTTAATCTTACTATGTGAATGTTTTTATCTACAATGAGAATTTCATAGAATCATCAAAACACGATATTAAGAGAATTACAATGGTACCTTGCCTTACCCCCCCCCCCCCTCCCCACCCCCACCCACTACACACACACACAAAATAGCCCCCCACCCTGCCCCACCCCCCACCAACCACACATACACACACACACACACACAACAGCCCCCCTGCCCCACCCCCTACCCCCACCCTGCCCCCTACTACCCACCCCCATCCACCACATACACACACACACACAACAGTCCCCCACCCTGCCCCACCCCCCTCCGCACCCCCCACCCACCACACATATACACACACACACAACAGCCCCCCTGCCCCACCCCTACCCCCACCCTGCCCCAGTCCCCCACACACACACGCACATATATACACACACACACATATATATACACACAAACATATATATAAATGGAAGAGAGAGAGAGAGAGAGAGAGAAATTAACCTGAAAGTAGAGAGAGAGAGAGAGAGAGAGTTGGAAAAAGGAGGAAACGGCGGGGGGGGGGGGAGAAGGGGTAAGGGTTTTTGCTGCAAAAATTGTCACGGTCGTGTCAAGGTCCTTGACCGTGATAATTATTTAAAGAATTGTCACGGTCATTGACCGTGACAAGTCTGTGACAAGTAAATTTGTTACGGACTTGTCACGGTCAGTGACCGTGACAATGACCGTGACACAAAACGCGTATTTTTTGTCACGGTCAATGACCTTGACAAGGGTGGCCGGCTGAAAGGTGACAATTTTATCATTTTGGTGTAGTGTTTGCGATAGAATATGGTTTTCTAAAAGCTATCATTGAGGGTGATTGTCATTCGATTATAAATGAACTCATGTCAGAGGAGGAATGCTATTCCGTCAATGGTACGTTAATTCAGCAGACAAATTTCAGGAAAAAAAATCTATCACAAATCTCATTTTCTTTTGTTCATAGAGAAGGAAATAAAGTTGCACAATTGATATTAGAGGATGTATCTTTTGTTTAAGTTTTAATGAAATATGTTGATTCTTAAAAAAAATTAACAAAATTCATTGTCACATTTCATCGAACATATGTACTGTAAAATAAGACTAACATATATCAATTCCAGAAAAAAGATGTATTATTACAAATAAGTATGAAGTGTTTGGTAATCCAAAATATGTATACATTACATTTAGTTTTGGAAAAACCTATGAGATCAAGGGAAGCTTGCTCTTTAGAACCTAATAGAGAGTCACATTACAGTTGTAGAAAGTAAACACCTTGAATCTCAAAACCCTACACAGTCCTCATGTCATTTATAACCCTCTTTCTCACTTAATTTTCGATGCACATTATTGTACAGAGCCTTGTACGGCTCGTTTGATATACCGTATAAGGGGTCCGAATAGGATAGGATAAGAGTCAGATTGGATAGGATAAGGATGGACCGTATAAGGCTTATTCCAATACTGCGTTTGGAACAGTTCCGAATAAGAAGACGGGATGGGATATAATAATACAGTCATGTGTTTGAAATGCTTCGGATATGATTAATTTATCTCTAGTTTTCCAAAAATACCCTTCTTTTGTATTTAATAATTAAAAAATACAAAAATATATTGTTATCACATATTTTAATAAAATATTAGCGGTGAATTAACAACACATAACTTTCAACTTCTCTAGTAGGTGAGTTAACATAATATTTGCATCGATTTATACCAAAATAGTAGTTCATGATAAAGCAACAAATAGGAAAAAAATAGAAAAAAATGAGGAGGTTACATACCGTGATGAAAAATATGAATGGAGAGTTGTTTGAATTAAAGGGACCGCCGAATGCTATCTAATACTTGAGATAGTGCAAGTTGCGTGAGTTTTTTTTATAAGTTAATAGGGGTAGAGTAGTAGTTTTTAATCAAATTTTGACACCTTATAATTTTATACGATCTTGGAGGTGGGATTTTTTTATCCCACTCCTTACGGGATAAGGAGCTCACTTTGGATAATGTATTCCATCTCATATCCCATCCTAAATTACACCAAACATTGAATATGATAATTTTATCTAACACGAACCTCTTACATGATGAAACAAACGACGCCTTAGCATTTACAATTTTAGAACAATCAAACGGGCCTAATGAAATTGATGCAAAATGAAAGATGAAGGACGAAACTGAAACAATTGAAAGACAGGGGACGAAATTAAGACTTGGACAAAGGTAAGTGACCAATTCGATACTTTACTCAAATATATATTTCAGAAGTTTCCTTTAGTATGACTGAGTTCAGATATTATTGCATTCGTGCAGTTGAAGTAAACCATTTGCTCCCAACTTATCTCAAATAATATCTGACTGAGTTCAGATATTATTGTATCTCATATCATAGAGATGTAATAATCAATGAAAATTGCCAAAAAAAGACCAAAAATAGAATAAAACAAAAAGGGGTAGTCTATTAATCTAATTTCAAAACGAATACAACTTGTGAATTTTTTATATGAAATACAAAGCCACCATAATAAAAAAAAAAAATTATAAAAAAATGTGCCCGTTCTCACCCTCTAAATCATTCCTTCTTGGATTTCCAAAAAAAACAAGAATCATTGCTCCTATTTCATTTGACAAAGAATATATATATTTACATGGTAAGTTATGATCAGGGCCGGTCTTTATATTTGTAGTACTCTGTGCGATACTTAATTTAGGGCGCTTCTAAAAAAATATTGTACAAAAGTATTAAATACCTAAAAACTCATTGAAAAATTGTTCTTCTAGCATTTCGACTTGCAAAGAATTGTTTTTTCCGTTTTTGATATTCAGATGCTTGTTTTTTTGGTAACATTTCTAAAAATTATAAATTTATAAATAACAATAAAACACGCAATTAACAACGAATATAATAGATAATTTTAGTCTAGAAATATCTCAATTGATTGAATATAAAAAATATGGAAAAATGTCATCAGTTTGAGCCTTTTATTCCCTCTCAAATTTCATCGACTTGATTAATGTAGAAAGAAACATCCTGATAAAAAAAATTTAATTACATAAAAAATAGATTAGTAAGACATTGATGAATTTAAAAAAAATAGATTATTAAAAAAATATAGTAATAAAAAAGATTAGCACATGTATAAAAAATAATAAATTAAATAAGTATCATATGCCCATCTTTACCTTTACCTTTTGCTGCAAAAGAAGACAAGTTGAAAATGCAACATAAACACCTTTTGGTGTAAAAGAACGCTTGCACTGTTGTTGCACAGAGAGAGAGGGACGTAAGGAGAGAGGAGAGAAGGAGAGAGTAGGCCGGCGTGCAAAAGAAAGAGAAAGAGAGGGAACCAAAAAGATTTTGTTGGTAGTTGAAAAAATGGCTCCTAAAAAAATGGTAATCTTAAATGAGCTGGGTGAGATTTTTCTGGGAAGTTGTATCATTCTTTTTTTTTGAATAGTTGAAAAAATGGACACCTAAAAAACTAAACT
The DNA here is from genome assembly GCA_949130495.1 of Sambucus nigra. Taxonomy (NCBI): domain Eukaryota; kingdom Viridiplantae; phylum Streptophyta; class Magnoliopsida; order Dipsacales; family Adoxaceae; genus Sambucus; species Sambucus nigra. The sequence goes on from OX422223.1 coordinate 121,834,877, forward strand.
CATTTAAAAAAAAATAATAATATACATAAAATATTTTTGGAACCCCTAAAATACACATATACCGGTACTTATTGTAAAATGGGCCCTGTGCCACTGCCAACCTGGCACATGGCCAGGGCCGGCCCTGCTTATGATCATTACATGTTACTCATGTAGATTTCGCAGTATCATTCACCTTAAGGATCCATTTGGTTCGTGGTGAAATATTTTTTATCGTGTTAAAAAATAATTTACCTAGGTAAAATATATGTTTGGTTAAACATTTAAGATGGTGAAATAAAATGAATATGGTAAAAAGTAAGGGGAAATTTTAACTATTTTAAACCATGAGTAAAGTGTATAATTTAACATGTAAAAATAATGAAATTTATCTTATTACCATACCAACCTTTCTTATTTTCACTTACAACTATCACACAATCATTAGACATTCATTTCTCCCTCTCAATTAACACGATCATTAAATATTCATTTTTTAAAAAAAAATTAAAAAATAATAAAAATTTTAAAAATAATAAAAATAATTAAAAAATAATTAACTTTAAAAAATTGAAAAAAAAATAATAAAATTAAACAAAAAAAACAAATATTTATTTGGTGTAAGGTAATGTGTTCGGAATTTATTTATTAATTGAAACGGTTTCATAGTTGAGACTGTTTTTTTTTTAAATTCTTCTAATTGGGACACTTTTTTTTCATAGCTGGAACTCTTTTTTTTTTAAATTGGGGTTGTTTTTTTTAATTGGGAATTGATTTTTTTTTCATAGTTGGGGCTTTTTTTAATTGGGACTGTTTTTTCATTGTTAAAAACCATTTTTTTTAATTGTGGACTACTGTTTTTACAGTTGGAACTTTTTTTTTATAGTTGACAGTTTTTTGCATTGTTAAAAACTTTTTTTTTTAAATTAGGACTGTTTTCTTTTTATTTAGGACCGTTTTTTTTGTTGGGACTGTTTTTCTAAACTATTTATCCTTATTTGTCCCGGGGGAAGAAGTCGGAGAGTTGTGTCAAATTTGAGTTAGGTAAATGAATATTTTTTAATGGCCATGACACTTGTGTGATGAAAATCAAATAGTTAAATATATATACTTTTGTATCTATTTGAAATATGAGGATAATATGATTATTTTATTTTTTCACTATATTGCTCTTAACCATCCAAATAACTAATGGTAAAAATGATAAAATTTTCACCTAATGAAAAGTGATCCATCCAAACAAAGATTGTGAAAATAAAATCACCAAGATAATCATTCAACTTTTTATTTTAACATGATGAAAGATATTTTAACACAAACCAAACATACCCTAAAAGTTCTACCAAAAACAAAAATCACCCTAATGGAACTTGGGGTGGCAGGTTTTAGTGGAGCACCTCACTTAAAACAGAACCATAACACACATTGCACGAAAAACTTATAAGAGTTAAATTTCCTTATCTTTCGTTAAAGTGCTCCTCGTGTAAAGCCTTAATATGAAACAAATTTGAAACAAATGAAATTATACGTCAACCTCGCCTCGCGTCTCAATTATATTAGCTTTTTTCTGCTGTAATACAAATGAAGAGATCATTTACAAAGTAACTTTTGACAAAGAGGACGAAGTATACATGGAAAATGTTACCTGCTCTTTACTCTTTTTTGTATTTGTTATTTAAGTAGTAAATTGGGTTCTTCTTTGTTTATATAGAAACTTGCTTTTTAATCCCATGACTCATTCATCTTTTGATCAAAAGAATTTAGGGAGCTCAAATCGTCGATGTTATTTAAATAGTAAATATATGTTCTTCTTTGTTTATATAGAAGCTGAAATAACATCGACGATTTGAGCTCCCTAAATTCTTTAATTAAACCACGTCACAGTCAACTTCACAGCAGTATCTAGTTAAAGTTAGGGGTGGCAATTTTTGACACGACACGATAACCCGACACGAACTCGACACGAAGTTAGCGGGTTAGGGTTGACGATTTCTTGACACGAACCCGAATATGACACGACCCGCCAACACGAATAATAAACGGGTTGGGTTAGTGTCAAACACGTATAACTCGAAAATGACACGAATAGACCCGTTTAACTCGTATTTTATGGAGAATATATTAGAGAATTTATATATCTTGATAGGCATTCTATAAAATTCATGGAGAATCGGATGATAAATTATTTATGTGTTGCAAGAAGTTGAAATTAATTAAATTTAAGTTATTGTAGCCCTATGAGTGGTATGATTAGTTAAGAGAGAAGAAAAAAATTATTTTATATTTTACTTAATGGGTTATGCGGGTCAACCCGAACACGACACGATAATAAATAGGTCGGGTTAGTGTTTGCTCATCTGACACGATTAGTTAAATGGGTCGGGTTAGGGTTGACTAATACTTAACACGAACCCGACATGACACGACCCGAACACGACACGACGCACACGAATTGCCACCCCTAGTTAAAGTCCAGATTTGTTGACCAACTTTTAAAGCGGGAACATGATTTGTTGAAACATTGAAAATAATACCGAGACCCACTTGATCAACAAATCTAGAGTCGTTGAAGCTATACTTAACTTCCAAGAGCCTGACCCCACATTCAATAATGACATATTCTAGTAGAATTTTAGACAGTAACAATTCTAATCTACATGATGCAGGGTGTTCTATGAGACTATGACCCATAAGAAAATATACATGGTCAGGTATCATATGACATACTTCTGCCATATTTTAACAAAATGATAAACTTCATAACCAAAAAGAGATGAATTACAAATTATAAATGAAGTATCTAACTTCTATGGTAAATGTTATGGATCCATAAGAAACTTCAAAATCACATCAACAGGTTAATGGGTCTCGCCAAACATACAACCAACAGAGTGCATATCAACACAAACAAAATCTCTGAAGCTTTATCCCAGAGAGTAACTATTCGTGAAAAAAATCTGTGAAGCAGAATTGAAATTCAAATTGACTTTGGACTGAAATATGTTTGATTGATATAAGCGACACAACATAATTAGTAATGAATACAAAAACAACTGCATAATATTTCCCTTCTCCTTGTGCACCAGTAGGTTTAGGTCTTCATATCCATGAATTTTCACAGTAGTAAAATCAATACAAAAAATTATATCATGAAAATAAAAGAAATTATGAAAAGGTTTTGATTTAAAAACCCATGGACATCATGATTGTGTCAATGTGAAACACCTTCGCACAGCTGGAACAAAAAGATCTAGATAAGGGTAGGAGAGAGAGAGGGACGAGTTTTGGATCACTGCTATGATTGTCAATGAACTTCATAAGACCGGAGTTGCCCCATGGTATTGTTGACCAATGCCGAATGATCACAGTTCATAGTCGGCCCAATGATCTCTTAGTTCTTAAAATCAGGGTTTACACTTAGATTTTTGGGTTATTAAAGGACCCATAGGCTGAGGGAAGATGAATGGAAAGGTTCATGGTTACAAAGAGAGAAGCAGGGAAAATGATTCGATCCGACCATGAGAATGTATCGACGGATAGGAACCGGCAAGTCGATTCCTTTGAGATAGAGGGAGAAAGGGTGAAAAGAAAATGAGAGTAATTTTTCACTAATAAAATCTTTTTCCTAAAATTCCTGTTTGGTCCACTTATATCATACTTCCCCTGGTCGTTTTATATTGGTCAGCCAATGTCAATAGAAAATATTCAGAGTCATAATTTGAATAGGGATTCTTACGGTATATGTTTACGACGTGTGATTAAATTAAAGATTTCGTTGAAATTGTTCGTTTATTAATTTCCCGAAAAGCTAATCATAGATTTTTCTCTCCATCGGAACAAAAAAGGCCGTTATGCTCATTACTAAACTTGTTGAAGAGATGAAATATAACCACGGTATATCTTTTTTATCAGAGGTTGAATCGATCATCAGAAGAAGAATTAGGCTTGGTTTAACAGACATTTAGTAGTATAGATTTAACCGTATGTGGTTTGATCATGTGTTCAAGCCTCACCAATAATATAAAGCCCACACACTTATAGTGAACATTATTCTAGGTATTTAGTGACAGTCACATCAAACAAATGAATAACATAACTCAAACCATATACATATAAATCATAACAAAATTAGATATATAAAATCCATTATGCAGTTGAGATTTAGGGCTTTCTTACTGGTTTCTCCCAGTAAAGAAACTCCCAATTTTTGTTTCAGAGAGATCAGCAACAAAAGTTAATGCACATGGACCAGCGCGGGCGCGGGCGAGAGAGAGAGGGAGGGAGAGAGTATTTTTACTTTCAGAAAGTTCAGATGGTGATCTTGCGGGTTTAACTGAAATAGGCTAATGAAAGAAAGTGGATGGACTATTCATACGGAACGGGATTGCAACCTTTGGTTTCGAACCATGTAAGTAATGATATGATTCCATGGCCTCTCCACTGTCTTTCTTCATCAATGTAATCGCAGATGAATCAGGCGTTTGATCCACACAATATTATCTCCAATCAGCCATTTGACGCCCATCCGATGACAACACATTGGATTTGGAGTTCTCGATGTTCTCTTCAATCAGCCATTTGGCGGTCAACCTATGACAACAAACTGGATTTGGAGTTCCCAAAATAGCTATGGATTTGGATGCGGAAGACATTGAGATGGTAGAGAAGAACCAATTTAAGATTTTGTAACATGGAGAGGAAGTTTTGTGTTACGGATATGAATGGTTGACATGGGTGGAGTTTGGAGGTCATCAGATGAATCCATGGGCGGGATTCCAAATACATTTCAGATGAGTGAAATTTAAAATTTTGAAAAACACAGAAACAACTTTGGATGGTATATATAGATATATGTCATTAAGGATCACAAAAAGTCTTACAAAGTGTTTCAAAAATTCATTCGGGGGCGAAAGGCCGAGAAGTAAAAAAGTCGGGCCATAGTAGGTAAGCACAACTATATAGCGTTCGAAGTGTTAAAAAAATCAATAACAATCCAAATACTGCAAATTATCCCGGAACATGTATCGAGAAATTTCTATCGTAGTTATTTGTGATCAAGATTCTTGTATGTGTACAGAGGTACACTAAATATTCTAATATTAGCAAAAGTACAATGATGGAGTTCGAAATTCTTATTAAATGAAAAACAACATGAACCAAATACAAAAGGATACATAAGAGACAAAGAAATGGTATTGATCTATATGCAAATACTACATAAGACTCAAATGAATGAACTCTTAATTTAACAATTACTTAGCATGTTCAAAATTAAGCACTTATTTCTGTTAAAAAACACCACCTTGGTTTTTTTAGGGTCGGTTAGTTTAGGGTCGATTAGTTCTAGGTTGTAAATTGGGGTACAATGGCAGTGTGTCTTGAAGCTTCTTTGTACATTTTTCGGCAATAAATTTCAAACTTGCCAAAAAAATAAATCACTAATATAATTTCAATAGGAAATAATATGTAAGAAATCTGGGCGCTGCTGTGACAGAGGAATATGTTACAATTTACAACAAAAGAATAAAAAAAATCAGCACTAAGAAAACAAGGGAAAGATGGTGAAAAATCCCTTTAATTCTATCATAATCAACATTAAGGACACGCATTTTTTAGCCTTTTCAATAAGTCCGTGTGTATTACACTTATTAATAAATTTGTAGATAGAGTTACATAAATTTGTAGATAGAGTTACAATGATGAATATATCTTACATAAATAAGTGCAAGTGTAATTGTATCTACATTAAAACGTGTATATGTATCTACACTATGAAGTGTAATTGTATCATTTGGACTTATCGTTAACTAATTGAAAAGTTTGTGGGTTTAAGATACCAACAAGATTGCCGCTTAGACTGATCATATATAAACATACTTTCAAGGGATTTATGAGCTAATCCCCCAAAAAACAATTGGACTTTAATATTCTCGTTCAGCATTTAATTCAAACTTTTTGACTGAAAAAGAGAATCACTAATATAACTTCAACAGCAAAGATACAAAAAGCAACTAAATTCTGTCAAAAATATATATATTACGGTGATAAAGGGAATATTTCTATCAATTAAAAAAGGTGAAAAGATTATTAATATTGCTAAACTATGAATTACTGTGCATTCCTGACATAGTCATCAACAATAAGAATCATTAGGAGCATCATTAGCACGATTCTCTAATTTCTTCACCTTTAAATCATCAAGATAGTTCTGATAAATATAAGTGACAAACCCCCAAATAGCCATTAGCATAGCAATCACCTTTACACCATTCATCTTGTCATGGAAGACGATCACAGCAGCAATAGGGGTAAGAGCTAACGAAACAGTGCTGATAACATTAGAGAACAACGAAGACACAACGAAAATCAAGCCCACTACACCAACAGAACAAACCTGCCAAGACACAGCTGTCCACACTAGAGTCATCACGTAGGATACTCTCCCTGTACTAAAACCATCCATCTCTCCTCGTAAAGTCCTCCACTCCCCACTCGCAAAAAGCCCCACAAGAGAAACACAAGTCGCCACAAATGACGTATAAATTTGCATTTCCAAAACGACTGAAAATGTTTCCTTCTTTAGAACCTTTTGGAACGTTACTTGCATGAGAGAAAGTAAAAGAGCGTAAAGAGCAGAAGCTCCAAGGGTAGTCACAAATCCAAGGACATATTTGCCTTTGGAGAGTCCCGAAGGTCCACTGGAATCATCGTTGACGGCAAGGAGAGAAGCAGATAACGAGAGAACAACCACGGAGTTAAGAATTAATGCGGTAAATTTCTGGGAATTGATGAAGAAAGAGAAAATTGCATTAAAGGCCAATTGGGTAGCACAAATGAGGGAATAAGTAGAGGCAGAGAGGTATAATAGTCCCGTAGAATAGAGCATGTTGTCCCCTGCAATTAGAACACCAAGACCCAAGTAGATTAGAGAAATGGTTATGATAGGAGATGAGGTGGACAAATTTGAAGGAAGAATGAATAATGGGATGAGAAGGATAGGAAATCCGATCGTTTGAACAAGGGTAGCCATCCATTTACTGTTTCCACCCTTATCATAATAAAATCTCCCAAGAAGAACAGCAGCAGATTGACCAGTGAGAAGAAAAAATATGTTAAGAGCAACCAAAATCCACCACTGCCAGCGGCTAAGCTTCAATAAATGGGTCCGGGCAATTGAAGTTCCTTGCAGTATTGGTTCTTGGTTATCTGTCAGTCAACATAATAAAAAAAATATTTAGTATCCCTTTGGATAGAGCTGAATTCCAAAGATATCGATTTTTTCCTGGGAGACAGAGAAGGTGGAGAAGGGGGGGGGGGGGGGGGGGGGGGGGGGGAGGGGGGAATGCATGAAACCCCCTAAACTATCATCCTGATTGCAGATACCCCTTAGTATTGCAAATAACTCTTGAAACTATGATATAGATGCAATCTCCGCTTTACAATTCAGGGGTTTCTTTCAATTTATCCCCAAAACAAATGATAATTAAAAATTTTACAAACAACAAATATGGGGGAAAGAAGGTATACAAGCTTCAAATATATCATTTTACAGGTGGAAGATACGAGAGGTGAATGAAATGCATAAACCATCAGTTTAGCAAGTATTCTACATCAATACAAATAAGTTTTACCATTCAACTAAACCTTTTTCCTTCATCAAGATATTGCTATTGGACTATTAAGTTAAAATGGATTTCAAGTGTACTAGTTAGTGCACACATACGATGCACGTGTGACCAATGCGTAAGTATATCAAAAGTTATAAATAATGTTTAAATTGTTGATTGAATAGCTTATTTTAGACTTAACTTCCTTTTTCATCTCTAAAGGTAACATTCAACGACGAAAATGTACTTAATTTTATATAAGCTCATTTAAAATAATTAAGTAAAAAAAATATATAAAAACTTATGGGAAAGTCTTTAAATAACAGAAAACCATTATGTTAAAAATAGTACATGTTTGATTTAAAGGTAAAATCATGGAATAAGTTGTTGCCATCAAAGTGGACTCATATACAAAGGAAGGAACCAAGGACAAATTAAAGATAAAGGATTGGCACAAGATTCAAAAAAGCACGACACAAAGAATAAATTAAAAATTACTCCATAGAACAATCCAAACTACTCAGAAATCAAAGCTTCAGGATTGTTCCCCCCTCCAATATATATTTTAGCCCACTCTATAATTTTTTGATCCGCTACCGGGGAAGAGGCTCAATGTGATACGTTACATAGGGTTGGTACGGGGCAGGTGCGCAGTATGTTTTCTAGGCGGTCAGTTTAGGATTGTGAGTTAGAGGAAGTTGAGGATTTTTTGGGATGCTAGATGACTTGGCCTTTACCAAAAGTGGGTGAAGGGCTATTCTCAATGAAATTGTATAACTCTACTTGACATTTGTACTTATATGTCGCCCCACGGCAGCATGTAAAATTCAGTCTTCCATATTATCTAGGTTGTATTTATAGTTTCATGAGGTTTACCCTGCATCCGTCTTTAATTTTGTAGAGTTTTTGGAAGGCCTCAAAACTGTTGGAATAGTTTTTGTTTTTCCAATGAGGTCTTTTGTTTCCATGACTGTTTTTGTTGAAGTTGTTTTGTTTCTTTTGTCGCATGCTTTCTGTATATGGATGCCTTGCGCTTTATTAATGTACCAAGTATATTGATATCCTTCATCATGGGATCCGATTTCATTTCACACGGGAGGTTATCAATGGGGGTTATGTAGTTTTGAAGAAAATTGACACCAAAGATAATCCGGACGACATGTTCACTAAGGTATTGACGGTGGTCAAGTTTGAGCATTGTTCAAACTTGATCAATATTTTACATTGTTAGGCCTCTCAGGGTCTTTGATGGTGGTGTTCCTAGATGATTCGGTTGATGTATGGGGTTGCAATATTCGTTCGCCAAGGTAGAGATTTGTGGAAGTTGGCTCAAAATCTCAACTAAGGTAATAGCTTCGTTGGAGCGAAAGGGGTTCATCGAGCACGGTTTCCTCCGGAGTTTTACGGCGTGGGATGCTTTATGAGGTACGACTAGCGATGGGGTGTTGTTGCGGCGAAGCTGCCTAAATCTGCAAAAATTCCTTATTTCATTTGGGGGGATTTGGGGGCTTTCACCATAAATGTAATCCACAGAGAACGTTTTAGGGCATTTCACTGTAAGTTTTAGAGTGCCATTAACTAGCATTTATGGCTCCTACTTTTGTATACACATTAAAAGGATTTATGAGCTTGTGAGTTGTAACCCTTGTTGAATCAAAGCAAGAAAACCATCATCCATGGACGAAGCCATATTGATGAACCACATACATCTTGTTGTGTGCTTAGTATTTGTTCTCACTTTTTTGTTACTTTGTATTTAGTTTGTATTCTATTCTTATCTCTTTGGGTTCTTCCAATCTTGGATCTTAGGTGTGTATGAATCACTGTTTCGAGTGAGTATCCGCACAACATTTAAGATATCTTTAGTTATGATGAAATAATAGTATTGTAGGTCCAATTAAGTGGATTTTGTTTTGATATAGTTAACACTAAGATCTATAATGCTAGGATAAACAAAGGTGTAAATTTGTATATTTGATAAAATTAATAATCTTGAGAAACTATCTTATCAATGAAAATTATTAAGAAACATCATTTTGATTCTTTTATTAGTTAAGAACTTTTAGGATTCCTAGAGTTTTTGTAAGGACACAAATTTCCAATTGAGTCATTTGTAGTTTTGGCTCAATTCCGGACAAAAACGTTTGAGTCATAGGATAGTGTTATTGACCATCCTTCAAGCCTATGACATACTAAAGTTGAAGACGTAACGGTCAAGTTTAAAGCTTCATCAAAGTCCCGAGTTTAGTGTGCCTCGTTTCTACGTCATCAACATGGTTCCATTGCTCCTAAGGTATGAATGCATTTTAATATATATATAGGTGCTTAGAACAATTTATATTGGGTGTAGTTTGTTTTTAAAACTGTTGTTTATTTTCAGAAAAATTTAATTAGAACTTTAAAAGAATGTATATAAAGTTTCTGGGCTAAAAACGAAATTTACACTTTCTGGAAGTTCGTTCGAATAGTCGTTCGAACAATAATGTCGTTCGTACGAGTTTGCCAACGAGTTCCCACATTGGCCACTGGAATGTCGTTCGAAGTGTCGTTCAAACGAGAATGATGTTCGAACGAGATTTCTAACGAGTTCACACTGGAACTTCGTTAGAAGGCTCGTTCGAAGAGACTTCGTTCGAACGAGTTTTGGCGGGAACAGTTAATTGGCATTTTTTGAGCAGTTTTTTCCACTTTCCCACTTCTTTTCCCACTAACTTTTTACCTGAATATGTAAGTGCACGATACCAATTGTAACACGGATATTTTTTTTTTCAGAAATAATCCGGTGAGGCACCAAGTTTTTCCCACAAAACCTGATCAGTCAACCAATACACGAGATTCACTAACACGACCTGCTTTAAACACGATTATAGCAAGCAAAATAGCAAACTAAGTCACAATATATGAGGCACACGCACACAAGACACGAAATTATAGGAACTCAACTCCCAACCTTTTATTAATCACTCAAGGATTACAAAGGAACACTCAATTTCGGCCTAAGGCTTCCTGCCTAAAAATACAAGGGGCAAATGCTTATAAATAAGGTACAAAGACGCAGTTGACATCCCCAACTGCTATGACATGTGTCTTAATTAAATGCTGCCAGGTTTCTCCCACGAAACTGCCTTCAAAACTGCTGCATTTTTCTTCCAACAGGTATCTAGAGAGTTAACCCATGATCTCCAAGTGCCCAACTGATGCAATCCCGTTTTTACATATTTTCTACCCCATAACTGCCATGGAACTGCTCTAAAACTACTGCATCAATATCCCAACAGGTGTCCAAGGAGTTATCCCATGATCCCACATGTGACACATTGGTGCAATCCCATTTTTACACCTATCCAGCTCAGCAACTCCCATGAAAACTACCCAAATTCATTTTTGGGACAAGCACAACTGCTCTTTGAAGTCAACAAGCAACAACCCACGAATTAAGACAATGCCACCTCAAAAATATAAGCAACCCAGCCCACCGATGCAACCTGATGTTGCATAACAGGTGTGATCGAGAAATTCCAGATCACAACCCAAAATCCATGCACTACCAATCCCACATTCGGTATATGGATAACCCAACATGCCCAAGAAGTTGCCTAGAGCCTAGGACCGCTCATGGCTAAATACCGAATTTTGCCTCGGTGGTACCCCCCCTTATATATGTTCTTAACGAAAATTCCACAGTGGTAGCAGTAGACGTCAACTACCAAATGATCGAAAGAACCCAGCTCCCCACAATCTGACAACTTCGAATAGCATAACCACTTTGTTCCAACCGAATGCCTTAGTCAAAGTGAACTAACCCATTTTAATTTAGTATCGAGGTTTGCCGGTACCCAAACTCCATGATGAACCCCATAACTTCATGATGAGCGTTTTGGGGTGTGACAAACCCTCCCCCACTAAAAGAATTCGACGACCTCGTCGATATCAAGAAAATTCCAACTCCACTGAAAATTTCCCAACAAAACCTTGAACTTCACCAAGAACAGCACCAAGTCTTCGATTCAACTCAGGTTTGTCACACCCCAAAACGCTCATCATGAAGTTATGGGGTTCATCAGGGAGTTTGGGTACGGGCAAACCTCGATACTAAAGGAAAATGGGTTAGTTCACTTTGACTAAGTCATTCAGCTAGAACAAAGTGGTTATGCTATTCGAAGTTGTTAGATTGTGGGGAGCTGGGTTCTTTCGATCATTTGGTAGTTGACGTCTACTGCTACCACTGTGCAATTTTCGTTAAGAACATATATAAGGAGGGGGGTACCTCCAAAGCAAAATAATCGGGCAAAGATGGAGGGACAGAACATGACAAGGGAAACGGGGTTGATGGACATTCAAACAAAGGCAAGAGTAGCTATTCTGGGTGTTTCATTTGCAAGGGTTCACACCGGGCAAGGGATTGTCCAACGCGGGAGAAACTTGTTGCAATTCAAGTGGAAGAGTCCAAAAATAGTGGCTCAAATTCAGGTGCGGGAGATGGTGGTGTCAACTCCTTGGTTTTGTTGGGCGGACTCCAAGCAAAGGAGTTCGGTTAAACGGGCGATTGAAGCCTTGGTATGCGCGGGTTGCAGGAACCTCGCATCACCAAGAAAAGACTCATGCGTTAGGCGGTAAAAACGTGGAGGCTATGGTCCTGCAGGGAGACATTGAACCGAAAAGAGTTTGGTTTTGTGTTACACTTGGGTTGAATCGAAGACTTGGTGCTGTTCTCAGTGAAGTTCAAGGTTTTGTTGAAAAAATTTCAGTGAAGCTGGAATTTTCTTGATATCGACGAGGTCGTCGAATTCTTTTAGTGAGGGACGGTTTGTCACACCCCAAAACGCTCATCATGAAGTTATGGGGTTCATCATGGAGTTTGGGTACGAGCAAACCTCAATACTAAAGGAAAATGGGTTAGTTCACTTTGACTAAGGCATTCAGCTAGAACAAAGTGGTTATGCTATTCGAAGTTGTCAGATTGTGGGGAGCTGGGTTCTTTCGATCATTTGGTAGTTGACGTCTACTGCTACCACTGTGGAATTTTCGTTAAGAACATATATAAGGAGGGGGTACCTCCGAGGCAAAATTCGGTATTTAGCCATGAGCGGTCCTAGGCTCTAGGCAACTTCGTGGGCATGTTGGGTTATCCATATACCGAATGTGGGATTGGTAGTGCATGGATTTTAAGTTGTGATCAGGGATTTCTCGATCACACCTGTTATGCAACATCGGGTTGCATCAGTGGGCTGGGTTGCTTATATTTTTAAGGTGGCATTGTCTTAATTCGTGGGTTGTTGCTAGTTGACTTCAAAGAACAGTTGTGCTTGTCCCAAAAACGGATTTGGGTAGTTTTCATGGGAGTTGCTGGGCTGGATAGGTGTAAAAACGGAATTGCACCAATGTGGCACATGTGGGATCATGGGATAACTCCTTGGACACCTGTTGGGATACTGATACAGCAGTTTTAGAGCAGTTTCATGGCAATTACGGGGCAAAACAGATGTAAAAACGGGATTGCATCAGTTGGGCACTTAGAGTTCATGGGTTAACTCTCTAGACACCTGTTGGAAGGATAATGCAGCAGTTTTGAAGGCAGTTTCGTGGGAGAAACCTGGCAGCATTTAATTAAGACACATGTCCTAGCAGTTGGGGATGTCATCTGCGTTTTTGCACCTTATTTATAAGCATTTGCCCCTTGTATTTTTAGGCAGGAAGCCTTAGGCCGAAATTGAGTGTTCCTTTGTAATCGTTGAGTGATTAATAAAAGGTTGGGAGTTGAGTTCCTGTAATTTCATGTCTTGTGTGCGTGTGCCTCATATATTGTGACTTGGTTTGCTATTTTGCTTGCTATAATCGTGTTAAAAGCAAGTCGTGTTAGTGAACCTCGTGTATTGATTGTCTGATCAGGTTTTGTGGGAAAAACTTGGTGCCTCACCGGAGTATTTCAGAAAAAAAAAATATTCGTGTGACAAAGAGCGCTATCTTCTTAGGTTGATCATAGTTGATAAAGGGTAGAATTAATTTAGGAGGAGTAATTATTTAATTGCATTTAATATTTTGATATTCCCTATGCGTTTAATGTGTTTGCTTAAGTGTGCAGGAATTATATCTTTAGTGGCAACTTTCACCGGCAAAGATTTTGATCCTTTGGGTTATTTGAGTCAAGCATTGTATTTTTATTTTGGGTGGGACATTTTTGTCAGTCTAGTAGAGCTTGACGGCCCTTTAGGATTTTTGTTTAGTTTTTGTCCCGGAATAGCCAAAGGGAGAGATTTGTAAGGACACAAATTTCCAATGGAGTCCTTTGTAGTTTTGGCTCAATTCTGGACAAAAACGTTTGAGTCATAGGATAGTGTTATTGACCATCCTTCAAGCCTATGACATGCTAAAGTTGAAGACGTAGCGGCCAAGTTTAAAGCTTCATCAAAATGCCGAATTTAATGTGCCTCGTTTCTACGTCATCAACATTGTTCCATTGCTCCTAAGATATGAATGCATTTTAATATATATATATATAGGAGCTTGGAACAATTTATATTGGGTGTAGTTTGTTTTTAAAACTATTGTTTATTTTCAGAAAGATTTAATTAAAACTTTAAAAGTATATAAAGTTTCTGGGCTAAAATCGAAATTTACGCTTTCTGGAAGTTCGTTTGAATTGTCGTTCGAACGAGTTTGTCGTTCGAACGAGTAATGTCGTTCGAACGAGTTTGCCAACGAGTTCCCACATTGGCCACTGGAATGTCGTTCGAAGTGTCGTTCGAACGAGAATGATGTTCGAACGAGATTTCCAACGAGATTTCTAACGAGTTCACACTGGAACTTCGTTAGAAGGCTCGTTCGAACGAGACTTCGTTCGAACGAAATTGTCGTTCGAACGAGTTTTGGCGGGAACAGTTAATTGGTAGTTTTTGAGCAATTCTTCCCACTTTCCCACTTCTTTTCCCACTAACTTTTTACCTGAATATGTAACCACTAACTTTTTACCTGAATATGTAAGTGCAGGAACTAAGTTTTCTAACTCAACTTTTTCATATCCAAAAACCTCCAAGAGAGAGTTTGAGAGTAAAATTCCAAAAAGGAAAAAGTTCATTGTTTAAGTGTTGTTGTTTTTCAAGAAAAATATTGTAAACACTTGTTTTACACCCATTGTTTGTTTATCCAAGTTCCTTTATATATATACATTGCTTGGAGAGTTTGGCACCGGTTTATCTCTACATATTGAAGAAGAGATTGTTTGAGTTTGCTTCTACATCCCACAAAGAAGAAGAAGTTTGTGTTGATTTACCCACTTGGAGAAAGGCTCCTAGGTGACCATAAAAAGTCCGATCGGTGGATTCCGAGACCGCGGTGGAGCTCCGTGGTTATTCGCGAGGCGGAGGTGTATACAAGAAGGAGCGTCGGGGCTTGAGAGGGATCGAGTCGAGTGTTGTAAGTCTTACTGTCTTGTATTTGTAAAACCATACTTAGTGGATTTGAGGCTAGGACCGTCCGAGGTTTTTTCCCGTTGTGGATTTTTCCTCGTACATCGCGGCGTAGTGATTCATTGTTTAATTTTATCTTGCTATATCACCTAAAACACATGCTTAGGTAAAAAGATAAAATTTGGTTTTAATCACTACTTGTTTAATTTGGTGCTAAATTAAATTTGGGTAATGTGTAGTTAATTCAAGTCATTAATTTAATTTGAGAAAATTGGTTTGGCCTAATTTGGTAAAATTGAAAAATATGACTTAGGCAACTTTCTAGGACTTGGGTTAATTAATTGGGTTTAAGTGAAATCAAATTGTGTGTGTATGTTCCATCATATTTCACTTTGTTTTAATTTTAATTTGAAAAGAAATTAAAATTTGTTGTTTAATTGAACCATCTTTCGCTTCAGCATATATCTAAAAGGAAATTATCTTTTTGAAGTACAAAGGTTTTAAAATTGGAGTCGCGCACCTTCAGTTTTAAATAATAAGAGGATTGACAATGGTTGAAGATGTAATTAATCACAAGTTTATGACAAAGAGTTCTATTATTTACAAATATTTACTACATAAATTTAATGTTGGACTCATTTCATTAAAATAGTATATTTTCCAACAAAAATCTTCATCAATTTCATAAAACGAAATTACACGTGTGCACCAACTAGTTTACTAAAAAGTCCAAGGGGACGTTGAGTGTTGTCTTAAATGAAAATTCATTCCAACCTTGCTCTTATTATTTTTGTTGAAGGCATCTAATACTCCCTCCCAACCATATGAAGAGTCCACCACACGTATTGATCATGGCTATTGAAGTAACGTATCCTTAGTTTATTAAAAAAAAATAAGGACTCCCAAAAAAATGGGTAGCGACTCTTAATTCGGGAAAATGGGGGTATAAAACAGTTTTATTAAATAGTATTAAAAAAAATTGCAAATCAAAAGCCATCTCTTCATTTAGAGGATTATTACAAAGTGGTCGTATCCCTTCATTCTACGAGAGTAAAAGAAACCATATTCGAAAACAAATAGAGACAACCATTAAAAGAAAGGATTTTTTTATTAATCTAACACAGCTTAGTAACGTAGTGATAGAAAAAGTATTGAAAACTCATATTGATCCATTTTTTTAAAGGGGGTTTTGGGGAAAGGTCCTCATAATTCTCAAAGTGTATAAAAACAGGACACTCCAAATAATTTTATAAATCTAGTCCCTCTACTAAAAACACCATGAAAAATGGTACCGCTGGCGCGGACCAAAAAAATGAACTCCTAACTCTAAAGGGACCACACAAATAAATGTTATTGTACCACAGGGGCTAGATTTATAAACTTGAAAAATATTGTCCTAAAAATCCAAATATAGGAAGGAAAATGACTTTTACCTTAATTCTCTATTTTTTAAAATATCAAAAAACATCATTTTGAGCTGATTTTTTTACGGGACTACCCTGAAATGCTTTTAATCCATATAAAAAAAATAAAAAAAATAAATATTTTTTTATTTTTTAAAAAAAATCCCGCACGAGAGTCCCTCATTTGGGTTCCTGCACCTGAGCGGCTCTCTAACGTGTATAATAATATATACAAACACACACACACACACATATATATATAGAGAGAGAGAGAGAGACAGACCTGACATGTTTGGGAGGATGACTGGAAGATGAGCGTTGAGATGATAAATTGGGTGTTTCTAGTACAGTGGTGACAGATTACGTTGCAAGTGATGGCTTGGATTCTGAGAGTCAATGTTTTGATCCTATTAAAAAACGAAATTGATAGTGAGTTGGGTCAAAAACAAAAAACAAACCTAAAAAAAGTTTGTGTTGAAGTCACCTCAAGTTTAGTCCACCAAATAAACTCACCACTTGTGATGTGACAAGTGACGGATGGTGTTTTTTATTCCCCTATTTGGCTTTATTCACACCTTCAAGTAATTTTCAAAGTGTTAAACTACAAATATATAAAAATACAATGATGTCCCACGCTATTTGATGGGAAGATAAGCATTAAAAAAATCAAATTTGATCCCTCATATAAAACCATCCATAAACAAGTCCTTTCTCCTGCTAAAATACCAAAAAAATGTTGAACTATAAATGTTACACGGGATACCAAACAAACTCAAATATGTTTGAAACTCAATCTCATGCCTTGAAATTGAAATGTTTTTTGTTTTTAATTATTAAATTTGAAGTTCTAAAACACACCCTTAATTACTAAAATCTAAACCTGATACAAATAAATAAATAAAAACATAGCCTTAGGCTTAGACAAAAAATTAATTTTAACCTAAAACCCATACCATCCCATGCACTCATCACCACAAAAATCACCTTCCTCACCATGTTCTCATGTGAAACGAAAAAGAAAAAAGAAAAACTCTATTCTTTCAAACGAACACCACACGCCAAATTCATCCCCTTCATAGCATTTGCAAACCCATGAAGACCCTTCCCCTTACATGCAATTTCAGGGCCGGTCCTGAGATTGGGAGTGCCCTGTGCGAAAACCAATTTAGGACCCTTTTAGAGCATCCACAATGGGGATGCAAAATGCCAAACAAATTTGTAAATTTACAAAATTGGACGACTCCAGTGGTGGGCTTAATTTAACAGATTATGTCCCTCGATTTGTAGTGGTTCTGCAAAGTTACAAACTGGGAGGAGAATTTGCAAAGGGTTCCTACAAACTTCATTTGTTCGTAAGAATTCCTACGAACAAATAAAGTTCGTAGGAACTCGTATCAATTACAAATAATTATTTTTTATTATATATTTGGGTTCTGACGAACTTTAGTTGTCCGTATCATTTCTTACGAACTAATGTTGTTCGTAGGAAATATGAAACATATTTCCTACGAACAACATTAGTTCGTAGGAATTAAATTTGCAAAAGATGGTTCTCCACCAATGTGGAGTTATCTCCAAACGAAAGGTAAAATTCTGTAAACTTGTCTTTCATCGTCTTCCACCAGTAGAGATGCTCTTAAAAAAATATTGTACAAAGATATTAAATACCTAAAATGGGCCCCTAAAAAATTAAACTTATATCATAGGGGCCCATTTTAGTTGGGTGAGATTTTTGGGTAGTTGAATCATTTGTTGTACAAATTGTTTGTGGGTAGTTAAAAAAATAGGCCCCTAATAAATTAAACTTATTTTAAAATTGACATTTTTAATATACATAAAATATTTTTGGACCCCTATAATACACATATATAGGTCTATACTCTAAAATGGGCCCTGTGCCATTGTCCATTTGGTACATGGCCAGGGTCGGCCATGTGCAATTCCAAGCATGCTTAGTAGTCTTTTGAGGCAATGATAACAAATTAACATTTTTTGTTAATAGGCAATGGCAGGTTATATAATAAAAATATAATATGACGGAAAAACAATAAAAATTTGGAACATAATTATTCCCTTACCTTAGAGGTAAGAACTTTATGTCTAGTGATCTATAGGATTGTCAACATCTTCTATCCCTTACATACTCATAAGTTAAAATCCACTTGGTAAAGCTATGTTCTTAAATAATTAGCTCAAATAAATATAAAAACAAAATTTGATATTGATATTTGTATGGTTGACTTTGGTCCATAGACGTATTTTGATCCTAAAAAAAACTTCTAAAATACTAGTCTGACTGATATTTTCAACAAATTTTGGGCGACAAGCTAATGTGGTTGGTTAGTTTTGGGGGTTCACGTCAATGGGACTTAAAAATCAATCAATAAAAAGCTATCACATCAGTTTTGTCGCCCAAATTCTGTCGATAATACAAGTCAGACTAGAATCACTCAAAAAACTTATGTTATATAAAAAATACAAAACAATTTAGTGTTAATATCAGTGTTCTAAAAAACGCGCCTAGGCGGCGCCAAGGCGCGCCTAGGCGCGAGGCTTTTTAGATACGCCAAGTTTTGACCCTAGGCGTGGATCAAGGCGTGGTCAACGATGGTCAACGTTTTTTGGGGCAAGGCGTGAAAAAACGTGCGTTTTTGGGGGGTAAGGCGTGAAAAAACGCGAGTTTTTTAGAAGTAAGGCGTGAAAAGATGAATTTTTTTTATTTTTTTTTGTATTTTAAAAAAATAGTATTTTAATTTACAAATATTTAGACATATTTTTAAGGTATGTACCAATTTAGTATTTTAAATAGCCTTATCATAGTCAAAAACTAATAAAATATATTAAAAAATGCCTAAACGCCTTTTCACGCCTTTTTACGCCAAGGCCCGCCTAGGCTTCTAAGGCTTAAGGCTTGGCCTCCACGCCTTGGTCACGCCCCGCGTTTTTTAGAACCTTGGTTAATATAAATATACTCTCAAGGCAAAATGTTGATTTGCATTTCTTCCAACTCTCGACATTTTTCCCAACCAAGCTTAAAAAAATGTCTATTGTAAATACAAATAGGAGAATAGAAGTAAGAAACATACTTATAATAGATTAACCTATTATCCAAATGATTTTGTAATTATATTACAGAAATTAAGAAATTAGTAATTACAGAATTAATATGCAACAAAAGAATAGTTACAAAATTAATATGTAACAACACAAATTTTCGATTGAGGCAAGTGTTAAACACTCTGCCTTAAGACGAATTTTACCTCAATTAGTGCTTCTCGGACGCAGCGGCAATCGTCTCCCAGACAATCTTACTTGCAAATGTAGCACCCCAATCTGCAATTCTTTAGTAACCCTTATAAAGAGACCCCAGGCCACTTATTTATACAAAAATAAGTGGCAGTTAAAAACAGTTAGAAATCCCAACAGTCAAGTGTTGGGAATAACCGAAATTAACTAACCAACCAGATAAAATGAAATTAAAAAAAGAAATAAAAACTGGGCCGAAATAAAATCAAATAACCCAAATATAAAAAAGCCCAATAGAATTTGGCCTAGGCGGCGAGCGCGCGTGTGTGGGCTTGAAAGCCAATCCAAGCCCATGTAAGTCCTCTCTCCTTTAAAAAGTTGAGATATCCCAAAGGCACCAAGCCTTTAAGCCAAATTGGGTTATATTATACTACACCCATTTTACACATTCTTCCTATGTGGGACAAGCTTTAACTTAAATACTTCAACCATTTTTCATGTTTCAAGTGAGTACTTTGAGCTACCATTTCTCATTCAATATTTTATGATTTTTCGTATGCGAGTATACCACGATATAATCCTTGCGGAGGTGAACGAGCTACCACTTGTCTTTTAAGACGTGTGAATCACATAATAAATTGATCCCAAAACTGATCAAAATCTGATTTTGTCAACTAATATAAACCCATAAATTCTAACATAACCATACATCTCAATCTCAACAGTTTCCAATACTCAATAAGAACAATCTTTAGAAAGAAAAAGGAACTATTGTAATAGATGAATTTTTTTAGGCTTAAACTCTTAAAAAAGGTATTTAATCATAGCAAAAAAACCATAACAGATTAATAAAACCATAAAGGATTAAGAGACCTAACAAAACAGATAATAAAGAAAATCTGCTTGGACATACAAATTAACTAACAAAATTTTATATAGAATATCTACAAAACATACAAATATAAAAATTACCAATGTTGTATGCCGAGAGAGGAGGAGCAGATGCATAGTAGTGAAACCCAAGAGGAGGAGGGCTGCCGAGAAGAGTATGCGCAGCCTGGCCAGAGGCAAGCAAGAGGAAAGAAATGGCCGATTGAAAGAGACCGGACAAAATTAGACTGAATTTTGTTTTATTCTTTAGGTTTATTTACGATTCGCCCCCATAGTTTTAAAAACATACACATAGGTCCGTAATTGGTTTTTGTCAATATAAGAAACAAACAAGAATTTTGTTCTTTTTTCGTTTGCCACGTGTCATGCATTCGTTGGCCACGGATGGCGGAAGAAGAGAAACGTATGGAGTAGAAATTGACGTCGAAGAAAAAAAACAGGGTTATTGGATAGAATAGATGTGATAAACAACTTATGATCTATTGAAAACATATTTTGAATATAAACATCGTTTAGTTAAAATTTTCAAAACCATACCCATTTCAAATGTAGCCTTTCCTTCAACATTAAATTTGCCACGCTTTGAGTTCAGCTAACATTTTTTTATTCGTATCATATCATGAGGGGTCGGAATCAGTTTGTGAGCACCTCGATTAATTATCATTTATGATTCGTGAATTTCGCTGGTCAAGCATTATTTTGACAGTACCAAGAATCGAACCGGAGACCAAACTCAATTCACCTCGAAAAAATTCAGCTACCGTTGCAATAAGAAACTAACCATGGGATTCGCTATCCTTGTGGAGTTACCGCGTTTGATATGGGTTATTTGTAGGCTTTGGCAGGTTTAAAGAAAGGGGCGAAAGTTGTGAGTTAATAAAAGTAGCGCTAAAAAAAATATAAGGGGAGTTTAAACGGAAAAAAATTATCTTTTGTGTTTTTTTATTAAGTACATTGCCTAAATACTAGGGGTGTCCACGTGCGATGTCCCTTGCATGTGTGACTAATATTATCATGTCATAAATTGAATTGTAGAATGTGAAAATATAGAAAATAGTAAGGGCATGTTTGGTTCGCTACTCAGAAAACTCGATTTAAACGATATTTTTAAAAACAGTTTTAAAATTCAGTTTTTTATATTTATAATTATTAGTATGCGTTTGGTAACCTTATTTTTAAATACAGTTTTTTAAAAATTTGAAAAATTGGCAATCATGTATATTTATTTTGTACATATATTTATGTGTGTGTGTGTGTGTATATATATATATATATATATATATATATATAAACATACATAAATCTTTCATACATACATGATACATGTAGCTATACATACATACTTTCATACATACATACATACATACATACATCATAAATTATTTACATGTACATTTAAATTTCCCACCATACCTCACTAAATATATGGGGAATTTAAATGTACATGTAAATAATTTATGATGTATGTATGTATGTATGAAAAATAAAAAAAACAGACTTGATTATAACACAGAAATATTATAATTCTGCGTTTAAAAACAGGTTGCCAAACGCAAATTTTTATCAGAATTGTATTTAATCACAGAAAACAGAATTATAGTTTCAAACCAAATAGGCCCTAAGTATTTTGAAATAGATTTATCAACCTTTTAAAAAATTGATTTTGAGATTGAATGTTAAATTTAATCCCAATTTAATTTATAAACTTTTAAACACACATCACCTACTATCACAGCTAATAGTACCAATACCCCATAGTGATATGCAACTATCATAAGTATAACAAACCACTCCGATTAAAAAAATTGTGAATGCCAGTAAATATAAATTGCAAATAACTTTGATGTAGATTGTTTTGTGGTAAATAACATAATGCAAAATCCAAATTAAAAATAAGTTATGTTTATCAAAATTAAAATGATTAGTCAAGTGTTTTGGAACAACATGAAATTGAAATCCTTATGTGTATGCATTGTTGTTTTCTTATTTCCAAATGAGTCAAAATTTTATATATTTATAGCAAAAACGGCATTAGTAACGGAACTCCCTATAAGATGAAATCAAAGCATTTAATAAAAGATAACAGAATGGGAGTATCGTTAATGTGACAACCTAACTAATGACGTTAGTGATGGGGATACGTAGATATAATCGTATCATGTAACTTAATAAATGAGGTAAAAGTAGCTTATAAGTTATTCATACTAAAGCTATTGCAAATCCATGCTATAGCAAATCCATGTAAATAGAAATATCAATATAATAGGAGAAACACAACGTACATCTAACAAATTTGGATGTTCTTGGAATTATGAAATAATATATGGTCTTTAAATAAACAAAGGCTCAAAATATATAAAACTAATTAGATATAAAATTAAACAAACCCATGCAAGATTAAAATGCCTAAAGGTAACACAAATTTGTAGATCACAATTCAATCTAGTTGAGAAATCATTAAACCAAATTCATTTTAATAATAACAGTTGTGTGGGACAAAAATAACAAAGACTCCCTACCATGTTCTTACCATAAAATAAAACACAATAGAGACCAATAATCATCATATAAAAAGATAATGACTAAATATATTAAACTAGTTAAATATAAAATTAAACAAATCCATGCAAGATTAAAACGTCTAAAGGTAATGAAAATTTGTAAATCAAAATTCAACTTAGTTGAGAAATTATTCAACTACATTCACTTTATTAACGTCAGTTGTGTGGGACAAAAATAACAAAGACTCTATTCCATATTTTTTCCATAAAACCAAACATAACAAAGACTAATTACCATCATATAAAATGTGACACTCTGCCCAATTAAATACCGGGTGATCAGGCCTTTATCAAATTAAATAAGATTTTCATTTGGTTCGTTCTTAGCATCACTGTCGAACTTATAAATTACTAACTACCTAATGATTAATTAAGCCGGTATCAAAATTTTATCTTTTGAATTAACCAAACAATAAGTGCAATAATAAACCCAAACATGGCCATCACAATATAATAAGTCTAAACATATTACAAGCATCTGAATAAAGTGTTATCCGAATAAGCATCGACTGAAAATAACCAAACCAAAATAAATCCGACACATAGAGAATATAGCCAATACATGTTGATCCGAAAAAATAATGTACAACTGCCATGAGCAACATGCTCGAAAGTACAATTGAGATACTATCCCTATCTAGGAGTGAATAAGATAAGCGTCTAATGCAAGTCCTGCAGCACCCACATGTACCGCAGTTACGTACCCGAAGTAAGATCAAGCCTGGCGCCCACGTGGTCGGACACCTAAAAGGGTTTTTGAAAATATTTGATAGCAAGGGTTAGAACCCAAAACATTTAAAAACATTCAGCAAGTGAATTAAATTCCAGTAAATTAAAATGCATGAATACTCTTCATATTTAAGCTAGTGCTGCACTATCATGAGGACCGACTCACCCCTCAACTAATGTGCACACCTACCGTTTTTCTATACAACTCACATAGTCATCTACCCCGTAACTAGTTCTTATTATATAGATCCTTCCGGTCACCCTACTCTATCCCGAGTATGTCTAATATACGATTTATAAGTTGTATGTCACATTAACTTAACAAATTATTATTTCAATTACGATCATATAACAATTTCACGAATTATATAGTAAGGAATACAACTCTCATCATGTATTATACCAGTATATAATTATTTGCACTAAATATGTATGTATCATCATATTACAACATTCACGCACATGCCATAATTATATAACCATCCTTTAGAGTAAGAACTCACCGGATGTTCTCTATGCTGTTATCAATCCAGGAATACTCATCCACCCGGACACCCTGACACGGTTAGCTACATGGATCAGTGAAACAAAATAAACGCAGCGGAGGCGGTCATAGTTCCCTCCGAAAATGAGACTAAATCATACCCAAGACGTCTCACCCCTAAATACGGACGATATGACCTCGGGACTATACTCACCCTGCTCCTCAAGCCAGGGGATTCACCTACATCGCGTAACCTAGCACTAGAGGGGGTATGCTTTTACTAAATATCTAGTCAGTTATATATATATATATATATATATATATATATATATATATATATATATATATATATATATATACACACACACACATTAAATTAAATCCTAGCTATATTGTGCACAAGAACCGTAACACTAGCCCAAATTATCCCTGAGTCTATATTTCGATTCAAATTTAATTTAAACACGCATTAATTAATTTAGTACCTTGGCGTCACTCAACCACTATACTCGAACTCGCTCACTTGGTCCAAGAATAAAATAATCAGAATCTTATTATTCAAAATTCTTTTCAGTAAGCCTAGCACACTTATTAATTAAGGTTCTTAAATTACCCCATTTAAACCTTGATTTCCCCCTTGGGACTATCACCCTAAATATCCCATTACTATTTCCCACAAACAAACTCATATTTGTAGCCACCAATAAACCCAATCCTCAAAACAGTAACCCAACTGAAACCAGCGCCGAAATGGGGGAAGGAAGAAATGGCGGTTGGAAAGCGACGTCATTCGATAGGTGTATCTCATCTACGAAATTATAATCACATTCATGTAAACGATCATGTAAACTCTGTCCTGCTAAACTTCTAAGAAATTATAATCACATGAGTGATGCAGGTAAAGGCTTCACTATTTTGAAGATATTTAGGGTATGATCTTATACGTTCTAAAGCAAAATGGACAATCTCAATATCTTCTAAAAATAGAGCAACCTAATACATGTATTAAATAATCAAAGTATCCTGAAAATGCACAACATGTATTATACTAATTTTGTATAAAATTCCAAAAAACCAAGGCATTGGGTTGGAGCTGTCAATCAGATCCCGGATGTTCATATAAGTACGAATTGGGGCTGTTTGTTTCTTAGCTTCTTAATGCTGAATTTTGTATTTTGAAAAATTAAAAAAAAATGTGTATCAATATACTTCTAAAATATGTGTATTTTGTTTGAACTTATTTAGTTCAAAATGTTAAATAGTATTATATTAGTGTCCTTTAGGAAATAAAAATAGGAAGGGTAATAGTATAAAAATTCTAGAGAAAAAAAAATTAACATTAACCATTAAACAGAATGATAAATTTTGACCCACTTTCAGAGTGAAGCGAATACGTCTCAAATATACATTAAACACATCCACTAACTGATTATACACTATGTGCTGCTAAACTGATTATTTCATCTACCATCGCTAAACGATCTGACACCATAATCAACAATAAAACTTAAATTAGTTCGGAAAAAAAAGGGAACCCTACCTATCGTCGGCGCCGCTGCTCGATCAGAGCGGAATCGCTGTTGTACCCTCGCCACTGGATCGCAGAAGGCTGATGTACCCTCGCTGGTGGATCCCTACATGAGAGGTTGAGACGAGAGAGAGAGAGAGAGAGAGAGAGAGAGAGAGAGGGGGGGAGAGGGCGGCAGTACTATTAACATATTAGGTTAGTTGTTTCTTAAAGATTATATATATATATAGGGGGGAGTGTTATTAACATATTATAATAAGAATATAATAGTAAATTTTTTAAGCGAGGCGGGGCTGGGCGAGTCGAGCATATTCTAATAAAATCCGAACCCGCACCTATTATTTTAAACGGGTTTTTAACCCGTCCCATTAGGGTCGGGTCGGGCCGAGAACCCTGTGGATCGGGTTAAATTGCCATCCCTATTCCACATTTCCTTATTAATAATGAATCTCATTTATAATCTTATCAATTCGTTTCATATAACTTCACGCTAATTATTAATTCAATGTTCACACATTCGTTATTCGCTTGTACATATAACACACATTTATATGTATATATACATAGCATCCCGGAGTTGTCCTCCCGGATGCATATAAATTTACCCTTCACATAATCTTTTAATTCGCCCATATATTTATTTAACACACACACACACACACACACACATATATATATATATATATATATATATATATATATATATATATATCACTCGTTATATACGTATGACCTCAATCCTTATAGCATTACCTCACGAATGTCTTTTCTAGCATGCTATCAGGCTCTAGGGACTATAGCTCAACCTGGGCCACAGGGTCAGAAATCTTGCCACCGAACCCAAATCGTAAACGTAAAATCGGAGGCGGTCATAGTCATACATCCGTGGGTCATAATCATATCACATAACCTCATTAGATTCTAAACTCACATACAGTTGTCATGCAATAGACCTATGACCTAGGAAATCGATCCTACACCTGTTGGTCAACGCCATGGCGGACCACCCACTATGCGCAACCTCCACTGATAGCATCCCTAGAGTAGTTATGTTTCACATATATCAATCACACAGATATATTCATAAATATATATTTTTCTCTATAACCACACACATATATATACACAAAAACTGGCTAACCATGCATACGTCATGCATAGCACTAGCCTATAGTCCCCGAGTCTAATCCTGACTCCTAAATACATAAGTAGTCACTTACTTATTTTTAATTCACAATTATATTTATTATTCAGGACACTAAGTTATTCTCATCCAGCCTGTTTCCCAATTCTATTTAAATTTCCAACACAATTTCTTTAATAAATTACCTAGTGTCTTTCATCCTAAACACCCATAATTCCATACCTTGGATTTTCCCGACTAACCCAAGGTAAAATAATATTCCACATAATTTTCAAACGTCCTAAATCTCATTTACGAACCCTATAAATTAAATCGAACTCCAAACGTTTCGTGAAAAAACCCAAAACAAACAACGGGCCTGAACAGGTAGCTCGAACCGGTTGACCCCCTAGCCGAACCAATTCGCCCCCGTTTATAGCCTGGGCGGGTCTTCTTTCTTTTTTTTTTACAGGATTTCGCCCTCTTTATGATCCCCCTAACCATCTTAAACATCAATATACATGTTTTCACATACTTATTGATCCAATAACCATCGAAAACATGGGATCCAACTTCAATTGTTCCAGAATTAATTCACATCTTAATTCTAATAAATTCTCCAATCTTATCATTCAATATATTTATAACATGATTCAATACTAGATTTTTCTCAAGAACAAAACTCAGATTTCATATGACTTATTAATCACCTTAATTACTATGGATTCATACCCAAAAATCCCATTTTTTAACATGTAAATCCCACCCAAAATCATACTTGTTTCACCAACTATGATATGAACTAAAACGCAACATATGATATCAAAGAAAGTTAAACATTTATCTCTAATAGTAGGAAATTCTGATCTTGCTTCTTGAGATTCTCTATACGTAATGATCTAAGGCCCGAAATTGTCCAATTTCTTTCCGAAATGATGCTCTTAAGTTTCCTCTTGAATTTCCCTTCTCTTTTTGCCTCTCTCTCAAGCCTAGGTAATTTAGAATGATGTAATGGTTGCCTTCCTCATTTAACACCACTAAATATCTCCCTAATCCCGAAAATTAGGTTAAGTGTTAAAATTAAAATGATCTGAATGCCCTCATACGGGTCCCGTTTAGCTTAAAAAGTTCCCGAAACTCGATTACGACCCCAGAGTACCTAATTTTGATCTAGGACAATCTCGGATCATTGATGCACTTGAAATTGACATTCGAATCGCCTATCATCAATTTTCCATCTCATTCCCAACATGCCCCCATACACGCGTCCCGAACGAGATACCTTCAACTCGTCGATTTTACTCACTTACGACATAATATAAAACAACAATTTACATTTACTTATCACACAAGTAAATATAATAACACATTAATATTAATACAATATCCACTAATTAACATTTAATCAATTCATCTTATTTTTTTAAATTAATTAAATTACGAGCAGACGTGATAGTTAAATAT
The DNA here is from genome assembly GCA_949130495.1 of Sambucus nigra. Taxonomy (NCBI): domain Eukaryota; kingdom Viridiplantae; phylum Streptophyta; class Magnoliopsida; order Dipsacales; family Adoxaceae; genus Sambucus; species Sambucus nigra. Next base: position 121,863,298 of record OX422223.1, read on the forward strand.
TCCCCAAAATACGAGGTGTTATAGAAGGGGAGTGTAGTAAGTTAAAGCCAAAAAAGTTTACTAAACAAGGATGGGAGTGGACCTTAGCCTCTAGGTTGAGAATGAACCTAAAAATAATATGACATATTGAGAGTTATATGTAATTGAGAATAATTTACTTACAATCATTAGTACCAAAGATTGTTATAAGCACCCAAAAGTGTTTAAATAAAATCTCAAATAGATGAATTTTAATTACTAATTCCAGGTAAAATTGATCTTATGCGCATATCTGCTCATATTGTAGGTATATTTCCACTTACGGAGTTAAAAGCTTTATTTTAAGTCAAATTTGGCAGTAATATGGTTAAAAGAGGCTAAACCCAATTCTCGTACTAATTACCCAAACCCAAACCAAAGGTCAGACCATCACAAACCCCTAGTATATGTGTGTGTGTGTGTGTAGTATTATTTTTAAAAAATTTCAAGTCATTTTTATTATTTTTATTATTTTATTTTGTGTTTTTATGTAAATATGATAAGTGTGCGTGGTTATTAGATTTTTAGTTATTTTATTTAGTTTATTTTTATTATTTTTATTTTTATTAATATGTTAAGATTTTAATTTTTAGTTTCAATTTTAATAGAATTTACTTTTTTAGTTTTATTGACTTTATATTTTTGAGTCGAAAATATTTAACTAGTTTTAATTAAATACAGAATAAACACACACACACACTACTCCCGTACACCCTCCACACTTAATTCCCGCTCACAACAAACACCCAAACAGACAATTCATATTTTTAATCCCTCTCTCCTCCTATCATCTTCCCCACCACACCTTTCTTCTCTATCCAACCTCCATAACTAAACACTACCACCAACTCAGCACCTCCATGATGATACGAGAAATGGGACATACATCTTTCTCGACCAATAAATCAAGTGTAAAGTATATATAAAGTGAGTAAAATTAGATAAACATAAGATATAGAGTGGTTCGGCTATATAAACGATCCTACGTTCAATTTGTTGCCCTACTCTTAGTGGATCTGGGTAGCCTGGAATGCGACCTATAAAGAGTAACCAACAGCGACTACGGTTGGGGATGAGCCCCCAGGGGTTGTGATCTCTAGAGAGAGAAAGAGCTGAGAGTTTGGCAAGGCTTAGCCTATTCTATGACCCTACCACCGTGTTATTGTTCGTCGTTTTGAAAGAGTGCCACGACTAATACAAGGCGACGCTTCACTTTTCAGTGCCCTCTTATATAAATGTGATTTGGTCGTGGCCTTCGTTATGTTATCCTAACTTTTGAGAGAAAATCGAGAGAGAAATCTTGCCGATTTTATTTGTAATTTTCGGCAGACCTCAAGCGGCGATTCCAAGGGAGTGTGAGGTTATTCGAGGGGTAGTTCAAGGCAATTAGTAGTGGTTTGAGGCTAAGCAAGGCAAACTTGTGGTTGTTCTTCATAGACTTAGTCTTTTTCTAGGTAACCAACTTTTTTTACTTTTCATTTTCTATAAATCCATGCTTCTGCAAATCCATGTTGTGCATATCTTCTTTTATTTGGATTGAGAGTAGGAATTTTGGGTTTTTTTTATACATATGCTTAGTAGGATTTGGGATTTTTCTTGGATTTTTTGGCACGTAGCTACAAATTAGGTTTGGGATTTGAAATTGATCTAGGTTAGGATTGGTATTTTTAGTTTTTTCTGGGTTGAATTATCCCTTATCCCCATTTCAAAAAATTTTTTGCCAAAAACAACAAGAACATGTTCCTGGTGTTCTTGGCCAAAACCCTAAGGTTTGGGGTTTTCAATCTTTGAGAATTTGTAATCCAATAGTTTACCTGTTTGTGCATTTGGCCGTGACCAGTAATATAACTTATGCTATTTGGCTGTGGCCTTTTCTCAATCCTTTGTTAAAATCAAAACTCCCTTGGCCACAGTCTTTAACTCTTAAATTAATTGACTGCGATCTCAAAATTACTTCATCTTCCAGCTTGTTAATTCCGTTTGATGGTTGCAGCCTACATATTGTTATGGCCATTAATTTGAAGTTAGGAAATTCTACCTGATTGTAGTTAGTTTTAGAATTGATTGGTTGCAACCTTTAACTCCATATTTTTGTTTGTTATTATATTTCTTGTATCTGTCGCGGCCTCTAAGAAGATTCTCTGATCATAGTGGTTGCGGCACCTAACTGCGGAGCCCTTATGCTTTTTAGGTCTTGTCACGGCCCTATGAGTTGGAACCCTTCGGAGTTCCTGGAGGACTTTTGGAAAAATAACTTTGGCATTCCTCCTCCTAAAATTCCCTTCATAAAGCCTTTGAGGGATAGTGGTCCTTGCTTACTCAAAGACTGCCCCAACTGCGTCATAGTTGATTTTGACTACGCGAACTCCTTTAATTGTAGGGACACTGGGGAGGCTGTGAACATAATGGAGGAAGATAATCACTACAGTAAAAATCCCCTTACCGAAGTGATAACTGTGGAGGCTATTGGGACTTCGAATGTCCCATCAGAGGCCCAAAATACCCCAGCTAAACCCTCTAGCCAAGTCCTAAAAAATCTCCCGTGGCACTGAACATCCAGTGCATCGTGGATGAAGACTGGATCGCTGAGGTTGCCGCGGCCTTTGAATTTTTCTAAGGAATGATCTGTACACTTCCTACTTTGGAACAAAGGTCATGTTCTGCAATCCCCACTGAGGAGATTTGTTTTTCTTTGCACGCCTTTCTCATGGGGCTACGACTTCCTGTCCCTGCTAAGAGAATATTTAGTGCTATGGACTTGTCCCCAACCCAACTGGATCCAAATGGTTAGAGGGAAATTCTTATCGCACTTGTACTTTGGAAAAAGCATTTCAAGAGGGACACTACTCCCACATAGTTTTTCTTTTTCTATAGACCAAAGGAGAACTTCGTAGATTTTTTGTGGTATTATTACTTCACACTGCAAAGTGGAGACAAATATCTTTATATTGAGCGGCCTACCAGTATCAAAAACTAACAAGTTTAATTTTTCTTCGTTTTTGGGGACAGTTGGGAAATCCACCCTGAGGAAATTGAGAGAGAGAGAACTTATAAGATGCTGCAAATGTAGGGGCATCCCTCCAAAATAGGTGATCACCTGCCGCAGCTTTTACGCTTGCCAATACTATTAACTTCGTTTAATTTTTTACGGCCTATACTAACACTTTTGTACACCTCTTGACAACCCAAAGCTCAACAGCGGGTAGAAAAGGAGAGTTACGAACGCGACAGGCTTAAATAATCAAAAAAAGAGATTTATTGTGCTGGTCACTTCTGGGTCAATTTTTTAGTAATATTATTTTGCTTCACTGCAGAAGGTATTTCTTAATACCTTGCTTGCCTAATATATTTTGCTGGAACTTCTATTTTGGACTTAGCTTAATTGATTTTTTCCTCAAGGGAGGAGATTGACCGCAAATTCCTTGCCCCCCAATTTGCTGAGATGGGTGAGGATATTGTTACCCTCAACCAAGAAACTAGGAAGAAGGGGAAGAAGAGAAAGAGGGCTCCCAAAAGAACAACTCCTGTGGCTGATCCCAATACTGCTGTTGGGGTTGAGAAGGTCAACCCTCCCACTGAGAATGACACAGCCCCTTTTGTCGATGTCGCGACTGTGGAGATACAAAATAATGCACTTGTTAATGATGACATAGGACCTGAACTAGCCGCGACGTGCATAACATTTTTTTTGGGACTATTAAGGTGGACTTAGCCCTATCCATGTCTCAACCGTGACTCTCCTCTGCGGACTGTGATGGCAGTTAATGCCAACTTGACCACCCCTCAAAGCAGGGCTGAAAGAGATCCTTACGGTTGTTCGCGACCTAGATTGAGGAAACCTAATCCCAAATACTTTTGGGATACAACTGCCAGGGCTGTCTCCAAGATGAGGAAGGCTGCAGATGTTTCTGACCTCAACTATTTAGTGGATGAGGATGCTGAGGACTTGGAGGAATATGCCCTCCACAGCTTGTTGAGGGTAAGTTTATTGACTTTCTTCTTCTTTTCACTGTGTTTTAGAAGTTGAGTTAGCTTTTTGCTCTTTTTCTGTTTGCAGAGGTTTTCATTTCCCAGAGGGCCAAGTATGAAGCATTGTTTAAACTTCATCAGATTACGAAGTCTTGTCATCACTCTGATCTGCAGACTACAAGGACCTCTTCCTTTGAGGTTGGTAAGAAATCTTATACTACGACACCTGAAGTGTATAAAATGGATGCGGTCTCTAAGATCCAGGCTTCAACTGATGCCCAAAAAGACAAAGAAGATAACTTTCAATAAGCTACAAACTCTTGAAAAATTATTTAGGCAAAGGCTGAAGACGCTGCCACGCAGTCTGTGGCCTCTGATCAAAAGTTCAACCTTATCCAGTAGAAATATGAGGAGTTGGAGAAACCACACGCTACTTCCCTTCAACAATAGGATAATGATCATGCTGCAGCCCTTAAACAAAAGGTTGAGGATCACGTCGCAGTATTGAAGAAAATTGTGGACGATGTTGCGGTCGCTTATAAGACTTTAATAGATTTCTTCACTACCAATAATAAGGCCTACCTTCGCGGCTTCTAGGAGATTAGGCATAGAGTTATTAAAAACTTTTGGAAGCAAAGGACACAGTCTTTTCCTAGAAGCTCAGTGATGCTCAACACATGGAGTGTGTAGCAGAGTTGAGGGTTGCTGCAAAGGAGAGAGTGATCGAACGTCAACTGTGTGTTTGTGTAAGGACACTATTGTTATTTCGGTTCACCATCACAATACAAAAAAAACTAAACTATGACTACACTCGACAAAGGGAGTATAACGTCTAGTCCGGGTATCGAAAATCCACTGGGAATGTTGGAAGATTGTAATAGATTTATTACTTCTCGAATAAAAGTGTAAAAGGTGATTTGGCTTAAAACGGAAAAAGGGGAAAATAAAAAGTTAAAACTAAATAAGAATTAATAAAACGAGAGTCTTGATCACATCCCTGCCAAGGGCTAAACGACGCATAATTAGAATTTCGATTCGAAAGCATTTAAATGCGCATTAGCAATTAATCATAAACATCAGACATGAAGGAATTTAATCCAAAGATGTGAGATAAAACATTTAATCGAAAATGGTCACACGCGGATTAATTTTGGAATATCGCTATAAACACTAACGTTGTGTGACAAAGAAAGTTAAAACGCATAATATTCCAACTTTGAAACACGAGGTTTTAATTAAACGCGATTTTACACAAAACATAACTTTCAGAGCTCGAGACCCATCAATGGCGAAAACAGGACCCCAACCCTTAAACTACCTACGATACATGATTAAACTAATTAAAACAACTAATTAACAAAAGCAAAAAATAAAATAAAATAAAATAAACTACAACAAATTATCTAGGCGAGGAAAGTAAAGACATAGTGGAAATAAAGCACAAACAAAGGAAAGACAATGAATAGTAAAACCTACATACATAAAAGAGTATTACCCCAAAGTGGTGAAAGAGAGGGAAGCTCCCAACAACAAACCCTAAAATCTAATAAAATGAAAGATATCTCTTCAAAATGAAGAGAAAAACTATATATAGAAAAAACCCAATGGCAAACTAGTAAATAAAGAAAACAGAAAAATAAGAGCGAATCGATTCGAATTTGATCCGAATCGATTTGGAAAGGAAAAATCTTCGAAGCTATGGCAAAGAGAATCGATTTGGAATACACCCGAATCGATTCAGAATTGGATATCTTGGCACTGGTTCAAAGTGTATCGATTCGGCAATGGGTTGGATCAATTCGAACCTGCTTTACTTGGATCCTTTGCCTTTATTGATTTTGGTGCAGAACCTCCCCCACTTAAAGTCCCATAACTTCTTCGTTAGGACTCGAAATCGTGCACCGTCAGTGGCCACGTGAAGATGAATCAGAGTGCTTAAACTTTTGTGAAGACATTGGGACAAAAACCCAAATTGGGAAATTACTAAAATTTCCTTGCGCATGCGATTATCGAACTTCCCCTGAATACTATCGAACTTCACACTAAGAATAATAATACCTACAAAAGCATAATTATACCTCACAAAACATGTAAACATATAAAATAGAGGTTTTATGGATAACGGGGATACATATAGGAATTAAAGTTTCTGAGGGGGTTAAAATGCATAAGTATAAAGGGTGAATAAATGCAATATATGTGCCGAATCACACCCTCTAACTTACACATTGCTAGTCCCTAGCAATAAAATACAAAGAAGGAATAACTACAAGTAAACCACAAGACATGAGATATATACAAAAGATATAAAAGCCACTTTTGCGGGAAAATGATTGCATTTAGCAAATGCAACAAGTTGTTAAACTCCTAGGCTATCCTAGTGGATGAGTGTTATCTCGTGAGGGTTTTCATGAATGAAACCCGCAAACATCGAAGTTTTCTCAAAATGTGTGCTCAATCAACATGCAACAAGCCCAACAATAATGAAAAAGATTTCAAACATGTTATTAGCATACTGAACGAATTAACACAAAAATCCGTTGTTATTAACATTTAGAACGAACTTCGTAGAATTCAAACCTTAAAAGTGGGAGGGGAACGAGCACATGCAAAGTATGATTTGACAAGAACTTATATAAATCGGATAATAAACATTAAAGCATGCATAAGTAGTCAATCCTCACCAGATATTACACTCCACAAATGAAATCACTAAGAACAGGAGGTAATACACGGGACATGCGGGCATAAAGAGTAAATGGAAATGGAAACAAGGTCGCGCACATGTCACTTATGAAGAACGTTATATATAAAATTAAAAACTTATAATCTTAATAAAGATACAACTCATTAAATAAGGCAAAATGTATTTCACAGATTATCAAAACTATTATGACTTTCCAATAAAATTCACATTAGAATCACCTAGGACTTTATAAGGTTGTAATGTAGGTTTGGGGCTAAAGTTTTGAAACGAAGGGAATATGTACGGATTCAAGGATGTTTGGGGATGAAAACTCTGGATAATGGAAATTTGTTGGCAATTATAAAATTGGAAAATAATTTCCATAACAAGCATTGAATATAGCAATGGAAAGGGTAAACAACGATTATTGAACACTATATACAATATGTACAAACTTTTTCATTCTTTTCTTTTCTTCTTTTTCTCTTATTTTTTTTTTATTTTTCGCCTTTTCTTTTCTTTTTCACTTCACTTTTTTACTCTCACATGCTTTAATTGCAACTATGTAACATGAGCATCATTCAATCGCAAGTATCATTCCAAACAAAGGTGAGGAAGGTAATAAGTAAGGTCTATAACTCCAATGTAGAGTTGGTTATGGGATTTTGGATAATGAAATGAAAGGCTATATTAAGGTTCAAAGGGGTTGACTAAGGAAATATTTAAGGTTCGGTCAAGGCCAATGTGGATGATATAACAAAGAGGGTATATGATCATTTCCTAAAATTTACGCAATTCTCGAGTCAAAACAACTTTGAAAATCATGCTCAAGTAACACATTTAAAAAAGGAACTCAATTAAAGAATGATCAAATGAAAGAATAGTGAGATTACTGACGAATTTAATATTTTCAAGGAGGAAAGAGTAGTGTATAGAACTCACAAGCGAAGAAAATCCTAAAGCTCGCTCGGTGCAAGGAGGAAAGAGTAGTGTAAAACCTAACTTTCGGAGCTCGAGACCCATAAATGGTGGAAACATGACCATAGCCCTTAAACTACCTATGATACATGATTAAACTAATTAAAACAACTAATTAAAAAACGTAAACAAGAAAATAAATTAACTATAGCAAATTATCTAGGCAAGGTAAGTAAAGACACAAAGGAAAAAGACAATGTGAAGGAGAGGGAAGCTCCCAACAATAAAACCTAAAATCGAATAAAATGAAAGATGTCTCTTAAAAATGAAGAGAAAACTATATATATAAAAACCATAGTGGCAAACTAGTAAATAAAGAAAACAGGGATTCGAAAAGGAAAAATCTTTGAAGTTGTGGCAGAGCGAATTGATTCTGAATGCACCAGAATCGATTCGAAATTGGATATCTAAGCACTGGTTCAAAGCAAATCGATTCGGCAAAGAGCCGAATTGATTCAGACCTGCTTCACTTGGATCATTTGCCTTGATTGATTCTGGTGTATAAACTCCTCCGCTTAAAGTCCCGTAACTTCTTCGTTTGGACTCAGAATCGCCCACCATCAGTGGCCACGTGAAGATGACTCAGGGGGACTCAACTTTCATGAAGACATTAGGCCAGAAACCCAAATTGTGACATTACTATAATGCCCGTGCGCGTGGGATTGTGGACATAACTTCCCCGGAATGCTACTGAACTTCACACTAAGCACCATAATACCTAAAAACGCTCAATTATACCTCGTAAAATATGTAAACATATAAAATAGAGGTTGTTTGGTTAAAGAGCATAAATATGGGAATTAAAGTACCCGAGAGGGTTAAAGTACACAAGTATAAAGGGTGAATAAATGCAATATTCATGCCGAATCAGAGAGCCAGAAAGCAAATGGAGGAAGCCACTAATGATGATGAGAGTGAGACTGCGGACGATGATGGATAGAATGATGAAGATGAGGATGCGGCCTCATAGTTTAAGGATCTTTTTTTGTAATCTTTTTTGGGCTAAGGCCGTATTTTGTAAGGCTGCGGCCATATTTTATAAAGGTGTGGCCATATTGATCATATCTTGTAATTTATGGAACACTGAACTTTCTATGATATTTATATAAGGTTGCGACCACTTTCATTTGCACTGATTTATATACTGTGTTGAATGCTTGAATGTTTGCACAACTCTTTGTAATAAAACTTTAGTAATAGGGCTTCCAAACTTTAGTGATAGGCTGTAGTTATGTGGTGCTTTATTAAAAATTAGTTGCGGCTCAGGAGGCTGTGGCCCTAAGCATCATGTCTACAATTGGTCTGAACCAGGATTGGAAATGCTAATATAACAATGT